>CM060331.1:32556381-32651381 GCA_030674155.1 Stramonita haemastoma | reverse complement strand
TTATTTATTTATTTATTTATTTATGTATTTATTTATTATTATTTATTTTTTATATCGAGGGCAATGGAATAACCACTTATGTGGTACCAAGTGGATGGGTGACCGTTAGCGCGCCTTAGTTTCAGTACAGTCCCTCAATTCACCCAGCTGTAAATGGGTACCCGCCCTCTTTAGGATCACGGAGGGTAAAGCAGTGGAGGAGAGGAGATGGCCCAGCCCTCAATATACTTGTCCCTGGAGAAGCTGAGGTCTCTGACATCTCGCTCCCTAATGACTGCATAGGTTATGAGAACACCTTTTATTATTTAAAAAACAGAAAGATCACTTATTCATGTAATCTCTCTCGTTTTCGTTATCGTACATTTGAAATGATTCTCTCTCTCTCTCTCTCTCTCTCTCTCTTCTCTCTTCTCTCTCTCTCTCTCTCTCTCTCTCTCTCTCTCTCTTCTCTCTCTCTCTCTCTCCCCTCTCTCTCTCTCTCTCTCTCTCTCTCTCTCTCTTCTCTCTTCTCTCTCTCTCTCCTCTCTCTCTCTCTCTCTCTCTCTCTCTCTCTCTCTCTCTCTCTCTCTCTCTCTCTCTCTTCTCTCTCTCTCCTCTCTCTCTCTCTCCTCTCTCTCTCTCTCTCTCTCTCTCTCTCTCTCTCTCTCTCTCTCTCTCTCTCTCTCTCTCTCTCTCTCTCCTCTTCGTCCTCTCTCTCTCTCTAGTGCAGGAAACCATAACTAAAGAGCTCTATGGTGATGTTTATGCTAGGGGATTCTGTGTGAACCATCACACTATGGGTCAGTGAGTTTGATAAAGACAGATCTTAATGGACATCCAGAAATCTAGGAGTGCTGCCAAAGTTGTCCGTTTTATATAGATCTGCATGTTTGTGCAGTACAGGACATAATATAGTAATATATAATTATCTGTGTGAAGTGCTTCTTACACATCAGGCTGTCTGTGTGTCTGTGTGTTTATTATTTTCTACTCTTGGCTGTCTACCAGTCTGTGCGTTCCTTTTTAAAGTACGGCTATCTGTGCCATTGTTTACACATATTACTTTTCTACAGTAAAGGCTGTCTTGTTTAATTGTCATGCGTACGTTCAGACAGAGTAGTGTCTGTGTGTGTGCGTGTTGCGTTGTGGTGTGTTGATTTTTTAAAATTATTATTCTTTTATATCGAGGATAATGGAATAACACTCATGTGCTTTTTTACATCCAGTCCCCGTGTGTATGCATTTTGTAAATCATTGCCATCTGTTCCCACCGGCAACAATGGCCTACTCTTACGAAAAAGGAACAGGATTTAACGTGTGCAAGATGTTCTGCGTTGCGTTCGCCATACTTTTGGGGAGAGTGGAGTCAGCACTGATGTTAACTCCAGGGGAAAATCCCCTCGACCGGGAATCGAACTCAGGTCGTCAAATTGCGAGCGAATGTTCTAACCATTAAGGCTATCCGTCCCCCTTTGTGTGGTGTGTGGTGTGTGTGCGTTGGTGGCGCGCGCGCGCGCGGCGGTGTGTGTGTGTGTGTGTGTGTGTGTGTGTGTGTGTGTTGTTTGTTTGCGTCCCTAAAGTACAGAGTGTCTGTATGTCTGTTTTTGTTATGGTTCGGGTTGTATGTCTGTGTGCCTTATTTTGATGTTGCAGACTGTATGTTTGTGAGTTTCTTTTTTGTGTGGCACAACATGTCTGTATACATCTGGGTGTTTTTGTTCATCAGACTGTCTGTATGTCCCTGTCTTTATTACAGTACATCATCTGTCTATACTTCAGATCTATATGTCGAGATCTAGATAGAATACAAGTGTCTTTTGTCTGCATTAATTTTCTTCTTGCAAATAATCTGTGTGTGTGTGTGTGTGTGTGTGTGTGTGGTGTGTGTGTGTGTGTGTGTGTGTGTGTGTGTGTGTGTGTGTGTGTGTGCGTGTGTGTGTGCGTGTGTTGTGTGTGTGTTGTGTGTGTGTGCTGTCGTGGTGTGTCTGCCTGTGTCGTGCGTGCGTGCGTGCAGCGCGCGCGCGCGCGTGTGTGTGTGTGTGTCCGTTTTTATTTTATATATTTATTTATTTATTCTTTTATATCGATGATAATGGAATAAGCACTCATGTGCTTTTTTACATCCAGTCCCCGTGTGTATGCAGTTTTGTGAATGCCATCTGTTCCCACCGGCACACGATGGCCTACTCTTACGAAAAGTGGAACAGGATTTAACGTGTGCGCAAGATGTTCTGCGTGCGGTTACACACGGGGCCTCCGTGTCCATGTCTGTCTATGTGTGTGTATCTGTGTGTGTGTGTGTTGTGGTGTGTGTTGTGTGTGTGTGTGTGTGTGTTGTGGTGTGTGTGTGTGTGTTGTGGTGTTGTGTGTGTGTGTGTGTGTGTTGTGTGTGGTGTTGTGTGTGTGTGTGTGTGTGTTGTCTGTTGTCGTGTCTGTTCTGTCTGTTGCTGTTGTGTGTCTGTGTCTGTGTGTCTGTATCTGTGTGTCTGTGTGTGTTCCAACTGTACAGATGTCTGTGTGCCACAGTTTCCAACATTACAGATGCCTTTTAGTATGTATGTATGTATGTATGTATGTATGTATGTATGTATGTATGTATGTATGTATGTATGTATGTATGTATGTATGTGTATGTATGTATGTATGTATGTATTAGTATGTATTGTATACTGTATGTATGTATGTATGTATATGTATGTTGTATGTATTAGTATGATGTATGTATGTTGTATGTTGTTGTTTATGTATGTATTATGTATGTATGTATGTGTATGTATGTATGTATGTATGTATGTATGTATGTATGTGTGTGTGTGTATATATATATTATTATATTAGTATATATATATATATATTATATATAGTATATATAGTATATATATATTATCCTACTATGCAATGACTGTATGTCTCTATTCTACTTCTACTGTTTTAGTATAGATTTTATGTTCGTGTTTTTACTACATAATTATATTAGCGTGTGTGTGTGTGTGTGTGTGTGGTGTGCGTGCGTGCGTGTGCGTGTGTGTGTGTGTGTGTGTGTGTGTGTGTGTGTAGTTGTGTTATCGTGCAGTAAAAGCCGTATGTTTGTACACCTGTTCATAGGGTACAGGCTAATCTGTGTGCCTGCGAGTGACTTCCTACAGTACAGAATGTCTGTATTCCTGCTTGTGTGTACAGCTAAGATCCTTGTGCTTCAGAGTGAGGGGGTGGGGTGTAGAAGTACCATGAATAGGTAGAACCCATGGAGAGCTGCAGTACAGGTCCCACCACCATCCATCATAGATAGGCCGCTGATACATCAGTCTGCACCCTACACTTATGGTGATATCCTTCCCTCCGCTCACCCCTCCTCCACGCCTTTGAGGCCCAGTTCACTCAGTAGTCTATCCAGGGTGGGAGAAAAGAGCAGAGAAGATAGGGGTGGGTAGTTTGGGGGGGGGGGGGGGGGAAGAGGAGAGTGGAGTGTCAGGTGAAGGTAGAGGGCTTGTGTCGAATCGTAAATTCTGAAGGCCGCCAGTGAGCAGTAAACCTGGCAGAGAGGAGTGTGAATGGTATAACCTGGCAGAGGTGAATGGTAAACCTGGCAGAGAGTGAATGGTAAACCTGCAGAGAGTTAATGGTAAACCTGGCAGAGAGGAGTGTGAATGGTATACCTTCAGGGAGTTAATGGTAAACCTGGCAGAAGGAGTGTGAATGGTATACCTTCAGAGAGTTAATGGTAAACCTGGCAGAGAGGAGTGTGAATGGTATACCTTCAGAGAGTTAATGGTAAACCTGGCAGAGAGGAGTGTGAATGGTATACCTTCAGAGAGTTATTGATAAACCTGGCAGACAGAGGTGGATGGTATACCTTCTGAGAGTTAATAGTAAACCTGGCGAGGTGTGTGAATGGTAACCTGGCAGAGAGTGAATGGTAAACCTTGGCAGAGAGTGAATGGTAAACCTGGCAGAAGGAGAGAAATATAAACCTGGCAGAGAGGAGTGTGAATGGTAAACCTGGCAGAGAGTGAATGGTAAACCTGGCAGAGAGTGAATGGTAAACCTAGCAGAGAGTGAATGGTAAACCTGGCAGAGAGTGAAAGGTAAACCTGGCAGAGAGGAGTGTGAATGGTAAACCTGGCAGAGTGTGAATGGTAAACCTGGCAGAGAGTGAATGGTAAACCTGGCAGAGTGTGAATGGTAAACCTGGCAGAGAGGAGAGTGAATGGTAAACCTGGCAGAGGAGTGTGAATGGTAAACCTGGCAGAGAGGTGAATGGTAAACCTGGTAGAGTGTGAATGGTAAACCTGGCAGAGATGTGAATGGTAAACCTGGCAGAGAGTGAATGGTAAACCTGGCAGAGTGTAATGGTAAACCTGGCAGAGTGTGAATGGTAAACCTGGCAGAGAGTGAATGGTAAACCTGGCAGAGGGAGTGAATGGTAAACCTGGCAGAGTGTGAATGGTAAACCTGGCAGAGAGTGAATGGTAAACCTGCAGAGCGAGAGTGAATGGTAAACCTGGCAGAGTGTGAATGGTAAACCTGGCAGAGAGTGAATGGTAAACCTGGCAGAGAGGAGTGTGAATGGTAAACCTGGCAGAGTGTGAATGGTAAACCTGGCAGAGAGTGAATGGTAAACCTGGCAGAGTGTGAATGGTAAACCTGGCGAGAGGTGAATGGTAAACCTGGCAGAGAGTGAATGGTAAACCTGGCAGGATGAGACGGAGAGAGTGAATGGTAAACCTGGCAGAGAGTGAATGGTAAACCTGGCAGAGAGTGAATGGTAAACCTGGCAGAGGAGTGAATGGTAAACCTGGCAGAGAGTGAATGGTAAACCTGGCAGAGAGGAGCGTGAATGGTAAACCTGGCAGAGAGTGAATGGTAAACCTGGCAGAGAGTGAATGGTAAACCTGGCGAGAGAGTGAATGGTAAACCTGGCAGAGTGTGAATGGTAAACCTGGCAGAGAGGAGAGTGAATGGTAAACCTGGCAGAGAGTGAATGGTAAACCTGGCAGGAGAGGTGAATGGTAAACCTGGCAGAGAGTGAATGGTAAACCTGGCAGAGAGGAATGAATGGTAAACCTGGCAGAGATGTGAATGGTAAACCTGGCAGAGGTGAATGGTAAACGTGGCAGAGAGGAGAGTGAATGGTAAACCTGGCAGAGAGATGAAGGGTAAACCTGGCAGAGAGTGAATGGTAAACCTGGCAGAGAGAGTGAATGGTAAACCTGGCAGAGAGTGAATGGTAAACCTGGCAGAGAGTGAATGGTAAACCTGGCAGAGAGTGAATGGTAAACCTGGCAGAGAGTGAATGGTAAACCTGCAGAGAGTGAATGGTAAACCTGGCAGAGAGGAGAGTGAATGGTAAACCTGGCAGAGAGGAGAGTGAGATGGTAAACCTAGGCAGAGGGAGTGTGAATGGGTAAACCTGGCAGAGAGTGAGTGAAGGTAAACCTGGCAGAGAGGAGTGTGAATGGTAAACCTGGCAGAGAGGAGAGCGAATGGTAAACCTGGCAGAGTGAATGGTAAACCTGGCAGAGAGTGAATGGTAAACCTGGCAGAGAGGTGAATGGTAAACCTGGCAGAGAGGAGAGTGTCTGGTACAGCGTAGTACGATGAGGAAAGGATGGGAAGTGAAGTAGGGTAGGAGTGAATCATGGCAGGATAGGATACATGGACTAATGGGATGAACAGGTAGAGGAAGCTATGGGAAGGGAGCAAGCAGAAAGGGAGCAAGAAAAAAGAGAGAGGAGGAGGAGAAGAGAAAGAGAGAGAGAGGAGAGAGAGGAGAGAGAGAGGAGAGGGGGAGGGGTGGAGGAGGGGGGGGGAGAAGTGGGGCGGGCTATGGTCCAGGTCACATTATAAACTTTTAATCAGAGCATACATTAGGAAATCATGCACACAGCAGGATGGATGTAGTATGTTAGATGGGCGGCATCACTTGAGGAGTGGGTGTGGTTGTTGAATGGATGAAGGCTTAAACTTCCCAAAGCTTTTAGATTCCTGCTGAAAACGTTTCCTGAATTAAGGAGGAGATTTTGGGTCTTTTATCAGTTTGTACGTGACTTAATTGATTGATATGGTGCATAGTGGCATAGGCTACAGCAGACTGACTGCACGTTGCTGATCCAAATTCATATCAGAGCACGATGGGATGAGGACATGTAGACATGCTTTGCTGATCGTGTGCCCCATATCGACTTATGCAGTTCTGACTAGACTGTATGTATATTTGTGAATTTGTCACTTCAGATCTTTTTTTCTTTTCTTCAAAGATGTGATATTTTTAATTATGCGACCGTTTTTGCCAGCCATGAAAGTAGGTGCCTTCCAGGGATGATGTCAAAACACCACACCAGTGTGACTGATTTGTGTAAATTTTGTTATCCGTTCCCACCGGCTTACAATGGCCTACTAGTCCAAAAGGCAGAACGAGGTTTAACGTGTGTGTAAGGTGTTCTGTGTGCGTTTGCACATGGGATCTGGTTTCTTAGCCTCATCCAAAGGAGTTAAGGGGGAATGGGGTGAATACTGATGTTTACTCCAGGGGGGAAAATCTCCTCGAATGGGTGCCTTGGTGCGGCTCAAACCTGGGTCATCAGATCACGAGCTCAAGAATCTAGCCACTAGGCTATCCTTCCCTTGAATTGTACAGTTCTGACTTTCTACTGTTCTCACTTTGTCCTGTTTCATGTCTGATTGTGTCTCTCTGTGTCTGAGGTGTTTTTGGTTATTTTTCCTGAAGAAGTGACTCTCTGCTTATGTTGGTTTTGTTCCTATAAAGACTTGCTGGCTCTTTCGCTAATGCTAATGATATGATGTCTGAAATTTCTCCTACAGTTGAAATTTCCCCCTACGTTTCTGTCGGGATTTTAGTGTTTTCTTATCATTAATATGTCTGAATGTGTACCTATATATTCTGACCCTCTCTCTCTCTCTCTCTCTCTCTCTCTCTCTCTCTCTCTCTCTCTCTCTCTCTCTCTCTCTCTCTCTCTCTCTCTCTCTCTCTCTCTCTCTCTCTCTCTCTCTCTCTCCCTTGATAATAAGTGATGGGGGGGAGGGGGGGGGGGGTGCTGTTCCCTAATCAGGGCAAGGGCCCGATGAAAAAAATATGTGAATGCTTACTCTGTTACCCTTGCTAAAATAAAGATTATTTATTCAAAGATTATTCATTCATTCATTCATTATTATTCTCTCTTCTCTCTCTCTCTCTCTCTCTCTCTCTCTCTCTCTCTCTCTCTCTCTCTCTCTCTCTCTCTCTCTCTCTCTCTCTCTCTCTCTCTCTCCACATTGTCTCCATATGTTGACCTTGTTCATAGGCCTACACACATAGTGATGTTGTTACTATATCACTGACTTTGTCATCGCCACTAGAATGTGTCCTAGTATCACTGACTGAAAAGGCAAAATTATTGTACTAATCACGATTTAGTCTCATATCAAATCAGAGTGTAAGAATGATTTGCAAGGCCAAAAGCTTTCTTATCTTGGATTGATAGGCTAATAGGAATATGCAACGCGTCTAGGTAACATAGTTTTGTTACGTAATACTGACCCAATGTCCTACATCACAGCAATTACAAATCACATTGTATCTAAATCAAGGGGTTATGCCCACTTCGTTGACATCGAATAATGCAACAGTTAATATTAGTCTGACATTTATACAACATAGGACCAATGTTCCTTAGGTACCTTTTCGTCTTCCCCAATGATATAAAGGCCTTCACATTTGAACATGTCGCAACCTCCTCGGTTCTTTCATTCTGTGGTTCCTGTGATTTCTCGTATACCGGACCTTCAACCACCACATGACATGAGTGACGGGATATTTATCGTCAATTGCATGTGTATATACTCGAAGGGAATTAAGGCACTGGCAGGTTTGCACTTAAGTTGACCTGGGAGATTGAAAAAATCCCCACCCTTAATTCACCAGACACCACCGAGATTGGAACTCACGACCATGACCTTATTTGAACCTTATTTCCACAAAATTTAATCTGATGTTGTCCCTCTACATCTGAATTTCTTCTGCTTTGTACAGTTATATTATGAGTCATCTACTGCTTCCTCTTCTGCTCTGTAGAGTTATATTATGGGTCATCTACTGCTTCCTCATTCTGCTCTGTACAGTTTATTGTAGGTCATCTACTGCTTCCTCTTCTGCTCTGTACATTTATACTATGGGTCATCTACTGCTTTCCTGGCCTCTTTTCTACTGTACATCTACTGCTTTCTGTTTCCTTCTGTACTGTATCTCTATACCATATATTCAGTCATCTGCTGCTTTCTGTTCGATTACGCTATATTTATCTATTTGTAGATTTATTGATTTATTGATTGATTTATTTATTCATTTATTTATTTATACTTTTATATGGAGGATAATGGAATAAGTACACCAGGCCATCTGCTGAATTCTCTTCAGGCCGTTGGTTAAGTGTCAGAACCACTAATAAATCAAACATTCTGGGTCATCTGGACTGCTTCCTGGCAATACTCGGCTCCCTCCCCCCCCCCCCCCCCCACTGCACCCCCCCTCCCCCTTCCCATCCCCTTAAAAACTATAAACACATGAGTCTATCTTATCAGGGAACGGATTCTAATGAGGTTACCATGGCGACAAAGTCATATCAGGTGATAAGGATGCCGTGTGAAGCCCAAGTAAAGGGCTGGAGAGGAGAGGGGAAGATAGAAGAGGAGAGCAGGAGAGGAGAGGAGTGGAGTGGAGAGGCTAGAGAAGCAGGTAGGCTACAGGCGGAGGTTTATGATGGTGGTCGGTTTGGGTCACACTGTACATCAGTCAACAGGTGCCTTTTCCTCGCCTGTTATACGATCTCTCCTATCAACATGGGTGGGGGTGGGGGGGATATAAGGGGGTGGTGGGTGGGGGGCATGGGGGCGGTGGGGGGATGAGGGGGGGAAGGTAGGCCTACGTAAATTAGGTGGTGGTGTGGTGGTGGTGTGGGTGGGTGTCAGTGTGTGTGGTGAGTGTGTGTGTGTGTGTGTGTGTGTGTGTGTGTGTGTGTGTGTGTGTGTGTGTGTGTGTGTGTGTGTGTGTGTGTGTGTGTGTGTCTGTCTCTCTCTCTCTCTCTCGCTCGTCTCGTCGCTCGCTTTGTTCTGTCTTCTATATCTCTCCTCTCTATCTTCTCTCTACTTCACCTCTTTCTCTCTCTCTCTCTCTCTCTCTCTCTCTCTCTCTCTCTCTCTCTCTCTCTCTCTCTCTCTCTCTCTCTCTCTCTCTCTTTCTCTCTCTCTTCTCTCTCTCTCTGTGCGTGGTGCGTGTGTGCGTGCGTGCGTGCGTGCACACGGACATCCTTGCTAGTATACATAAATATGTGCAAGTGTGGATCACAAGTAGCCTACACGTACATGTGTGTGTGTGTGTGTGTGTTGTGTTGTGTGTGTGTGTGTGTGTGTGTGTTGTGTGTGTGTGCGTGCGTGCGTGCGTTTGTGCGTGCGTGCGTGCGTGCGTGCGTGTATGTATTTGGATACATCGTAATAACAAACATGATAGCTAAACAACATAACAACTCAGTAATAATGTAAAATCGATTAAAAATACAACAACAACTCAATAATTATAACAAATGCCCTATGGACTTGTCAGTAAACCTTTAGAAATATCAAACATCATGTCTGCATCATTGAGGACTTCTTCAATAGAGGTCTTTGAAATGAGAAGCAAATAGGGTTTTAATTTAAATTCTGGCAATCAAGTATGACATGAGCACTAGAAATATACTCTCCGCATAAGCATTTAATATTCTTGCTTAATTTTGTAACAAATGCATTAAAAATCTTAGCCTATTGCTTTGAGTTGTCTGTCTCTGACAATAAGTTTTTCGGTGGATAATATTCTTCAAACACACTTCCCTCGTAGGCCTAGACTCCAAGCTGAAAACTATCTTTTTTGCTGATTTAACTCCATGGATTTATTCAAGGATGCCTGTTCTAATAATCGGTAACCCTCTCCTGAGGATAAAGGAATATGCAATGCTGTATACACACACACACACACACACACACCACACACACACACACACACACACACACACACACACACACACACACACACATTGTGCTCAATCTGCCAATACCTTTCTTTCCGTGACATTTTGCAGTTAGGGATGGTTTGCGTGTGTGTGTGTGTGTGTGTGTGTGTGTGTGTGTGTGTGTGTGTGTGTGTGTGTGTGTGTGTGTGTGTGTGTGTGTGTGTCACTGTGCCTGCGTGCGTGCGCGTGGGTTGGGTTATGGGATTTTCGTTTTTGTTGCAGACCTTTTTTTGTGTGGCTGTAGATATATAGGTTGTTCCTTTTTTCTTCTCTTTCTTTTGTTATATAGGTCAAAGACACATTCTTTCAGGAAATAAAGTTCAGCTTCTATTATGTTGCTTGGGTTGCATCATTGACATGTTCGATCCCTTTCTTTCTTCAGTAGACTATCGCCACACTGTTCTCCTTTCTCTATCATCGGTGTTAGGCATGGCAATAATTGTATTGTACAGAACTCAGAAAAGGTCTTTCTGTCTTAGTTCCATTTCTTTTCTGGTTTTTTTTTTTGTTTGTTTTTGTTTACTGTTTTAAAATACTGAAATAATATCCACTGTTGAATCCCTGTCTCTGTCTGTTTGTCTCTGTCTGTCTCCCTGTCTATCTGTGTTCTCTCTCTCTGTTTCTCTGTTTTCTCTGTTCTCTCCCTCCCTCTCTCTCAGACGACAAGATATACTACAAAACTGCATACACACGGGGACTGGGTGTAAAAAAAAAGGACATGAGTGCTTATTCCATTATCCTTGATGTAAAAGAAATAAATAATAAATAACATCTCTCTCTTCTTCTTGTTGTGTGTCTGTTGTGTTCCCATGTTGTCTTTAAGTTTATTAATTATGGACCTGGTGTGGCCCATGTTCGTTAATTTTTTTTGTGCTGTATGAGGCACGGAGTAGGCCTATGTGTAATGTGTGCTCTGTGGTGCGTGTGTGTGTGTGCGTGTGTGTGTGTGTGTGTGTGTGTGTGTGTGTGTGGAGAGAGGGTGTGAGTAGGTGTGTAGTGTGGGAGGTGTGGTAGGTTTTTCTTTTTTTTTCTTTATATCGAGGATAATGGATAAGCACTCTTGTGCTTTTTTACATCCAGTCCCCGTATGTATGATGTTTTGTAAATGTGTCATCTGTTCCCATCGGCACTCAGATGGCCTACTCTTACGAAAGCGGAACAGGATTTAACGTGTGGCAAGATGTACTGCGTGCTTTGCACACGGGGCCTCGGTTTTATAGTCTCATCCGAAGACTTTTGGGGAGATTGGAGTCTGCACTGATGGTTTAACTCCAGGAGAAAAATCCCCTCGACCGGAATCGAACCCGGGTTTCAAATTGCCAGCGCAATGTTCTGACTCACTAGTGGCATCTGCACATGAGAGGAGAGAGAGTGAGAGAGAGAGAGAGAGAGAGAGGAGAGATGAGAGGAGAGAGGAGGAGAGAGAGAGAGAGAGAGAGAGAGGGGGGGGGGGGGGGGGGGTTGAGGGAGGAGGGAGGCAAACAAACAAATGAAACTACCGATTTTATCTCATTCATCCCTATCAACCCCCCTCCCCCTCCAAACACACACACACTCTCCTTCTTGTCTGTCTTTTAAAATACCTATAATAAACACACAACAGTGTCAGTCTTCTCCCCACTTTTTCCTTTCTTCAGCACACACACACACACCCCACTCTCTCTCCCGTTTTATTTGTCCCACTGTGCTGTAGGCATGGGAAAGCACCGCGTCTTCTGCAAGGAACAAGTTTACAGTAGTTTACCTCCCCTGAAGTACACACCCATTCGGTTTTAGTACGTAGGGTAAGTGCCACGCCCATTAACTTTTGATACAGTGCTAGCAAACACAAACAGTGCAATACATGATGTTAGAAGTGTAAGGTATTACCTTCAGCCCAGCCACAACACTTTAGTATAAGAGCAAAAATGATTCTTCTCTCCAGCCATAAAAAGCAATGTAAAATAAAGAGCATGACATCAGATGTGGGAAACATTACTTTTAGCAATATATCATGGGGACAGGATAGCTCAGTGGTCAGTCAGTTGTGGTCAGGGCACTTACTTTCCCCAAACTAGGGTTAAGCAACAGCGAGTGTCGTTGATGAATGGACAGGCCTAGAACTCAGCCAAATTTTGAGAAAAGCAGAACAGAGGGAGGAATGGAGGGAACTGGCTGTCAAGTCTTCAGGGGTGCCCCAACAGGGCGCCAGACTAATTTAAGAGGATACAGATTAGATAGTAGTAGTTAGAGTGTCGTACCAAGAGGAGATTGGCACCACCCTCAATATGCTGGAGCCCAGAGAAGTTGAGGTCTCTGATGCCTTGCTCCCATAGGTTTATAGATTATGAGAACATTTTACCCTTTTTTTTAAGAATTTAAAAGCCTTATGACAGGGAGTGTAAAGTAGCATTTTTTACAGTCCTACACAGGTGGTGTAATCCTGATATTTATTTATACATATATTTTCTCCCTGTTCAATATGCAGTTCATAAAAATGTCATTTCTTTTTCAGTCACAATTATGTAATAAACATTGTAAACCATTGTTTATTTGTGTATACCTTAACTGTAAATCTTTTTTTGTTTGTTTGTTTGAAAGGTTTTCTGGGGGGGGGGGGGGGGGTTGTTTTCTTTTGGTTTGTTTGTTTTTGGTTTGTTGCATTGTTGGTTTACTGGTTATTTGGTTGTTTGGGGGGGGGGGGGGGGGGGAGTCTGTTTTTTTGTTGTTGTGTGGGTTTTTGGGGGGAGGGTCTTGCTTTCTTTAGTTGTTTTTAGCCTCATCTCCTGTGACTTCCCATCCTGGTGTTCCAACACTGCTCATTTCAATCTCCCACCACAGTCGTACCCAGATTCGTTGTCTCATCCTCAGGGTAGGAAGTCCACAGGGAGTCAGTCCATCAATATCAGGCTGCAGTGGGGCCACCAGCCAGAGGGGCCCTGCACTGCTGCTGGGTCACTTTAGTGGTGTTCAGTGATGCCTGTTATGAGCTAACATACACAGAACACCACCTACTAAGCCCCCTACTAACGACAGTATTAGCTCAGTTGTGGAGCCAGACTGAGTGAGTTGCCCACCCGAGGTGGCAACCACCACAATGCTCCTCCGACAGCTGTCCTGCGCGAACCTCCAACCCCAAAGGCTTTGACACAAACTCACCACAGGCACAGAAGTGCATGGGGAAACCAAATCTGAGGTCACCATGAGACCAGAGCAATGGGGGCCACCAAATGAGGCAATTTTTTGTTGTTGTTATTGCATGATGATCAATGAAAATGAATGATAATGATGCTGCTGTGGAAATACATCTGCTTTGAGACTACTTGACAGGGTTGTACTCTATGCTTGCTATCCTAAAATATCTCAGCAACTTCCTCAAATTTGCATCCATAAAGTGGATAAAGCTCCACTGTGTGGTCCCAGTCTTCCCACTGAGCCCACTGAACCCACAGCACATTCACTTTGAGTAGGAGCCGCCCAGAGTCCGAAAACCCCCAATGACTCCAAAGGGATTCCAACCTGTGACCTTCCAGGCTTGAAATGTAAGGTGCTAACCACTTCACCATGGCTGCTGGTTGGGGGGGTGGGGGTGCTTTTAAAAAAAAAATTATATTGTACATTGTATGCAGTTACATTTGACATTTTGTTTGCTGTAAGAATATAGATCATCAGACTGTGACAGCTATCTGTGACAAACACAGGTGAGGTGCGACTGTTGTATATGACAGAACAAGTCAAGCATGAGTGACTGTTAACCATAACAGAGTGGGTAAAGTGTGACTGTTATCTTGAAGAAGAAGAAAAACAACAACAGGTGACTGATAATACACTAGATCTGAAAGTGTGACTATCATTTGTGACAGAATGTATTCAGTATGACTGTTTTTTGCGACAAAACGGGTTATGTGTAGCTGATTTCTAAGACAAAACAAGTTAAGTAATAATGCATATATTTCTTACAAAACAGTAAAAACAAAACAAAACAACCCCCCCCCCCCCCCCCCCTGTTTTGCAGTAAGGTGTAAACAGTGTAAAGTGTTGTGCAGTGTAAGCAGTGCCATCATTTTGTTGTGCAGCGCAGTGCAGTGCAGTGCAGTGCAGCAGCAGCAGTGGCAGCAGGGATGGCTAGTTTGGGTCGCAGTTCGTCTTTTGGGCCAGAGGTCAGCCGTCGCATCCTGCGACCTCTGCGCTCTGTGTCCTTCCGTGCTTTTGGACAGGTCCTCCAACACATCACCCAGGCTGGTAGGTCACCTGTCACACACATACTCACCCACACACATATGTACACACACACACACTTGCGCGCGCGCACACACACACACACACACACACACACACACACACACACACACACACACACACACACGCACACACACACATGCATGCAACACCCACACCCACATGTGTGCATGCATAGTTTGCATACTTATTCTAGCTTTGTTGATATTTGTTTGTTTTGAAAGCATTTTTGTGATGAAAATTTTTTTTCCAGCTGAGCAATTATTCAGTGAATGGGTGGTTAGAGCAGAGCATTGTGCTTGTGATCTGATGGCCCAGGATCAAGGCACCACCACTGAGACACCCCTTTGTGGGGATTCTCCCCTGGAGTTTACTTTAGTACTGACTACACTCCATCAAAAATCCTTCAGATGAGGCTATGAACAGAGGTCCCATGTGCAAACAAGCATAGAACATCTTGCACACATGTTAAAACCCCTTCGGCCTTTTGAAAGTTTAGGCCATTGTGCACCAGTAAGAATGGATTCTGACAACATTTTTAAAAACACATGTTTGCTGGTGTTGTATTTAGATATCATCCCTAAAGCTGGAGTGCAGCTACCTTTATGGTAGGCAAAAATGGTTGCATATGAATGCAAAATGTCGGCATTGGTTAGCTCTAACCCAGCAGCAAAGCCAAAATAAATCAGGGAATTTGTATCCAGCTACACGAGTCCAGGTTCTATTTTTCTGGTTAGTTTTTCTCCACAAGACTGATTAGCCAAGGAAATTTGTTTTGTAACCATTTGTCTAGAAGAGAACTTGTCCAATGTTTCTTCTGAAGCTCTTTTCCATTGGAACGTTTGTTATATAAGGGATTTTATCCAATGAGTTGTTTTTTTTCTGAGTGGTGCTACCTCTTTTGTTTGGTATTTTTGGAGGGTAAGGGGGGGGGGGGGGGGGGGGGGGGGAGGGGGGTATATACCATGTTATTAGAGCTTCCAACTTGGGACCTGACAAATGCTATAGCGGAGTTGTTAAGAAAATTTGACTTCAATCCCATGGGTACATGAAGCTGTTGGTTTGAATCTTGGCAGTGTCTGGTGAATTAAGGGTGGGGATTTTTTACAATCTCCTTGGTCAGCTTTAAGTGCAAACCTGCCAGTGCCTTAATTTCTCTCGAGCATATATATTATACACATGCAGAACATCAAATATGCATGTTAAAGATCGCATAGTTCATGTCAGTGCTTGGCCAGTTTGCTGAAACATGAACATACCCAGCATTCATCCCGAAGCCAGAATGCGACTACCTTTATGGTGGGTAAAAATGGTCACATGTAAAATCTCAGATGAACCTCCAGAGCTCTAGCTGAGGAACAAAACCTTTTTAAATTTATACACATGCAACTATTTATAAAGAGTATTGATCAATGTCCTGGCCACAAAGTGAAAAGTCCAGGTTTGATACCCACTTGTACCTGAATTGTTTCCCCCTTCCACTAGACTATGAGTCTTGGTGTTAGTCTTTCAGATAAGATAATAAACCACGGTGCCATGTGCAACATGCATTTAGCACATGTAAAAGAACCTATGGTAACAAGAGAGTTGTCCCTGGCAAAATTCTGTAGAAAAAAGCCACTCTGATAGGGAAGCAAAATTAATACACATGCAGACAGGAAAAAAAAAAAAAAAGTGGCGCTGCTCTTGTGGCGACACACTCTCCCTAGGAAGAGCAGCCTGAACTTCATGCAGAGAAATCTGCTGTGACTTAAAGTGGTAAACAAATTCAAATATATAAATCCAAATTTTATATCCACACACACATACACAACACACACACACACACACTTTTAACCTGTTCCGCTTTTCTAAAAAGTAGGCCATTGTGTGCCAGTGGGAACAGATGACAAAATTTACAAAACTGTACACACATGGAGACTAGATGTAAAAAAAAAGCACATGAGTGCTTATTCCATTTTCCTCAAAATAAAACAATAAATAAATAAATTGCTCACACACAGCATGCACGCACACGCATGCAGGCACACTCACATCACGCACACACACACACACACACACACCACACACACACACACACACACACAGGGACGAAAGATCCTTGTTGGAAATAATGTGTGTTAATAAGCGTTTGTTCAAGGAAGTATAACTTTTCCTGTTAAATAAACTTATGGTGTGTTGTGAGTGAGTGTGTGGTGTGTAGTGTGAGTGTGTGTGTGTGTGTGTGTGTGTGTGTGTGTGTGTGTGTTGTGTTGTGTTGTGTTGTGTTGTGTTGTGTTGTGTTGTGTTTGTGTTGTGTGTATGTGGTGTGTGTAAATGCATAGATGCATGCATGCACACACACATACACATATAATTATGTGTGTGTATCATTTGGCAGCTTCAGGGGAATTAACCTGTATATATACATTACCAACACTAACAGCTGGTGCTGCTCTTTCATTGTTTGTAAAGCTCTCTTGGCCTCTGACAGTAACCGCCAAGTCCTATAAATATAATAAGTGGAGAGTTAGTGCTCTACGACCCCAGCACGAGTTTGTAAGTAGGCATGTAACAGGAAGTCCGGAACCACTTTGAACAGCAACCTGAGGCCACAGCTGTGGAGTTGGATCTATGAAAGTATGCTGAACAACAAAGCTTGAAAAAAAAAAAA
Organism: Stramonita haemastoma; assembly: GCA_030674155.1. NCBI lineage: Eukaryota > Metazoa > Mollusca > Gastropoda > Neogastropoda > Muricidae > Stramonita > Stramonita haemastoma. The sequence continues at coordinate 32,634,491 of CM060331.1, read as the reverse complement.
ACCAACATAGCAGAGCAAGTCTTTGACTTTCTCACTCACCCATTACACAAGTGTGCAGGCATGTGCACACACTTACACACACATGTTCCTATCTAATATCACTTTCTAGTGGATAGACGTTAAAATTGAAGACACACACACTCACATAATACATGCATACACGCACACATCCATTATATTCATGGGGTTACTCGGCGCGTGCGCCACACACACACACACAGAGCAAAACACACACACAATCCATGTGCATGCATGCTTTTCATCACTTCTTAGTAAAGTATTTAACCTGTTTTGTCATTATTTCAAAACATTCTCTTTATCTTATTTTTAACATTTTTTTTATTGTTTAATTTTGAGGAAAATGGAATAAGCACTCATGTGCTTTTTTACATCCAGTCCTGCGTGTATGCAGTTTTGTAAATCTTGTCATCCATTCCCACCGGTAGACAATGGCCTATCTTACAAAAAGCTGAATGGGTTTTAACATGTGCGCAAGATGTTCTGCATGCATTCAAGATTTTATTTTCTGATGGTACACTAGTAAGCAATAAATTTACTTTTTTTCATCAAGCCATCTATCTAGTAAAAAAAACAACCCCCCCCAAAAAAAAACCAACAAACAAAAACAAAAAATCTCCCCCCAAAACACAAAAAAATCCATGTGTTTACATGTGTGTGTGGATGTGTGTGTGTGTGTGTGTGTGGTTGGTACCATGCATATCTGCTGCATGCACATGTATACATGTAAATGAATATATTTAGAAAACATTGAGGAAAAAAACCATTTTGCATGACTGGTGGTGCATGGGTGGGAGGAGTATATTATATATTGTTCTCTATTTATGACTCAACATAAACCCGTGTGAAACAGGCTATCACTTAGGGAGTACCAGCACAGGAGTGTACTATGAAGCTGAGAGCTTGGGCTGTATCAGTCATGGGCATGGTCATGCATGTAGGCCCCACTTCCTGAGATGTGTAACTCAAAGTTCTCTGGGGAACTTTTGTGGTACTGACAGCAAATGATACCACACACACTTCTGTTGACTTGATGTAACACACACACACACACACACACACACACACACACACACACACTAAACACACACACACACACACACACATAAAACCACACACACACACACACTAACACACACACACACACACAGAGGAAAAAAACACACACAGAGGAACCCCCCCCCCCTCTCTCTCTCTCTGAGGGGCTGCACAGGGCCTGCCTGTGTGTCATAATGATTAAGCAGTGCTGCCTCTGTAGCAGCCATAGGTGTGGCAGCAGAGTGACATTACACTGCTTCTGTAAACTGTGGAGCATAACCAATACTTATACAGTTAAGGCTGACATTATGCTACCACTAGCCTAAGTGCAGCTATTAAGAGGTGTTACATAATGGCTGCCTCTGCAGCTTGGGGTGCTCTAGAAGTACTTACACAGCCTCTGCCGTAACTTACGTTGTATTACATTCACCCACATCCTTAGTTACACTTCTTTGCACCCCTTCCATACACATGCGAGTGGCGGCAGGCGCGTGCACACACACACACACACACACACACACGCACAGTCACAGCACACACACACGATGTACACAAATTGAATGGAAACGAAAGTGCATTTTTATAGTACAGTGTACTTGTTCGCATGCAGTATTATAGTTTTTTCGGCTGTTCGTACTTTGACATCTGATGGTATGTTCTGGATGGATCATTTTGAATTGGTTCAAGACCCTTTTAGTTGACCCTTCACCTCCGCATAGGCCTAGGCCTAGTGCCAATAACTGTCTTAGGCTAGCCTACTTGTCTTCCCCTGCTTTCATCCTCCTCCTTCTCAGTGCCTGCTTTCGTAAGAGGTAGGCCTAATAACGGAGTTACACTACTGACCTCAAACATGGACATGATCAACAATCAGAGTTTCTCTTCAGAGAAAGTAGTTACATCATAGGGGCCTACATATTCACTGTTCCAACTCCGCGCTTCGGTAGGCAAGTGGTACGGAGTTGCCACCTCCTCGCGTGCTGCACTCTGACCGTCAGATGGCAGCCCAACCCTCTGGCAGTCGATATCCGGTGAAAGGCTGATGGAAGCACAAAGATCCAAGTTACTGTAATTCAGTGCTGTTTGCCCATTGCACGTGGAATGCAATGACTCATAGACGGGATCAGAGTACAGATTAAGTGTTGATCGCTATTCTAGTGAGAAATTCTTGGTAAGTGCCTGAGCATGCAATCTGTCGCGGTCAGAAAGTACCGAGTTTGGTTTTGTAGTGTAGTTTCGTCGGTGTGTTGTGTAGACTAGACAGACTTCCACTTGTTCGGTGTGGCTGCACCTCCGTCCCTCTGCACCTTCCCTCGAATGCCAAGGCCATTACATGTTGCGCCCGACTTCTTTAGGAGAAAAATTAAACTACCTAACATATTTATAACATATTGATGCCCCTTGACGACGCTTCAGGCCTAAGTTGATGTTGTGTTAGTCGATTTTATCATTGTTATTGTATTGATAATCTATGTGATCATTATTATTATTATTTTGGACAAAAACAGTTCTAAGTCTAAAACAAGACATAAATTTAGCCTAATGTGTATGAATCACGAAAATGTGAAGAAGATTTACTAAAGTAATCTGGAAACTTTGTTACCAAGGACATCTTTTATTAAAAGACTTCTCAAATTTTAAAACCCTGTAACAATTTTTAGGATTATTATAGGCCTATGTAGGCCTATAGGGCTATACTATAGAGTTAAAACAGTCATTGAGTCAAAATTTATCAATCTAAGCAAAAATGGAATCAAAAGCATGAGGCAATTATTACAAAAGCACAAAAAATAAGATCCATGAATCATTGAATGCATTCACATTGTTTACATAGTTGATCATGATACATGTGCTATAGTTAGTATGATTTAAAACTAAATAAAAGCGACTGAATTTGAACTAGTAGGCATAAACAAGCTTCCCCATAGGGTTTATACTTTTTTAAATAAGATTTGTGATGAGTCATTGGAGTACTGTACTAAACTAAAACGTAAAAGGTTGATCTTGATATTCCTTCTTTTAGTTTTATGTCAGTGATTGACTAATTCAGTAATTGCCAGTTGTGTGTCAAAGGTAAGGGATCTGCAAAACGTTTCTTCGTAAAACTTCCTAGTTTAAAGCAGTAACATTTTACCCCCAAAAAGTAAAAGAAACATATTGATTCAGCCTTTTATGTTGCGTCGTTGATTTTGAAATAACAACTAACAGAAACTTGTACTCATTTGATTTTGATTAACATTAAAAATAACCAGTTTTTATTAGATTTTCAGACTTACGGTGTGATTTGTTTATTTTCTTTTTATTTAAACAGTTTGAATGAAGACTGAAGTAAAGGCTAAAACCTATTATAGAGCTCTCTAAGCTTTAAATAAAAAAATTAAAAATCATGAGGGGAATTAGCTGATGATGACCAAATATTTTCAGAGTATATCGACAGAGTGACAGCAGAATGTTGTACATGGTGTTTACTTTGCGTGCACCCTCACATTATTGTGACAGACTGTTAGTGTTACTTGCTTGTTGCTGTTGGTGTAGCGTTTGTTCCTGTGTTGAGTGAGTCATGCTAGCTCAAGTTGTCCGAGTGATTGAGCACCAAGTACCAGTCATTGTAAAACTGTATGCACGAGTCAACTGCTGTGCTAAGCTGTGGTGTGTGGCCTTTGATGTTTTTGTGAAAGTTCTGACATTTCCCCCCCTACAAAAGTGAAATGGACTCCCGTAAATCTGCACGAATATCGAGAGAAATGAAGCAAGGTGAGTGATGTTTTCATGGGTTTGCATGTTGTGTGTGTTGAGACCCATGGACCAGCTTTTTACTGTTAAGTTAGAGTCACATGCCCAAAGTACAACTTAGTTTAAGTAAAACTTTGTTCTGAACACTTAGACCATACCATCTCCCGCATCAAACATGGCTACCAAGAATCAGAATGCTACCAATTGACTTAGCTTTTCGTAAATTATATATTCTATAACAATTATTTATTGATTTAAACATGTTTTCAAAATCATGGCATTTTCAGTTTGGGTAAGTTCCATTGAAAATTTATTAGAAAGGTGAAAAGGAAATTTTTTTTTTTAGCCTTGGCAGTCATGTTGGATGTCATCATCATCATGATTCATATGGACCATGTGTTCAGCATAAGAGCATGATTCTCTAGTTTCAGGACATAGTATTAGAAATAGTAATTTTCATAAAACAGAGTTAAAAAAAAAAAAATTAATAAGCTTTCAGGGTGTGGAAGTGAAATTATAGTATACTGATGTGACATTGGTATGATGTTCATACAGAAATAAAAGGAAAAAAAGCAATCGATCCTGAATGGCAGAAGCGAAATTCTGCAGAACACTGAACAGACACACAGTGAGCGAGTGACGGTCCATCGCTCACTCACTCACTCACTCACTCACCACTCACTCCTCACTCTCTCTCTCTCTCTCTCTCTCACTCTCTCTCTCTCCTCTATCTCCTCTCTCTCTCTCTCCTCTCTCTCTCTCTCTCTCACACACACACACACAACACACACACACACACACACCACACACACACACACACACACACACACACACACACACACACACACACACACACACACATACATACACACACACGCTCGGGGACAGGATGGCTTAGTGGTTAGAACATTGTGCTCACAGTCTGACCACCTGGGTTCGAATCTCGTTCAAGGGGGTTTTTCCCCCTGGAGTTAAAATCAGTGCCAACTCCACTATCCCCAAAAGTCCTTCAGATGAGAAGTCTATAAACGAGGCCCCATGTAAAAATACTCGCAGAACATCTTGTCACTTTGTGCACATGTCAAATCCTGTTCCGCTTTTTGGAAGAGTAGGCCAGTATGTGCCGGTGGGAACAGATAGCAAAATTTACAAAAGAGCATACACACGGGACTGGATGTAAAGACGCACAGAGTGCTTATTCCATTATCCTCAATATCTATCTCTATCTAGTATTATAGATCTATTCTAGATCGAATCGATCTATCCCTTAGTCTGGTGACCATGGGGGCAACCTTAAAAACTTGACAACCAGTTCCCTCCATTGTTCTCTCTGCTTTGCCTTTCTCAGAATGTTGTTGAGTTCTAGGCCTGTCCGTTTGCTGATGTTGTCTTTGGTATGCCTCTTTTTTTTTTTTCTTCCTTGAACTGTGCCTTGCAGTATTGTTTTTGCTAGTCCTTTTGATCTTGTGACATGCCCATACCATTTAAGTTTGTGCTTCTTTACGATTGATATTTCTTACCTTTGTTTGATACTTGTATGGTTTCTTGCTCTTGGTATTTGGATCATTATAATTGTTGTTGTTTAATTGAGGTTATCTTTTTATCTTGATCAGTTGATGTTATCCCTGAAAATGGTGGAGACTGGATGTAAAAAAGCACACGAGTGCTTATCTATTATCCTTGAATAAAAGAATTTGCCTTGCCTTGCCTTGCCTTGATAGAAGGTTTTGTTAGGGTCCAAGAGTTTGCTGGATTCTGTAGTGTTATGCATGTCTTCGTTGCTTATTTATTGTGGCCTCTGTAGGAGATGCCAAGGAGTCTCCGGAAGCATCTCATCTCTACTGCCTGTACTTTTCTTTCCAAATCTGCAGTCAGGGTCCATGATTCACAGGCATACAGGAATGTGGATATGACAAGGGAGCGCATTAGTCTGATCTTGGAGTTGAGTGAGATATTTTTATCTTTCCAGATGGTGTTCAGTTTTGACAGTGCTGTTATTCATTATTCATTTATTGCCTACAGGCGCAATCCTGCATACTACCGAGGTGATAACTAGATAAGCTGACTGGAACTGATAAAAAATAAATGAAGACAATTCAACTTGTTTACGTTTAGTAAGGCAGTGAGCTTGGCCCAGACCAAAATATGTGTCAGTTATTGATGTCAGCAAAATAGTAAATGCTAAGGCTTACAGCCTACACTAAAAATGTTGTGTTTAGATTGCCTTCAGCCATGACAAGCTCTTAATAACAACCTGCACTCTCCTTAAAAGGAGAAAAAAATCCTCTGTGCGAGGTACTTGAAAACAGTCATACATACAGGTCTGCAAACTTCTCATTCAGAGTGCAATTTCAATCTTACACGTGATTCCCGGTAGGATGAGCGAGTCAGAGTGCACATTCTGGGTTACCCCCAGAGTGTTAAAGATACGGCATGACACTCTCAGCAGATTGTTCTCCATTCTATTTCTAAAGCCTAAAACTAGTAAAAGAAAAAAGGTGTGTGGGAGGGGGGATATATCTAGATGTATATAGTCTATAGTGCAAACACAAAACATAATTTAGAATCTTTGAGAAAAAAAAAGTAACTTAGTTCAGTGGATGTATTAAGCAGACTTGGAATCACATGACTGATTTGACAGCAAATGAAATGTCAATTGGTGCACTTTGTAAAAAAAACTAAAAAGTCACCAATCAGCTCCTAAGTCGGAATGTGGCTACCTTAATGATGGGTTAAAAGAATCATATATACACATATGTACATATTACATGATCTCACCATCGCTGACCTCAAAGCTAGCTAGCTGAGATCACATACGTACGTACACCGCACACACGCACGCACACACACACACACACACACACACACACACACACACACACACACACACACACACACACACACAGTGTCACACAAACACACACTCACACAGAGTGTCACACAAACACACACTACACACAGAGTGTCACACAAACACACACTCACACACTCAACAGCTTAAAACTCTTTCCTCCTCCTTTACGAATCATCAAATGCAATATTGCAGAAGGAAAAGAAAGACTTTTTTTTAATCAAGCTTAAAAAAGCAGTGTCCCATTCTTTGAATCCACTATGGCCTGGGGAAACAGCCAGTTAAGATAGGCTGTCACATGAAAGAAATACAAAACTAATTTCACAGAGAAACAATAAAATCCCACTTTTAAAAGTTCTAGTAATCTTAATTAAAGTGCTATGGCTGAAGATAAAAAGAATTCATCTAAAAATTGTCTAAAAATAAACCATGAAAAAGTTAAAAACAAATCATTTAATAAAAACAGTTATTGAGTTAAGTCCATTACATGTGCCACCACCATTGCTTCTAAAATGCCCAGACCTGGGGTCACACGTATCTGATGTATGTAAACAACTTACAAGTTCACCACTTGGCAACAAAACAAAACAAAAATAAAATCTTTGTCAAAAGCTCAGATTTCACCTGTTTATTCAATATGAAATGTAAAATTTTGTCAATGCCACAAACAGATCTACAAAATGAGTAAAAACGAAAGAAACTGTAATGTACATTGCATTATGACACCATAAATGAGCAAACTTTGACGTCACAGACTGAATGGAGACAACTGTTACCAAGGGATCTTCAAACCGATTTGGTTTCTCCCTTATGTCTATTGGCTGATATGATAAAATATGCAAGATTATGAATAATAAATAATAATTTAAGAAACGTTCAACAGATGATCAATGCCAGTAATCAAAATATTGAAATGAGAACAGCCTTCATTTCATGTGACTCTTTTTAAATTTTCTCACATCTCAATGTCATCAACCAGATCAACACATCAGACTCACAGAATGAAGAGTACTGACACTAGAACATACTATTTGTCTAATCATTTGCAAATTCAGAAGAAAAAAAAAAATTGCTGATTTCTCCGTCAGATGATGGTTCCACACACTCAAGTGACATGCGCTACCAACAGAAAGAAGCAGTGACCTTTCACTCTTTTTTCCATAATACATCACTTTCACCTTCCAAAAATGCACAAAAACATTGTAGATATAGATCTGTACTATTCCACAATTAATTGTGGGAAACAGCAAATGGCGGACTGCCGTGTGATAACATTTTGCTGTGCATTTTGAATTTGCCTGTCTAGTGTCTTGAGAGTTTCATCAGTGACTCCAAACAGATTTTGTCAGACTACATGTACTCATTTGATTTGAAGTATAAAACTGCAGCTTGATATTAATTTTCATTTAGTCTAGTAAATAATTAAATCGATTTGTAAACTTGTTGAGTTGTTCTTTTCACAGAATTATCGTCTGGTGACTTGGAGCTGAAAGCAAAAAATCAGTTGTGATCTGTGCCCCTGCCTGCAGCGTCTGCAACACAAAATTGACAATTGTTTTTTGTTAATTTAAAAACATCAGTTTTTCATAATGAGTACTTCAATGCAACCTTAATCTTTAGTGTTAATGGGCATCTTTCCTTTTCCTGTTTTTTAAACTGTGATGGTATTATAAATTCGAATGTTTGTTTCACAATCACATGACACTGTCCTTTTGACATCAGTCTATTCCAATCCAGTACATTGTCACACTTATAAATTATAAAAATGTGCATCATCAGTCGCGTCGCCAGTTGAAACTAGTCACTTGCCCCTTAGGGAGTCCTTTTTAACACTTTCTTATTCAGAATGGACTATGAAACTGAAAGGGGTATTACTATTAGTATTATCGATCATCATTTGGCACTGGTCAGCACATTTTCTCTTTCCTTGGGGAAAGGAATATGAGTTCAGACAGGTTCCTTTGTCTTTCACATTTTGGAGAGCTCTCAACTCCTGTTAGTGTTATTAGAGTTAGAAAGTTCTACAAAGTTATCAAGTACCAGTTACACTAGTATGACTTCTTCTGACATTCTGTTGTCTTTTACTTGTTTGTTTTTTCTATTTTCCCCCCCAAACATTATATCCTTTAAAGGTACCAGAAGAAAAAGCAAACTGTAAAGAAGTGCTTGCCTGGTGCCAAGATATTTTTGAGGAAGCAAGCACCTTGATTTTAACGAAATGAGAAGCTCAGAAGGGTTTGTTTTGTAGTTTGTCTTGTGTGTGTCGTTGTTGGCTTTTAAAATTTATTATTTTTTTTTTTTTTTTTTTTTTTAAAAGAAAAATGAATTATTCTTCTTCCAAGCATAGTTTTCCAGTTATTTTTCTCTCAAATGCTTATTCTGGCTTTCAAAAGTGGAATAAGAGCAGGAAGTCAGTGGGCGGCTTTGTGGCACTGGGGAAGTACTTTACCATAGACAGAACATCACTGAAAGGGTTCATTATGCTAGTTAACTACTAGTTACTGAATACATGTCTAACTTCTAGCAAGTTTTTCCTAATGGAAATTCCTAAGTTGTAAATTGCTTTATTAGGCAGTGCTGACTGCTGGTACTTTAATTTATAATATATAATTTTATAATACCGCCAACTGCAGTGTAATATGACTCCACAATCTAGATGCTCTTAAGTTTTATTAATAAACAATTTCTTTACTAAATTAGTAAATACTGCTGACCTAGATGTGTCACTCACCAGCTAAAATACAACCACCTGACTATTCTTTGGTGTAGTAGGTTCTAAAACTTATTAAAGTCTGTTCTGTACAATGTCAGGTAGGCAGTAAGACGTGTGTCACCCACTGACTACACGCCTTCAGTTGAGTTAAATCTCAATACAGCCGGAAACTGTAGGTTAGGTACACATGATACATACATGTGTACCTGTATTGTTAATTGTTATGCGTGTGTAAGCACTGTAACATGTGTCACAGACATTGAGACAACCACCGATGGTCAGCAGTCTTATCAAAAATAGCAAATAATGGCTTAATGCACCGTCTGTTAGTGGCTGCAGGGGTTGGTATCATGGTTCAGACTGAAGTTGAACTTTTTTCTCACCTTCCACTCCAGATTATGACCATGAGTGGTGATAATGTTCAATGATACTTTTGATAGTGATATGGGTACTAGACCATTACCAGTGTTAGTCTTTTGGGTTAAATGATAAACCAAGGTCTGTGGCCTTGTGTGGTTTGTTATCAGTGCATTTACAGAGAATAGAGAGAGATTTACAGGGAATAGAGGGAAGTCTTTAAGTTAGTAAAACTAAAAAAAAGCCAATCATCAAATACCGGGGTAGGGAGGATTGGGGGGAAGGGGGGGGGGGAGTGAAGCGGGAGGTATCACACTATGCCGTCTATGGCAATGTGCTCTCTCTAGGGAAAACAAAGTTTCCTAAAAGCAAACTTAATCCCAGGTTCTACACCAGCATATTTTTGTCCTGGATGCTGCAAACAGTGGTCATCTGTACTACTGTGCAATCCAGTGAGTCCAAAATGCATCACATTCACATGTAAGGAATTTCTCTAATCTGACCTCCTAAGCTACACCCATCCTTCCCGTTTCTCCTCTTCTTGACCTACCATTTCCCCTCTTCTCCAACCCACAGCCAGATGCCCACAGTAATAGCAGCTTGTCTAGTGTTCTGATGGGTGAAGTAGGCAGTATGCTCCAGTAAAAGTTGCCATCTTCCCCCCACCTCTTCAGGCTTACCTCCTTTTATCCCTCCCCTCCCCCTAACCATTCTCCTGCTGTCTTAAAGCAGCCCCACATTAGCCTAGGCCTAGTACAAAGTTCTACATGTCAGCTATGTGCACAGACTGACACAGTGTGTGTGCTAGTACTGTAGTAAGTACTACTAATAGGCCTAGCAGTTTGCACAGTGGGGTGTTTAGCTAAGCAGGTGGCTTTGAAGCAGCCCCAAACCATACAAAATTCTACATATCAGTAAGGTGCACAGCCTGGCACATAACACAGTGAGTGCTGGTGCTGGCAGTTCACACAGTGGAAGGTAGAGAGAGAGGGGAGGGCGCCTCAGCTCAGGCCTTGCCAACAGTAACAACTAGAAGGGAACATGGGATGGAGACCAGTACTCGGCAGTAGAGCTGATGAAAGAATCAATCGACTATCTGTCTGCCTGCCATTCTGTCCCTCTCTGCCAGTCTTGAAAAGGGAGCAGAGAAAAATTATGTAATGTATTGTATGGTAAATTTCTATATTTATGGACTGTACAAAACATGGCGATAGTTTCTGCTCATGACTATTACCAGTTGCATCCTTTGATAAAACAAAAGTGGAAAAGACTTTAATTATAAGAGTGAATCACTGAATGAGTTAGATTTATTTTTTATTGGAGATATTGCCAGTCTTAGACTTGAATCCTATACTGCTATAGTCTACTAGATCTACACACCCTGCTCTATAGACCTCTGCAGTATGTCAGTTTATCTCTCAAGTTCCTGATTTAAAAAAAATTTTTTGGGGTTTTTTGTGCAGCACATGTTGCCATGTGTTGTAGTCTATTTTATTTTATAGTACATAACTCCCAACAAAATTGAATACTTTACGCACAAGCAGCAAAATAGTGTTTTCCTTACAAGTAGCAGTTGTCACGGATTGTGAAATTTAATGCAGTTGTTTCCTCATTAGTCTTCCTTTGTGCAAATCATACACCATCTGGCTGTGCAAAATGCAACAGCTTTGGACTACAAGGTTACATAATCTGATTACATTCTTATGCTCTGAAACAGCTACTTTGGAATTTTGTTTCTTAATATGTTGAAAACATGTGGAGCATCATGTTCCTTGGAAACTTCTCAGCTTCCCTGTTGGATTTTGGTTATTTATTTATTTTTATTTTTTAACTGTATCGCCCATCTCATTCCCTGGTCAAATGACTTGTCAGTTGTTCTTTGCCCATGAGAAGTCAACTTGAAACTGAACAGTGGTCGAGAGAAGATATATTCTGTTACATCAAAAAAAAGGAATTCACTTCGCAGAACTGTCACAAAAAATTGTCTCCACATTTTTATTTTGTTTTGAACAAAAATCATGGATTGTTGCGTTTCCCACCCAGTAGCCTACTGAGTAATTGGGGATGTAACTTACACATTTGGCTCTTCTTTTCATTTGTGTGTACTAGTTATTTATTTATATTTATTCATTTATTTTTATATCAAGGATAATAGAATAAGCATTCATGTGCTTTTTTTTTACATCCAGTCCCCATGTGTATGCAGTTTTGTAAATTTTTTATGTCATCTGACATCTGTTCCCACCAGCACATGATGACCTACTCTTACTAAAAGCGGAACAGGATTTAATGTGTGCACAAGATGTCCTGCGTGCGTTCGCACACGGCGCCTATCTCATCTGTACTCTCTGTGTGTGTATAGTGTATGTATGTATGTATGTGTGTGTGTGTGTGTGTGTGGTGTGTGTGTGTGTGTGTGTGTGTGTGTGTGTGTGTATGTGTGTGTGTGTGATCTTTTCCTTTTCCCCCATTTTCCACCACCCTTTTTCATTTTCATTTTCTTACTTTCAGACTAGCAAATCATACTGATGGGTGGGGATGTTTTCATGCTCTCTTCCCCTCTGTGATTCATGAATAGATGAACATATTTGTTCTGAGTTTCAGTTCCACTTCAGGAGCATTTGGAACAGAGTTATTTATTGACTGCAGGCTTTCCATGTCCCAGTTTCTGTGCAAATGTTCAGTCAGAGTCTGTATTGTTCCTGGTTAGATGATAGTTGGATGACACTACTACTGCACTAGTACTACTACTGTCCTAGTCACTGACTTATCATGTGCATCTGTGGCATGTTGTTACTGTCTCTGTTGCATCATGCACTGTCCCAGTGTTTGCCAGCATTGGAGTGGCTGCAATTGTATGATCTAGTGTTCATTAAATTGTGTATGTGGTTCATTTAGGAGAGGAGAAGGGTCTGATTTGGATATAATGATATAGTCTGTGTGTCACTTATTAGGGTATAGTTGTGTGTATATAAAGTGTGTGTGTTTGTGTTTGTGTGTGTGTGTGTGTCACTGTGTGTGTGGTGTGTGACTGTGTGTATGGGGGGAGGGGGGGGTGTGACTGTGTGTGTGTAAGGAGAAGGAAGGGGAGGGGAGGGGTTAATGGCTTCTAGTGTTACCTTTGAAGTATATTTTTCATGCTGAATCTTTGCTTACAAGTGCCATTTAATTATTTTTGGACTGTAACCATAGCACTGAAAAGGGTGGGTTTTTTTCCGATCAAGTGCTATAGATCTTTATCAACTGGTATCAAGTGTGGAACTCAAAATATGAACACAGAGCTTGTTGTTTCATTGCTAAAATGGAGTACAAGAATTTCTGCATACTGAACATTGCAAGTGTTCGAATTGATATATAATATCAAAATTTGTGAAGAAAGTGGTTTGTTGCAGTATGTCTTGAACTTGAAAGTGGACACAGTTCAAGAGTTGAGTTAGATTCTGTAAATGAGTAAACAATATTTTTGTCTCTAGAAGTAATGATTACATGTTTATGTTATAAATAATTTTATAAACTGCTTGATAGAGTAATTACTGCTCAGCATGAATTAGCAATGCTATTGTTATGACTAAGTACTGTATGATATAGTGCATCACAAAGTGTGTAGGATTAAGAATGTAGAACACTCTTTTTAAATTGCTTGAATGAATGTACTGAACAAATCAGTACACCATACATTCATAGTAATGATAGTATGTAGGGAAACCAGAATGTGAGTATTTATCTTATTGTATTCAGTGTGAATTATGTCATTTTCTTAGTAAATAATTTTAATCTGAGTGACAAAATTAGACAAAAACAGTATAGAAATAATATTAATTTAAATAGACTATACAGTATACTACAGTATTGTACATTATTTGCAGAGTGTGTGTGACTCATAAACTGATAAAGTGAACTCAGCTCTGTGTGAATGAATTTATTGTTGGGATGAGTCAGTACTGACAACTGTGTAATGTTATATAGTGTGTGTATGGCAGTGTGTACAGTCAACCCGGACACAGAAACTGATATTACCTGCTCTTCAGAAGAGGAGGAAACCTGCATGATAGTTTTGATAGCCTAGATCTGCGGAACTAAGAAAACTCACAAACTGAGTTCCCTGTGTGTGTGTGTGTGTGTGTGTGTGTGTGTGTGTGTGTGTGTGTGTGTGTGTGTGTGTGTGTGTGTGTGACTGCATGTGTGTGTGTGACTGCATGTGTGTGTGTGCGCGTGCACATGCACATGTATGCATGTGACTGCATAAATTTGTGTGTTGTGTGCATGTGACCCAGTGTGTGTGTGCACGCATACACGCACATGCTGTGCATAATGTGTGTGCCAATGGATATGCATGTGACTTGTGCATGTGTGTTTTGCTGTGCATGTGTGTGCACATGCACACACTCTAAATGTGTATGCAGCATGTGTTTTTGTCATGTCTGGTGAGTATGTTTATGAGTAATGTGTTCACATGCACACTCATACACTGGGCCTCTTCTTGTAGTACAAGTTGTAAAACCATAATAAAAATAAGCCAATGGTGGTGTAGTTGGGAGGAGGAGAAAAAAGGGGGGGAGGGGGGGTATCAGACAGGGTGAAGTGAGAGTGGTGGTGTTTTTTTGTCTACAGAGGGGTGTTTGTGTATAGTGACGTCAGTCAGTTCTGGTCTGGGGGGAAGGGGGCAGTATTCCTAGGGTAAGAAAGGAGCTTGGAGTGTGTGTGTGTGTGTGTGTGTGTGGTGTGTAGGCACTGTAGGGAAGAGTTCTGTTTTCTCTGTGGTGCATAGCTCTCCCAGTCACTGTTCTTTAGCTGCCAGCTGAGCTTATTTTTCATTTTGTTTTTTTAACTACCTCAACTGACACTTCCGCTGCTCTCTCTCTCTCTCTCTCTCTCTCTCTCTCTCTCTCTCTCTCTCTCTCTCTCTCTCTCTCTCTCTCTCCTCTCTCTCTCCTCTCTCTCTCTCTCTCTCTCATATATATTTTTTAGATATAATATATAATATATTTTTAATTTGAGTGAATTGATACATGCACCTTTAAAAATAAAGCTGACTTGTCAGTTGTCTGAAAACATAAAATTTACTAAAAGTAGACCTGTGTACTTTTTTTGTGTGATAAGCAGTACAAAGTGTCTGTGCTCAAAGGGATTAGAGCATGGAGAATGAAGATCCTCAGTGTGTGCATTGTGCAGACCTAGATTGTACCATTGCCTGTAACATGGGTACAGCATTGCAGGATAAGTGTAGGGGTTTTCTTTAAGTTACATATCTTTTTTTCTCTTCTTCTGGGCCTTGTGTTTACAGTACCTCTGTATGATATATTATCTGTATGTGTGGTTTAGCAAAAGACTAAAGTAGATGGATATTGTTTAAAAAAAAAAAAGGTCCCCCATTTATTTTAAAACGCATGTTAAATGAAACTTGGTCCTAGTTTGACTTACTTAAATTTCTTTCTTCTAAAAGTAGATCTATACTTAATGCATTTATGAATATGAAACTTGAAAGGCTCTTCTTTCTCTTCTATAGATCTGTCTCTGTATGTCTCTCTCTATTCTCGTTTCTCTGTATCTCTCTCTCTCTCTCTCTCTCTCTCTCTCCTCTCTCTCTCTCTCTCTCTCTCTCTCTCTTCTCCTCTCTCTCTCTCTCTCTCTTCTCTCTCTCTCTCTCTCATCTCTCTCTCTCTTCTCTCCCTCATCTCCCTCACTCATCACCACCACACACACACACACCACACACACACACACACACACACACACACACACACACACAACACACACAACACACACACTACCACACACTGCCACACATACTAACACTAGCACTAAAAATACATGCCCACTTGATATTTAACTTTTTAAGATTCAGTGATTCACTTTCACATACATGTATACATTACACCTTCTGTACAGGTGCACTCCACTGTGCTTGTGGTATTGGGTACATTACAATTACATAACTTCCAAAAAGTCTAAACAGTACTGGATTACAATATTACAGTAGCAGTTCAACTAGAAACTCTGACTGTGCTGGATTACATTTGAATATTTATACCGGAGGCGGAACAGTTGTTAGGACATCCCTCTCCAGGTATAGCCTATAGGGTCAATGCTTGGTACATGTATTGAATTGATATAATGTCCATTTATAACCAACAGAATGCTGAAATTTAAACATATGTAACATGCAAAGCTGAACTTGGTGGGGTGGGGGGGGGGGGGGGGGGGGGGGGGGGGGGGGTAGGATGATATTAGGAGCAGGTGTTTTTTTTTTTTTATCTTACTTGGCTATCTATAGATGGTATTAAAGAGCAGTTATGTTTTTTTCTTACCTGGCTGTTTGTTTCATCAACTCTGCCCCCCCCCCCCCTCATCCTATTTGCCCTAAATGACCAGTATCTAGACACAGCTTTCTTCTGTCTTTCCACCCCTACTCCTTTCAACCACCACCATATAATATATTCCTCTTCTGTTCCCTTACCACTTCCTTTAAATGATCTCTTTCTTCTAAAAGCTTACCTCCCACAGATCTATCTCTCTTAACAAGGCAGAGTAAGATGATCATGAACCATGGAAAGACCAGGCTAGCCATTAGGTTGGGGTGGTTTGTTGTTGGTTGTTTTTTTTTGTTTTTTTTTGGGGGGGGAGGGGGGGGGGGGTAAGATACCAGAGTCGCTGCCTGTCTACACTCCCACTAGTCTCACATGTCGCCACTAAGTATTAAAAGAAGGCACGACAGTGTGATTTATACAGGTCTGTGGAGAAGGGAGAAGAGAAGGGGACACCAGTAGCTTAGTTAGTCTGAGGGAGTGACAACAGGACAGTGAGAGAAGGGTGGTTGGGATTTATACGTAAAGAGCCCTGTGATGAAGACAAGGGGCTTTAGAAGGATAGGTGGAATGCAGTCATGGTTGGTATGTACTGTGTGACGTTGAACATTACGAAGACACTGCTAGGGCTTGGCAGAAGGAGGGTTGTATTGTATGGGGGTGGAGGAGCAGACTCCTACTTGTAAGTTTAGGGTTTGGTTTAATGTCATTTTTTTGTCTTTAATTTAAAAATAAATGTGATTTAAGCAAAAACAAAACATCCCGAAGTGGGAATACGGTTACCTTCATAGTGGGTGAAAACAGAACTTTGCATTCTCAAAATCTCACATTGGTAAACTTCAGAGCTCTAGCCGAGAAAGGAGAAAGGAAAAGAAAAGAAAGCAACAATGAGACTCGCCAAAATAAGCAAACAAATTCATCACCACCACCACCACTCCCCCCCCCCCCCCCAAAAAAAAAAAAAGAAAAAAAAAAAAAAGAAAAAGAAAAGCTAGCAACAACAAAACAAAAAAAGATTAGTGAAGACAGTTTCGGGGGAGAGGAAGACCGTGCTAGGGCGAGTACAGGTGTCTGGTATACATGTATACATGTACTATTTCACTCTTAGGAAAAAGAAAGGACTAAAAGAAAAAAGATGGAAAGAGACAGAGTAGGTGTGGTGGCAGTGACAGTGAAGTGACAGGAGAGGTCATGCATGTGATGACATCACACCGGCGCTGAGCAGAGTCTTTTTTCTGTGGGTGGCCTTCAGGCGTTCTGGTCTCTTGTCTCCTCATCTCCACTCCTCTCAGTTACCCATTCATTTTCTTCCCCAGTCCCTCCCTAATGCTGTAACACCCATCTTCATCCTCAGTCACAGCAAGCCAGCCCCCCCCCCCCCCCCCCCCCCCACCCCCATTCCATTCCCTGTCTTCAGACCCTCACTTTATCAGAATTAGAACAAACATTTTAGATCCTTGTGATCAGAATGAAGGGGTTTAAACAAACAAACCAATTACAAAATTTTTAGAAGCCCAAACTATTATTGTATTAATTTGCGCTGTAAAAATTCTATGCTTGACACAGTTTGACACGGACCCGAAGACACATTCTTGTTAGAATGCTTAAATGGATAATGCTCTTGTGTGTGCGTGTGCACGCACGCACACACACACACACACACACACACACACACACACACACACACACACACACACACACACACACACACACACATACATGGAGGATAGCCTAGTGGCCAGAACACGGCACTCGCAATTTGAGGACCCGGTTCAATTCCTGGTTGAGGGGATTTTTCCCTGGAGTTGACATCAATGCTGACTCCACTCTCCCCAAAAGTCCTTCGGATGAGACTATAAACTGAGGCCCTGGGTGCGAACGCATGCAGAACATCTTGCGCGCATATGAAATCCTGTTCCACTTTTCGTAAGAGTAGGCCATAGTGTGCCAGTGGGAACAGATGACAAGATTTACAAAACTGCATACACATAGGGACTGGATGTAAAAAAAGCACATGAGTGCTTATTCTATTATCCTTGATATAAAAAGAATAAAAGAATAAAAACAACACACACACACTGAGGAGATAAGTGTAAAAACTAAAGTCTCAAAATTGGTTAAGGAAGTGCTTGTTCTGAACATGGATCCAAAATTCTGAAGCAGTCATACTGCTTTTCATTCATGAAATGTAAAATTTTGGTATTTTTAATGCTCAAATTTGTGAGTGAAACGGAAAGTGCTTGACTTCAAGCCCCTATTGTGGGGATCATGAATAACTGGTGAGGTCAATTTACCATTCAATCACATGATTCATGATGAAGACACATTTGCTAAGCTAAGTGAAGTTGTTAAGATTAAAATGCCTGTAGTGAAAGAACATCATGGAATGAAAGTAATCAGCTTCACTCCTTCAGGTGTCTGCTGTGAAAATGCAAGGTCAGCTACTTAATGTAGTTTACTGTAATGAAGACAGACAACATCCAAAAATTGCTGAGGGAAATTTTTCTGCTTCAAGCGCCTGTTGGGGAGATGGTTGACTGCTCAGGTCAGTCGGTCAGCTAGCAAAGTGAAGCCTGGGAATGTGGTGGAAAGGAATCTGGATACATGGGGGAGATCTGGGGGTTGGAGGGGGATACTTGAGGTTACCTCAGACAGCTGAGGGCACTGCCACTGTTGGCATCCACACCTGTGAGGACAAGACCTGGCTGCTCCAGGAAAACGGTTACCACACCTGTGTCTGTGAAATATTGGGACACCTGTGACTGTGAATGATCAGGACACCTGTGAATAACAGCCTGGGCTTTTCTGACTGTGGTTGATGATTGTGATGTGAATGACTGGGACTCGTGTGATTAATTGGGATACCTATCGTCCTGTAATGTTTCAGACTTAGCAGACGAAATGGGAATGTTTGGGACACCTGTGATAGTGAACAATTGGGATACCTGTGATTATAAATGATTGGGACACCTGGTTAAGAATGATTGGGAAATCTGTGATCGTGAATGATTGGATACTTCTTTCAGTGATTTGCCATTTGGAGACTGCTGACTTGCTGACTCTCACCTCAGTAAGCAATAGTCACACAACGCTGTGCCATCAGAGACTGTACTGGTCAACAATCAGACAGTTCTGTGCCATATGAAACTGTGATTCATGACAATTTCATCTTAAACATATTGACCATGAATGCTGATACTGAAGAGAAACCACTGTCCATGGATCCCCAAATATTGATGTCAGGCAGTCCAAAATCTTTAGGGCACTCATGGAGTCCACCGTGTTCACTTATTCCAGAAGAACAAATAGCATGTGGAAATACCACACCAGTATCTTGCAAAGGTATCGCTTTTATTTTCCTTTTTTTTTGAGGGGGGGGGGGGGGGGTTGCACAAGTCTGATAGTATTTTGAATAAGCGTGCAATCGCTTTTTAAAATTTTTTATCGGCATCCATCTATGATTATAAAAAGAAACCAGACCACAACAAAGGCAAACAACATAGAAAAAAAAAACCCACTTTACTAACATTTTTTTTTAATAAAAAGAAAAAGAAACGGCATATACACATGTAATGATGTATACAAAAACAAAAAAAAACCCAAAGCAAGCAAGCACACACACACACACACACACACACACACACACACACACACACCCCACACACACACACACACAAGAGAAAAAAAATTCTTTGTTTTATTTCAAGGATAATGGGAAAAATACTTAATGCTTTTTTTACACCCAGTCCCCGTGTGTATGCAGTTTTGTAAATTTTGTCATCTGTTCCCACCTTTACACAATGGCCTACTCTCCCGAAAAGCGGAACAGGTTTTAATGTGTGCGCAAGATGTTCTGTCAGCCTATATGTGTGTGTGTGTGTGTGTGTGTGTGTGTGTGTGTGTGTGTGTGTGTGTGTGTGTGTGTGTGTGTATTATATACGTGTGTGTGTGTTTAAAAAAAATCAAAGGGAGGAATCAAAAGAAAGGGAATGGATAATATATGATACAGATAGTGGCTTTTGAAATTGAAGAGTCCTCTGTACTTGCTGATCCCATTCCTGTACCTTTGCAGTTTTTGTCATGTTGTCAACACAGCAATGGTTTGTAGAACTTTGTATTGT
Organism: Stramonita haemastoma; assembly: GCA_030674155.1. NCBI lineage: Eukaryota > Metazoa > Mollusca > Gastropoda > Neogastropoda > Muricidae > Stramonita > Stramonita haemastoma. The sequence goes on along the minus strand of CM060331.1, from coordinate 32,614,358 downwards.
ACAGAGGCATAGAAGTGTAAAGAGGCCAGCCAGTGTGTTGGCATGTAGCCATGTCAGGATGTGGGTGAACAGGGAAAGAGAAGTGGGCTGTTGATACTATCTTTACTTCACTTGTTGAAGTTTCATTTTCACACACACATGTATACATGTATGCACACACACACCACACACACACACACACACACACACACACACACACACACACACACACACACACACACCACACACATTCACACACACACACACACACACACACACACACACACACACACACACACACACACACACACACACACACACCACACACACTGCAATTCTTACGTAATCTTTTATACAGAAAAAAAATCTGGTTTTGGTTGAAGTTTACTTTGTAGAATATGCATGCAAGTGTGTATCTCGGGGATAAAGCTGTGGGTTTTTCTGTTTGGTTTTGGTGAAATTTACATATTAGAATTTGTGTTATAAATAATAACATATAGATCTATCTATATCAGGTATGTGTACCTGAGCCGGGGATAAAGCTCTATTCCTGCTTGGAATTAAAACTGAATGTTGTACTTATTGTACTTAATAGTAAGTTCTAGATTTTCATAAACAGGTAATCTTCCCTGCATATTTGTTGTTCCTTTACTACCATTTGCTGATGCCCATACAGTACACAAATACCGCCAGTATCATGTGTAGCATACTTGTGCAGAAGATCCAAGTACGCGTGAGGAAGATAGATGGCCGTTATTTTCAATGTTGTTCAGTGGTGTCTGTGGATCATGGAAACATGATGATTCAGCATGCAGCTAAGGCTTCACCAGCCCATTGAGCAGCCAGTGCATCTGGTCCAGTCAAGTATAATATTTACAACAAGTTTGACCATTGTTTGGCAGACATGGTCTAGAATTTGATGTTTGGCCTGTAGCGACACATCCTTGAGGTTCCAAACAAACTGAAACGGTGTTAGTTTTAGTGTGTGTTTGTGTGAGTATGACTATGAGTGAGTCAGTCAGTGAGTTGAGTGAGTGATGAGTGAGTGAGTGGTGAGTGAGTGAGTGTGAGTGTGTGTGTGTGTGTGATGCATTATGTGTATCGATCTGAATCTAACTTGCTCATCAAGGAAATTAAACCTAAATTACAATCGCATCACAGTGGTATCAGGTAATCAGTAACAAGGAAATGGAATGGTGTGTAATCATGTAATTAGAAAAGTATAATCGACCACAAAGAAATTATGGAATGTCAAGTATGATAAGTTACGTAAACAGCAATCATGCACATTTATTCGATGACTTATCAAAATCATAAAATATGAGTAACATCTGATCTAGTGTGAGTATGTTCATACACAGTCTCACACACACACACATGCATGCACAGGCACGCGCGTGCACACACACACACACACACATACACACACACACACACACACACACACACACACACACACACACACACACACACACAAAACCACACACACACATCTCTCTCTCTCTCTCTCTCTCTCTCTCTCTCTCTCTCTCTCTCTCTCTCTCTCTCTCTCTCTCTCTCTCTCTCTCTCTCTCTCTCTCTCTCTTGCGCACACGTTAAATCCTGTTCCACTTTTCATAAGAGCAGGCCATTGTGTGTCGGTGGGAACAGATGACAAAATTTACAAAACTGCATACATACGAGGACTGGATGAAATAAAGCACGTGAGTGCTTATTCCATTATCCTCAATATAAAAGAATTAAATAAAAATAAAATAAAATAAAAAATCTCTCTCTTCTCTCTCTCTCTCTCTCTCTCCTCTCTCTCTCTCTCTCTCTCTCTCTCTCTCTCTCTCTCTCTCTCTCATTTTTCTTGAATACTGAATTTCTTCACTTCTCTTTTCACACTAAAAAACATTGAGACAGAGAGAGAGACAGAGAGTTGCGTGTGTGTTTATTATCTTTTTAATTGATATTATTTTATTTCAAGGATAATGGGATAAGCACTTAACATGCTTGTTTACATCCAGCCTCTGTGTGTATGCAGTTTTGTAACCTTTGTCATCCATTCCCACAGGCACACAATGGCCTATTCTTCTCGAGAAGCAGAACAGGCTTTAATGTGTGTGCAAGATGTTCTGAGTGTGTTCGAACATGGGACCTCAATTTATAATGTCATCCAAAGGATGACACATGTGTGTGTGTTCATGCGTGTGTGTTTACAGTGCACACATGTGTATACATTGTATTTATGAACCAATATAAATGCTGTGTGTTTATCACTAGAAGCTAAATTGAAATCTCTTATTTTGGAATTTATACTGATGCTGTGTAGTGTAGGAGGAATTATGCCAGCTATGGCAGTTGTAAACAGTACAGGCTACAGCTCAGACTAGATTTTGCCCATTTTTCGGCTGGCTCACTTCACTATGTAACAGTACACACCTTACCACTTAGCAGTTCAGTTTTTATAGTGAATTAAAGTTTCAGGGGTGAAAGCTCTGACATGGGCTTATTCAAGTTATTGGTTGTTTGGACTAAGTCTTTAGCAGCAATAATGGATTGTTAAATACATGATAAATTCTTTGATATTGAGGGTGCAATTCTGTACATGTACATCAGTTGTCATTAAGCATAATACTTATTTTGACTGCAAATAATGTACGATATTATGCTGAAGGATACATGTCTGGTATCACTGCACTTTCTGCAGGTCATGTGTGTTAAAAAAAAAAACTGTTATGCAAAGGGATGTATGCATGTATTCTGTTTTGTGACTTTGCTCAGGGAAACTTGTTTGTAATGACTGAACAATTTGTCATCAAGCAAAGGGATGATACTGTATGTTATGAAAGTTGTATTCTTACTCCCAGGAAAATTATACATGTGTACATTATTGCAGTATCCTGTAATGTATTTTGGTATGCTGAGGCAGTGTGTGTGTGCAATATGACTGCATGTCGATGTTAGGTATGTCCCTGTGTGATGTGCATTATCATTATGACATGTTAAGTCCTCTGGATAAGACAATAAACTGAGGGTTTGTGTATGAACACATGCAGAACATCTTGTGCACACTGTAAAACCGGTTTTACCTTTCAGAAGTGTAGGCCTTTGAGTCAAGGAATGAGTGGGTGACAACATGTAAACATCCCCAGTGTTGGAATGCAGCTTCTTTAATGGTGGGCAAAAAATAGTTGCATACACAAAATCTCACCATTGGTGAAATTCAGAGTTGTAGCTGAGGAACCCCAAACCCCAGTTAACATAGTGGACCTGATGTAGGCTGTAACAGTTGATGGATTTGGTGTGATGTATGTTACAGGAGGAGTACAAAAACTGGGACTGATATATTATAATGCAGGTTATTGCTATGATGTACATGCTGTGATCTAGACTGTAATGGAGTATGTAGGCAGCAGTGTAGGTTATGATATGTAGAAGTACTACACTGTGCTCTGAGGCAGAGAGGAAAGTGACATAGAAGCAGCAGTGGGTTCCCCTGTCAGATGAGTATCAGGGACCTGATGTATGCTATGGCGTATACTGATATAGGCTGCAATGCATGCTTGGGTGTAACTGTATGCTGTTGATGAAGGCTGTAATGTTGGGTGTAACTGTATGCTGTTGATGAAGGCTATAATATTTGGTTGTGACTGTGTGCTGTTGATGAAGGCTGTATATAATGTTGGGTGTGCTGTGTGTGGCAGGAGGGGGAGGCGGCACAGAGGCGGGGGGTTCCCCAGTCAGCACCATGGACCTGACAGAGTTCCTGGCAGAAGCAGAGCTTGTCCACTACCTGACAGCTCTCCGCAATGAACTCAAAGTCACCTGTGTAGAGCACCTCAAGGTCTGTTGGGATGTAGACCTACAAGTCTGTCTTAGGGGGGTGTGTGTGTGTGTGTGTGTGTGTGTGTGTGTATGTGTGTGTATGTACATGTGTGTGTGTGCATTATAATTTATATGCATATGTATGTCAAGCTATGTCATTGAGGGAGTGTGACTGTGAATACTCCCGTCTCAAGTGTGCTGAGTTCCCAGATATATGTGTGACAGCGCATACATTTTCATCACACTGACACACACATACACAGACACACATACACACATGCATGCACGCACTCACACACACACACACACACACACACACACACACACACACACACACACACACACACACACACACACACACACACACACACACACATGCACACACCAAGGTATGCTATATTTGTATAAATCACACACACACACACACACACACACACACACACACACACACACACACACACACACACACACACACACACACACACACACACACACACAAGGTATGCTATATTTGTATTACAAATCCCAGCTAATTTTGGCAGATACAAGGAGATTCACTTTGATATTTTAGATATTATGTGGAGTCATTTTCATATGTATGTATGTGGAGTCATTTTGTCTGATATCCCTTGGCAGTGTCTTTCTCATGAATCTTATTATGTAACTGACTGCTCTTTGGCTGGAGTAATACTACTTAGTTTGGATATCTTGTTGGCTGGAAATAGATTCACATTTAGCTCCATGAACTTCTGTTTGCATGTGTGTGCATGCATAAGCACACGTATGATACAATATCACTCTATAAATCCTATTCTTAAGTCTGGTTTTCAAATTTTGTTTGAATTATTGGAAAACTAAGTATTCTGAAAAGGGCTTACTCCCATTTACTATCTCTTGAGCACATTCTTAATCAATGTCCTGTTTAAAATAACTCCTGCATTGACAATGAAGTAGTAACGTCCTGAAATACATCAAATCTACAAACAACTCAAGTTATTGATGTAACAAAAGTAATTTCTCAACCTACCATCAATTTATTAATTGCAGAAAATTGCTAAATCACTTTGAATGTTCGATTCAACATAATTCACTGTATGATTTTTTAAATAGTCTGATTTCATTAAAAGGGAATGGACTTTTAAAAAGTAAATCAAATCATTGCTCACATTTAAACCATATGAGGTTTGAAAAAAAAAAGTGCATACATATATTTATACATGTACACAGACGCACAGTAAATTAGCCACGAGACAGACTAGCGCTGTATTTTGTGTTGCAGTATGTGAAGGAAGAAGATCTGGAGGGGATCGGCATGACGCGGCCGGAGATGCGACGTCTGAAGAAATTCTACAAAAAGGAACATCCTCAGGGCACATTTGGAAAACTGAAAAGAGTGAGTTGTCAATGTTCAATTGATGTCCTAATGAACTAGCATGGTTGGTCACAGGGTGCACTAAGCTCCCTATAACATTTTATCACCAAGGATATTATGTAGATCTTGTCATCCTATATTCTGAAGTCATTACTGTTGTATGTGGTCTGTGTCATCGCTGTATCCTCTGTATTCTTTATCACAGTGATATCATATGGCCTATGCTATTTTCTGTAATATTGTATGTATACCACTTTCAATTATGGTTGATTTCTCTGTGTGAAATTCAGGCTGATCTCCTCAGGACCACAAGTACAGTTCTGCCCATTAAAAAAAAAAATTCAGTCTGTGGGTGGGTTTGTCTGCATATAGAGTGGCTAACTACTGCTACTGAATTTTGCCAGGGACAACTGTCTTGATGCCATAGGTTCTTTTCTGTGCTAAATGTATTTTGACAACAAGATCAAAATTATCTCCTCTGAAAGACAAGCACCCAGACCACCATTCATGTGATGTCATTTAGTCTCCTTCATCCGTACCATACTTTCCTGTGGTCATCTGGGGCAGAAATCCTCATGATGGTTTCATTGCTACAGTTTAGTTTCTGGTAACTGACACAGATTTTCACTATAATATATAGTGTGCATGCGTGTGTGTGTGTGTGTGTGTGTGTGTGTGTGTGTGTGTGTGTGTGTGTGTGTGTTTGTGCTTGTGTGTGTGCTTGTGTGTTTTCATGTGTCTGAGTGCTTGATATAGTTATGGAGTAGCCTGCCTGGGTCTGCCTTTGTGCCTGTCCCACTTTCTTTCTTCATCCCTTTTTCTCCCTCAGTTACGCTGCTTCTGAATAGTGAGTGTCATGTGTAGCCTTTCTTTCATTGCATCAGCGTGGGTATGAATGATGGTGACTGATAATGTTATTTCTTTGTTTTTGTTGGCTGTGAGAGTTTTGGCAAAGGAAATGTACAGGATAAAGACACTTCATAGCTACAATGAGCTCTCTCAGTCTCAGTCTCAGTCTCTGTCTCAGGCTCTCTCTTCTCTCTCTCTCTCTCTCTCTCTCTCTCTCTCTCTCTCTCTCTCTCTCTCTCTCTCTCTCTCTCTCTCTCTCTCTCTCTCTCTCTCCCTCTCTCTCTCTCTCCCTCCCTCCCTCCCTCCCTCCCTCCCTCAGTGACTATGGCTGAATAGTGATGGTATAGTCTTTCCTACATTTCATCTGGGACGGAATGATGTTGACTGATAATGTTATTTCTTTGTTTATGTTGGCTGTACTATGGGTTTGGCATAGGAAATGTATATGATAAAGACACTCATAAGCTACAACAAGGGATGTGTGTGTGTGTGTGTGTGTGTGTGTGTGTGTGTGTGTGTGTGTGTGTGTGTGTGTGTGTGTGTGTGTGAGTATATGTGTGTGTGTGTGCACGCACACACACGCACAGGTGCGTGCATGTGCAGGAGAGAGGGGGAGAGAGAGAGAACAATGAACAAGATTTATTCTTTAGGCCTCCAGCCCTAAGAATGGGGGTAAACAAAGCATAGCAAAGCAAAGCAAATAAAACAAAATAAAGCCTCATGACATATGTGGCAACTGCCAAAACATATCAAGTGTGAACATCTGTCCTTTCAAATTAGACTGACCTCTTTTAAATGTTGTTATTTTGTTTTGTTAATTCTCCAAGTTTTCAACAAAATCCTGCCTTTTTTTTTTTAAAGGCATTGAAAAGATATAAACTTAGCTTACGATGGTAAAGACAGAGCCATATTTCAGCAAATTTATGTATGGCTGATCGTTCGGGACCAAGTACTAGCCTTAGATTTCTAGATACAATTTCTATTAAATGTTCTTCATCTTCATTTACCTTACATAAAGAGAGGAGAGAGAGATGAAGAGTAGTACGAGATGAGAGTGAGAGGAGAGAGAGAGAGAGAGAGAGAGATTGAGAGAGGACAGAGACAGAGACAGACAGACAGAGAGAGGGTGGGAAGAGAGAGAGAGAGTGTGTGTGTGTGTGTATATAGGCTCATAACTGGAAGTTGTGTTTTAAGTCAAGTCAGAAACACTTTAATCATCCCATAAAGGGCAATTACAATACTAACAGGCATATTGATACATATTATAATCGGTGGTCTAGGTGGTAACATGCTTTGCCTAGAAAGCAAAAAGTCCGGGTCAGAGTGTGCGGTGGTTCGTACACCATTTGGGCCCAAAACTTTTCCCCATCCATTAGACCCGGAGTGGTGGTCTGGGTGCTAGTCTTTCGGATGAGACAATAAACTGAGGTCCCATGTGTTATACATCACTATTTAGCGCACGTAAAAGAACCCACGGCAACAAGGGGGTTGACCCTGGCAAAATTCTGTAGAAAAAAGCCACTCTGATAGGGAAACAAATACAGTTGCATACAGGAAAAAGAAGGGAAAAAAAAGGGTAGGTGCTGCACTTATGGCAACACGCTTTCCCCGGGGAGAGCAGCCAGATTTTCACGCAGAGAAATCTGCTGTGACATAAATTGGTACAAAATACAAGTAATCAAAATACACAAGAGAAATACATTTAATGATTTTGTTCAAACATTCTAAGATATCTTCAAATAAAGACATTACAAACACTCATACATGCACACACACTCGACATGTACACGCACGCGCGCGCACACACACACACACCTACACACACACACACAGACACACACACACACACACACACACACACACACACACACACACACACACACACACACACACACACACACACACACACAAATGTAGGAATACAATGGGTTTTTTTTTTTTTTTTTTTTGCTGCCTCATCTTCTGCAATACCCCCATCCCGCTGTTCCCATACCGCTCATTTCAATCTCCCCGCCACAGCCATACCCAGATTTGTTATGTCTGATCCTCAGGGTCGGGAATCCATCAGTATTGGGCTGCCATGGGGCCACCAGCCAGAGGGGCCCTGCACTTTTGCTGGGTCACTTTGATAGTGTTCATTGGTGCCTGTTCTGAGCTAACATATGCAGGACACCACCTACTAATTTCTCTTTGTAGATAATCAAGTATCTGTATTCATATGTGTGTGTGTGTCTGTACCTAGGCAATTCTGAGGACAGGGGGAGGGGAGACAGGGAGGTCGGTCAGTCCTCCCCCCTCAGACCACCGGGTGTCGCGGCCCGTGTCGCTGCTGCGGCCTGCAGGCAAGACGCTGATCCCTGCTGATGCTGTGGCCGTGGGCAGCAGTCTGGGGGAAGGCCACTTTGGCAGTGTGCGCCAGGCTGTCTGGACCGCCGAGTCTGGAGAAAAGGTCAGTCACTTCTGCTGTCCCTGTCCACAGCTGCAAGGTTTTGTAAAGACTGTACTGTAGGTCATAATGCTGTGGAGATGTTGTCTTTAGTAGATCTATCTATAGTCACAGTGCACAAATTCAATATCACTCAGTAGGGCCTAGTCAAGAGTGCTAAATCTGGCACCTCCTTTTTACTTAGTCCATGTGTGGACAGCTCGTGCTATAATTAGCACAGCCAGGCTGGGATGGGATGGATTAATTAGCAGCTGAGTGGAGCTGATAGTGGGGAAACTGACAGCTGTGTAGTGTGTGTACTTTGTGTAAGTGTACACAGTGCACGTTGGGATTGTATGTTATATGTTATAGGTATGCTGTAGATAAAATGCATTACACAGATATCAAAAGTCAAAATCAGAAACATCTTAAATCACTCACAAGGAAGTTACAGCATGTGTGTGTGTGTGTGTTGTGTGTGTGTGTGTGTGTGTGTGTGTGTGTGTGGTGTGTGTGTGTGTGTGTTCTATGGGTACATTTATGGCCTGAGGGGATTGTCATATTTTTGCTGATCTATATGTTGTAGGTAACATGCACATCAAATATGTGTGACCTGTTGGTCTGTACATCCCCTGTGGAGATTATAAAAATTTAAGTTCACATCACCATCCAGTGGATTTTCTTCACCAAAATATCAGCATACACTGGAGACTTTACCTGTGCATTGGGTTTTGTAATTCAGTAAAACAGCTGCCAAGCAGAACTTTTGGCAGATATGGGAAGTGTGTGTGTATTTGCAATGCACCACACATGGTAGCACCCCTATGGGAAAATGGAAAATTACTGAATCTGAAGGATAAAGTATTAAATCTCATTCTTTTTTTTTTCCTCTCACCTTTACAGGTTTTAAGTTTTGCAAAGTTAATCCTGTACTCATTTGGGGGGGGGGGGGGGGTATTTGTATGAATTATATATTAGATAGTAAGTGTAATATGGGAGTATTATCAAAGATGTCTAGTATATTATGTAGGCTACATTCAGGTGTGCAGTAGGTAAGACAGCAGATGTGTCTGTGGTGTTACAGGTGCAGGTGGCAGTGAAGTGTTTGGGAAAGGAGAAGGTTGGCCCGAAGTGTGAAGACCTGGTGAAGGATGTGTCAGTGCTGCAGACCATGGACCACGAGAACATCGTCAGGCTGTACGGCATCGTCACTGACTCTGACCGCGGTGCCATGCTGGTCAGTCATTGGTGGTGATATTCATGCTATTTCAGTTTTTTGGTTTAACCCTCTTAGTCCCTAATAATTAACCCTGCTAAGTCCCGCACTGGGATTTGCTGGGATTTACACACAGTAGATTTCCAGCACGCTGTGACCATCACTAATTGCTACCACATGTCAAAGCTCTATAAGGCCAGAAGGAGAAACCCTGTTGAGTGTCTAGAAGTATTTATAGCTGCTGATATGTACTTAGATGGAAGATAATGCCAGCCAGCATGTGTGCCAGACCTGATTTCGTGATGGAATGCGAAATCTAGGGGCAGTTTGTGTTCAGAGACACCGAATGCAAGAGGGATAAAAAACAAGAAAGTGATGTATTATCTTGATTGTGTTGTGTGTCTTCATCCATGAAAAAGAAAGAATGGTGTAAGGAAGAAAGAGGAGTACTGTTCATTGTCAAAAGGCCATTTTACAAGCAGGGTGTAAGGGGGTATTGATTGGAGTGTTAACATGCTGATTTTAAAAGTGGTAAAAGACAACAGTTATTCTCTCAAGTTTCATGGTGAACATTGGTATCTAAGAATGAGTGTGTGCATTGTGCTCGTTAGAGAGAACATGTGTTTGTGGAAAAATGTTATATCGCACCTTTTTTTTCTTCTTTTTTTTCTTTTTTTCCTTTTTTTTTTTTTTAAACTACTGTCTGTGCATAACCAGTTTTGACAAGGTTTTAACCCTTTGCTGGGCACAACGCCCCAAAGCGCCCGACCCTGTCCTTGGGCAAAACGCCCCAAAGCGCCCGGCGACACGACCGTCACTTCAGAGCGATCATACAGTCGAAATTCCCGCCAATCTCGCTTCAAATCTCATGAATATAGAAGCCACGAGACTGCCCGCGAGACTTCCGCATGTTTATTACAAATGGCGGCGATTGGAGTGAGTTTGTTGCAAGTTTTGGAGGAAAAAAATCGCAAATTTTTCCAAGATGGATGCTATCTTCGAACCCGACATTTACGATCGTTTTTACAGCTTCCATGCCGAAAATATGACACTGTGAGATGTGTATCTAGGCTCAAATATCGATGTAATCGATCCTAGTAGTGTGTGCACTTCTGAGTTTGTTGACTGAAGTGAGAGAGACGACTTTGACTACGGCGAAGTTCGAGACGAAAATCGATCGTCAAATCTAACACGGCCGATACGCGTTTTGAATTCTACTCTTAGATTTGGGGAAATTATCGTGGATTTCAAGTTCGGCAATGGTTCAGAACTTGATATATTTTGTTATTTGGTTGCTATTTGGGATTTTGATACGGTAGCGGCTCAAACTTAAACGTTAAGCTGATCGCGATCATCGGTAAACAAAAATGGCGATCGTCGGAATGTTCGATGTGTTCGTGCACCATTTATCAAAAAAACTAAAAAACCAACAGTAGGTTGAAAATATCTTTTCTATAATTGTTTCTTAATGTTTTAGTTTTTATTTAATCAAAATCCATGCACGCATTCTAAAGTTATTGCAACGCTAACTGTAACACACACAAACCAATCAATGACTTTGTGTGTTTATGCATTATAATTCTAAAAGAAAATAAAAATAATGACAAAAATTGGGTATTAGCAATTTCTTTATTCATTTCTGCATCTTGCTGTTTTTATTTCATCAAAATCCATCTGACCATTGTAGAGTTATTGCATGTTAAATACATACACCCACTCACAAGCCATCCACCTCCATTTTCTCTGCCCGGCAGGAAGGTGACAAATGATTTTGCTGTGCCCAGCAAAGGGTTAAATTTGGATCTTTCCCCCCCACATTACATATCCCTTTTAACAATATGATTTAAGTTCATAGGATGAAACTTGTTCTTTAACCTCTCAGATTTTGAAGTACAGGGATGCTTGTCCCTCAACAATTATGATAGACTGTCTTAGTTAAATGTATTATGTTTATAAAGAGTATCTGTCCAAGAGTAGATTCTTTATCTGAAACTAAATGCTTTTCTTGGTGGTTGTTGTTCATGGGGTGACAACTGGCCTGGAATAAAGTTACAGTTGGAGTGTCATGATGGAGAGGCCCTAATTACGTTACATTAAATTACATTACATTACATGACATGACATTGTAACAGTGTGTTGTGTTGACCAGGTGACAGAACTGGCTCCCATGAGGTCTCTGCTGGAGTGTCTGAAGGAGAGCGGAGCCCATGTGGACTTTCCCCTGCCCGCCTGTGTGACTTTGCCCAGCAGGTGTGTGACGCCATGAGTTACCTGGAGAGCAAGCGTCTGGTGCATCGCCAGCTAGCTGCCAGAAATGTCCTGGTCTTCTCCAAGAGTAAGGTCAGTGAAGGGGGCACAGAACTCAGAGACGCATGGACACGCACCCACACACAAGCATGCACACACACACACACACATGCACGAACTGCGCTACTAAGGTTAACGTTTTAGAAAATATGGGGAAAAAACCCCTAGAAAGTAAAAACTTCTTTTCCACCTCTATCACCACCACCCAATAAAAAAGAAAAGAAACTTTTTTTTTTTATTTCACCATTTAGAAAGAAAAAAGTTTTTATGTTTTGTTTTTTTGTATGAAATACTGAAAGTTGATGGAAAATACTTTAAATTGTTATGAAAATGCTGAAAGGGATAACCATAGGGTGTTCATATCTGCATTGTGTCTATAGATCTATGTACTGCAGACCTGCCAATGATCTGAAGTCCTGTTAATGGTACTCATGTATTCCAGTGCTTTTAGTCTAGCTATGGGTATCCATGTATCCCATCACTACATGCCACATAGAACAGTTATGCCAAGAGTCTTAGTCCAGATGGTGGAATTGTCAGGTCAAGATAGCTAGCCTCGCTACGCTTGTTCATGTACATCAGTATCATTCGAGGACAGTTGAACAGATAATCTATGCCATTTGGGAGAAGGCAAACATTGTGCATGCAGTGATGCCTCCACGAGAAATCGAATGTGTTTAAAGATAACAGAGTTGAACTAACCAGGACTGGATGTGAATTTTCAGGTAAAAATCAGTGACGTTGGGTTGTCGGAAATGGTGGGAGCAGGCAAGGAGTACTACTTGAGTCAGCACCCCCAGTCCCCCTTGGCCTGGTGTGCTCCAGAGTGCTTCCACGACCTGCAGTTCAGCTGGGCCACAGATGTGTGGGCTTTTGGAGTCACCCTCTGGGAGCTGTTCACCTATGGTTTCCAGCCCTGGGCCGGTCTGACCGCACAGCAGGTAAAGTACCCCCCAGTATATCACAGTCCACCAGAGCAGTACTGCAAGACACATTACCCCAGTATACCACTTTATCACAGTCCACCTGAGCAGTACTGCAAGACACATTACCCCAGTATACCACTTTGTCACAGTCCACCAGAGCAGTACTGCAAGACACATTACCCCAGTATACCACTTTATCACAGTCCACCAGAGCAGTACTGCAAGACACATTACCACAGTATACCACTTTGTCACAGTCCACCAGAGCAGTACTGCAAGACACATTACCCCAGTATACCACTTTGTCACAGTCCACCAGAGCAGCACTGCAAGACACATTACCCCAGTATATATCACTTTGTCACAGTTTACCTGAGCAGCACTGCAAGACACATTACCCCAGTATATATCACTTTGTCACAGTTTACCTGAGCAGCACTGCAAGACACATTACCCCAGTATATATCACTTTGTCACAGTCCACCTGAGCAGCACTGCTAAACACATTACCACAGTATACCACTTTGTCACAGTCCACCAGAGCAGCACTGCAAGACACATTACCCCAGTATACCACTTTGTCACAGTCCACCAGAGCAGCACTGCAAGACACATTACCCCAGTATATATCACTTTGTCACAGTTTACCTGAGCAGCACTGCAAGACACATTACCCCAGTATATATCACTTTGTCACAGTCCACCTGAGCAGCACTGCTAAACACATTACCACAGTATACCACTTTGTCACAGTCCACCAGAGCAGCACTGCAAGACACATTACCCCAGTATACCACTTTATCACAGTCCACCAGAGCAGCACTGCAAGACACATTACCCCAGTATACCACTTTATCACAGTCCACCAGAGCAGCACTGCAAGACACATTACCCCAGTATATGACTTTGTCACAGTCCACCAGAGCAGCACTGCAAGACACATTGTCTTTGTCCAAGTCATAGTAGGCATAGCACATGGTACATTGTTTCTTTTTCTGTCAGTCACAGAAGTTAGTAGTAATATGAAGAAGGAGTGGTGTTTAGATAGCATGAAACTTGCTGTAGTTCCTCCTTGTGTTGTGTCCACATTTTGTTTCCAGCGTATGAAATAAGTCCTTAACCCTCTTGCTGTCTGTACACTTTTAGTAAGTATAACTGTGGAAATACCATGGCAAGGGAAGTAACTCCACAACACAACCATTCCCACTACAAATAATAAAATTTTCCTTTTTACTCACCAAATGCATAAAAATGCTGGAAAAATTCCAGAGATATCACTGCACTCAAAACAGTCTTTCTTTTCCATTTGCCTTTCTCAGCTTGCTTCTGAACAGCATAGAGATTTGTTTGATCATTCACAGTCTGCCAAAAGTCTTCTGAAATCAACAAACTAAAAAAGTCATAAAGGTGATGCTCCCACAGGCAAATCATGGGACACGCCCACACACATGGTAAATTTTGATCATTGTTTTGATCATCACCCGATTTTGAATTGATTTCCGTGCAGTGATGATGCACACCAAATTTTTTTGGCTTCACTCTTTGCAGTCTACCATTCCAGTGAACAGTCACAGAGTCTCTGGCAGCCTATGTTTTTCGTTGTTGCCTTTTTTGTTCACTGGGTCTAGCAGCAGTAGGCAATTCAACATCGCTATCATCATCAGTCGATTCACTATCATTTTCAGCATCTAAATCAAGTAGACAATCGTTATTGACAAGTTCAAGATCGATGTTAGACTCATCTGTCTTTGTCACCTCTTCAAGAGTAAAGCCACGAAAAACACTTATCATCACTCACTCACTCACTCAGTCCCATGTCCCAAAGGACGTAGGGGGGACATGAGAGAAGACGCAACGGAGATCTTTTTCCATGCTTCACGATCCTGTGTGGCTAGTAGGAGGCGTTGCAGGGGTTGGGCAGTACAGTCTTTGATGTTGTCAACCCATGATTTCTTTTGGCGGCCTCTTCTTCTCTTGCCCTCGACTGTTCCTTGCAAGATGGTTTTTGCTAGGGTGTTGTGTCTTGTGGTGTGACCAAACCACATCAGCTTTCTCCTCTTTATGGTGGAGAGCAAAGGCTCTTGGGGGCCCACACGCTTTTTGATTTCTTCTTTCACATAGTTATTGGTCTTGTGTTCTTTGTATGATATTTTGAGGAGTCTTCTGTGGCACTTGTTCTCGAATGCTTGGATTCTTCTCTCTAACTCTGCTGTCAGAGTCCATGATTCACAGCCATATAGGAGGATAGATATCAAGAGGGATTTGTAGAGGTGGTATTTGGTGTAGAAGCTGATGTTGTTGCTTCTGATGATCCTCTGGAGTCTGACTAGAGCAGATGTTGCTGTTGCAATGCGAGCTTTCACCTCATTGTTTGATGTGCCATCTTTTGTTAGGATGGAGCCTAAGTATTTGAATTGGCTCACCTCTTCCAATATTTCTCCATTCATCTTTATTCCTGTGCTGTCATTACTCGCGCTGTTGACCATGATCTTCGATTTCTCTGTACTGACCTCCATGCCGTATGCGCTCGCTCGATCTGTTAGACTGTCTGTGAGGATTTGCAGTTCTTGTTTGCTGCTGCCCATGAGGTCAATGTCATCTGCAAATCTGAGGTTGCAAAGGGGTCTTCCACCAATGGAGATGGAAGTGTGGTGGTTTTGCAGTGTCTCTGTCATGATGTTTTCGAGGAAGAGGTTGAAGAGTACAGGTGAGAGAAGGCAGCCCTGGCGGACTCCAACCGTGGTCTTGAAGAACTCGCCCACATGATTGTTCATGAAAACTGCACTTCTTGCATTCTCGTACAGAGCCTTGATGACTTCAATTAGGCAGTTGTCAATGTTGAAGTGCCTGAGTACTTGCCAGAGGCCGTCATGCCATACCCTGTCAAAGGCCTTTTTGAAGTCTATAAAATTGTGGTACAAGTCTTTTTGGTGTTGGAGATGCTTCTCTATCAGAATTCTCAGGTTGAATCTCATCACTATTGCCAAAAAATATCTCAACAATATGCATCATCTGATCACCTGATTGATCATTTTGCTGGAAAATTTTGGCGAGGAAATTGTCCAATTATAAAAAATCACAGCAGCAAAGCCACTCAACCAAATTCCTTGCAACAAAGTCCAAAATGGCGGCTGGAAAATGCTCTAGGGGAAGTCAGTTCTCTTCCAGTTGCATGCTGGGATAGGCAATAGTGAAAGGGAAAGTCATGAACCTACTGTGCCACAGTTGATCGTGGTCATGCCAGTATTTTTGATACCTGAAGTCTCGCAGTCAGTCTGGACAGCAGTCGGTTAAGTCATGGATAATATGCACTCATGGCGCGTGTACACACACGCACGCACGCACACACACACACACACACACACACACACACACACACACACACACACACACACACACACACACACACACACACACACACACACACACAAGCATGCATGCATGCATGCATGCATGCATGCATGCATGCACAAATTATTGGATATTTCATATACTTATTGTGTGTCTATAGATTATAAGACAACGTATTGTCCACACAGAGATGACACAAATGGTGCAGTTCTATCGTGTGTAGTCTTATGACAGATCACTCAGACAGTATGTAATGCATGAACAGATACAACAGAGAGTATCGATGCTTACGAAATGGACCATCTTGTGTATGTATGTACAGATCATGGAGATAGTGGACGAGCCCCAGAATCAGAGGCTGGAGCAGCCTGACTTATGCCCCAAGGAGTTCTACGGCCTGATGCTGAAGTGTTGGCAGTATGAGCCAGACAGACGACCTTCCTTCAGCCAGCTCTTCCTCACCCTGCCTCAGGTCATACCTCATTTCCCCTGTTCCTGTTCTCCTTCACTTTCCCTCAGGTCATACCTCATTTCCCCTGTTCCTGTTCTCCTTCACTTTCCCTCAGGTCATACCTCATTTCCCCTGTTCCTGTTCTCCTTCACTTTCCCTCAGGTCATACCTCATTCCCCCTGCTCCTGTTCTCCTTCATTTTCCCTCAGGTCATACCTCACTTCCCCTGTTCTCCTTCACTTTCCCTCAGGTCATACCTCATATCCCCTGTTCCTGTTCTCCTTCACTTTCCCTCAGGTCATACCTCATTTCCCCTGTTCCTGTTCTCCTTCACTGTACCCTCAGGTCATACCTCATTTCTCCCTGTTCTCCTTCACTTTCCCTCAGGTCATACCTCATTTCCCCTGTTCCTGTTCTCCTTCACTTTCCCTCAGGTCATACCTCATATCCCCTGTTCCTGTTCTCCTTCACTGTACCCTCAGGTCATACCTCATTTCTCCCTGTTCTCCTTCACTTTCCCTCAGGTCATACCTCATTTCCCCTGTTCCTGTTCTCCTTCACTTTCCCTCAGGTCATACCTCATTTCCCCTGTTCTCCTTCACTTTCCCTCAGGTCATACCTCATTTCCCCTGTTCTCCTTCACTTTCCCTCAGGTCATACCTCATTTCTTCCTGTTCTCCTTCACTTCCTTCAGGTCATACCTCATTTCCCCTGTTCTTCTTCACTTTCCCTCAGGTCATACCTCATTTCTCCTGTTCCTGCTCTTTATCCCCTGCCTCATGTCAAAATCTCATTCTCCCTATCCTGTTTTCCCATACCTCATCCCCCCATGTCCCTGTTCCTCACTCTTCCTCAGGTCATATCCCATTCTCCCTGTCCTGCTCTTCCTCAGGTCATATCCCATTCTCCCTGTCCTACTCTTCCTCAGGTCATATCCCATTCTCCCTGTCCTACTCTTCCTCAGGTCATATCCCATTCTCCCTGTCCTACTCTTCCTCAGGTCATATCCCATTCTCCCTGTCCTACTCTTCCTCAGGTCATATCCCATTCTCCCTGTCCTACTCTTCCTCAGGTCATATCCCATTCTCCCTGTCCTGCTCTTCCTCAGGTCATATCCCATTCTCCCTGTCCTACTCTTCCTCAGGTCATATCCCATTCCCCCTGTCCCTGTTTGTCACTTTCCCTCCGGTCACATATATGCAAAAATCTCACCATTTGTGAACCTCTGAGCTCTAGCTTAAGAATGGGGGGGGACAACCCAACTGCCATCTTTTCTCGTTTTGGGTTACTCTTTATCATATCTCAAATCATAACCACACCCTGGTCATTCTTTCTCAACCTGCCTTGCCATAATTATACAATAACATCCCCCAACTGTGTAAGCATTGTTCATGACTATGATTATTGTAACAGTCATCAGCAAGTGGGCAGGGATTGTGAGTGAGAACAGTAATGTATGTGTTGACAGATCCGGCCTTTCCAGGTGAAAGCAGTGAAAGATGCACCCCCACCTCCATCTGCAGACAAATGTTACCTGAACTACAACAACTACGACATCATTATCATTCTGGATAAAAGGTGCCCCACTCTTTTCTTTCCTTCTGTGTAGTATTGTGTGCCTGTGCCCACATTCACAAGTGTCTGCATCTCTTTATGCACATACATCTCTGTGTGTACTTTACAGAGTGTTTAGATTTCAGTATTTGTTAAATGTAAGCAGAAATGTCTCAAAATCTATTTCTGTAATGGTTGATCAATGTTCTTTTTGTTGATTGATATTGTTGATATTAGAAAACACACAGAGCGTACACATGTGAGTGTAAGAACACGTGTGCACTCACACGCACACGTGCACGCGCGCACACACACACGCACGCACACACACACACACACACACACACACACACACACACACAACACACACACACACACACACACACACACACACACACACACACACCACACACCACACACACCTTTTCATCCAGTTCTTATACCCAACAAATATCCCCATGGTTTCTATGCTACACAGAACAATAGAAAAGAGAGTAATTGTGATGATCCTTTGTCCATAGTCCTCGTAATGCGCCAAGTGCGGGCCTGTGGAAGGGTGTGTGGCCAGTGGTCAGAGTGGTTTCTTCAACCCAGTCAACACCGTTCCTTATGTGGAACCCAAGACCTCCCCCATCTCCCTGCCCAAAACCACCCTCAGCCGCAAAGGTGAGTCAGTGACTGTCTCTGCATGCAGGTCAAGAAAGTAAAATATTAGTTCCTTTCATATGAAATTGCATGTTGCTAAAAGAAGTTGAATTGCATGTAGCCAAATAATGTTGAACTATGTGAGCCGAAGGAGTGAGTCATCAGTAGCCAGGTGAAAGAAACTGCTAATGTGAAAACGGATTACATGAGCAGAATAAAGTTCTGATGATTGCTATCAAACTTGGTGCAGTAGTATGTTATCAAATTGAACTATTGAGTCAAAGAGATGAGGTAAAATAAACTGACTGAATATTAACAGAAGCATAGCTCAACAAAACATCATGTGGCAAAAAAAAAAGGTGACCAAGTATGGACATTGTCCTAAAACAACAAAATCACCAATGACCAAAACAGTTTTTGAATGTTGTATCGGCGTAGGTATCCAGATATATGGTTGTTCACTGCTGTGTGTTGTAGATTACGCATAGTTCTGGTCCTGGTTGTTTACCATATGAGTCATGTTAAAATAGGGGTCACACATATTTCTTCAGTTTAGTGTTGTGTGCTGCAGCCATGGTGTTATAGCATGGATCTTCATATTACTGATGTGTGTTGCATGCTACCATAATTATTAGAGCAGAGATCATTGTCTTACCAGCTGCCATGGCACAGTGGTTAGTGCCTTTGATTTCAGACTGGAAGGTCGGGGGTTCAAATCCCATAAGAGTCATAGAATTTTTTGGACTCTGGTCAGCTCCTACCCAGAGTGAATGTACTGCGGGCTCAGTGGGGAGACTGGTACCACACAGTTAAGCTTCATCCACTTTACGGATGCGAATTTGAGAGTGTTGCTCAACTTATCTGACCAATACTGCAGGTATCTGTATCTCTCGGGGCCCGGTTGACACTGGGATATATTATGATAGTTAGTGTAGAGTACAACCCTGTGAAGTAGTCTCAAAGCAGATGCACTTCCATAGCAGCAGCATTACATCATCTTCATTACCATTGATCATCATACAAAAGTAAAAATTGCCTCTGATTCAGGTGGCCCCCATTGCTCTAGTTTCATGGTGATCTCAGATTTGGTTTTCCCATACACTTCTGTACCTGTGATGAGTTTGTGTCAAAGCCTTTTGGGTTGGAGGTTCGCGGGGGACGGCTGTTGGAGGGATGTTGTGGTGTTCGCCACTTCAGGTGGATGATTCACTCAGCTAATACTGTCGTTAGCAGGGGGCTTAGTAGGTGGTGTCCTGGGTATGTTAGCTCAGAACAGGCACCACTGAACACCACCAAAGTAACCCAGCAGCAGTGCAGGGCCCCTCTGGTTGGTGGCCCCAGGCGGCCTAATATTGATGGGCTCCCTGTGGACTCCTGACCCTGAGGATGAGACGTAACGAATCTGGGTATGGCTGTGGCGGGGAGATTGAAATGAGCGGTATGGGAACAGCAGGATGGGAAGTTACAGAAGATGAGGTAGCAAAAGAAAAAAGAAGAGATCATTGTCTTTCTTTGGGTGAACTCTTAGAAGGTTTACAGTCATCATATCTTTTTCAGAATCTGGACGCAGCTCTAAACGAGGCAAGCTGCGGGCAGACATGATAGGTGCCCCACAGAATGACCTCCGACACACTGGGCATATTGGATACGACGGTGCTGTCTTTGGAGATGTCTCCTTTATTGGGGACAACTATGACAAACTGCCACTGAAAGTGGGCGCCTCAGGTATTACTGTGTGAAGTGGACAGTAACGTTGTGAATAAAGTATGCCTTTAGACCATAGCCTTTGTACTTCTTTATGCCAAAAAATGTTATTATCATTATTATAGATGCTGGTGGACAAAAATTCTTGCCAACTGTGAAAGTCCTTTAACACCAGTAATGCTGAATTTATGGCAGCAGTACTCAGTGCTGCTGCTGGAATTAACATTGGCCAGTGTTATTTTGAAGCGAGGGGGGGGGGGGGGGTCAAAGAACCCTTGATATTGACATGTAAAACTGAGCTAAGTGTGTAAAGCTATACATCACTGGAAAGCTTAGATAACAAGCTTTTAGATAAGTGTGATTTTAAAGCAGACATGGGGAGGAGGAGAAATTGTGAGAGATGTAGGGAGAAGGAGAAATAATGAGAGACATAGGGAAAAGGAGAAATTGCGAGAGACATGGGGAGGAGGAGAAATTGTGAGAGACTCACAATTTCTCCTCCTCCCTTTGTCTCTCACAATTTCTGCTCCTTCACCCTTTGTCTCTCACAATTTCTCCTCCTCCCTTTGTCTGTCACAATTTCTGCTCCTTCACCCTATGTCTCTCACAATTTCTCCTCCTTTGCCCTATGTCTCTCACAATTTCTCCTCCTCCCTATGTCTCTCACAATTTCTCCTCCTCCCTTTGTCTCTCACAATTTCTGCTCCTTCGCCCTATGTCTCTCAATTTCTGCTCCTTTGCCCTATGTCTCTCACAATTTCTCCTCCATTGCCCTTTGTCTCTCACAATTTCTCCTTCTCCCTATGTCTCTCACAATTTCTCCTTCTCCCTATGTCTCTCACAATTTCTCCTTCTCCCTATGTCTCTCACAATTTCTCCTTCTCCCTATGTCTCTCACAATTTCTCCTTCTCCCTATGTCTCTCACAATTTCTTCTTCTCCCTATGTCTCTCACAATTTCTTCTTCTCCCTATGTCTCTCACAATTTCTCCTTCTCCCTATGTCTCTCACAATTTCTTCTTCTCCCTATGTCTCTCACAATTTCTTCTTCTCCCTATGTCTCTCACTATTTCTTCTTCTCCCTATGTCTCTCACAATTTCTTCTTCTCCCTATGTCTCTCACTATTTCTACTTTGCCTTATGTCTCTCACAGTTTATCCTTAACCTTTATTTTTGACTTTCGCAGTATATTATACCACATTTGTAAACAAAAACTGTTGCTTACAAGAAATGTCACCATTAGTGAACCTCAGAGTTCTTGCTGAGGAACAGAAAGAAAAAAAAAAAGGAAAAGAAGAGAAAGAAAGATAAACCTCCTCATCTTATGCTTAATTTATTACCCTGAAGAATAGTACAGTAATCCTGACCGCATGAGTAAAATATTACAGTGAAGAGCAGTGGGGTAATCCTGACCCTGTCTGTAATGTATCACAGGAAAGGTGGAGGTCAGTCGAGGATCTTCCCTTTCGTCTATTCCTCGTACAACGGACAGTCCTGATCGTAACGGCTTTGTCAAAACCAGCACCTCAGATGATTCTCTGGACAGACGAAATGCATACGGACATAGTTGGTGAGTGTTGTAATATATTGTGGTGACATGTATATTATGGATAAAATTGGAGTGGTATAATAATTTCCTTATCAAGACAGATGTAATATTTACGGATGTGTATAAAGTTGCAGAGGGGCGTTATGATTTAGTGGCTGTATGTAATTCTAATGGATGTAATTGTTTAGATAGATGTAATAGTTAACAGGCATAGTTGGTCAGTGGTGTAATGATGATCGGTTAGGGGTATTATGATGTTCAGTTAGTGGTGTTATGATGATCGGTTAGTGGTGTAATGATGATCGGTTAGTGGTGTTATGATGATCAGTTAATGGTGTACTGATGATCGGTTAGTGGTATTAAGATGATCAGTTAGTGGTATTATGATGTTCGGTTAGTGGTGTAATGATGATCAGTTAGTGGTGTAGTGATGATCGGTTAGTGGTGTAATGATGATCAGTTAGTGGTGTAATGATGATCAGTTAGTGGTGTAATGATGATCTGCTAGTGGTGTAATGATGATCGGTTAGTGGTATTAAGATGATCAGTTAGTGGTGTAATGATGATCAGTTAGTGGTGTAATGATGATCGGTTAGTGGTGTAAAGATGATCTGCTAGTGGTGTAATGATGATCGGTTAGTGGTGTAATGATGATCTGCTAGTGGTGTAATGATGATCGGTTAGTGGTGTAATGATGATCGGTTAGTGGTGTAATGATGATCGGATAGTGGTGTAATGATGATCGGTTAGTGGTGTAATGATGATCTGCTAGTGGTGTAATGATGATCGGTTAGTGGTGTATGATGATCGGTTAGTGGTGTATGATGATCGTTAGTGGTGTACTGATGATCGGTTAGTGGTATTATGATGATCGGTTAGTGGTGTAAGATGATCGGTTAGTGGTGTAATGATGATCGGTTAGTGGTTATGATGATCGGTTAGTGTGTGTGTAATGATGATGGTTAGTGGTGAAATGATGATCTTAGTGGTGTAATGATGAATTGGTTAGTGGTGTAATGATGATCGGTTAGTGGTGCTATGATGATCGGTTAGTGGTGTAATGATGATCGTTGTGGTGTAATGATGATCAGTTAGTGGTGTAAAGATGATCGGTTAGTGGTGTATTGATGATCGGTTAGTGGTGTTATGATGATCGGTTAGTGGTATTAATATGATCGGTTAGTGGTGTAAAGATGATCGGTTAGTGGTGTAAATGATGATCGTTAGTGGTATATGATGTCGGTTAGTGGCATTAATGATGATTGGTTAGTGGTATTATGATGTTCGGTTAATGGCATTATGATGATTGGTTAGTGGTGAATGATGATCGGTTAGTGTGTTGTGATGATGTAGACATGTTATGGATATAGTTGGTGAGTTGTTGTGTGGAAAGGTGTAATGCTAATGGACATTGTGTGTGTTCAATGGACCATAAAATGTATGGCTTCATGAAAGGGGAAGCTTTTCACTCTCAGCCAGACATTGTTTTTTCTCTTGTGTAATAGGCAATGCCAGCAAAGAGAGTTTTCATGTCGTGTGGACTAGGTATGGCTTCTTTGTAGAATGACTGAAGGTTGACCAGAGCTGTATGGAGACATGTTTCTGGCGTGTGCAGAAATGGTTAGTCACTTTATGTGCTGACACTTGATCGAGCTGCATTTCAGACATGGTAGTAGTTAGTAGTTCACTGTTCTAACTTGACACACGCCTGCTTCAGTTACTATCAGATCACAAGTTCATTGTTCTAACTTGACAAATGCCTGCCTTCAGTTACTATCAGATCCCAAGTTCACTGTTGTAATCACTAGGCTATTTCTGAGTGGTCAGTCATTAAGAGCGGGTACTGTGCTGGGCAGGATCAGCCAGGAATCTCTGGCCAGCACGCAGGCTGATGACCACATGGACAGTTGCCTGGACATGGAGGACAACTCGATTTTCGCTGACTTTAAAATGCCGGACCTGTCTGTGAGTACAGCCTACTGTCACATCAGTACTGCCCTCTGCTGCTCCCTTTTCTCTGTGTCGTTGTAGAGTGAGAGTGTGTGTGTGTGTGTGTGTTGTGTGTGTGTGTGTGTGTGTGTGTGTGTTGTGTGTGTGTAGTGTGTGTGTGTTTGTGTGTGTGTGTGTACATTATGTGGATCAGAATCAGAAAAGTTTTGTCATAATGTCAGGGAGACATATATATTGTTAACTTATGAACAACTATGAAAAATGTATTTTGATAATTGCAAACTTATTTAAATACAGTGCAAGTAAGGTAATAGGTTACATATATCAAGTCAATATATTTTGTATGTATAATTCAAGAGCAATCTTGTGTTACTTTTTGTTGGGGGGTTTTCTGGTAATTCTGTTGTTTTTTTCAAAAACTTTGTTCTAGTGTTTTTAAAGTCAGGAGATGTTTACTCAGTGTACGTGTGTGTGGATGTTTGTGTGTTTATTTATTTTATTTATTTATTTTATATTGAAGATAATGAAATAAGCACTCCTGTGCTTTTTACTTCCAGTCCCCGTGTGTATGAAGTTTTGTCAATTTTTTCATCTGTTCCCACCGCACACGATAGCCTGCTCTTATGAAAAGTGGAACAGAATTTAACGTGTGGGCAAGATGTTCTGCATGTGTTTGCACTAACTTGGGGCCTCGGTTTATAGTCTTATCTGAAGGACTTTTGGGGAGAGAGGAGTCAGCACTGATGTTAACTCCAAGAGAAAAATCCCCTCAAACAGGAATCAAACCCAGGTTATCAAACTGCAAGCACAATGTTCTGACCACTTGTGTGTGTGTTGTGTGTTGTGTGTCTGTGTGTGTGTGTGTATTGCATGCAATGCGTGCGTGTGTTTGTGTGTGTACATGTACTTTTATGCATATGTGTAGAGTTCTTTCGACCTGGGGCCATCCTTTATGGACGAAGTGCTGAAAGCACTGGATGAAAAAGAGAAACAAGCAGAAGCTGCCAATGCCCCCACGACCTTCAATGGCTGTGACTTTGGCGATGACATTGACCCCAATCGGGTTGACCTTGATGACAAGACGCCGCTTGCGGAAGAAAAGACTCCAGTGTTTGAAGAGAAAGGCTTCACTGCTTCTGCCCAGTCCGCCCCCCTCAAACAACGAGCCTCCCCCCCTCCCCTCCCTGCTCACCCTCCTCGTGTGGTGAGTCTCTATCTTTGTGTCTGACTGGTTGGTTTGTTCGGTTGAGGTGGGGTTTTTGTTTTTGTTTTTGTTTGGTTTGTTTTTTTTGGGGGGAGGGGTTTGTTGGGTTTTTAACATTTAGCAGTACCTCTGTTTTCAGATTATTTGGTTGCAGATGGTGTCTACCCTTTTGTTGCTTTAAAACATGTTGACGGGAATGGGAATGTAGAAATTATATTTTCACTTTATTTGGATGTGGACTGTATCGCTTGTTTTTGTTTTTGATATGACTGGAATGCATACTTGTGATGTTTTCACACTGTTTGGCTTTGAAGGGTCACTCGTTTTGTTTCGACATTCTTTAGCTTTGAAGTGTAGCTTTTGTTTTCGGTTCACATTTGGACTGTTTACGACATCACTTGTTTTGTTTGCTTACGTGGTAGTAACTGTTTGTATCACTTCTTTATGTTTTGGCTACTAACTAGCTCATGACGTGGTATTTAGTGATTACCTTTCACATGTTTTCACAGTACCTGCATCACAGGTTTTGTTCACATGGAGAACTTTATCTCTTTGTTTTGATTGTTGATATGTTGACTGTTAACTATATTACTCCATTTGTAAGTGTACAAGTTGGCTATTAACAAGATCACTTGGGGGTTTTGTGTATATATACCAGATTAACTTTGTCACTTGTAAATTCCGTTTACCAACAGGCTATTAACTGCACCACTTGCATTGTATTGTTTTATCTATCACTTACTGAAGTATTCCTTTTTGAATGATGTTTGAGTTACCATTGAAAACATTCAGCAGTGCTGTCTGGGAAATTAAACAGCATTTGAAGAGCAGCCAATTAAAAGCAATTGAAAAGAAATTATGAACGGTACTTTATGAGGAGCCATGTAGTAGATAATCTCCCCCCTCCTTAGTGTTGGTTATTTTTGGATGCTGCGACCCCAGTTCTTTGTTTCTGTGCGTCGTTGCAAAATTCTGGACCGTGGTTATTTTTTTTCTTTATTAGCAAATTGTTTTCTGCCTGATAATGTTTCTGTCATGTAACAATTTTCAGCAAAGTAAAGTAGTAACCTGCAGATCAGCATACACAGTTGAAGGCTCCCTTGTTTTCTTATGGCCTGATCATTGCAGCTTTTATCACTTATTTTCTCCAGGCATAAACTGTGTACTGTAGGGTTCTCCTGGGCAGCATGTAACAACATGGTGGACATTGGTCATATATCTCTCCTGTAAAGAACCAGCTGCGCTGGCTTCCTGTAATATCAACATAGCTAGTTTTCTGTTTCACAGTGAGTAGTCACTGCAAGTAGAACACTGCATTTTAACTGACACCATATCTGCCGTGAAATCTGTTTTGCAGATAATGGACCAATGCATAACCCAGAGTTGCTGGTAAAACTTCCCATGCATGCTGGGTATTCATATTTGAGTCTCTCACTGACAGTTGTTATTAATTGTAGGATATTTAGTCTGCATAGTTTATCTAATGTGACAAAGATTGACAACACTGGTAGGTCAGTACATAATTTAATGTAGGGAGAGGAGACTGGAATCAGTGATGTATGAGACACAGTGTAATGATGTTAGCTTTCTGGTGTCAAGCAAAATCATCGTGTTTATGTATGCAATCTTATTCAGTGGTATCACCGACTCTTCGTTGATCTATCCAATGGGGTTTTGATGATTTCACCCATACCCTATTTATTCTTCCAGTCTTTCTGAAAAATAGTATCCACACCCTGTTTTTCTCTCCAATCTCGTTCAGTGATATCACCCACTTGCTGTTTATCTCTCCAATCTTGTTCTATTATATCGTCCACGCCCTGTTTATCTATCCAGTCCTGTTCAATGATATCACCCACTCCCTGTTTATCTCTGCAATCTTGTTCAGTGATATCACCCACTCCCTGTTTATCTCTGCAATCTTGTTCAGTGATATCACCCACTCCCTGTTTATCTCTGCAATCTTGTTCAGTGATATCACCCACTTGCTGTTTATCTCTCCAATCTTGTTCAGTGATATCACTCCCTGTTTATCTCTGCAATCTTGTTCAGTGATATCACCCACTCCCTGTTTATCTCTGCGATCTTGTTCAGTGATATCACCCACTCCCTGTTTATCTCTGCGATCTTGTTCAGTGGTGTCACCCACTCCCTGTGTATATCTCCAATCTTGTTCAGTTGTATCACCTTCATCTTGTTTATCTCTCAAATCTTGTTCAGTTATACCACTCATCTGTTTATCTCATGGTCTTGTTCAGTGATATCACGCACACCCTACCTATGTCCACAGTGTTGTTCACCCATCTCACACTCTCCAGTCACTGATAAAGTTTTTGGTTGTTGTTTCTAGGCCTTGAAATATTTCAGCAAAGTGCTATGGTGTAGGAGTATTCTGTTCATGTGGAATTTGTTGCTCAGGAGAGTCATGAGATAGTGAAAGGTCTACTCAAGTTAGAAATCGCTGTAAAACTCCAAGTTTCTGTTCTTGTAGAAAGATTTGGTGTGTGTGTGTGTGTGTGTGTGTGTGTGTGTGTGTGTGTGTGTGTATGTGTGTGTGTGTGTGTTTAACTTGCCAGCTTGTACATGAGTATCTGTGGGTCTGTATGTTTGTGATGCATGTGAAAACACCTTGTCCTTCCCGCCCCCCCCCCCCCTCCACTGTCATTTTTTTTCCTTATGCTTTCATGGCCTCTCCTGCACTGCAGTGGCACCAGTGGGTGTGATGGATTTTATGCAATATTTCATAAACACAGTCATCTGTGTAGAATTACTGGCTTACACAGTTTGCAAAGTGACACACACATTTTCAGATTTGTTGGTTAATGCAGGCTGTAAAAGTTACACATATTCATTCATTCACACTTGATGTAATATGCAGTGTACAAGTTGCACAATCATCCATTCACACTTATTGCCATTTGTAGTTATATATATAAGTTTTCGCATTCATTCCTTTAGACTTGTTGGGTTATGTAGTAAACTTTTTATACATTTATTCATTCACGCTTGTTGACTTTACAGTTTATTAGTTTCACATTCATTCATTCAGTTTATAAGATATACATCTATTCATTCACAGTTGTTGGCTTTACTGTTTGTAAGTTTCACAATCATTCATTCATACTTGTTGGCCTTTGTGGTATTCTGAATTTCACATTCATTCATTCATTCAGACCTGTTGGCTTACTCTCGCTAAAACTTGACAGATGGAGTTTTCTCTTAACTCTTGAAGGAATTGCTGGGGCACTACACAAAATATATATTTGTCATTCAGTTTGTCTTGGGCAAGTTAAACTTAGTAGAGTCCTTTCCTCCCCAGGTTGTAGGGTATATATATGCTGGGTGTGTTCATGTCATCCACCCCACTGGTCAACTCTTGTATGAAAGTTGAGTGGGTTCTTAATGTGTGTGCAAGATCTTTGTTCTACATGTATTTGCACACTAAACCATGGTTTATAATCTCACCTGAAGGATTTTCAAGGGAAAATGGCAGCACTAATGCTGGTTCTTAGGAAAAAGAATTCCCCTTGAATGAACACTTCAGGGGAGACTAATGCCCATGCTTTTAGTTAATGCTAGTCTGACACTATTAACCACTATGTTATCTTGTCCCCCCCCCCCCCTAAAGTCTGTCAGTTACACATTCAATTATTGAGACATTTTGTCCTTTGTAGCCTGTAAGTTGCACACTGATTTATTCAGACTTTATGGACTGACTGCCTCATTGCTATATGCACATTGTAATGACAGCTTTGCTTGCCCTGTAACCTGACGGAGTGCTGTGCTAACATTGCAGGACACGCAGCGGGAAAAGAAACAGGCCAAAGTCAAACCCATGTCGGCATCGGAAGAGAAGATGATGGAAGACGCCATCACGCTGGCCAATGAAGTGACGGCCACGCGGGCTCAGCGGCACAGCCAGTCGCAGAGCCCTCCTCAGAGCCCCTCGGCCTCAGAGAAAACCTCCATGGACTTCCCTGACCCTGTCCTCGATCCGTCCCCCAGCCTTATGTGCAAGTTAAAGAACTCCATGCGCCGCAGTCCCAAATCGGAGCGGAAGCGAACATTTTCTGACGACCGTCCTCCCAAGGGGGATGCGGGGGATGATGTTCCTGCGGCTGCCCAAGAGGCCTACAACGCTCTGGTGGTGCGAGGCTCTGACAGGCCGGACGGGGAAGAACGCGTGTCTGTGTCCAGTGATGCAGTTTTCACCTCGGATGCTGCGGACAGTCATTTTGCAGATGCCAGAGTTTCCTCCTCTGCTGCGCCACAGGCCCGTCTTTCTTCCTCCAAAGGCTCAGGGATGCCCCAACCACCGCCCAGACCTATGCCAAAGCCGAGGCTGGACCCCAAAAAGTCTGAATTGCCAGTGCCCAAACCGCGACCAGAGATCATCCAGAGAGTGGAGCCAATACGAAGGCCTCCAGATTCTCCCGAAGTTTCTTTGAAGGAAAAGGAGTCTCAGATCCCTGTTCCAGCCTCGCGGAAAGAGAGTTGGTCTGACAGTAAGGAACGGGAAAGGGAACAGCTGAAGAAGACCATCGAGATAGTGCGCATGGAGTCCCCAGCCAGAGATGAGGTGTGTAGTGCCGGTCCTGAGCTGGACACCAAGGAATCTACCCCGGAGCCAGACTCTGACTCCACGCGGCCATCATCCGCCTCAGAGGGAGGGGACTCCGCCACCAAGGTGATGTCACTGTTTGACGAGGACTTCAGTGAGCCCTCCCCCCGTGAAATCATGTCCAAACTGGCCAGGGAAAGCCGCATGCGCCGCAACATGGACCACCAGAAGGTTCTCTCCGGGGAAAACCAGGATGGTCAGACGGCATCCATGACCCGAACACGTCGCGAACCTTCAGGCATCCCGCCAAAGACATCAACGGCAGCAGCGGCAGCAGCAGCAGCAACTCCTGCCGAAGAAGGGGACAGAGAGGAAGAGGAAGTGGACACCAACCCACTACGCATGCTGCGAGGTGGCGCCATCCCCATTCGCACCAGCAGAGGGGCAGGTAACTCTTCCAGCAAGAACTCGGGGTCTGCTTTGCATTATCCTAAGTTTGGTTTCCACAGTGGTGATTGCAGGGAAGGGGTTGAGGAGAGGGGGCTGGTAGGGGCTGCTCCCCGTTTACCTCCTAGAGCGCACAGTGTCAGCAGTGAGCGGGAGGTTCCCATTCCATCCTCTACTTCCTCCGCTGATACCGCTAATGACCAGGCACCCTCAGTGCCCCCCAGAACCCCTCTTCGCCAACACAGCATGCCGGCTTTGAACACGCGGCCTAGAGAGCGGCGCCACCCCCTGGTGTATAACAAGACCTCTGAGTGTGACCCCTCTCCCCGGTCCCCATCCCGTAGTGGCAGCTGTGATACTGAGCCCTCCCTCCTGTCCTGCAATTACTCTGCTTCTTTCCATGCTTCTTCCTCCTCCCTGCCTTCTCCTGCCCACCTTCCTTCTGTTTCTTTGCATGATGAACCCTGCCCCCCGGACCTCCCCCCGGCCCCCTGCTCGGCCTCGCCCCCCACCCCCTCACCCTGGCCATGCAGACCAAGGTGGTGCCCAACACTGGGGCCTCTCTGTCCGTCCGCTCAGACCTGGCCACACACCATTACTACGGTGTGGATGAGAGCGCTCTGGACTCGGCTGCCTCTCTCTCCAGCAGGCGGCCCCTCCCTCTGGCCCCTCCCTCTCATAACGCCCCACTAGCAGTGCCCTCTGGGGGAGGGAGGCGAGGTTGTGAGCGGAAGTTTGCTCCGGACCGAGTCAAGTGTAGCCTGGAACAGCTGGGCTTTTACAACCAGCACGACCCTTTTTGGGGTCAGACGGTGATGCTGCCAGACAAGACCCCAGCCCTGGACAGCACGGCTAGCTCTGAAGAGGTGTCCCCCCTTCTGCTGGTCAACTACAAGAACTCGGATAATGTCAGCTATGAAGACTTGCTTGACTTTGGCTTGGATAGGTAATGGAGTTTCTCAGCCCCCCCCTCCACCTCCCCTTCCACACTGTCCTTCTCTCGGCC
Source organism: Stramonita haemastoma (assembly GCA_030674155.1). NCBI lineage: Eukaryota > Metazoa > Mollusca > Gastropoda > Neogastropoda > Muricidae > Stramonita > Stramonita haemastoma. Next base: position 32,583,053 of record CM060331.1, on the reverse strand, counting down.
CCTCTGTTCTGTCTTTGTCCTCACAGGCTGTGGGTCCCCCCCTGCCAGGGATAGCTTTTTCCTACAGTATGTTATACTGCAGATCTCTTTGTGTCCAGTATCTCCTCTCGGCCTGCCTCTATCAGCAAGTAGTGTTGTGTTTGTGTGTGTACCTTAGTCCTGTGTCGGTTGGCAGTCTGTTGTCTACTCTCGACATCATACAGTCTGTGCGTCATGGTCCTTGCATATGAAGACAGTGCCCATATCTGACACCACACAGTCTTGTGTATCATGGTCATGTCTGTAGACAGTGTCCACACTAACATCGCAACCATCTGTGTACCAAGGTCATGTCTGTAGACAGTGTCCATACCTGTGTACCATGGTCATGTCTGTAGACAGTGTCCATACCTGTGTACCATGGTCATGTTTGTAGACAGTGTCCATATCTGTGTACCATGGTCATGTTTGTAGACAGTGTCCATACCTGTGTACCATAGTCGTGTCTGTGGACAGTGTCCACACATCTAACATCACAACCATCTGTGCACCATGGTCATGTTTGTAGACAGTGTCCATACCTGTGTACCATGGTCATGTCTGTAGACAGTGTCCATACCTGTGTACCATGGTCATGTCTGTAGACAGTGTCCATACCTGTGTACCATGGTCATGTCTGTAGACAGTGTCCATACCTGTGTACCATGGTCATGTTTGTAGACAGTGTCAACACATCTAACATCACAACCATCTGTGCACCATGGTCATATCTGTAGACAGTGTCCACGCCTGACATCATAGAATGTGTGTACTGTGGTTTCTTTGTCTATAGATCTTCTCATTTATCCATTCCTGATATCATGCAGTCTGTGTACAGTGGTCTGAATGTCTGTAGACAGTATCCACAGCTGACATAGATCTTCTGCACCATAGTCCCGCTGTCTGTAGGTCATGTCTACTTCTGACATCGTACAATCTGTGTACTGTGGTCCCTAACTCTACAGGTAATGCCCACACCTGACATAGAATTTGTGTACCATGGTCTCCGTGTCTGTTTGTGCATATACTAGACAGTGTCCATGCTTAACATCATACTGTCTGTGTTCCATTGTCTCCAAGCTTGCTGTCCACTCTGTGTATAGACAGATGTCCACATCCAGCATCATAGTGTCTGTAGTTGATTCAATCAGAAGACATGTCCGCACCCAGCATCATAGTAACCGTCTCCCACAATCACTGTCTTTCTATTCTGTATATATGCCTAACTTTTTGCATGGTGTTCAGACTACCAGTTTTGTTTGATTACTGTTGTTTTAGTTGTGAGTTATGTAGTTTTTTGTTGTTTGGCTGTTGTGATAGTTTAGTTCTGTCATGGTCTTTGTTCACAGCAGTCTCCCAGCATTGTGCCAAGTGGTTAGTTCACTGAAAATTGCCTGCTCTCTGATCATCACCCATTTGACTGGAGCTTCATCGGGGGACCCTAGCTGGCCTTAATTAATCAGTGGACCATAGCTGTTAATGGGCAATTAAGTTGTATATAAATAGACCATAGTATCCAAAATTAGTGGACCATAGCTGTTAATGGTCAATTAAGTTGTTTATGAATGGACCATAGCTATCCAAAAACAGTGGACCATAGCCGTTAATAGACTATCTAGCTGTATGTGTATGGACTGTAGCTATCCAAAATCAGTAATAATGATAATGATGCATGGAATTTATGTAGCGCTGTATCTTGCAAAAAACAAATCAAAGTGCTTGCATTTGAAATAAGACGCTTCTCTTTGTACCTTAGGAACAGAGTGTTTTTTGTAATGGAGGATTTGCCATTAATGGTGACGGGTTTCAACAAGAAAGCTGCTAAAAAGCAGCAGTGGCATTTCTGATAGGAGGAAACTAAAATTGATAGGACAGAGGATTGTAAAAGGAAGCATAGGGTTGATAAGAGGAATCATACAGTCCATTTTGATCCAGGGCTGCAACATTACAGAATTCCCACATATTTTATTATCTGTGTCCCAAAAAAATTGAGCAGTGTGTCCCACTAGGCACTAAAACAATTTAGAGGCCCAGTTACTGAGTTATGGGTGCACCATAGCAGCTGCATTTTATAGTTAAGGCAAGGTCATTTCTTTCAGTGTTTCTGACTGCCAGGGTAACTCCGCTCTCTGTTTTACCATCATTATACTTAACTTTAAAAAAAAATTAAACCCCCCAAAACCAAGATCACAAGCAAGTCACAGGTTTGGAGATGCAATAAAGAAAAGTGTGGACAAACAATAACATCAGTGATAGTAACAAAAAAACCCCCACATTTTTAAGCTGACGTTGTAAATGTGTTTCTTTTCATTACCTGGTCAAGAAAGAATTCAGTGCTTTGTGCACTGGCCTTTCTGATGTCAGTGGTCATTTTGGCTTTGTCGTGATAAGGTTTCTGATCAGCATCATCAGTTATTCAAAGATAGGAAGACAGGGTTGAATGGCTAAGAGCAAGAATTTGCCATGGAAAAATATACATAACTATTTCGTTATAGAATCCATTTCATCTTTTGGATCAGCCAGCATGTTGGGCATAACTGCTCACATATTTTATGACATAATGATAATTTCAAAGTGAGATTACAGAGGGCATAACTGCTCACATATTTTATGACATTATGACAATTTCAAAATGAGATTACAGAGGGTGTAACTCCTCACATATTTCATGACATGATAATTTCAAAATGCAACAAATGGCTCTTTATGTTGTAGACAATTTAGGAGAGACAAGGGAAACCAAGTTTTCCAGGTTAAAAGGGGTCTGTTGGCCGCTTTTTAAAAAAATCTTAGAATCCACATTGCAGTTGATAAGAAGTAATGGAATGATCAAGGATACATAGCTTTGGATTTGGTAAGAAGTGGCACAGGATTGATGACAGGAAAGGCTTGTGAGACATGCGATATTGCATGAGGCAGAAGCATACAGATTCTGATACAAATTCTTAATACCATTCAGGTTCTGCTGCTGAACTGTTAGTGCATGTTCCATAAATTGTGGGATTTTGTTGTTATTTGTTTGTTTGATTTTCAGTAAGGAAAATATGTGCAGGTCCTATAGATTTGTGGGATTTTTTGTTTTTTGTTTGATTGACTGATTGTTAGTAAGATTAAGAATTGATCCATTGCATTATTTGTTTTGGTCATTAAAAAAAAAAAAAAAAAAAAAAATATATATATATATATTATATATATATGTATATGTATATATATTAATGTATATATATATATTATATATATATATATATATATATTTATTATATATATATATATATTATTTATATATATATATCCTCTCTCTCTCTCTCTCTTTATTTTTTTTATTATATAGAAATTTATAGCCCAACAAGATAAGGAATCTGGACAGTTTCATGTGAATGGAACAGTAGTAATCTGGATTATGATATGGAAACAAGGCACTAGGAAATTTGGGTAATTGCATGGCAAATTGTAAAAATCTGAATAATTGTAAACAGAATCTATGCATGACAATTGACATTCTTCTTCAAGCTCTTCACTGGTCACCTGTTGAGAAGAGACTCAAGTACAAACCCTTGCACTAAGAATTGAGGTGTCATCTGTTTCTATTTTCATAGTTCCTTCGAAGCTGCTTGCCATCTTTTTGGAGCTTTAAATTGTCATCTGATGCTGCTGACAATTACTTGACACAGAAGAGGGCCCTGTGATCAGTTCCCTTTCTCTGCCTAAGTGTCCCTATGGAATACCTTACAGTCTGTTGGCCATTTTACCCAATCAGTAGAGCATCTTCCTCTATCATTTATTTGTGGTTGCTTCTTGCCAGTCACTGATATTATGGTTGTATTACTATACCAACAACAATTGCAGTAGATTTCTCTGTGCAAAATTTGAGCTGCTCTCTCCACAATCACAGCATTACTCTTTTCAAAATCATTTCTTTTGTCAGCATTTTGTATAAATTTTCATTTGAATGTGTTTTTGTGTGGGATTTTTTGTGTATGTTGTTTTTCTGTTGGTTTTTTTTTTTTTGGGGGGGGGGGGGGGGTTGTTTTGTTTGTTGTTTCTTAGATAATTTTTTGCGTTCTAAAGCATTCTGCTTGAAACAAAGCTCTTGTTGCCTGGAGTTCTTTAATATGCATTAAATTCACGCAAAAGAAAAGCCTCAGATAGGATCAAACCAGGTACCTTTCACCTTCTAGGTGGATAGATAATTGTCAACCACCATGTCATGATATGGCTTTTGTGGTTGGTAGGGCTATAAACAGTATGGTATGGTTCCAGTTTCACCATGTGTGAATGTCAACATTTTTTTTTGGGGGTTGTGTGTGTGTGTGCTGTGCGTGGTGTTGTGTGTGTGAAAACTGTCTTTGATATTAATAGCTTTTGTGTGAAAATAAGAAGGCATATTGAATATTCCTATATCTATGTTTGTGATAACACAATTTAAGTAAAGAAGCAGTAGGAATCTGAACAATTTCAAGATTTAAGAAAAAAGTCGTTGGAATGTAGATAATCCTGTGATAATGAAGCAGTAAATATGTAATATAGCAGTATGATAGTTGGGATACTTGCAAGATAATGAAACGGTAGTAGTGCGAATAACTGCATTTATTTCAAGGAGTACTAAATTAAAAAATGGAGGTGATTTTGAAGAGCTTCACAAATATCATCAGCCATTTTAAGGTTCTGACTAATCTGGAAAGGCAGGATGAAGACAGTACTAAAAATTTGGCATGTGCTCATTTTTTGTATTTTCCTGTACATGTGCATGTATGCAGCCTTAGACTTAAATACATGTGGCTTGCATAGAAAATTTCAAACAGTGTAAAGAGGTGGAAAAACTGAAAAGGCCCGTGTTATGATGCAGATGGTTAAGGAGTTGCACAGTAATTGTTTTGGCAGAAGGTGTTTAGCATTCTGTTATATATAATGCATTTCACAGTGAAGTCCCCGTGCATGGTCCTTTCTGTTGAAAATTAACATGCACATATTTTTGCTTACATGTGGTCGATGTATATGCATGGTCGCATGTTCATGTTGCAGATTGGTTTCACATTCATTTGCTTTTTCAGCATGATGTGCCTGTGAATGTGTACATATATCCTTCGACATGTTTTGCACAAAAGTGTGTGTCTATGTGTGGTGTGTATGTAGGGAAAGAGTAGGTGTAGGGTGTGGGAAGAAGAAGGAACATTAACAGCAGTTTCATCAAGTGAAGGAGAGCATTTGATTAATCAATGAGTAGAGGGTGAGAAAATCAGGTTATGGCCTAAATTAAGTGAATATCAGTAGAGGTGTACTGAGTAAAGAAATCTATGACTGGACAGCTGATACTAAAGACATGTCAAAACTGGCTATGAAGGAATAAGTCAGAAATATCAAATTAAATTCTTTGATCTTATACCTTTGCCTTAAAATAACAGGCTGAACATTCCTTTTTAAAGGCTTCCATGCAGGAACTGTAACTTTTTGCAATGATACATGCTATTACAAAAAAAAATATATATATATATAAAAAGAAACAAACAAAAACAAAAACCATAAAAAGAGAGCAACTGTGAAATAATGAAAACTGTACATTCGCCATAAATACATAATTTAAAAAAAACTATATTTAGATCAATTGCAAGTACAAAACACAAGAGTATGGAAGTTGCTCCCTTTGTGAATTGAAGTGGAAAGGTAATCTTTTGAGAGTTATAACCTCATACTTTAAGTAGTTGAATATTGAATGTGCAAGACATTTTTTTTTCCATTGCACTGATTTGAGAAATTGGCAGGCTGTGTTTTGCTCTTGCTGATAGAAAAATTAATTTTTGTTGAGAGGGAGGGGGGAGTTGTTTGTTTGTTTGGGTTTTTCTTTTTCAAATTGAAATAACACTTTTAAATGCTGCTTGATCAAAATGCTAATGTCAGGAAGATTTGTGTTGTTGTTTGTTCCTTGGCTAGGTCTCTGAGGTTCACCTATGATGAAATTATATGTATGCAACTATTTTTTCCCACCATTAATGAAGCCACATTCTGACTTTAGGTGATGTCTAAACACAACACCAATGTGCATGCATTTTTGTTTTTTAGTCAATTTTGTTTTCCAATCCTATTGCATGTAATGGCCTCTCTTCTGAAAGGCAGAACTGGTTTTAGTGTGTGTACAAGATGTTCTATATGCGTTTTGCACATGAGACCTCAGTTTATAGTTTCATCTGAAGGACTCTCAGGGAAGTGATGTTGGTAAATCCCATCAAATGGGTGCCTTGCTGGCAAATATCTTTGTGGATTTTAACTTGTGTCTGTATATATCATGCAGTGGACTTAAAGATCTTTTTTGTTGTCAAGAAGGACAGAATGGGACAGATTGGTGAGGGGGGCTACCACCTTATTCAGGAGGATAGATAGTAGGTCTGTGAAGAACAAGGCTGGATGTTAGCAAATTGTTTCGTGGAATAGATAGTAGGTCTGTAAGGAACACAGAAGAGACGGGACAGATTACTGATTACTGTTGGATGGCACTATAAATGTTATTTTGGGTTGTTGATTTTCATGCTGCACATGTGTTGAATCATCAACTCAATACGGAAAGGCCAGGAAAGAAAAAAAAAAGTTCTACTTTGTATGTAACAGAAACTGCTTCAGTCTTTGCTTGATGTCAAAAATGAAGAGCAGCAAAATATAATTCCAGATATAAACAGAAACCATCAATCTAGCTTAGACCACACTTGATGATGTTGCATGGATATGTTGCGGGTTTTTTTTGGGGGGGGGGTGCTGTTGTTGTTTTGTTATGTGTGTTTGTTAATATGTGGTTTTGTTAGTTTGGGTTTGGTTTGGTTGTTGATTGTGTTTTTTTTGTTGTGGGTCTTTTTTTTTTGGGGGGGGGGGGAGTAGGTATTTTCATTTGGAGGCAAGCGTGATTGGTTTATTCAGTAGTTGTTTGGCTTGGTTGGTTTGGTTGTTTGTTTCTGTGGTGTCATTGTGATGTCATCTTGACATCAGCTAAGATGTGTATGATTGAAACGCATCACCCCTGCTCTGCACTGTAACTTGTGGTTGGATTCTGTACTGTTTCTTTTGGCGTGTGTCAAAGCTATTTTGTCATCAATCAGTGGTACAGTGTGTGTCAAATACACCCCCACCCTTTCCAAATATCTGTGGATGTTTAGTCCCATTATGTGTTGTCAGTGTTATGCTGATGGTGCTAGATATGTCTCCCACCCTCCTCTCCGTGTCCTGCAGTGCTTTTCCTCCTCATCTCAATGGGTTTCCATTCTGGGGGAAGACCATACATGTAGGGATCTGGGCTGTCCTCGGTTACCCCTGCTTTGAAGTTTTCACTCTTTGCCCATAGCTGTCTGGAAAACTATCTTCCTGCTGCCTTGTAGTCATCCCGCCAGCTATCTGCACCACCCCCCAAGAACAGTCCTCTGCAAAACCTGGTTATTCTCACAAGCTGCCTGCCATCTGTGCCATCCCAATGTGTTTTACAATCTGTCTACTCCATCTCTTGAAAAATCCCATGTATCGCCCCATCTCAAATGGTACTTATGGTTATCCTCACCATTGTCTGCTCCATCCCCTGAAAAAACCCATCCTTTAGTCTTGTGGTCACCCTCACCAATGTCTGAGTCATCCCCAACAACAAAAAAAATCCCACCCTATAGTCTTGTGGTCACCCTACCAGTTGTCTGCTGCATCCCCTGAAAAATCCCACCCTATAGTCTTGTGGTCACCCTACCAGTTGTCTGCTGCATCCCCTGAAAAATCTCACCCTATAGTCTTGTGGTCATCCTACCAGCTGTCTGCTCCATCCCCACCAAGAAATCATCCTACCAAGTCTTGTGGTTGGTCATCCTCCACCCCTACCAAAACCATCGTACCCTGCAGTCTTGTGGTCGTTTGTCTGCTATGCCCTCCAGCTCCAAGACCCCCCCTCAGTCCCTGCCTGCAGAGTCTGGTCATTCATCAGCTGTATGCTCCAGCATCAGGAAGCCCCTGCCTTCCTTCCTTCCCTTACCTTCCCCCTGCACAGACCCTTGTGGTCATTACGCCAGTTTCTGCTCTTTTTCAGAGTCGGTTCAGCCAGCTTGCGAGATACGTCTGTGAATTTTCAGTTGTATCTGAATTACTGTCATCTCAATTAGACGATTTACTTAGGGATTTTTTAATTTTTTTAAACTTGTTTAGTTTATTTCACTAATTGAAGCTGCCTGAACAGGCTTGTGAGATGGATTTGACAGCAGGTGACTTTCCTGGAGAGCAGTTGTCATTGGTGGATATTGGCACAGAGTCACCTTGTACTTTTCAGAGCTTTGTTTTGGTCTGTGGTACTGCCAGTCGTCCTGTTCTTCCCTGCGTGGATATTGGCAGAGGCAGCCATTTTTTGTTTTGTTTCTGCTCCTCCTACCTCAGAAGCTGTGATATCACTCCTCCTGCACATTCATAGACAATATGAATGAAGGGAAAGCAGCCATGGTTTACTGATACAAATTGGGGGAAGGGGGGGGGGGTAGAGGTTGGTCATCAGTCTGAAATCCACTAAGATATTTACTGACTTGCCGTTCATCTCATGAAGAGAGAAATAATTGGGCGAAAAAGTATTTCATTCAAAGGTCTGTGCTTTTCTTCACTGAAGGTCTGTGTGAATTGTAAGATTAAGTGAAGTAAGTATATATATATCAAAGACATGAGAACATGCAGAACTGATTGATGTTGTACTCTGAATACTTGAAATATTGACCAGCGTACGCAGTGTGTTGACTTTGCAAGATGTATCTCATGCAAGCAGGTTTGTCATCTTTGGTGCTTCACAATAGGTGAATAGTGGTGTGTTTTTTTGTAATTGTTGATTTACTTCAGTAAATACAGGCGGAGTATGTTGTTAAGAAGGCTGATGCAGTGTGTATTTATAGGAAAGCTGTTATACAATGCAGTTTAAGATTGAAGTATGTATGATGTTGTCGGTTGTTGTGACAGTTGATAAGTATGTGATGCATAGATGATATGTGTTGCAGTATACATTGTTCCAAATGCTGATACATGTGTGTGTTTGTGTCTTGTTCTGAGTGCTGACAGGTGTGTTTGTTGTTTTTGAAAGCTGTATTGTATAATGATTGAAATGTGTTGCTGTTTGTGTTTTTATGAAGGCATGTACATATGTGTTGTAGCGTTTGTTCTGAAGATGTGTGTGTGTGTACGTTTGTGTGTGTGTTGTGTGTTGTAAAAACTGTTGTTATGAAGGTTTTAAGTGTGTAGTGTTGCTATGAAGCTGTGTACTGCACTGTGTGCTACAAAGGCTCTGTGTGTGTCTGTGTGTGTGTGTTATAGTGTGTTACAGTGTGTTAACTAAGCACTGTGTTTGATCTATGTATGTTGTCATAAAGGCTTTTTAATGTGTAGCAGTGTGTATTGTTATGAATGCTCTTTATGTGTTACATCACATGTTGAGATCAAGATTGTATGTAACAGTGTGTGTTGTTATGAAGGCTTATATCACTGTGTGTGTTGCAGGCAGAAGAACGGCGAAGAGGTAGAGACATTGCAGAAGATTCTGGATAATGAGGTCAGTGCAGTGTCACAGATAGAGGGCTGTTGTTGTGCGTACCCCATTTTAATTAACACCCTGGGGGTCACTCTGATTATACTTTTGTCTCACTTATCCTACTTAGCAATCACTGTGAGACCCTAAGTACACACTGGATAAGATTGTTGTGTATGACTGGTTTTGGGTACCTTACCATTATCACAGCCGTATTCCCAACTTCAGAGGATTTTTTTTCTCCTTCATTTTAAAGGGAGTACAGGTTGTTTGACCAAGAGCGTGTCGTGGGTGAAGACAGTCTGGACATAGCCTTTCAAAGCATAACAGCATTTGAATGTAGGCCTTGGCACCTTGCTGACATCAATCAGTAACTGACACAGTTTTTGGTCTGGGCCCGAGAGACTGTCAGACATCACAGCTGTCTTTGTTGATCAGGGTATGCACCACCAAGTTAGGCAGATACACCCACATACACGCATGCACACATGCATGTGCACGCACGGCGCGCACAGCCGCGCGCACACCACACACACCACACACACCACACCACCACACACACACACACACACAACACACACACACACACACACACACACACACACACACACACACACGTAATTTAATGTTCGAAGTATCATTATCTGTTATTGTTGTGATAATAGTAAATTCAATTCATGTTTGCCTGTTCATATAGTGCCTAGGATAGCTGTGTCTGTTGTGTGTTCTGTGTTCCTGTTGTGTTTGTCTGTCACTGTGGTGTTCAGTACAGCTGTGTCTATTGTATGATAATGGTGGTGTTTTCTGGTGTTTTTTTTGTTGTTGTTGATTATAGTGCTTGTGTGTTTTGTTGGTGATGATGAAGGTGTTGATATGTTGTTGATGGTATGTGGTATGCTGACCATAACGCTAGTTGTAGTCATGATTGTGGACCATTCCACAGGTATATTGTGTTAGTGCTGATGATGGTGTTGATATGTTGTTGAGGGTGTGATATGTTGACTACAACGCTAGTAATAGTCATGACTGTGGACCATGGTGAATGTGTGTTGGGTTGGTGATTATGGTGGTGTTGATAATTATAAAGTCAATGGTGTGTGATATGTTGACAGCTAGTTGTATGATTGTGGACCCTAGTGCAAGTGTGTTGTGTTGGTGATGATGATGGTGTTGGTGATGATGAAGGTGTGTGCTATGCTGACCATAACGCTAGTTGTATGATTGTGGACCCTAGTGCAAGTGTGTTGTGTTGGTGATGATGATGGTGTTGGTGATGATGAAGGTGTGTGCTATGCTGACCATAACGCTAGTTGTGTTCATGACTGTGGCCCAGGTGAGCTATGAGGAGTGCAGGACGGCCCTGGAGGAAACCCAGGGGGATTTGGGTCAGGCAGTCAAATACATTCGTCTCAAACAACTGCTGTCGCTGCACCTGGCTGATGTACACACCTGTAAACGAGCGCTGATGTCCAACAGCTGGGATGTTCATCGTGCTGCTGACCATCTCCTGACTCTTCAACAACAGACCTCGCACGACCCCCCCCTCTCCCCTTCCCCTGCCAGCCCAGAGTCCTTAGAAGTGTAGGCCACTGTCCTTTTTTTAGCCTGCCATAGCACAGGGAGGGTGCAGCGCAGTGGACAGCAGTGTGATGGCGCTGTGTTGGTGATAGACAAAGTGTAGAGATGGAAGAATCAGTAGCAAAGTGAACATTACACCGCAGAATTGATAAGAAAGTGAAATCAGTGCAAAAGTGATTACGAAGAAAAGGCACCGCAAAGTTGTTATTTTTATGGCTCTCTTCATTGGGTTTTTTTCTCCCCCAGAGTGCTTACTTACATAGGTTGCTGTTGTGGGACCACTTTGTTCAAACTTCTTACGACGCCTCCTTTCTTGCAAATTTTTGTATTGTGATCAGAGACTGTTCTGATCATTCTCTGCTGAAATGTCCCTAGACTATACTTCATCTCTGCTGTGAACTTACTATGTACTGGACTTGGGTATTTATTCTGTACAGTTCAGAGGGGGATACAAGCATGCACACACGCATGTGCACACACATATGTGTGCATGCATGCACACACACACACACACACACACACACACACACACACACACACACACACACCACACACACACACACACACATGCATGCACACATGCATGCACACACATGATATTGCATTGGAGACCTTACACATACAACATCACACATAGGTGCTTTTCTTCTGTAGACAGGGCCCACACCTAAAAGTCTTGAAGCTAGTGCTTACATTGTCAGTCAGCATTATAAGGGCCTAGGAACTTGGGACCTGTATAGATGTTACTGATGAAAGGTGACTATAATGTTTCTGAAGAAAAAATGAGAAAAGAAAAATAATATAGGCCTGCACAAACAATGAAAATGAAAGACAGTAAATGACAGTAAAAAAAAAAAAAATCATGGACTGAAAATGAGAGACTGTTTCGGAGTAATGAAATGCTGCAAGCAGTGGAAGCAGAAGAATTCTTTGGGTGGTGGAAGTGCCAAGATCCTTCAGTCTGTGGAATTGACAGAATTCTGCAAGTGACAGGATCCTGAGAGCAGTGCGAGTGTGCCAAGACCCTGCAGGAGGTGGAAGTAGCAGGATTGTGCTAGCTAAGGAAGTGACAAGATCCTGTCAGCAGTGGAAGTGACAGGATCCTTGCAGCAGTCAAAAGTGCTCAAAAGCAGAGAGGTCAAAAGACGGGTGAAAGGAAATTTGTACAGAATCGAAAGGACTCAATGGTGAAACAACCCAAACAAGCGAAAGTTTGGGGATGTGAGAAAGAGTGGGTTGAAAAGAGAACTTGTGTGAAAGTTGAAGTCATGGCAATAAAGCCTGTGCAGACAGCATGGCTGCCAGGCCAGAGAAAAGTGGAGGTGGCTCACCAGGATGGATGGAGACAGTAACCTCAGCTACAAACAACAGAATAAGATAAGACCGTGTGTCGCAGATGTTTGGGTTGTTTTTTTTTTTTTTTAACAGACCAGTCAGTGAACCCTGTACCCTTCATGGACCTGTAATTCCAGGTCGTGAGGATATTCTGGACAGGGGTTGGTTTTTTTTGGTGAGTCGTGGGCAAAATAGAGGTTTGTGTTTTGTTTTATTTTGCTTTTTTTTGTTTTGTTGTGGGATATTTTATGTCAAAGGACTGGAGACATTTCTGTATTCATGCTCTTTCAGAGGTCAGTGGGTTGCATTTTGAGATAGTGTCTGAAGGGACCACCAGTAGCCACATTCATTTCGGCATATGTCATGATTCCACAGTCTGTACTTTGAAAAGACAAGATAATCATCTTAGTTATTTTAGCATGCATTTATTATGGGTTAGAAAGCACAAAGGTTGTCTGTCAGCAGCGATGGTCATTCCAGCATGTGTCATTATTGAAAGTTAGAGTTTACATTGCTCACTGTCTGTTTGGAGGGGGTGCATGTACTTGACTTAAGATCGTCATTGCAGCATGTCATTACAGCCAGTTTTCAGATTCGTGTTTTATGCAATTTCATGGGTTCTGTCCACAAAAAAGAAAATTTAGAACAACAAAAAAGATATGGAAAAAGTTAACTCTCAAAATTTGGGATGAAAATCGCATGGACATGGAAAAAACGGGAATCTTAAAAGTAATATTTGCTGAGCTTTTTTTTTTCTTTCCATGATTGCAAACAAAAGCAACACCATGAGATCTTATGATTTGAAGTAAATTGATATAAAAAAAATCCCTTCATATGAGAAGGCATTTTACATTTGTCTGGTTGAAGTACAAAATATCTTTGGTTGAAGAAATTTTCATATTTCTGCTTTATGCGAAAGCAAAACACCACAGAACTAAATGTGATCAAATGATGCAGATAGTGGTATGACTAAAAAGTTGTCAGAACTCCAAAAGAGTAAAGGTTAAAGAGACAACTTAGCTGTGGGTATACTATGGAGGAACTGCAGTCACAAAAGGTCCTGTTGTAAAGGATATTGACCACCAGCCTGCTAAGGCTGGGTCACAGTGTTGTAAAGTATGACAACCTACACACTGAAGATTGACCATTTTGATGTCACACACACACAGCTGCAAATGCATGACTACACCACATCAGATTCATGCACTATACAGTTGTAGTGATGGGACAACCAACATTCTAAGGGCAACACCACAAAGCTGTTAAGATATGACTGCCAGTTCACTAAGGCCATTGTTACCAGTTAAGAGAAGACATGACCACTAACACATTAAGGTTGATGACTCAAAGCTATAAGGATAAGTAGTAGGCCTCCGTCAGTCTGTGTTGACTATGGAATTCGCGCCAAAAGAAAGGTCATTTGTTCAGCAATAATGCCGGCTGTGGCTGGTCAGTCCAATGCGGGAGTGGCAGTCTCTGTTGCATCTGATGCAGATGTGGCTTGTTGAGGTGGCTGGAGTACATGCCTTCTGCTTGGCTCTCTTTTCGTTTGCTGCGGTGTGGATCTTTTCTTCACCACACTTCAGCTGTTTTTGGAGAACACTGCGCCATTTGTTGCGGTCAGCCGCTACCTCCTCCCAGTTCTCTGTGTTGATGTCCAGGGCTTTCATGTCATGTCATAAGGATAAGACTACTAATACATTTAGGCAGATGCAACGCCTTCTAAAGAAATGACAACCAACACACAATGGCTGATATCACATGGGTCTAATGATAAGACAACACTAAGGCCCATGTTGCAAGCTCCAGTGCATTTTTTTTTAATTTATGTTTCCTACATGGTATGTCAAAATCACACTGGTATCACAGCATCCTTTAGTTTTTACAGTTTGTTCTGATAATTGAGGGTTGCTTTTGATTAACATATTTATTTATCTATTTATTCTGTTTTTATCAAGGATAATGGAATATCAGATTATGAGAACAGAATACTGCAAAGTGAAAGAATTAAAATGATGAATATGGATTTATTTGCCAAAGAAATGGGTAGTCAGTCCAGAATGTAATTTGAGAATGCAAGAAAAGCGTGCTTTGCTCTTTCCAAGGGCTATAAACTGTTGTTTTCTAAGAAATAGGTAATTCAGACTGTAATTAAAGAAAACTTGAAATGGTTGTGAAGATCATTAGAGACTGAAATCCCAACAACAAAAAAGGGTCCACAGTTAAACTGTAATTTGAAGGTTTTAAAAAAATTATTTGCCAGTTGTATTATTTTTTCTGTTTTAACCCTCTTAGTCCCGAACTGGGATTTGTCAAGATTGAATAATTATCCCCCCTAAATCCTGAACTGGGATTTGCTCACAGTAGTTTTCCATCAGGCAGTGACCATCACTAATTATTGCTACCATATGTCAAAGCTCTATCAGGTCAGAGGTACAAAGCCTGCTGAGAGTCTGGAAGTAATCATAGCTGCTGGTATGTACTTAGAAGGAGGAAAAGGCCAGCGAGCATGTGTGCTTGACCTGATTTTGTGATGGAATGCAAAGTTTAGGGGCAATTTGTGTTCAGAGAATCCAAATGCAAGAGGGTTAAAGGCATTGGTTCTGCTTGCAGCAGCAGACTTTTGGCTGCTTTGATAATTTTTTTTTTGTATGATTGTTTTTTGATGTAACAAAATAAAAATGTTACATAATGACATGAAATGGTTGATAATGGAAACCAGAATACAACGATCACACTTTTTTTAAAGTTTCTCAGATTTTCTGCATTAAAGTGTGAGATCAAGATACCAAATTGTTTTTAATAGTATAATGTTGTACACTAGTGACATCGAGGTGTGACTGTTGTTCCTGGCTGGTTTTATGGCCTTTGTTGTTGAAAACAGTCCGCTTCAGTTCATGTGCAAGGTGCAGGGGTGTGCTCTGGCCATGTGTTTTGAAAGTTGTCCTCTTACATGCCTGGAATTGTGTCAGAAGTCGTGGTGACTGAGTGCGATGGAAGCTGCAAGTGCATGTATTAAATTATATGTATCAAAAATAAAGGTGGCTGAAAACTATTAAAACTGCAAGTACATGTGTAAAGCTGTAATGAAAGTGTGAATGCTGTAAAATCTGCAAGTACATATATATAAAGTTGTATGGAAAATGGTGTTGGGTGAATGCTGTGACAACTGCTAACATCTTTCAGGGTGGCAGGCTTGTCAAGCCCTTACAGAGAAAGGGAGGGGTCCATTGGTATTGGTTCTATCTGTGACATCCCAAGGGAGTGTTTTCTAAGTTGTGAAATTTTTTTAATTTTTTTTTTTAGTGTGTTTGTATAATTTATGAATAGCAAAACAAACATACAAGTATGACAGATGGGAATTAACTTTTTATTTCACTGCCTGGCTGAAGCTGGTGACAAGGATTCTGAGGTAGAGTGCCTGAAAGCAGTTTTCTCTCCCCTCCCCCCCCCCTCCCCCAAATATCAGTAGACCCAATTTATTCTTTACATGGATTTTCTGTTACCAGTTGAAGAGTGGTGGTGGTGATCAGTCAGTGATAATGCAATCAATCACGAGTGGAGTATTGACACATTTTGTCAGGAATGGAGTGTCGACAGTGTTTTCTCATCAATAACATTTGGATGACACTTGTGCGTTCATTGTTTGTCTGTCTCGGCCCTCCTGTTGTTTTGTTTTGTTTGTTGTTGTTGGTTTTTTTTTGGGGGGGGTCTTTTCTAGGGGCTGATAGTATCCATGTGACCTGAGGAGGCCTTTAGTGATCATGGTTACAGTAAAGACATCAACACCTGTTGCATGCTGTACATCAAGCCATGTGGGTGTGCCAGTGACTGAGTGTGGTCACTGGGAGACTGCTGCTGTAGGTGGTATCTATTGCTCTCCTGTTTCCTCTTCTTTTGGGTAGTGCTTACAGCTTGCTTGAGCAGACCACTGATGTCGGTCATCTTCATGCTTGCTCAAGCTCTATGTCTTTCTCATCCTTTCTCTCCCTTTTCTTATCTTCAGTTCAATGGTGCTTACTATAGTCACTAAGCAGACTTTAGCTGTGGGTCCTGTTGCTTGCTATACAGGCTTTCCCCCCACTTGCCTCAGCTTCAGGTTGGTAGTGATCGCTATTCATGCCAGTATTTGTCAATGTCATACCCAGAATTGTTTGTATTGCTCGCTACTCGGTCACTCTTAGTCATGATCAAACAGAAATATACACCATTCTCTTCTCAAGGTATGTGGAGTCCGCATGATCCCACTCTGGAGAAAGTGATAGATCCACCATTGATTTCATGCTTAACATCTGGCCAAATCTCATCCGCTTTCATTGTAAAACTTGTAATTGAATTGTATGTAAATTTTGTAGTGGACACCTGCAAATTCTCTAGTCCGTGACATGCAAAAGGTTCTGTGATCAGTCTATTGAGCGTAAATGGTTTTGAGCAAAAGAGCAAAACAAACAAAAAAAAGGGGGGGGGAGAAATCAGCTTACAGTTTCAGATGTAAAGCATATTATGTGATAAGCATATGATACATAGTATGTTTGTCTGCACAGGAAGATTAATGGAGTTGAAACCAAACATCCATGAAAGATGACTGCACAGACTTGTATACATCTGGCAGCCACTGAAGTGTCTCTGTGAAGACAGCAAGGAATTCCTCATTAGGAAGTGAATTGCCTTCATTGTCCACTGCTTCATTGAGCTGTGTGAATTAACAAAACCAGCTGCTAAGGATCAAGGTCCCCAGCTTGTGTGTGTACATAAAAAAACCTGCTTGTGCACCTGCTTTAGAGCTATGCGTGCTCTCACTTTCTTTTTTTTCCTTTTTTCTTTTTTTTGGTCATGATCAGATGATAATGATGTTGCTTTCTGTCTTTTCGATTCATTTTCTCTTTTTTCTTTCATGGCTGGTGTGATGACTGTGCTGTGTGAATGGCCAAGAAGGCATGTATGTAGTGATGTACTGGTCAAGGACTTCATTCAAACATGAATGTATGCAAATTTTAACCATGGTTTTAAGTCAATGTCATAGTAATTGATGAGGTAAGCAGGAATGTTTGATTGAACTCAATGCGAGCTTGGTTTGGGGGCAACTTTGTGTCTCTGTGGGTACAGCTGTTAAAATGAATTGGGCCAGTGTATGCTGTGATTTTTGTGTCCTGTTTGTAGTTTACCTCTCTCGCGTCATTTGTTTTAATACACAGACCCATTAATGGACATCTTATTTTCATGACTCGTGTAGATAACAACGTGTCCGCAGGTACTTGTGTTACGCAGACTCTGCTGTAATTCTGTTGCTCTGTTCTCTAGATGTTGTTTGTGGTGGTCACTTCTGTAGCTCTGTATTCAAGATATTGTGGTAATATTTCTGTTGCTCAGTATTCAAGGCATGGCAATACCTCCGTTGCTCCTTACTCTAGACAATACTTAATTTGTCTCGGTAACATTTCTGTTCCTGTGTACTCCACTCTATGTTGGTATCAAGTGCTGCTGCTTTTCTTTCTGTATTTTCTTGTACTTCACATTGTGTTCAGCTGTACTCGTGCTAAAGAAAGTGAAAGACCATTTTTATCATGTTCTTATTTGGTCTTGATCTGTAGGAGCGGTCATGCTTGCCATGTATCAAGGCGTGTGGTAGAACAGACTTGAGGGAATTTGATTAGTTGTTTAATTTATCTGGCAAACAGTGCTCGTCATGCTTCAGTAGTGGACTGGGTTCTTAGATAATTGTGCATTCTCTTTGTTCATTGTTAATAATATCATTGTAAATGTTTGTATTCATACTACATGAAGTGCTTGTCATGCCTGTAATGTAGACCATGCTATAACCTGTTCTTGTCTGTTGATATGATTGTGATTGTGTTCACAGTACATCAAGTGCTTCTCCTATTTACATAATAGAACAGGCTACACACACATTTTGCGTATACTTTTTACAGTTTGTTGATATGTGAAGATTGTAATTTGTATTCACAGTACTGAAAGTGCTTCTAATACATTGTAGTACATGCTGCATACTGTTCTTATTGTTTTGTCAATATGACTGTAATTGTATTCACAGTACATAAAGTGCTTGTTATACCAATACAGACCTCTGTCTTCACTTTCTTTTCATTACTTGTTGTGGATGAATGGTCTTTGAACTTCTCATAGATATTTGATATCACATACCAGACTACTTCAAAGTGGTATCAACTGCAACTAGCTGAACTTTAATATTAGCCTGTTGGTAGGTGTATTTTCCCCCCATCTTTCTTTTCCAATGAATTTTGTAGGGACAATCTGTTGTTGCCATGGATTCTTCTACATGTACCCTTAGTTGTTTTGGTCATAGGACGCTGTTTATCATCTCATCTGAAAGACTAGCACCCAAACCAGTACTTATTAATAGATGTTGAGGGGGGGGGGGGGGGGGGGAGACCTGGCTTCAGACGGGAAGCAAACTTGCATTTTCAGTTTTTAGATAGGAACATAACTGCAATACCATTGTGTTGTTTCAGATTGCTTTGCAAGTGCATACCCTATGGCTAATGAAGATTGTAAAACTATTCAAAATAAGAAAAGGAACCACATAAAACCTTAACAGATAACCAGATTTGTTTAGATTTTTTTTTGGGGGGGGGGGGGTCCTTGGCTTGTGCTCTGAGGTTGACTAATGATGAGATTTTTGTGTATGCAACAATTTTTGCCCCCCTATATGGCAGGGAATAAAATTCTAATGTACCACTTGCTATGTTTATGTCCCTACTCAGAAATTACCTTATGAATAATCCTGATATTCTGCCCAATGATATGAGCTAAAAAAAAAAAAAAATTTGCCACATTTCTGTAGCTAGATGTTACCACGCAATAGAGGAGAGAATTCATTAATTTTGGAGTTGTTTCCCTTTAACTCTAGTCGGGGGGGGGGGGGGGGGGGGGGGGGGGGGGGGAAGCTAGCTTGCTTACATTGGGTAACGGGATAGCCTAGTGGTCAGAACATTGTGCTCGCAATTTGACGACCCGGGTTCAATTCCCTGTCAAGGGGATTTTTCTCCTGGAGTTAACATCAGTGCCGACTCCACTCTCCCACAAGTCCTTCAGATGAGGCTATAAACCGAGGCCCTGTGTGTGAACACACATAGAACATCTTGTGCACATGTTAAATCCTGTTCCGCTTTTCGTAAGAGAAGGCCATCATGTGCCAGTGGGAACAGATGACAATTACAAAACTGCATACACTTGGGGTCTGGATGTAAAAAAGCACTTGAGTGTTTATTCCATTATCCTTGATATAAAAGAATAAATAAATAAATAGAGTGATGACCCCAGGAAATTTTCCAGGGTCTAGGCATACAGAGTGCACATTTCACCACAAAAAAATTTCTGGGTGGGCAGCTAGGGGTTCAGGTAGCCACATTCTGACTGGGTATGTCAATCTCTCAGTAGATTGTACTACTTAGTACAAGAGAAAGAGAATGCCATATAATTATAGTTGCAGAAGAGTTAAGTTAAAGTCTGTCCCGAGCCATAAGGCTCATTAGGCCGATGCTTATCCCGGTTTCTGTGGCGTTAAGCGACTCAGAGTCATAGACTCCCCCCTGGATAGGACGCCAGTCTATCGCAGGGTTAACCCCCAACACAAGGTTGGTACCCCTTTTACACCTGGGTGGGGTGAGAAAATAGCTGTAAAGTGCCTTTTCCAAGGGCACAACCCATAGCCGAAAGCTGGGATCGAACCCACAACCTTTAGATTACGAGTCCAATGCCCTAACCACTAGGCTACAGCGGCGGCTAGTTGCAGAAGAAAGGTAGCCTAAAGCAAACTATTCCTGCAGTATGGTCCAGACACTTTGTGAGGAGGATCACTCTCCTATCCTACTGTGAAGAAGAGCATTGCTGACATGAAACAGGCCACACGGAGAGCATTGAAGATGCTTCACTGTCTCATCACCCAAAATCTTCATTGGCAGATTCTTCCACATGAAATAGGTGCTGCTGTACCTAGAAGAGTGTTGTCACCACAGGGCATAACCTTTCGCTTTAAAAAAAAAAAAAAAGTGTAATTTCTGTAATTTCTTCAGAAGAACTCTACAAGGAGCAGCTGTCTTGTAGCTGGCTGCTCTTTTACCTGCGCTAAATACTTGTTACGAATGGAAATTTCACATATTGTCTCATCAGTAATACCAGCAGCCAGATGACCAGGTCATGACTGGGAAGAGAAAAAATGCAGCTTTCATGTGGGATTGAACCCGTGACCTCTTATCTTGGATGCGGCAGTGCTAGACCCACAATGGATGTTATTTGTGAACCATTGGCTTTACACAGATCTACACATTGCAGTAAATTCAAAAACAAAGAAAGACACAAAAACAAAGCTATTATTCAAGACTAGCCCAGCCTCTTCATCTTGATTATTACAGTCAGATCAGTCCAAATGAAGCAAAGCTGCAGCCACTGGAGCTTGGTATACTTATAGAGACTGACTGTGCAGGAGAGTCAGTTGTCCCTTGTCTCTTCATGCTGTAGGTTTTATTGTTGGCACTCATATACATGTAGGTGCAGAGAAACCATCAGTCACAACCTTCCATCATTCTAAACAAGTTACATTCTTTATTCCAGAGTAAATCATCATTTTAAAAAGGGGTTTTGGTTGGTTTGTTTGTTAGGGGTTTTTTTGTTTGTATACCCTCTTAGTCCCGATCCAGGATTTGCCAGGATTTACACACAGTAGATTTCCATCATGCTGTGACCATCACTAATTGCTACCACATGTCAAACCTCTATCAGGCTAGAGGAGAAACTCCACTTAGTGTCTGGAAGTAATTATAGTGTTGGTATGTACTTATAAGGAGAAAAGGCCAGGAGCATGTGTTGCCTGAACTGATCTCTGATGGAAAGGAAATCTAGGGGCAGTTAGTGTTCAGAGAATCGAGTGCAAGAGGGTTAATCATTTATGGAGTTTCTCTGTGACACTTCCTGGGGGAAATAACGCTTACCACTCAAGACACTAATATACTGTACAGGAAAGAATCATTCAGACCCCATTCATCACAAAACAAAGGCACAGAATATTCACATAATATGTATTTGTCAGAGAATGAAATCAAAAGAAAAAGGTAAGCATGCTCACATCATTTTTTTTTTAATGTTTTAATTTTTCTTCTTGTCAATGCAAACAGACCACAGCAGTATAGTGCAGGTCCAGCAATGGCCCTTTACAAGGTAGAGGGGGTGGGGGTGCAATCCATAAAGCAGCAGATAAAAAACAGATTATCTATCTACAAAAGATGACTCTGCTTACTATGCATGTCTGCTGCAATCTGGTGCAAATGTCCAATTGCATGGATAAAAAAAAGAAAGCCCACCCCCCCCCCAAACTTAAGGCAAGTGACTCCCCAGCCCTCACATGCAGAGTTAACAATCCTGCATGTTATATTCAGATCACTCACTTCTTCTGTGTTTGCCTGATTCTTTGTGCACTTCTTCCATTTCATGCTGCAACTCAATCATGTTACATGTCTGTAAAAACTTTCTATGTCCACAATGATTCCCACTTTTTCCAGCAGTTTATTTATACACAGTTCTCAAGAGAAAACAAAGAAACATCGTCTTTAATGGTTAACACTCACCGTGAGCACACACAACTGTCGTTTACCTGATACATTAAAGGTGCACATTGAGTGTCGGAGCTAAACATGTATTATTCTAACCCTCAGATAAGTGACCATGCCATTGTGGAAAAGAAAACACATAGTCCATGTCATACCAGAGGTCTGCACTGTCTTCATGTTCTCACTCTATTTTCCTTCCCTTACAATGCAAGGACTGCTGGGGAAGAGCTCAGCTAGAGACAAGCTGTGTACTGGCATGTGGGAGGGGCCATTCACTCTGCCCTAACACTGTCACCTGTCCTCACCCCCCACTTCACACTGGCTCCTCTCCTCTTCCTGAAATGATCACTGAAGGCAGAAGAGGAAGAGAGAGGAGGGTGGGATGACTCTTTCTTCTTTGGCAATGAACAAGATGTGCCTGTGTACGTCTGGTTGGTTTTAACTACACAGAAAAACTTTTTGCTGTGTGTGTGGTTTTTTTTATCAGTCTATATTCATTTCTCATTTATCACATTCCATTTATGATTTTAAAAATTGGAAGTATTCATTGAAATATATATGCATATATACATGTTTGTGTTAAAAAAAATATGTACAGAATATGTATATATACCTACCTATATAAACACTAAGGGCGGGACAGAGATGTAGTTGATATTTATACAATTTGGAGAACTGCATGATCTTTTCTAGTTCAAAACTTTTATAATTTGACTTTTGGGAATTCAAAAACCTCCAACTGAAAATTTTTTAAAAAGAAATTGTAGGCATTGGTGAGGTACTAAAAATCCCTTTTTTTTAAAGTCTTTTTTTTTTTTTTGATTTAATTTTATTTGATTTTATGTCGAGGATATTCATGGAGCCTGCACCTTACACAAACAACATTATCACAATTAAGTCTATTTTGTAAGTCCCTTGGTACGTTGACACCCTAACACCTACCCTCTCCTGTTTGTTCTTCCCTTCCCCCCATCTCTCCCTTCTTCAGTCCTTTCTGTGTCTGGATGCTGGCATTTACTTCTTCCCTTCCTTCTGTTTGTGTTTCTGGGCCTTTTCCCTGGCGTTGGACAGGTCATACTTGAATCCCTCCTTCCTGGCGGCAGACTCTCGCTTCTGCACGGTCTTCATCTCACCTTGTTGGACAGCTCATTGCGGGTGAAAGGTCGGTCTCGTCCTCACTGGCGTCGCTGCCGTCACTCTCGAACTCATCCCTGAAGGACAGTCCACAGCAACCAGTGACAGAATGGAATCAACACTGACAACAACAGCAATCGCTGACGGGATAGGGGGACGGGATAGCCTAGTGGTCAGAACATTGCGTTTGCAATTTGACACCTAGGTTTGATTCCTGGTCAAGGGGATTTTTCCTCTGGAGTTAACATCAGTGCTGACTCCACCCTCTCCAAAAGTCCTTTGGATGAGACTATAAACCGAGGCCCCGTGTGTGAACGCACGCAGAACATCTTGCACACACGTTAAATCCATTCCTCTTTTTGGGAAGAGTAGGCCATTATGTGCTGGTGGGAACAGATGACAATATTTGCACAACTGCATACACACGGGGATTGGATGAAAATAAGCACATGAGTGCTTATCCCATTATCTTTCATATAAAAGAATAAAGTAAATAAAATAAAAAATAATAAAACAACTTTTTTTTTAATGCATGCAGACAGGTGTCATGTTTTAGACACCATCCCCAAAGTCAGAATGCGGCGACCTTAATGGTTAAAAACGGCTCCAAACGCAAAATCTCACCATTGGTGAACCCTGGAGCTGTAGCCTAGGAACAAATATTACCTCCCAACCAAACAAACAAAAGAAAACTTAAAACGATTTTTTGAAAGTCATTGTTGGCAAAAGATAAAACGCTAAAAGATGGGCATGGGCACTTACCCGACAGCAGGAGGAATGATGGGGATCTGTTGCTGTGGAGGTGAAGGGCCTTCTCCCAGGAGGCCTGGGGCCTTGGGGTCATACTTGTCTGCATCCTGCAATCACACAGCGAGCGTTCCTTTGTCCTTATATGCCTACTGTTTATCTGTTCATCCTCCATATGTATGTAGTGTGTGTGTGTGTGTGTGTGTGTTGTGTGTGTGTGTGTGTGTGTGTGTGTGTGTGTGTGTGTGTGTCTGTCTGTCTGTCTGTCTGTCTGTCTGTATGTATCTCTCTGTCTGTCTGTCTGTCTGTCTGTCTGTCTCTCTCTGTCACTCACTCACACACTCACCTACCCCCCCTGCCCCCCCCCCCCCCCCCACACACACACATACACACACGCCCCCCCCCCCCCCCCCCCCCCCACACACACAGCACACACCCACACCACAGACACACACACACGCACACACAGCACCACACCCCGCACGCACAACATCACACACACACACACACACACACAACACCACACACACACCACACACACACACACACCACACACACACACCACCACCCACCACACACACACACACACCACCCCCACCCCACACACCCCACTCCCCCCCCCCACCCCCCATCCCACCCCTACACACCCTCCCCCAAACCCACTCCCCCCCCACTCCCCCCCCACCCCCCTCCCTACCTTAGAGTTGATGTAGGTCTGCACGGCCAGCAGTTCGTTGGTGCGCTGCTCGATGATGCCCAGATACTGCAGCATGTTGCCCTCACCTCACCCCCCACCACCACCCCCACACACACCCCCTCCCCCCACCACCCCCACACACACCCCCTCCCCCCACCACCCCCCCATTCCACCCCCACCCCCACACCCCTCCCTACCTTAGAGTTGATGTAGGTCTGCACTGCCAGCAGTTCGTTGGTGCGCTGTTCGATGATGCCCAGATACTGCAGCATGTTGCCCTCACCTCACCCCCCCCACCACCCCCACACACACCCCCTCCCCCCCCACCCCCACACCCCACCCCCACACCCCTCCTACCTTAGAGTTGATGTAGGTCTGCACTGCCAGCAGTTCGTTGGTGCGCTGCTCGATGATGCCCAGATACTGCAGCATGTTGCCCTCCGTCACCCCTGTAGCCGCCCCCAACATGTCGTCAATGGCCGCACGGTCACAGTTGATCTTGTTGAACAGCGAGTCGATACCTGCACCAAGCAAACAGCACAGCACTTTAATACCTTCACCACACACACAGCATAGTAGCATATATTGTTTTTGTGTTCTGTTGCGTTCATACTCAGAGGTGTGAGTGGGTGGTGTGGGGGTGGAGTGGGGGGGGGGGGTTGTTGTTGTTGGAAGTGTGAGTGTTTAAGGAAGAGGGTAAACATGATGTGTGTGTGTCTGTGTCTCTGTGTGTCTCTGTGTTGTGTGTTTGTGTGTGTGTGTTTGTGTAAAAGTCAAACTTTCATTTTCATATACATTGTACTTTTTTTTTTCTTTCTATGCATTTTCACTCATATGACAGACCATAGTTTCTACCTGAGTGTTTGATGGCAACGAATGAGTGACAGGGAAACATTGTGCCACAGATGATGTTGACAAACAAAATTTGATAAACAGCATCAACAACAAAACCCACACAGACAAAAAGAAAAACTGTGTAGACAACACAGACAACTAATACAGGGCTGACAGCAGAGGCCTAGGCCTCCAATCACCAATACAGGGCTGACAGCAGAGGCCTAGGCCTCCAATCACCAATACAGGGCTGACAGCAGAGGCCTAGGCCTCCAAACACCAATACAGGGCTGACAGGAGAGGCCTAGGCCTCCAATCACCAATACAGGGCTGACAGCAGAGGCCTAGGCCTCCAAACACCAATACAGGGCTGACAGAGAGGCCTAGGCCTCCAATCACCAATACAGGGCTGACAGCAGAGGCCTAGGCCTCCAATCACCAATACAGGGCTGACAGGAGAGGCCTAGGCCTCCAATCACCAATACAGGGCTGACAGCAGAGGCCTAGGCCTCCAATCACCAATACAGGGCTGACAGCAGAGGCCTAGGCCTCCAATCACCAATACAGGGCTGACAGCAGAGGCCTAGGCCTCCAATCACCAATACAGGGCTGACAGCAGAGGCCTAGGCCTCCAAACACCAATACAGGGCTGACAGGAGAGGCCTAGGCCTCCAAACACCAATACAGGGCTGACAGCAGAGGCCTAGGCCTCCAAACACCAATACAGGGCTGACAGCAGAGGCCTAGGCCTCCAGTAAAATCAAGGCAGGTCAAAATACTTGAATCGTCCCACGAAGGAAAATGACAACACTGACAGTTGTTCTTCCAATTTAACGTCTTTCTACTTAAGTGATATTAGACAATTTAAAAAAAAAAAAAAGAGCATGTGACAGTATAGTGTATGTGCTTGAAGAGAGATAGAGCAGGAGAGAGAGAGAGAGAGAGAGAGAGAGAGAGAGAGAGAGAGAGGAGAGAGAGAGAGAGAGAGAGAGAGAGAGAGAGAGAGAGAGAGAGGACAAGGCAAGGCAAGGCAAGGCAAGGCAAAATTCTTTTATTCGAGGATAATAGATAAGCACTCGTGTGCTTTTTTACATCCAGTCCCCGCCCTTTTCAGGGATAACATTAAGATAGAAAAAAAAAAAAAATAGCCACAACTACACAACAACAATTATAATGATCCAAATACCAAAAGTAAGGAACCATACCAAGTATCAAACAGGCAAGAAATAACACA
>CM060331.1:32546381-32553881 GCA_030674155.1 Stramonita haemastoma | reverse complement strand
CTATACGCACAGCCCCCTGACCATCTCGCTGGCTATACACCCCCCCCCCTGACCTATCTCGTGGCTATACACACCACCCCCTGACCTATCTCGCTGGCTATACACACACACCCCCTGACCTATCTCACTGGCTATACACACAGCACCCCTACCATCTCGCTGGCTAACGCACAGCCCCTGACCTATCCGCTGGCTATACACACAGCCCCCTGGACCCATCTCGCTGGCTATACACACAGCCCCCTGACCCGTCTCCCTGGCTATACACACAGCCCCCTGACCTATCTCACTGGCTATACACACAGCCCCTGACCATCTGGCTGGCTATACACACAGCCCCTGTACCTATCTCGCTGACTATACACACAGCCCCCTGTACCTATCTCGCTGGCTATACATACAGTCCCCTGTACCTATCTCACTGGCTATACGCACAGCCCCCTGACCTTTCTTCTGTCTCCAGGCCACCAGCTGGGGGTCCTCCTGCCTCTCCTGCCCCTTGATGCCCATGAACTCCTTCAGCTTGCGGTCGTGGTCGATAATGCGCACCAGCTCCTTCATCTCCGTGTTGTGCTGCTGCATGTCCTTGTCTGCCTTCTCCTTCAGGATGATCATCTTCGCCTGAGCATCATCCCTGCACACACACAGCACCATGCAAAAATCTTGTTGGCTTCTTCCCCTTCAGCTTTGATTCAACACCGATATTAACTGCATACGCGCGGGGACTGGATGTAAAAAAGCACAAGAGTGCTTCTTCCATTATCCTCGATATAAAAGAAAAAGAATGAAATAAAAAGCATAACCTGTTGGCTTCTTTCCTTCAGCTTTGATTCAACACTGATATTAATTAACTCCTGGGGAAAAATCTCCCATCAACCAGGGGACTTGATGGTGGGTCAAGACTAGGTCCATCAGTTCATACGCTCAATGCTCTAGCCACAACGCTATTCCAATCCCAACCAGGAAAGGATAAAAACAATCCACAAAAGCGATGGTAGAAGATTAATACGCACCGACTGTGTGGTATTAATACCAGGTAGGTTAATTAAAGAAGCAAACAAACCAGCATACACTTGGTCTTACACACACACCTATATACACACACACATTGCATGTGCACATGCGTGCACACACACACACAGAGAAAACACACACACACACACACACACACCATTCATGCACACATACACACACACGCATGCACACATGCACGCACATGTGCATGCATGTATGCATGCATGCACGCAAGCACGCACATGCACACACACACCACACTACTCAAAAGGTAGAGTAACGACTAAATAAAAAGAGCACCTGGAATCATAGGCAAAAGTGGATTTTTCGATGACCTCGCCAGTCTCTCGCCGGAGACTGCGCAGTTCTTTCTCCAGTTTCTTGTACAGGGTTTCAAAGCGTTTGTGTTCGTTCCTCAGACTCTCAATTTCATCCCGAAGTTTGGCATTGTTGCACAGGCAGTCGTTAAATCGCTTCTTGGCCTGAACAAAACACACAACACACACACACACACACACACACATTCACATATGTATTGCATGAAAACACATGCACTGTCATACAACACACATGCACGCATGCATGCATGCCACACACACACACACAGAGGCACATCACACACACACACACACACACACACACACACACACACAGCACACACACACACACATAGCACACACACACATACGCACACACCACACGCACACACACACACGCGCGCGCCACACACACACACACACACACACACACACACACTACACACGCTATGTGTAATGTACCAAAAAAAAAGAACTACACCTGGTCCAACTCATTCTCTGACTGGATGTTTTGGTGTGTGTTATGTGGTGAATGGACATATCTATACCAAATGATACTATGCGTTTTTTATGGACTTGGTCTGATGGACACTATAGCTGAGCGGTTAAGACTGTTACGCTTCAATCCCATGGATTTATGAGATCACGAGTTTGAATCTTGGTGTGTGCATCAGGTCAAAAAAATAAAAGTGGGAATCTGAGTGCTTCCTTAATCATAAAATCTGCATATGACATGATCCTAGTGGTTAGAACATTGCGCTCGCAATTTCACCACCCGGGTTTGATTCCCGGTCAAGGGGATTTTTCCTCTGGAGTTAACATCAGTGCTGACTCCACTCCCCCAAAAGTCTTTCACATGAGACTATAAACCGAGGCCCGTGTGCAGAACACAGAACATCTTGCGCACACGTTAAATCCTGTTCCGCTTTTCGTAAGAATAGGCCATTGTGTGCCGGTGGGAACAGACGACATTAAAAAAACTGCATACACACGAGGACTGGATGTAAAAAAAGCATATGATTGCTTATTCCATTATCCTTGATATAAAAGAATAAAAAAATAAATAAACAAATCAATAAATCCACACGGCTCGGGAGGTACTATACCTGGTCCAGTCGGTTCTCCAGGACACGAATGGTCTTCTGGGTCTGGGTGGTGTGTGCAGTGGGCATGTGCACACCCCCCATGTTCTTGTTCTGCTCTTTGATCTTCAGTTCCCATTCACGGATTTTCTCATCCAGTTCCTGCTGTTCCCGCTTGGAATCATCAATGTCTTTCTGATGTTCATCTGTAACACCAGTGGGGTAGACATTAGAAGAAGGAGAAAAAAGAACTAACAATGGAAGGTGCCACTGAAAACAGAACAACACCAATGTCACAGCTACCACCATCATCCTACCAAAACTGAAGGGGATGATGCTGATGACAACAGTGAGGAGGATAGGAGGAGGAGGAGGAGGAGGAGGAGGAGGAGGAGGAGGAGGAGGAGGAGGAGGAGGAAGAGGAGGAGGAGGAGGACGACCATGATAGAGAAAGTAATAACAATATTTTTTTTCTTTTGAACTTTTTAATGAGCTGTTCTTAAGTTGAAATGTGTTGGCTGAGGTTAACAAGCAGACCTCCCACAGAGTTACCTGTGAAGAGAAGACCAGGCACTATGCATCCTCCCAATATGGCCAAGCAAATTAGCATGGCTGGGGAATGTGGAAAAAGAATAAATATCAACCCAACTTTTTCTTCAACCTCTATGACCAAATTACATTATTTCTAAACTGACCCCAAAGGGTAGTGACCTCTAGTGTGTTTATTAAGAAAATGCTTTTTTTTTTTGACTGACCTTGAGCCTCCAGCAAGGTGACAAGGGTGTCAGTGTTGTCTTCATCTCTTTGCTGATTGGTGCGTGACTCAGCCAATCGCAGTTCCTTTAGCAGCTCCTCTTTCTCTGTCTCCAACTGTGACATTTCAGCCCTGTAACAACATGCATGTTAGTGACCTCTGACACAGTGCATGTCAATGAACTGTTATGTCATGTACATCATCGGTTTGTCACAACATGCATATTGCTGAACTGGCTAATTATGCTATTGAACTGTAACATCCTATATATCATTGAACTGTCAATTTACATACAACACAGACCTCTTGCATGATGCATACCACTGACATCAGTGCATTACTGATATGTCACACAATGCATT
Source organism: Stramonita haemastoma (assembly GCA_030674155.1). Lineage (NCBI taxonomy): Eukaryota > Metazoa > Mollusca > Gastropoda > Neogastropoda > Muricidae > Stramonita > Stramonita haemastoma. Next base: position 32,550,352 of record CM060331.1, on the reverse strand, counting down.
AAATTGACCTGTCACATCATACACTTGTTAAAACCTGTTCTGCTCTCAGAACAGTAGGTCATTGTGTGCCAGTGGGAACAGATGACAAAATTGCACACACACACGGGAAATGGAAGTAAAAAAGCACATGAGTGCTTATTACATTATCCTCAAAATAAAAGAAAGATACATTGAAGACATGTTACACACGACATGTCAATGACCTGTCATAACATGCATATCGCTGATCTGTTACACATCTTTCATATCAACGACCTGTCACATCATTTATGTCAGGTACCTGCATTACCATGCATTCATTAACCTGTCACACTATGCATACCATTAAACCTATCACATCATGCATACTACTGACTTGTCACATCACACTTTGACTTACTTTGAACATATGACATTCAATTCTGACTTACTTCTGCTTTCGGATTGTGTTCTGAGATTCCTCAGTATAGGCTGGCTCTGTCATTCTCCATGATTCGAAACTGCCGCTGCAGTTTGCTGAGTTCGGCTTCAGCGATGCCCTCCATCTCTCCATCGCTCATGTCGGAGCGGGCTGACCGTGGGTGTGGCATGGTGGTGCAGGTCTGTGCAGAAATCAACAGGTATGAAATACTATCAGTGGCATGAAATACAATCAGTGGCATGAAATACAATCAGTGGCGTGAAATACACAGTCAAGTGGCATGAAATACAATCAGTGTCGTGGCAGATCAACAGGCATGAAATACAATCAGTGGCATGAAATACAATCAGTGGCATGAAATACAATAGTGTTAACAAAGAGGTCTGTCTGTGCAGGTAACAGGCATATCAAACAGTAGCATGAAATCAATCAGTGGGTATGAAATACAATCTAGTGTTAGCATAAAGAGGTCTGTGCAGGCATGAAATACAATCAGTGTTAACAAAGATGTCTGTGCAGGCTTGAAATACAATCATTGTTAAATAAGATGTCTGTGTAAATGATGGACATTTTTTTTTTCAAGCATGGCCACACATGCAACATGCATATGCAAACACCCTCAAAGTTAAAATCTATTTTCATATCCCTTATTCTCTTTCATGGCCCAGGTAATGTATAAGATGTGTCAGTTGATGATGTCAGCTAACTGCCAAGGCCTACAGTAAACTTGTTATGTTGTAAAATATTGTGTTGAAATTGCCTTCAGCTATGACAAGCTCTTAATATAACAACCTGCACTCTTCTTTAAAGGAGAAAAAAGTCTTCTGAGGTAGCAGTATGGCTACCTATTTGGCAAGATGCTTAAAAACAGTCACACTCGCAAACTTCTCATTCAGTGTGCAATTTCAATATAGGAGGGATGAGTGAGTCAGAGTGCACATTCTGGGTGACCCCCAGAGTGTTAAGCTGGGGAACGCACAACAACAACAACAATTGTCTGTTCACACATTTGTGCAGACACACTTTAACAAGCACATTTCTATGCTCATCCTTAGCTTCATCCCATCCCTAACCCCACAAACACATTTTTTCCCTATCTTTTATCCATCATCATCACTTTGATTGCTGTTGTTATCAGACTTGTTATCAATGATCAGCAAAAAAACCCTTCTTCTATTTTTCCTCCTCCCACTATAACAATTTCCTCAGATTCAGGGCCTTCAGACTATCTGTGACCACAACAGATGATCTGCTTTGTGTTTTTACATCATCTTTATGTTCAACACAAACTGGCCATCTCTTTAGGGGATGGCTGGGATCTAGCCTACATGTGCACTATTAAATGTTATATATCCCTTTGCATGTAGTACCTTGGTTTATGGTCTAATGCAAAAAACTTGTAATGATAATGGACTCTGAAGAGATTGTAATTTACTGTGAAAAATTTCTTTCATTTGATGGCTGAACAGCAACTGGAATCATTACCCCTACTGTTTCCTACGACCATGAAGCTAAGTTTTCACCAATGCAAGTATTCCAATCTGGGACTGAACCCAGACTGAACTGAACAATAAAGATATAATGTGCTCCATCACTCAACTGACAGTCCAAACATCTATGACATCCTTAATCCAGATATTGCTGAGAAACACTTATTGAAAGAAAACAACAACAACAACAAAGTAAAACAACGACAAAGTAAAACATTTATTCACTGACTACACTGAAAGCCCTAGCATGCATCACAGACACCCCTTCCTATTGCTTCTCCCATCGCCTCCCATCATAGGATGAATCAATAAGTGACTGCTGCCTTTATGCTATGTACATGGATCAGCAGCAATACTAGTATTCACCACTGAACTCAGACAAACAGCAGCATTGTTGATAAACTGTAATCTATATCCTATTTGCATATAAGTGAGTGAAGGGACTGCATTGACATGTTCTCTGTTTTATTTTATATCCAAGCAGTAGTTGTTTTTGTTTTCTTTTTCTAATCAAGTATCTAATTTAAACAAACTGCATGCTAATTGCAGTCAATGTACGATGCAAAGGCAAGAGATCAAAGCCATACTACAATGAGAACACTTAATATCTTGTTTCTCTGCAACTTGTTTGGTGATTTTTACAACAAGTTAGCATTCTTTAAGTGCTATAAAAGACGTGGCTTTTTTCATGGAATAATTTCCCTATAATTATAAAAATAGACTGTTGTTGTTTTAATATAATATGTCATACATCTACTGAAACCCATCAACATATCATAGGATATCAAATTTAAGCGAATATAAACCATTAACCTATCTTGTTGCCTCTGGTGCTAAGGATAAACAGAATATGTTTTGTGTACACATTTCCTGCTAACATTACTTCAATCTACTTCACAGAAATCACGATAGGGGGGAAAGTATGTGTTAAATTTAATATGAAATACCGGTTTACCAAATTTAAGCAGATGCACACAATTACCGACCTTGTGACTGCTGCAGCAAAGTGTTCAGGTAAAAGACCGATCAACGAGAAGACTTTCGGTGATCGTGTTGACTCGCCTTAGCACCTCGCCAAAGCCTCGTCACCTGGCAACCTTACCAAGGGACGCTACTTCGCTTATTTCTTCCGGTCTGAACATCAGTACAATGCCCGGAACTCCAGCGCAGCAGTGTGACGATCAGTTACATGATATTGCCCATCTTATTGTTGGCAGGTAAGAAGAATCTATAAGGTTGTTTTTAATTTTTTGTAGTTTATTACTGCACCAACGTGCGTGTGCGTGTGTGCGTGTCCGTGCGTGGCAAGTTCTGAAATCGCTAGTTCCAATCTTCCGCATCAGCAGCATCGTACCAGTAGAGTTACTGCATAATTGTGTAAGCGAATGATGACTGATTGCTGTATTCACGCTGCCTCCTCACTGTACAAGTGCAAACAAAAGAGAAAGACGTCAGTCATGGCTATGTGCACAGGCCTGTGCTAGCTGTCCTGTGGCTTACCTCGATGGGATTGCAGGAGCACATGCCTGCTTGTGCTTGTGTGGAACTGGAACTGTATGGAAGTTGGACAAAGGGTGTAATGCCATGGTTTTGTAGGGTGCTGTAACTAAACCGCTGTGATGACATATTTGTATTGATTCTTTGATGTTTGATCTTTTGCGTGCACCATGTAGCCTACTTGAATTTCTCTTGATTCAGAATCAGATGATGAAGTTATTGAAGTACTTACTCATATTCTTTGAATTTATATTATATAAATATATATATATATATATATATATATATATATATATATATATATATATATATATATATATATATATATATATGTGTGTGTGTGTGTATGTGAGAAAATATTCTTATACCTATAATAGAAACAGTTTATATGTATATATATTATATCTATATATATAATATATATATCTATAGGTAGCGGCAGCACCGCGCATTTCTGCTACGCACCCTAGGAAAATGCGATTCACTTACTGTCTTCAAACGCTTCTAACTCGAAATCTACTGTATCATTTTGATTTTCATGCATATGAGAATAAAGAGAATTGATTGCTCTTTCATTACGTTGT
>CM060331.1:32516381-32541381 GCA_030674155.1 Stramonita haemastoma | reverse complement strand
CAGCAACACGACACAAAGTCCAGAACACAATGCAGACGTGGCAGACAGCCGGCAGCCCCTGACAGGGCCTCACCGCAGACATCAAACGGCGAGACAAGAGCGACGGCAGGGGGGTACCACCAATCCCCTGCGACGTCTCACTCTGCCACCTGCCATGCTGGCTCAGTGGCGCGCCGTGGGGCGTCAGTGGGGAGTGGAGGGGGAGACGACATCGCTCGTGTCCTGATGCGTCACTACGAGGACGTGAAGGCAGGGCGACCTCCTCGCCCCCCCCCCACCAGCTGTGCCCGGACTGCGGGGAAGTTCTGCAGCCAGTGCCTGTCAGGAATGCGGCCCACACAAACATTCCTTCCGGCTTCAGCATGACTGTGGGGGGGTCATTTCCTCGGGGGGTAAAGGCAGCTCCTTCTGTCCTTGAGGGGGGTCGCGCTGATTGGTCCTTGCTTACCTCTGTCAGAGAGGAGGAGGTTGCAGGGGCTATAGTCGGTCATGTGTTCAGATTATGTGCATTATATAGGTGTGTTGTAGCTGTAGAGAAACGAAACGTGACATTGTACTCCACTGGTGGTGAACATTGTGTGTAGGAAGGGCGGCCGGAACTCCTCTCAGTGACTGAAGTGGGTATGAAATACAGTGCAGTGCAATACGGTGCAGGTACAATACAATACATAATCATATGATACCAAGTTTTATCAAACAAATAAGTATTTTTGCTATTTTCATAGAGATAAAAGACAGGTATACATTTTCAGAGCTTTTTTCTCCCCTGTTCAGTTTTTGAGAAGGATCTGAAAGGAAGAAAATTTGATATGATAAAATTATTCATTATGTATCCAGAGTGAGAAAAGGGATTAACTTTGGAGAGCAGGCACAGGCCAAAAGCCTTTGTCAGTTACTGAATTAACTAAGCGCCAAGGCCTACGTTAAATGTCATGCTTCGGAAGTTTATGTTATGTTCTTTATTGTCTGCCCATGACATGCTCTTTGTATAACAAGCAATACTTCCACTAACGGAGATAAAGTGCCAAGGTCTACTGAAAATATGTTATGTCTTTGAGATGTTATGTTGAGATTGTCTTCACCCAAGACAAACTTGTATATATAGTCTTGCTCTTACTTAGTATAACATCCAGTACTTCCATTATTTATACGGGGAGAAATTCTTTGGAAAGAGTGTGGCTGCCTATACGGCAAGGTACTGAAAAACAGCCATATATTATTAACGTTTTTACCCAGAGTGTACAGCTTACAGTCTCACCATGTTTCTAAGGTGTGATGAGTGATGGAATGCATTGTCTCTGGGTGACCCCCAAGGCAGTAGGCAACTGTGAAACTCAACAAAGCAGTCCTATCCCTGTTGGTGTTGATCTTCATGATTTTGTGATTGTGGATAACTTCCCTTCCCAATATTTGAAAGCATGGAAATGATGTATGGATGTGTGGTATTTTGCATATAAAATGTAGGAATTGAATAACAATGTTAAAAAAAGAAAAAAATTGATAGGGATCAGAGTCGATGACCTTATTGCTTGGTTTGTATACGATCAGTTCTGAAGAAAACAGTGGAGGTAGAGCAGAGAGGGAGGGAGGAAAAGAGACTGACTGGAGCAATGATGGCAACTAAACTTTGGGATCTATCTATAGCCATGTGGGGGTAAAAAGTGGTAGGTCGAAAACCTGATGTATGGGTGGTGATGGTTGGGGTGGGGGGTGAGACTTGGCATTAGGGAAGACAGCTGCAGTCACACAGAGACCCACAGGGATGTAAAAGAGGAAGAGTATGGGGGAGCCGTTTAAACAGTGTAAAGTGAGGTATCGAGTAGGATGGTGTGTGTGTGTGTGTGTGTGTGTGTGTGTGTGTGTGTGCGCATGTGTGTGTGATGAGATGTGTTTTGTGTCAAATGTTTAGAAGTATGCATTTTCTCTATGTATGTTTTCTATTATATATATTATAGAGATATATGTATAACATGTATATATAAGAGTACGTTTTCTAAGTTGGTGAAATTGGGGTTTCCATAAACACTCAGTTAATTTTTTTTCTCTCAGTGTTTTCTATTTTATTTTTTATATATTATATGGATGTCATGCAAAAATGGCTATAGTGATTGTTTTTCATTTTTTGTAGAGTTCGAGTATCGTTTTTTCTTTTTAAAGAGCTTCTTTTCCATGTGTCAGGTATTTTTGTTTTTTACATGTTATTCACTGGGGAAAAATTACATTTTATTATCACATTCTTTGTTTTTTATGTGTGTGCATGCGTGTGTGCATGCATGTGTGTGCATGTTGTGTGTATTTATTGTTTCACAGTATGTACAGGTATTTAGTTTGAATTGGAGCAGACAGTATGTTTTTATCCTGTGACTTGGCAGCTTTGGTGCAGGTCCTTTTCACAGTTTTAAGGGTGGCTATGGCAGGACTGCATGCACTGGACTAAGCCACAACAGACCACGCTACAGAATGCTGTGAAATGATGGCATGCAGTGGACTAAGTAATAAGTTACTTTTGGAGGAGTCTACTGTCTATTACTAGTATTAGGTTTCTTCCCCAGTAGTTAATATATCACTTTCAAATTTTCTGTTAATTGGTATTTTATACAAATTTTAGTCTATAGTGAAACAAATAGATATCCTCTTTCAAAAAATTATGCTGTACAATGTGTTAGGTATTGAATGTGGAAGAAGAAATCTTACAGGATGGTTTCTTTTATCTGAAAGCTTGTCCACTCAAATATGTATTTGCTTTATTCAAATATGGTTTTGGATATGTCTGATTAAAACCTTTTCCTATGGGCAACCCATATTGCAATTAGGCAACCAACCATCCACTAACCCTTCTCTATATATCACCCACTACTGGGTTACAGAAGCATACAAATGTGCACGGTGCACATGTACATGGAAACAGGGGCTCTCTCCCTTAACGTAGGGATAGTGTTGATTTTTTAATTAAATTATTTTTAATTCTTTTATATCGCGGATAATGGTTTTACGTCCAGTCCCTGTGTGTAAGCAGTTTTGTAAATGTCATCTGTTCCCACCGGCACATGTTGGCCTACTCTTACGAAAAGCGGAACAGGATTTAATGTGTGCACAAGATGTTCTGTGAACGTTCACACACAGGGCCTCGTTTATAGTATAAAATATGAAGGCAATCAAGGTGTTGAAAATTTGAGACTTTATTGGTGTTTTTAGACAAAGACTGATCGATTGTTATTGGCAGCGATAGAACGATCATATACAATCTAGAGATAGGTGTAGAGCTTATTGACAATTTATAAGCTTACACGATACCAAGCCTTATTTGGAACTTGAAATGAATACTGTATTTTAAATGAATAATGGCTAAATTCAGACTGGGTGTGTCAGATTAAATGTTCACAGATATAGACTGCATAGTAAATCTGATACAGTAGGAATATTTATGTAATGCAACAACAGGAGATAAAGTACATTTAGTTTTATGTTCTCTCCATCTGTAGTGACATGTGGCAAAAATATATCGGAGCAAAATATCTCAACCAGCCTAAGCATGTAGACTCAGCTCCTAGGAATAATGTAATCCTAACAACATGATAAGCAATTTTAGCTTTATGAAAAAATGTATGTATATCCTTAAGAATAAGAGATGTTCTGATGTGATCAGTGCTTTTTCACAATGTGGATGTAATGTTTGCATTTATTTATTACAGCTGTACTTACAGTGCACTTTTATTATAATTAATCATTGATTTGATCAGCAACCATCCTTCAAGTATGGGCCAAACTGTTGGGGAATTTCTTGATCTGACCATTTGACCAATACCGTGAATATTGACCAATACCGTGAATACGACAAGTGTCTCAGATGCCCGGTCAACACATAGAATGATCATAAAGTGTACAGTGCAGCTCTGTCGGTCTGATTCCATGGAGACTACATTTCCATAAGATTTTACTGACTTTCATCATCATTCTTTTCCTCTTCTTGCAGAAATCAACTTTGACCTCAAAAGAGTGGCAGCACTGAGAGACATTGCACAACTTTCTGAGGGTAAGGTTCAAGTCAATGGTAACATGGCAGAGGGTCTTTAGATGAAACAATAAACTGAGGTCCTGTATGTGAATGCATGCATATCTTGAGCACTATTTAAACCTATCCAGGTAGATGATCCGTTGCATCTTCTCTCATGTCCCCCCTATGTCCTTGGGACATGGACTGAGTGAGTGAGTGAGTGAAGTAATTGAAATACTGGTGATAAGAGTGTTGTGCTTGCCACCTGACAGCCTAGGATTGATCCAGGTTTGAGCTACACATCCCCTCTGAGGCTGCCGGGCCTGTCATATAAATAACATCTCCACTTCTGAAATTCTGTGCTAGGGATTCCCCTTTTATATCCTCCTTTGTTTCTGCTAGTTCCTTTTCTTCTGTCAAGCCTTCCGTGTCCATTTTCTGCCTTTTGGTCCAGTCTCCCTTCTGTCCAGAAGACTTACAAGGTAATAATCCTCTCCCATGCCAGCACTGGATGCACTGGCCCAATTTGTCAAGCAATTAATGGCAATGCAGAGCATTTTCGCTCCTTGACAGGCAGCAACAGTTGCTGCCTGAGCGTTCATAGAAGCAGCAGCTACCACTCGTTTAAAAACTGTTCTGCCTTTCAGCAAAGTAGGCACTGTGTGCCAGTAGGAATGGTAATAATTAAAAAAAAAACATATGCACACTGGTGTGCTTAACATCATCTCCAAGTCAGCACGCGACTTCCTTGGTGTGGGTGTAAACAGCTGCATTAACAAAATCTACCATTGGTGAACCACGGAGATCGGGTTGAGGAACAAAAAATAACCCTGACAACAGCAGGAAAAACCTATCCCACCTTTCATAGAGGAATAAGCCTGTTATGACTGTGGTAAGGATGACGACAAACATATATCCATCACACATTCTACTACCTGGAGCAGAATGGGTTCCACCAGTCAGCTTGCCCCATACAGTGACACTCACAGCTGTCGGTATCCCCACTTTCAGCTCCTCTCAGCTGCTAATTATTCCATCTCATCCCATCCCAGATGGGGGCAGCTGGTGCTATTTATAGCAGGAACTGACCACACTTGGACTAGGTACAAGGAAAGGGTGCACTAATATAGCACTCTTGACTGAGTGATGTTGGATTGTGTGCTGTGCACTGCTGACCATTTCTGTGAGGTGCCCAGTGATCCTCAAAGAATAAAGGGAGAAGTAAATCCAGAAGAAAACATTGTGTCATTGAAACCACCTCACAACTGCCATGATGCCCGAGTGTGAAAACTTTGCAATGTTTTTCTATAAACTATGGCATGGCCATTGTGAAGTGAACGCTATGATGACTTTTGAGAAAGCGCTGATAACTTTCACACAAGACCAAAAGATGCCACAACACACTGTCTGATGTCAGAATACATTTGTTATTACAGTGAAAACACACCTTCAGTGCACAATTGTTCCTTGTCACTCTTGCTTACTTGATCAACACAAAAAATAACAGAAAAAAATTACACAAACAGAAAAAAAACAAAACAACCCACCATCAGAAAATGATATTTTACCAGTCATGAATATCCACGTAAGAAAATTAACCTAAGGCAAAGCAACACTCAACATTCAGCCGGATCTGACGGTATACATGTCCTTCCAAACTAGCTTTCAGCGGCAGTAAACAGGGAGTGGGAATGAAGAGTATGTCACAATATTTTTCCGTCCTCAACTTTTCCTGCTCTCTCCACACATGCCTCTCCTCTTCTCTGCTCTGTGCCCCTGAAACAACAATGCATACACACTTTACCCACAAGCACCACATGAAGTATACATAGCATGGAAAACTGAATACTCTATGCTAGGACGACCACAGTGAGAGCATTTCAAGAGATAAACCCATTTGACAAAGTATTGAAATGCTTCAGGGACAAACATAATTTATTTTCCGAGATAGTGTCCCTGCACATCATTTTTCTACATTGACTATGAAGAGTCTATACATCCACAAGCAGAAGCAGGAATGGTAGGACCCACCACATTATATTCTGAAATGACTGGCACTTCCTGAAAAAGGGAAACAGTGTGTGTGTGTGTGTGTGTGTGTGTGTGTGTGTGTGAGAGGAGGGAAGGGAGGGAGGCACTCAAAATTCTTCCCTTTGGAGCTTTTAAAATGTATTTATCACATGGCTGGCAGTACTTTATTACATCTACTTCAAACATCTGGCCAGTAAAATAATAACTGAAGTCTACAGTCATGTGTAAAATGTACAGACATGACGACATTGTGCAACACAGCACAGTAGAGAGCAAAGATCGTAAGACAGGTCAGCACAAAGGATAGCCTACTACAGGAAATCAACACACTGAAAAGCATGCTGGACAGATAAGTCCAACAAAGTCAGAACACATAAAAGTGATCTCGTTTTCTGGCAGTTTCCTCTCCATCACTGACACAAGTGAGGTTATGTGTGAGTGTGTTTTGCTTGTGTGTGTGCATGTGTTACTTGCTTGTGTGCGCATGTGTTACTTGCTTGTGTGTGTGTTGTGTGTGTGTGTGTGTGTGTGTGTGTGTATGTGTGTGTGTGTGTTGCTGGTGTGTGTGTGTGTGAGAGAGAACACTGAACACTGAAATCATTTATTGTACTTCGGCCTTTGGCCACAATACAATTTAAACTAAAGGGAAGAAAAAAGTGAAGAAAATGAAATATAACTACACGTAACCATTGATAAGAATTTGCCATAATTATACCTTGGCATTTACCCTGAACTATGCACGTGTGAGAGACAGAGAGAGAGAGAGAGAGAGAGAGAGAGAGAGAGAGATACAGGTAACACAGATGGAACAAAAGCAGCAATGAGTTGAATGAAGACAAAAGGTTCCCCCCACCTGTGAAATATTCACGGAGGAGCGTTGGCAGCAGGGAGGGAATGTCTATCTCTTCCGCTTGGTGACTGCGTCGGCAGCATCGTCAAACTCCTTGTCTCCGATGTTCAGCATGAGAGCCGAGGCGTTCAGGTACACTCTGTTCTGGGACTGGGCAATCTGTGCACACACACAGACAGAACATTATAGTCATACTTTGTGCAACACAGCGTACAATATATAGTTATGTTTATATACATATATATATATGAATATCAACATATATACTTATATTCATATATATATAGTTATGTTCATGTATCGGTACTGATACTGTACATAGTAGGAGTACAGACACAGTATTTACACACACCATCATATACACAACACATGGTAGGCCTACAGTACTAAACACACTGGAAATACATAGTATACACAAACCATCACATACTCTACACACAGTCTATTTAATGAACATGCACTTACAATGAATGGATACTGTATACCCACAACATCCATAAAATGCATCCACAATACACAAGCAGTACACGCATGGTACATTAACTCTCAGAGAATGGCTGTTCGCTATAGCGGATCAGTGCAGAGCAACGGTTTTGGACGGCCATCCGCTATAGCGGATTTGCTGTTTGCAGATTTTTCATGTGGCGTCCGCATGATACTATAACTAATGCAGTTTAACATAGCTTGGTGAGTCTATCCAAGGTCAAAAGCAGAGTATTGTCGGGTGATTCTGTGTGTTCCGAACTCTTTGATCATGGTTATAGGGAGTAGCTGACACATAGCAACAAGGAGTACAAAATTCAGAGTATTTTCTTTCTGCTAGTCAAAGCTCAAATATTAAAGTGAGAGCTTTAGTCTTTCGATATATACTAACCTGGCATGATATTCATAAGTTCAGAAAATTTCAATTTCTTACAATGTGTTATTTTTTATGATTTTTTTAAACTAACCATCACAAATGGGCTGTCTGTGGGGGAAACGCAAGGGAGAGAACTGGCCGTCCCGAGTGAGTTAATTAATGCTGAATACGCAGTAGGCACTATAAATGCTTAGAAAGAAAACTGTAGGCATTTGGCACACATTGCACAACCTGTGCGCACATGATACAAACACAGTATACACACAGTACACACTTCATGTTGTACATTTTCAGTGCTCATACAGTGTACACAGTACACATTAAATATTTCATTATACACTCTGCACATCGTACACAGACTGTATATTTTTGTACTCCTGAAATATATGGGTATATATGAATGATGTTCTGCAAAGGGTAGATAGCAAGAACGTGAAGACTGATAAAACTGTAATAATACCTGCTAGAAATCCTTCAAATGTCAGACTAATATTGAATCAGTACAATATTACAAGTGAATGTGATGTTGATTTTTTTTTTTTTGTTCCTTGGAAAGAGCTCCAAGGTTCACCAAGGATGAAATTTTTGCAAATATGGCCGTTTTTGCTGACCAATAAGGGTAGCTGCATTCCAGCTTCCTAGCAGTTGTTGCACTGAAAGTTATCTGTAAAGTGGCAGAACCAAAGAGAAGCAATGGACACATAAAGACATGGTTGATGGTGACTGTCCATGGGCAATGCACGCATGGTACACATACACCCAATACAAACATACACTGACAGAAACTAACTCAGGGCAGATGCATGCACGCTGATGGTGGCTTACCGTGCGAGCGATGTTCTGGGCCGCTCTGATCTTCCTCAGCTTCAAGAAACCAGGGTTGGCACTCACGGCTTGACCAATCTGATCGCTGAGTCAAGGACGCCATGAAGGCAGAACACAGACTAGGCAAATGATAAAGATGAACAGTCAGGGGGAAATCAGTGACACAGATATCACCCACTGCGAAAATTAAGATACAACTGAACAAACTTACATGAAAATTCGGCTGAAGACCACACGGATTGGGACAATCACTGAGAAACAGTAAATATGGAGAAATTATTCAGATAATCATGGTTGAGATGAATAAGAACTATGGGGAAATTGTTGAGATAACTATGATAGACATGAACCAAAACAATGGGGACATTACTGAGATAATCATGATACAGATGAACAAGAACTATGGAGAAATTAGAGATAATCACGATACAGATGGACAAAAAAAAGGGAAAATTGTGATAATCATGATACAGATGAAGAAAAGCTATGGGGAAAATAACTGAGATAATCATGACAGAGGTGAACAAGAAATATAGGGAAACTGCGCTAATTATAGTAAAAGTGAACAAGAACTATGGGAAGCTACGGGGGAATTGCAGCAGGAAAATATGGAAAGGCAATATTCATACCTCGAGTCCTTCCAAATTTTATTGCTGTACGGATAGTAGCTTCTGAGATATACACAATCTGACAATGGACACACTGCCGAAAAGAAAACATCCACAGGAGGTAAACTGACAGAATTTGTGGGACAAATAAGATCAAGACTGAGACATGGAAACACCCTTTTTCTAGCACACAGAAAGAGTAAACAGTTCAAATCAACTACCACCCCCCAAAAACAACAACAAAAAAACAAACCCAAACCAAAAACAGTCACCCCCCTCCCCCAAAAAAAAACCCCTCCCCCCAAAAAAAAATCCTCTAAAAAGACAAGACTACAGAACCAAAATAGGACCATGACAGACAGCTTCAAGAGCTCACACAGACTTTCATAGGAAAGACAGCTAATTTGAAATGAGAACATCAAAGACGCGTGTTTGCACAAGGGGCTGACTGAAGCCAAGTGTGCTGGGGTGTTTGTTTATTTATTTATTTTTTATTTATTCTTTCATATCAAGGATAATGGAATAAGCAATCATATGCTTTTTTACATCCAGTCCCCAAGTGTGTGCAGTTTTGTAAATGTCATCTGTTCCCACCGGCACACGATGGCCTGCCTACTCTTACGAAAAGCGGAACAAGATTTAACGTGTGCGCAAGAATGTTCTGCGTGCGTTCGCACACGGGGCCTCAGTTTAGAGTCTCATCCAAAAGACTTCTGGGGGGGGGGAGAAGAGTCAGCACTGACGTTAACTCCAGAGAAAAAAAATCCCCTCAACCGGGAATCGAACCCCGGGTCGTCAAATTGCGAGTGCAATGTTCTGACCACTCGGCTATCCAGCCCCCCTGTGGGGTGTGGAGAAGCAAGGATACCAGCTTGGCAGCCTGCGCCTCTCCCTCTGACTGCACCACCTTCTGCTGCTTCTCCTGCTTGGCCTTTTCCACCAGGAACTGGGCCCTCTGCGCCTCTTGCTGCGCCACCTGTCCACACCAACAACAATCCCTTAATTAACAACACCATCCTCCTGTTAAACCGCTCCCCCCAAAAAAAAAACGAGAAAAAAACCCCCAAAAAACCTCCACCCAGTCTCCTCCTGTAAACTACAACCACCTGCAAATAACGCCATCTTTTTCAAACTGTTGCCGTTTGTGTGTGGGCGCATAAAACAATCGGTTAACAACAGCATCCTCCTGTCAACTACAACCGCCTGCAAATAACGCCATCTTCTTCAAACTGTTACTGTTTGTGTGTGTGGATGCATCAGACAATGGTGCAGGGTTCCCTACACCTAACAACCACACTCCTGTTCCTTGCGCCAAACTACCTAATAACAAAAGTGAGATTTTACTGATTACAACCACCTTCTAGCAATTCATTGCCTGCCAGAATAACATCAAATACAGACATGCAGAACAACACAGATTCAGTCTGTTAATTCCCAGAGGAAATCTAAAACTTTTATAAAGTGTGATGGTGGCCACTCCAAAGCAGACTGCTCCATACACTCTGGCTCCACCACGAAACTACGCTACTACTGTTGTCAGAAGGGAGCTTAGCAGGAAAAAAAAAAGAAGAAGAAAAAAGTGTCCCATAACCAATGTGGTCGTAGGAGAGCAAGGTATGAGAAACCTCAGCTTCTCTAGGGGCCAGCATATTCAGTGCGGTGCTTATCTCCTCTCCTTCGCTGCTTTACCTTCCCTGACCGTAAAGAGGGCAGGTATCAATTTACAGATGGGTGAACTGGGGGACTGAACTGACGCCAAGGTGTGCAAACGGCCACCCATCCACTTGGTAACTGTGCCTGATGCTGCTAAACCTTGGCTGGGGAAAGCGAAGTACTCTGGCCACTGAGCTATCCTGTCCGTGCATACCCTGGATCCAAAGCAAGAACCACTGATCTGCTGTCCCATCTCTGCCCAATACCCCAGGTACAACACAGCCAGACAGGTAGGAGGTGGCCTCTCAAAAGAGGCTGCATAAATACCAAATTTCACCCTGTAGGCAAAGTGTACGCAACGGAGGGTTTTCGACCACCACCCATGCAAACAGAGCATCACACAATTTACAGGTGAGTCCCAAAACAGAAACACGATTCTACGATTGCCATGCTCTGATCACATGGGAGGTAATCTACCTACCGCCCCATCACACTGGGAACGAGGCAGAAAACAAAAACATCAACAGAAAGTCACAAAGAATGAAGCGCTCAGTAAAACAAAGATAATCAATCACATTCAACCCTCACTGAAGGATGTGCTACGGCACTTTACAGACCTGTTTGGATTCTACAGCAGCGGTGTACTCTCGGCCAAAGCTGAGCTCTGTGATTGAGACGTCATCCAGGATGATGTTGAAGTCTTTTGCGCGCTCTGTCAGCTCTCGACGAATCAACAGCGACACCTGCTGACGCTGCGTGATCAACTGGGAGGCGTTGAACTTGGCCACCACACTCTTCAACACCTGCACACCATATCATATCACACTCTTCAACACCTGCACACCATATCATATCACACTCTTCAACACCTGCACACCATTTCATATCACACTCTTCAACACCTGCACACCATTTCATATCACACTCTTCAACACCTGCACACCATATCGTATCACTCTTCAACACCTGCACACCATATATCACACTCTTCAACACCTGCACACCATATCGTATCACACTCTTTAACACCTGCACACCATATCTATCTCTATTCAACACCTGCACACCAGATCATATCACACTCTTCAACACCTGCACACCATATCATATCACTCTTCAACACCTGCGCACCATATCATATCACACTCTTTAACACCTGCACACCATATCATGTCACACTCTTCAACACCTGCACACCATATCATATCACACTCTTCAACACCTGCGCACCATATCATATCACACTCTTCAACACCTGCACACCATATCATATCACACTCTTCAACACCTGCACACCATATCATATTCACACTCTTTAACACCTGCACACCATATCATATCACACTCTTTAACACCTACACACCATATCATGTCACTCTGTTCAACACCTGCACACCATATCATATCACACTCTTCAACACCTGCACACCATATCATATCACACTCTTTAACACCTGCACACCATATTCACTCTTCAACACCTGCACACCATATCATATCACACTCTTTAACACCTGCACACCAGATCATATCACTCTTCAACACCTGCACACCATATCATATCACACTCTTTAACACCTGCACACCATATCAAATCACTCTATTCAACACCTACACACATGCTCTTCATTACCTGGATGAAATAAATCCTATCCCATCTTTCGACACTGCACAACACATCTTTCAACACATGTACACCGTATCACACTTTTCAACACCTGCACACCACTCTTCCTGTATACCACACTCTTAAACCACCAAAGCACACCACTCATAAACACCTGTACACCGCTTCATTCACCTAACACCTCTACACATCACACACAACATCCCTCTTTTAACACTTTTATGCCACATCACACCTCACTCTTCAACATCCATACACAACAGCACACAACATGTGACATCACTACAAAGGCACATTACTATGAACACACACACACACACACACACATACACACACACACTTACACCCACACCACAATGAAGACAAACAACAGACATCATCACAGCACCCAGGCTTTACCTCATTGCAGATAGAGGGCAGCACTCTTTCGTCGTAGTCTGTTCCCAGGTTACGATAGACGATAGGGAGCTGAGCAGCAATGGGGCTGACAGCACTCGCAGGGAGATGTTCACCATCTGAAGATCTGAGTGCACAAGCAAATACACAATGAAATACTCACACACATAGGAATTCATACACACACACACACACACATTTGTTGTTGATTTTATTGCTTGCAAAAGTTAAGGTAAGGTGTTCAATAACCTACAAGATTGTTGGGAGTGGGGCATCAGAGATCTCAGCTTCTCTAGGGGCCAGTATATTGAGGGTGGCACCCATCTCCCCTCCCTCGCTGATTTACTTTCTTGACACTAAAGAGGGCAGGTACCCATTTACAGCTGGGGTGAACTGTATTGAAGCCAAGGCACACAAAAGATCACCAATCCACTTGGTAACCACGCTCACTGCTGCTGAACTATAGCTTGGGGAAAGCATGTGCTCTGACCACTGTGCTGTCCTGTCCCCTATTATTGCTGTGCTTACCTGAAAAAAAAAAAAGTACAACAGTAAATACTGAGGGCTTTTGTATTGATCAGATTTGGCATAAAAAGAAATAATAACAATAATGATAATGACAACAATAATAGTATGTAGCAGTTGTAATCATGATAATAATAATAATGACATTAATCATAGTGATAAAAGTCACTACCCTGCACAGAACACACACACACACACACTATACCTTTGCTGCCAGTAGGGGAGGTAATCTTTCGTGGTCGTGATCGGATGTCATAGATGATGGGGTATTGGAACCAGGGCACTCTGAATCACACACACATAATTCATTTGCCATTGCCATCGATACAGCTGCTTTTTAAAGACAAAAAATAAAAGAAAGAAGAATAATTTGATTTACACATCAACTGACCAGTGGTCTTTCTGTTTATATATGTAAAACTTATCTATGTTGTTCTACTTTAATCTTACAGAAGTAAAAATTAAAGTAGAAATAAAAATTTGACTTGAACTTGACATAGATTTATGTTTTGCTTTGAAACCCATTTTTTCTGATTCCAGTTCATACAGTTCTTTATCTTGTATTTTAAAAATTCACTACTCAAAAAGTGCGACTTGTGTGTGTGTGTGTGTGTGTGTGTGTGTGTGTGTGTGTGTGTGTGTGTGTGTGTGTGTGTGTGTGTGTGTGTGTGTGTGTGTGTGTGTGTGGCATCTCAGCCATCTGTATGTGTGTGTGTTTGTATGCATGTGTGTGTAAATTCCCAATATCTTAGAACTGTATTTTATTGAAAATCAAAATCAAAAGTGTTATTTGATTTCATCTCTAGATCACAGTGCCCGCATGTTCTTTTTATTGAAATGTGTGTATGAAGACCTCCAAGTTTACAGATGTAGTCAACTGAATATTTAAGCACACCTGACACAGAGCTTGCTTTTACGGTTTAATCAAGCATGTTTTCCTGGTACTACACAAACTTGATCACCAATACCTGAAGTGCAGGCCTTCCACATAGACATCATCCTGTACACCTCCCAGGCGACTGAAGATGATGGCTCGGTGACCACCGTCCACTGAAACACACAAGTCACCAAACCAGTCACAGACATAATCAATAGTTCACTCACTCACTCACTCACTCAGTCCCATGTCCCAAAGGACGTAGGGGGGACATGAGAGATGACGCAACAGAGATCTTTTTCCATGCTTCATGATCCTGTGTGGCTAGTAGGAGGTGTTGCAGGGGTTGGGCGGTCCAGTCTTTGATGTTGTCAACCCATGATTTCTTTTGGCGGCCTCTTCTTCTCTTGCCCTCAACTGTTCCTTGCAGAATGGTTTTTGCTAGGGTGTTGTGTCTTGTGGTGTGACCAAACCACATCAGCTTTCTCAATAGTTCACTTGAATGCAATTAACTTGATGTTTTAACCCTTTCGCTGCTATCATATTTTTCCCAGGCACATGCTGGACAAAATAGAGAGAGCATTGAATCATGGTGAACAGCGATTGTCAACTGAGCATTGCTGGTGACAGTTTCTATGACGAACACTGTTGTCAACAGCACAGTAAAGAAGTGAACTACTCTAAAAGAAACACATGTAGCAGGGTTCGCGATAACCGGTAATTATCAGTATTTTACCGATTGTAAACAGGGAATACCGAAAATTTTCGAAGCAGCCGGTACTGCGTACCGATTCTGCTTGCCTGTGACCGATTAGATTTCCGTCTCAAAAAAAAAGTCTGAAGTGACATTTTCTGACAGTCTGTCATGCGCCTGTACTGTGCTTACGCACCTACCCCTTCCCACCCCTTCCGACGAACATCTTTGGCGCCAGCCTCATTAGCCTAGCACGCAGAACAGCAAGCTTTACTGTGAAAGAATAGAGTTTCGCGCTCTTCTCGGCATGACAGTAACTTCCATTCACAATAAGTAAATGGGGCCTAGATTTATCTATTCTTTATTCTTTTAATCTTTTATATTGAGGATAATGGAATAAGCACTCCTGTGCTTTTTTACATCCAGTCCCCATGTGTATGCAGTTTTGTAAATGTCATCTGTTCCCACCGGCACACGATGGCCTGCTCTTACGAAAAGCGAAAGCGGGGGTCTTTGACATGAATTTGCGCGTTGCTTTGAGAGAGAAGAGTCGAAAACTAAATCTAAATTGAACAAAAGATCTAGATGAGCTGTAAGCATAGAAACAAGAAAGAAGAATGTAAGTCTCACGAACGGTGCCATGCAAAACAACAGACTGACACAGACTGTGACACAGGCGCTAGAAAAAAAATCCTATTTCCTGCGTGGCTTCGTGCCCAAGAAGCGAGTGGCAGCAGCAGGGCAGTCGAAGTCTGAGAGATTTGCGTTCAATTTACATTTAGTTTTGCTGCCGAACAATTCCCCCCTCCCCTACCCCCTCACTGAATAGTTTCGTTTTGTTCACAGTACTACCGGATTTTATTTTCTGGGGACCGAATTTGGGGGAGTTGGTCGAGATATCTCTGAAATGGCAACTCGCAGTACCGGTTTTAAAAAATCCTAGCGCGAACCCTGATGTAGACAATCCACATTTATATAACACACATTCACATACACTGATACAGACACATACATGTTCACAAACACACACACATGCATGCATGCACACACACAAACATACTGCATGTTGCATATTCCAAGAAATATGCTATTGTAACCTCCCATTCCCAACTTATTGATACCCTCTAATTGTAACACAAATAAATTAACTGAGCAACTTAAATGCAGGAAAGTGTGCTTGAAGTTCAATTATGCTAAACTTTGAGTTCAAGTGATACTGACAGCAAACACTAATTTTTAGATTTTAATGCTATATAAATTAAATCTGGAGGAAAATCTATCAATAATTTTACTCATAAGTTTAAATCATGGATTCATAATCTCTCGTTTTTGAAAA
This sequence comes from Stramonita haemastoma, assembly GCA_030674155.1. Taxonomy (NCBI): domain Eukaryota; kingdom Metazoa; phylum Mollusca; class Gastropoda; order Neogastropoda; family Muricidae; genus Stramonita; species Stramonita haemastoma. Next base: position 32,525,106 of record CM060331.1, on the reverse strand, counting down.
ATAATTGTACATCCTGCCACTAAACATGTTGTGACCACAACACTTGTTTAGGCCTATTGTTAAGCATAATCTATTATTGTGTAAACAGATAAAGGTAAAACGTGTTGGTAGAGGAAGCAAGGCATGGACACATCATAAGGGCAGCACCCATCTCCTCTCCCTTATAGCTTTACCTTCCCTGACCCTAAAGAGGGCAAGTATCCATTTACAGCTGAGTGAACTGGAGTCAAGGCGCGCAGACGGTCACCCATCCACTTGGTAACCACGCCCAATGCTGCATAACACTGGCTGGGGGATAGCCAGTGCTCTGACCACTGAGGTCTCCCGTCCCCAATTATTATGTAATATGGATAAATCTGATGACGAATCTATAATAATCATGTCAATGTTGAAATATACTGTGCATACTATCCAATTCTTCAGTAGGCCCTATACAATTCACAGTCTCGACTGATAAGTAATAATACATAAAATTTCATACAGAGTTGTCACGTACGCTGAAAAAAGCTTGAGTTCGATGCGTGACCTATGCGGTATACCCCATAGTGATCAGTTTCTTGCTGACCGGAAAACCGTGGATACAACCAAGCAGATAACATAGGCCTATATGTATGCATTATATAATGTAGGGGCCTATGTAATATTGAAACTTGTATGGGAGTTATACATGTGTGCGGCCGCAGTCGCACCGCACGCGACCGTCCGCAGGTCTCGCTTACGGGCCAGCAAACCTACAAAACAGCACGTGTTCTACGTCTCTTCCACGATATATACCTGTGTAAACGGACTGCGATACTCCATATGCCAAAGCTCCTGCAGCAGCCAAAAAGCCTATGCCAGTTCCAAGACCCTTTCCTCCGCTCTTGAGGCGTCCCGCGACATCTCCAAGTTTCTTTGGGTCCATGTTGTCTGCTTGAGTCTGATGTAAACCTTGTGTCCTCTTACAACCCGTGGTTGAGGTCACCGGAAATAGACTCGAGCTAACATTTCATTGGCTTAGGCCTGGGGCCTAAATGGTTTTCCGAATCTATAGTGTTAGATTAGGCTAGGCCTATACAGCACATAACCCTGCTTATTTTTGCAATTCTTAAGAAAAAACTAACACATTAAGCAATTCAAATGTTTTTAAAATAGGTCTGCTTTGAAATTAAGAAAAAATGAGCACTTGAAGCTGGGTTAAAAATTTATTTGCAAAATTTTAGCTCCTCAAGTTGTCGTTGTTTTATGAGTAGGCATAAGCCTATTTCTTCTCGTTAGATTGAGCTTTGTCAAGGACAGCCAAAAACATGGCAGGTCCTATGCGAAGTGCGATCTCGAATGTTTCCCGATTTTGTTGCAGACACATTACGTCTACCCTTTATCAACAGAATGCTAAATTGCAGGCTTCTTTACAGAATCACAGGTGAAATCATTTTATACCTTCTATCTTTACTTTTCTGCATAGACGCCTTGTTCACACCCTCGCTCTTTTTAACTTTTAACTTAGTTTAAGCCATAGCCTACCCTTCTGCAAACATGTGACTAGTGTAAATTACTAAGTATAACGCACGCACATGCGCACGCGCGCACACACACACACACACAGACACATTCAAACACACAGACACACACAATAGAACTCACAAACGCTGCCACTCAAACACATTCGGGTTCCTGCGCCCACAGAACACACACACACACACAGCCACACGCACACACTCTCTCTGACAGTCACACACACACACACACACACACACACACACACACACACACACACACACCACACACACAGATGAATTACTTAGTATGCTACATAACCTGTGTCATTCTGGCAGGGGGGTCCTCTCATCCTGGTTCCACACGAGCAGTCAGCAGTGGGGGCTGATGGAGTTCTTTGACAACAAGAAAAATTGGGGAGAGGAGACAGTGAAGACAGGTCAGTTCTTTTCTCTTATCATTCTTATTCTTAGGGCATGTATGTAGTGAAGTAAAAATTGACAAATTTTGCCAGTTTAAAACACTGTAATTAGTGTAAAGTACCAGCCTTAAGTCTGCGGGAACTATTTTTGGGTCAGATGTGAGATGTGGTTCATGTTTTGTATTGTTGAAACAGACTTCTGTTAAGGCAATAAGGGTTCTATATTGTAATGTAAGATTTTTAGTTTTATAAATAATGCTTTAGACTTAGAAGTTAGAAGTTACACACACACACACACACACACACACACACACACACACACACACACACACACTCACACTCACACAGTGTGTGTTCAAGCAATATCAAGGGCTTGAAGTTGGCATCATAAATTTTCATTGTTCATATTTTCAAGTGACATACATGTACAATGCTGTTTATTGTTCAAAATAAAATAATTGTTTCAGGTTAGACCAAGTTTTCTGAAGTAAAGTTGTTTGATGTGTACTATTAGCCCAGTGGATCATAAACTCAGCAGACTACATTTTACTTTCTCATCTGTTTAGAATATCACTGTAAATTAAATAACTTAAGACTTGAGAAGACAGAATGCCCACTAGGTGTACATAACAAGTGAGAGAATCGGGTGTGTGTGTGTGGCAGGTCGGCCATGGCGTGTGGATGAACTGCGCATCAAGAGTAACGAGGACCTGCACAAGCTGTGGTATGTGCTGCTGAAAGAACGCAACATGCTCCTGACCATGGAACATGAGTATCAGCGACAGTCGGAGCTCTTCCCCAACCCTGAACGCATTGACAAGGTGACCCGACACCTCACTGTTTCCTTCTCTGGCAGGGGAGGGGTGGGCTGGGGGGAGAATTTTAGGCACAAGTAGGATGGGGGTTAGTTATAATATCTTTTGGGATTAGGACTGGGGGAGCAATCCCAGAGTGGTTTGACTCCAGGTGAGTATAAGTGTACTAGATTAATACATGTACTATTTGATTGAGAAGGCTTGTATAAAATTCTCCCTGAAAATTCATCAAAGTTATTTCTGAATGCTTGGAATATGTGGATTTTTTTTCTTAAAAGATTGTCTGACTGAGGAAAGCAAAAATTGCTGAGTAGTTAAAAGAACAATATAATATAAAATTAATGTCCTTCCCCACCCTGTCTCCTTTCAGCCTAATGACTAGACTTAGAGCATAGGTTCACAATTAGAGAGTCTGGGATCAAGCCCAGGTTCCAGCCACCACCGAGATGCCCGTTTAACCCATTGACTGCCTTAGCACGTCATATGACGTGCTACTGATAGCGCACTCCCAGTGCCTTACCATGTCATATGACGTGCACCAATTTTCCCGATTTTTCCTAACTTCGTTTAAAGGTCCATTCCAAAACAATTGATATTTTAAGCTTGTGTGGGATTCCTCTACCCATATATGGTTGGGAAATCCGTTGCGTGGACAGAAAGTCTGTTTTTTCTTCAGTTTCGTTGGCTGACTGGAGCAGTTTTTTATTTTTTATTTGTTTATTTTTGGATGATTCAGGCATGTTTATAAATTCCAACTTGGCCTTCAAATTAGTTTGGTCAATGCAGAATTCAATTATGTGCAAAAGTTGTACACATGTCAATATCAAATTCTTGGTAGTTTAGATGCTAGATTTTTTGGTGAATTATTACCCCATTTGGGCAAAAATCCTTTGGCAGAGCAGATTCAGGTTCTGGTTCTTTATATGGGCAGTCAAAGGGTTAAGAGGATTTTCCCCTACACTACGGGCACAATTCCCCTGAAAATCCTTCAGATGAGACTAAAAATGGAGGCCCTGAGTGAGAATGCATGCAGAACATCTTGCGCACACGTTAAAACTCATTCTACATTTTGGAAGAGTAGGCCATTGTGTCTTGGTATGAACCAATGACAAAAAATATACATAAAACTGTATACACACTGTTGTTGTGTTTAGACATCATCCCTGAGGTTGGGATGTGGCCTCCGAAATGGTGGGCAAATATGGTCGCATACACTGTTTCACAAGATGGCCAAGATTTAAACCCAGGACTTTATGGACTGAGGGGTTGGAATCACAACGGTTTTAACCACTTGGATATATATAGTATCCATCGCTTAGTATTCATATCTTGCAATAACACTTCACTGACATGGTTTGGAATCTTTTTTTTTCCTTTCTTTTTCTTGAACTGCTATCAGGTTCCAGGTCTGACATGCATACAGACAGATTGAGTGTCCTCGTGCATGCAGGAACCTTATCCTGAACTGATATTTTATCAAGTGGAAATGCTGCTCTTCCACACAGGTTTCAGTCTGGACTGTGCTGTTGTCTTTTCTGTCCTCTAGAGGATTTCTGGTGTCGAGCCCTCCCTGCTGATTACCCAAGAAAGTGAAAACAGTTTTTAACTTCTGATCATTTATCCATGTCAGTAATATAGGCTGTCTTGAAGCAGCCGCAGAATGTCAACCTTATCCTGGTATAATTTTAATGCCACATCTGGTTAGTATTTCATCCATTCTTTTAACCCTCTTTCATTTGGATTATCTGAACACAAATTGCCCCTAGATTTTGCATTCCATCACAAAATCAGGTTAGGCACACATGCTCGCTCGCTTTTTCCTTAAGTAGCTTACCAGCAGCTATAATTACTTCCAGACTCGCACCACAGGCTTTGCGCATGGGGACGGGATAGCATAATGGTCAGAACATTGCGCTCACAATTTGACGACCCGAGTTCGACTCCCGTTCGAGGGGATTTTTCCCCTGGAGTTAACATCAGTGCTGACTCCACTCTCCCCAAAAGTCTTTTGGATGAGACTGTAAACCGAGGCCCCATGTGCAAATGCACGCAGAACATCTTGCGCACACGTTAAATCCTGTTTCGCTTTTCGTAAGAGTAGGTCATCATGTACCGGTGAGAACAGATGACATTTACAAAAGTGCATACGCACGGAGACTGGATGTTAAAAAGCATATGATTGCTTATTCCATTATCCTTGATATTAAAAAGATAAATAAATAAATAAAACGGCACCAAAACCCAGCACAGAATGAGACAGATGTGTGTCTGTGATGTGGAATGAGACAGATGTGTGTCTGTGATGTGGAATGAGACAGATGTGTGTCTGTGATGTGGAATGAGACAGATGTGTGTCTGTGATGTGGAATGAGACAGATGTGTGTGATGTGGAATGATACAGGTGTGTGTCCGTGATGTGGTGGTGACATGCAGGTGGAGGAGAGCATGGAGAACATCATGCAGGTGGTGAAGGAACGGGACGAAGCCTACAACCTGCTGGAGACGGGAAAATCCGGTGACCCGGAGGTCGCTATGTCCGCAACTTCCTGGGGCTGCGGGTCTGGCGCAGGAACTCGGAGCACCTTGTCCCCCGTTCATGAATAAGGTCTACCGTCTGCTGTACCCCCGCTACCCTTCCCCCCGCACCAAAAAATACATTGCTCTGTACCGCGAACAGCAGCGGGAAGAGAGGCAGAAAGCTCGGAGGAGAGAAGAGGCCAGGATCAGACATCTGGAGCAGGAGTTTCCTCACCTGAAAGGCAAATTGAAGTAGGAGGGAGGACTTTACACCTGGTTGGGGTCAGATTTGGGGGGGAAAGGGGGGGGGTGAGGATGGAAAAATTGTAGTGTATGTGTAGACTTCTAAACAAAGAAATGTGTTTTGTGTTATATAGATGTGTGTAAAGTGAAAGATGTTTTTTTATCTGGGTTTTGTGTGTGTGTGTTTTCATGTGTGGAATAAATGATTAAAAAAAACACCCTACATTACAAAATGACTGATGTTATTTTTTCTTTTGTTGTCTCCAGATTGAATTTTTGAGAACTGAACACTGTTCTAGATGGGCATCATGTCTTTCCCATCATATGTCTGTCTTCCCTTTTCTCTTTCTTTCAAACACACACACACAACACACATGCACATGCACAGACATTTGTCAAGATCTGATTTCTTGCTGATCTCATAGTACTTATTCTCAATGGAAAAACTAAAACAGCAGGTGACAGTCTGTGAATGCTGCATGATCTATTGATGCATCATGAAGTGAAATATTTGATTTGTGCCACACATTTTCTTTCCTTGCATGTTGCTTATAGCCCTACAAGTAACAATACATGATTGTGCAGACTCTAACTGATCTGCATAAATAGCGAATAAGCTAGCTACTGAGGTGAAGTGAATGAGTTTACAGGGTGAATGAAAATGCCTGGGTTGTTCAAATATATCCAATTATAGACATGAAGGGTAAGGAAGACTAATGGATAGACAAGTGAATTTGTATTTCTTGAGGGCAACAGAATAAGTACAAATGCTTAAAACTCTCACATTCGGCCCTCAGAGAAAAGTTCAACACATTATGAGCATGCACAGGAAAGAACATGTTCAAAAAGTTTTTCAAGTAAAATCAACATAGTTTTAATATTTTCATGAAGAGCAATTACAGAGGATAACACATAATGTAAACAGCATTTCCTTACATAAAAAAAAACATGGCAACACCACAGGGACACCTCCTGCACATGGCATATTTTATTATTTTTTTTCATGAAAAATAAATTATAATTCCACTACCATTCTCCACCAACAACACTGTATGAACAAGCCACATGCTGACAGAGCAGTCCATTCAGTCTAAAGCTTGTGTGCCAGTTGTGGAGCATCATGACACTCGGCGAACATTTCTTCCATCCCTAACAATCATACACAGCTCGCTTTGTACATCATGCAAAATATCAAATTCACTGGGGTTGCAGTTCTCAGCATTAACACAGAGCAATGATAACATTCAGACACTATAATTATAGTACTGTACAGACAGACATCTTGGGGGGGGGGGGGGGGGGAACAACCCTGAACACTGAAAAGTTAAATGACCAATTTTATGCAACACCACCTAAACAATAAAAAGCGAAATGCCCAAGCATTGTGTTAAAAAAACCCCAACCCAACCAAGTAACAAGTTATGTTCAACAATAACAAGCTACTTGTCCAGTCACCCTTGAGTTTCCAATCTTGCTTCTTCTAAGTGTTATCTCCCTTCTCTTTGTAAGCTCTTATAGTGCAATGTCCCATGCTTTTTTTTTATCTTTTTTTTTTTATCGACAAGATAAAAAGCACAGTTACTGTAACAATTCGCATTTGGTATGCCCAAGCCATCTACTTATACCTGACAGTAAAAACTACTGACGAAGTATCTAAAACATTTTCCTACCTTTGACAGAAACCATGACATCACTGCTCATATTCCATCTTGTATGAGTCCCAAAATTCAGTGAGGAACTGTCAGCCACTATCTAGACTTAGTCCCCAAATTTCTGGGATTATTTCACTGATCAGTCCCATCTCATGTGTGTGTGTACAAACTGCTCAATCCCTTGGTCTAACTTCCAGAACCAGTCACAGACTAGTTATGCCATAAAACTTTTCATCCATTTTTACAGTGTCTGACATGTTCCACATACTTAACCTTCACATTTACAAATCTAATGTCAGATGACACTGACAAAAGCAAAGCAAAGTCACAGACAATACTGACAAAAACGTGGTGACTGTGACTTGAAAGACCAAATCAGCGACAGGTAACAGAAGTGGCACAGGAAAATAATCTATGAGAACAACAACAGGTACAATCTGCCAAAAGCATTGTTGTTCATTCATTCCTGTGAAAAAAAATATTGACAAAAATGGGGGAGTGTATAGAGGTCAGTTCAACCAGCATTTTTCCTCATGCAATTTATTCCTGACAATTTTCACACTTCTAGTGATAGTTTTGGGGTTTGTTTTTTTTACATACTTTTATACATGTGGTTTCAACATAGTTCACCCAACACTACTTTTGGTACAATATGACTTTCACCATTTTCAGCGAAAGAAATATAATCTTGTAACGCTTTTGTTATATACCAGGTAGACAACAGGCCTTGTAATAATAGATGGAAGTGGACCATTTCTCATGATCAGCCACTTCTAAACATGGTGAAAACAACAGCCACACCTGAGTATCGTTTGGTGCCCATCATAACCCCCCCCCCCTTTTTTTTTTCTTTCCTATTCTACTGTAGTAAATTGTAGGTTGAAACTGCCTCCTCACCTTACAAAAAAGAAAAAAACCAGTATCACCTGCTGGCTTTTTCCCCTCTCTCATCACAGTGTCTCACAGAGCTCTACATTTGTATATCCTTGAACAAAGAATCCATGAAGTAGAAAACATTCAAATATAAGGGGAAAAAATTCCCGAAAACGAAAAGTTTTATGACAGAATTGCTGGCAGAGTAATCCTGGGCTCCAGTGATAATATGGAGACACTGGTCACTCCAACAGGCTGAGTCAGGGTTGTGGGCCTGTGTGGCATGCTGGGACATATCGTCGTCTTCTCCAGCGCATGTTTTCCATTGTCCAGTGCTCTACTCCACCTGCCATTCCTTGAAGAAGTCGTTGCCCTTGTTGTCCACCACAATGAATGCTGGGAAATTCTCCACCTCCACCTTCCAGATGGCCTCCATGCCTGCACACATGCAGACACACACACACAGTGACACATACACACAGTACACACACAGTACACATTCACACATGATACACACACATACATGTATGATACACACACGGTGACACATACACACATGAACACACACACTACATGTATGATACACAGTGACACATACACACATGATACACGCACATACATGTATGACACATACACACGATATACATACATGTATGATACACACACACACATACATGACACACATACACACACAATTCTGGACTTTAAAAGACATGTCCTACAACCAA
>CM060331.1:32486381-32511381 GCA_030674155.1 Stramonita haemastoma | reverse complement strand
CTGTTCTGGATCTGTTAAAGTTACTGCCACAGTTATGGTTCATCCTGCTGTTCTGGATCTGTTAAAGTTACCGCCACAGTTATGGGTTTCATCCTGCTGTTCTGGATCTGTCATATTATCACACAGTCTAGGTTTATCCTGCTTTTTTGGATCTGTCACATTATCACACAATTATAGGATTATCCTGCTGTTTTGGATCGCCATTATTATCACACAGTTATGGGTTTATCCTGCTGTTTTGGATCGGCCATATTATCACACAGTTATGGGTTCATCCTGATGTTCTGGATCTGTAATCTGTCACAGTTATGGGTTTATCCTGCTGTATTGGATCTGTCATATTATCACACAGTTATAGCTTTATCCTGCTGTATTGGACCTCTCCTAGGACCTGTCACATTATCACACAGTTATAAAAAACACATCCTGTCATTTTAAATCCGTCCTAGGCTCTGTCACAATACGAGAGTTATGCATACTGTACACATCCCCCCTCCCCACACACACACACACACACACACAACACAACACACACACACCTGCCTATCAGCAGAGCAGGAGACGCCGATGCCCACAGGGCAGGAAGCGCCATGACGCGGCAGCCGAACGACACGCACGTCATGACAGAAGTAGCGACCCCCAAACTGCGCGCCAATGCCGGTGCTCTGAGTCAGCTTGTGAATCTCCTGCTCCAAGCCTCGGTCTCTGAATCCCTGGCCATGTTCATTGCCTGTTGGACACACACAGGGGTGAACGGATAGCCTAGTGGTCAGAACATTGCGCTAGCAATTTGAATACTTGGGTTCGATTCCGGTCGAGGAGATTTTTCTCCTGGAGTTAACATCAGTGCTGACTCCACTCTCCCCAAAAGTCCTTCAGATGAGACTATGAACCGAGGCCCCGTGTGCAAACGCACGCAGAACATCTTGCGCGCACGTTAAATCCTGTTCCATTTTTCATAAGAGTAGGCCATCATGTGCCAGTGGGAACAGATGACATTTACAAAACTGCATACACACAGGGACTGGATGTAAAAAAGCACAAGAGTACTTATCCCATTATCCTCAATATAAAAAGAATAAAAAAAACAACAACAAAAAAACCCAACACACACATACATACATGTACGCATGCGCATGCACAAAGTCATACATATATGCATGCTCACACAAACTTCAACAGACAGATGCGTGCATATACACATACTATGCACAAACATTATATATGCTCACACAAATACATACACATGATACCAGCACGGACACATGACTTCACGCACACACACATACAAGCACATGGAGAGAAACAAGCATATATATAGTATACACACTCTCATACCTAAATGCTTGCATGCACACACACCACACACACACAGACACACAAAGACACACACACACAAGACACACACACACAACAGACACACACACACAGACACAGACCACAGACACACATCCTTCCTATGAAAGGTGCCTTCACCTTTGTCTGGCAGACCATCCAGGTAGCGACAGGAGGCCAGCTTGACTGTCTTCAGGTTGAACTCCGCCGATGTTCCTCCGATGACTACAGCCAGGTGATAGGGAGGGCAGGCTGCTGTGCCTAGGGTCTGCTCCACACACACACACACAAAGGTAAGTGCACACATGCATGCACACACACAAGAAATGGTGGATGGTTAAGACGTTCGCCTGCCAACAAGTAAACCGTGAGTTTCTGGGTTTGTATCCAGCCTCGCCCTTTCTTCCAAGTTTAACGAAAAAATCGAACTGAATGTCGAAGTCATTCAGATGAGACTATAAACCAAAGCCCCATGTGTGAACGCATGCAGAACATCTTGTGCACACTTTAAAACCCTGTTCTGCCTTTCAGAAGAGCAGGCCATCGTGTGCCGGTAGGAGCGATGACAAAATTAAAAAAACCAGCATGCACACAGGTGTTGTGTTTAGACACCATCCCTGAGAGAAAAAAAAAAAAGGGTAGGTGCTGCACATGTGGCGACGTGCTCTCCCCGGGGAGAGCAGCCCGAATTTCATGCAGAGAAATCTGCTGTGACATAAAGTGGTATAAAATAAAATAAAATAAAGATTTGCACCAACATACATACATGTGCACACACACTCACACTTCACTAAATTGCAAATTAAAATGTGAGTACTTTCAAAAGTTGTTAAGTATAACTACCAACTCTCCCCAAGTATGGAAAACCATCAATATCTTATAAATAAACCTATATCAAAAAGTCAACAGACAGTTAAAAGACATATCAGCTGATGAACTGAACAACCACTTCTCAAATATCGCTACTAAAGTAATACCATATGACAAGTCAAAAGAAAATGATCTCCATTACTTACAACAATATACTGAATCCCCAAAAGTTGGAATGTGGCAACGTTAAATGGAGCGATGAGATAAAAAAAAGAAAGAACAACTCAAAGAGAAGCTAGTCAAGAGATCTATTTATTTCACTCCCACACCATCCAGCTGGCATGTCCTTACCTTGATTTTTTCATTGACAAAGGACAGAAGTTTCTCCGGGTTGAGCAGAGCCTTGGTCTGCTGATAGAGGAAGGTTTTGTTGGCTGATCCCCCGCCCTTGGCGATGAAGAGGAAGTCATACTGGCTGGAGTCGGTAGCGTAGATCTCAATCTGGGCTGGGAGGTTGGTTTTGGTGTTTACCTCTTGGTACATGTCAAGAGGAGCCACCTGCACACGTCAGTGATGTGAGAATCAGTGTGTGTTTAAGTGTCGTCGTGAACAGTGTGACAGTGACATAATCAATAACATCAACATCTTGCGCACATATTAAAACCCTGTTCCGCCTTTCGGAAAAGCAGGCCATCGTGTGCCGCCGGTAGGAATGGATGACAAAATTTAAAAAAAAACAACCAAAAACCCCAGCATGCACACAGGTGTCATGTTAAGACACCATCCCTGAGAGGAAAAAAAAAAAGGGTAGGCGCTGCACTTGTGGCGACACGCTCTCCCTGGGGAGAGCAGCCCGAATTTCACGCAGAGAAATCTGCTGTGACATAAAGTGGTATAAAATATAATAAATAAATAAGTCATGTCACTGCACTTCTGGATGCCCTTCTGCTTTGCTTTTTTTCCCACCCTGCCCCTGATCTGAACAGTAACCTTGGGAGTTGGGGCGCCAAATACAGTGCAGTAAAGCCCTGAATGAGGATGGGGCAGTGAGTTATATCTCAAAGATGTTAAACAGTTCTGCAGCCCACACAGATATATAATGCATGGGGGGACGGGATAGCCTAGTGGTCAGAACATTGCGCTCGCAATTTGACGACCTGGGTTCTATTCCCATTCGAGGGGATTTTTCCCCTGGGGTTGACATCAGTGCTGACTCCACTCTCCCCAAAAGTCCTTTGGATAAGACTATAAACTGAGGCCCCATGTGCGAACGCACGCAGAACATCTTGCGCACATGTTCAAGCTTGTCCCGCTTTTCGTAAGAGTAGGCTATTGTGTGCCGGTGGGAATAGATGACAAGATTTACAAAACTGCATACACATGGGGACAGGATGTAAAAAAGCACATGAGTGCTTATTCCATTATCCTCGATATAAAAGAATGAATAAATAAATTAAAAAGATAAAAATAATAAATGCAATATAGCAACAACAAAAAATCAGGGTGTGTGTGTGTGTGTGTGTGTGTGTGTGTGTGTGTGTGTGTGTGTGTGTGTGTGTGTGTGTGTGTGTGTGTGTGTGTGTGTGTGTGTGTGTGTGTGTGTGTAGTTGTTTGAGAGGTGACCTGAGAATAGCGCAGGTTCCTCTTGGTGTAGGTGTTGTAGATGCCGCGTGATATCGCCTCAGCGTCGTTGCCCTCTGTCCACACGTACTGACCCTTCTTACCTGTCCAACATACACGTACACAGCCACCCTCAATGGAATTTGCTTTCTTTGTTCACTGCATCACGTATGTTTCATGACAAGTATGTGTATGCAATTTCAAGACAGTAAATTATTCCCATTCACCCACTGACTCACCCTTTAATATCTTCCTAAAATACACACAGACAGACACAAATGCACCACACAGACGCACACGCACGCGCGTGTGCACACACACACACACACACACACACAAACACAAACACACATACCTAAAACAGGGGACGGGATAGCCTAGTGGTCAGAACATTGCGCTTGCAATTTGACGACCCAGGTTCGATTCCCATTTGAGGGGATAACATTCCAAGTACAACCTTTCCAAGGATAACCTTTCTGATTTCCACTATGTGAAATATTCAAAGAAGAATCACATGATAGTACGCCACATTTTTATCGTATCAATTTAAAACTACGGTAAAATCTTCTCACTGGAACAGGTGCTTAGATGAAGACTTGAACTTGTGCCCTGAGCTACCATCCGACCATGACATTGACATGCTAACCGCTAGGCTATCCTGCTCCCAGTACTGTATCACATACATACACTAACACTACAGCCGCTGTAGTCTAGTGGTTAGGGCGTTGGACTCGTAATCTAAAGGTTGCGGGTTCGATCCCAGCTTTCGAATATGGCTTTGTGCCCTTGGAAAAGGCAATTTACGGCTATTTTCTCCGCCCCACCCAGGTGTAAAAGGGGTACCAATCTTGTGTTGGGGGTTAACCCTGCGATAGACTGGCATCCTATCCAGGGGGGAGTGTATGACTCTCAGTCGCTTAACGCCACAGAAACCGGGCTAAGCACCGGCCTGATGAGCCTTAGGCTCGGGACAGACAGCAGCGCCAGTAACCTCATATGGTACTCTAGAGTGCAGACGTACCCATGCAGATAGCGGTGCCAGTGTCCTGACAGCCGGGCAGCACCATACCAGCAGCCACGTTGGCATTCTTCAGCAGCTCCAGTGCCACAAAGCGATCGTTGCTGGAGGCCTCTGGGTCCTCCAGGATCTTGGCTAGTTGCTGTTCACAACATATAACATATGATTTAATATAATAATAATAATAATAATATAATAATAATAATAATAAATATACATGCAATTTGTATAGCGCTATATCTTGTAAAAAAACAAACAAATCAAAGCACTTGCATTTGATCTATACAACACACAAGCAATCAATAACAATTTACAAACTCTTTCTCTGTATAATTTTATGATACTCATCTTACAGTTCTTTTCTTTAAAGTATTAATCAGAGTTTACATTATAGTTACAAAGAATATTGCAACATCAGAATTGGTTACCCATAAAAAAAGGTTGGATTATGTTACAGAAGAGAGAGAGAGAGAGAGAGAGAGAGAGAGAGAGAGAGAGAGAGAGAGAGAGAGAGAGAGAGAGAGAAGAGAGAGACGAGAGAGAGAGAGAGAGAGACAGACAGACATACAGACAGACAGACAGAGACAGAGACAGAGGACAGAGAGAGAGGTGGAAGAAGGGAAACATAGACAGAAAGACAAGAGTATGTATACAGAAACAGAGGCAGACAGAGAGAAACTCACAAAGACAAAAAAAAGAGGCAAAAAAAAGATGTACATTAACAAACATTCAGATAAATACATCAACAAGTAAATGGTCAGAAAGAATAAAAACAGTGACACAGCATACAGACAGATTGATCAAGAGATGCCTGTCAAGTTTTCAATGTATAAAAAAAAATTTATTACATTATCAAAACACCCACACACACTACACCACACACACACACACACACACATGCACACGCACACACAAACACAACCACACACCACACAACCACACACAGACCACACACACACACAACACACACACACACACACACACACACACACACACACAACACACAACACACAGGGACAGATGCACAGACACAAGGAGAGGGGGGGGTGGTAGAGTGACCTTCAAATGTCCTGGCCTCAACAGATGAGCATGTCCACCATGGCCTGCTCGGCGATCATGGTCAAGGCCTCTGGAGCCACTGTCAGGACTTTCTTGCCCTTCACCTCCTTGTAGACACATAATCCCCTGTATGTAATAAATAAATATCACACACATGACATACAGGATACACACAGACACAACCCCCCCCCCCCCCCCCCACACACACACATACACAACCCACCACCACCACACACACAGTCATCGGATGAACTTAATGAGGCACGTGTGCAACGCATGATCTTGCGCACACTTAATCCTGTTCCGCTTTCGCAGAGTGGGCCATCGTGTCGTGGAACATACATTTACAAAATGCATACACACGGACTGGATGAAAAAGCACAACGGCTTATTCCATATCTGAACAAGAAATCAAATCAAATCAACACACACACACACACACACACACACACACACACACACACACACACACACACACACACACACACACACACACAAATAGACTCATCAAGGAATGAGTGATGTCAAGTTCATATCACAACACTTTCACACACAACACTTCCAGTTCACACAGGGTTGTTTTTTTTAATTTTTTTTAAAGCTGTCCATCAGGGTAGATTTCTGCTATCAACTGTCATTTCTTTTGATTTGAACAATGCAAGCAATGACTGTTAAAATCTACAAAATTTGTCAGAAAATAGATACTTTATAACTCCTTGATCCTGCGGTATACTTTGGCACAGTGAGCCACTTATCAATAGGACCTGCTTCTTGCACGTCATCAAGTGTTTCCTGCAGCTGGAATGGCCTGAGTACAATGTCTCACGACACAGCCAGGGCAAAACAGTACAGTCAGCAGCTGTGATCCAGTCACTAATCTTCTTCTAGGTGGGTACCTTTGCATTTTTTTAAAACTGTAAGCTGTGTTCAAAAAATCACACCTTAAATGATATATCACTATGGTTAAATGATGGTTAAAAACTCTGTTATTTTAAAAGCAATTCCATTTCAGGCAAAAATAAAATGCCAGTTGTGATCAAATCAGAGGGCATCAAAATGTGTGCTGCATCTTTTTGTAAAAAAAAAAAAAAAAAAAAAAAAAAAAAAAAGAGAAAAGTATATTTCAGGAATCCTGTTTTGCATATTAATATATATTTCAAGAGATTTTCTTATTTCTAGTTGACTTTTCATTTCCACAGAGAAGGACCACTTTATCCAAATGTTAGATATACCCGGACTTTTTTCTCCAGGAATTTTCTCCGTCTCTACTAGTATTAAACTGTACCTGTCAGTTTTTTCCAAGGAGTTTCAATTTTTGTTTCTGGCTGCAGAACATCTTGGTAGTGAAAAGGTTTGACATCAGAGGTGGTAGCCATGGCAGCCAGTGGCGTGGCTTTGTGGTGCGGCTGCACTGATGCCATCTGCAGCAACCCACGAAGCTGGCCGACCCTCACTCTGCTCCCCAACATCTGCAACAGGAAAACTTGACTCTTATGGGATGTTACTTCCCTTGTCTCCTATCTGTGTGTGTGTGTGCGCGTGCGTGTCTGTGTACATTCAAAATTTTAAAACTATAAATTGTTATTGATTGCTTGTGTGTTGTATAGGTCGAATGCGAGCACTTTGATTTGTTTTTGTTTTTTACAAGATATAGCGCTATACAAAGTCCATGTATTATTATTATTATTATTATTATTATTATTACTCCCCCCCCTCTCCTGAAACATAGCCTCACAAAGTGATAAACTTGTGTTTTCAAGGAGGACAGGTGAGAAAACAGCAGATGTTTTGCCAGAGCCTGCTTTTATTATTTTTTTCTGGCTGAGATGTCTGCCTGATTTGTGCAGATGTTTGAAAAACATCATAACATGTGTCATTGTGTGTATCATTGTATGTGTGTGTGTGTGCATGTGCATCCATGCATGCGTGCGTGCGTGTGTGTGTGCGTGATGGTGTGTGTGTGTGTACTTTTTTTTTTTCCATTTTATTCTTTTATATTGAGGATAATGGAATAAAACTAATGTGCTTTTTTGCATCCAGTCCCTGTGTGTATGCAGTTTTGTAAATGTCATCTGTTCCCACTGGCACAATATGGCCTACTTTACGAAAAGCGGAACAGGATTTAATGTGTGTGCACAGATGTTCTGAGGTGTTTCGCACACGGGGCCTCGGTTTAATGTCTCATCCGAAGGATTTTTGGGAGAGTGGAGCTTAGCATGATGTAAACTCCAGGCAAAAAATCCCCTTCGAACAGGAATGAACCTGGGTTGATTGTGGATGTGTGTGATAGTGTTGTGTGGTGTGTGTGTGTGTGTGTGTGTGTGTGTGTGTGTGTGTGTGTGTGTGTGTGTGTGTGTGTGTGTGTGTGTTGTGTGTGTGTGTGTGTGTGTGTGTGTGTGTGTGTGTGTGTGTGTGTGTGTGTGTGTGTGTGTGTGTGTGTGTGTGTGTGTGTGTGTGTGTGTGTGTGTGTGTATGTGTGTGTGTGTGTGTGTGTGTGTGTGTGTGTGTGTGTGTGTGTGTGTGTGAGTGTGTGTGTGTGTGTGTTCAAAGTCAAAGTCAAACTTTTATTTCCAGATGGTACATTGAGTAAGCATTCCAATTGCTTTTTTTCATCAAGCCATCCATCTAAAAATAAAAAATAAAAAAAATAAAAATAAAAAAGGAGAAAAAAAGAGAGAATAATCATATTTGAACAAGGAAAATCTTAAAGAAGATATGTGGTACAAATGAAAAGATTAAAAATGAACTTGAATAATATTCACACCAAAAGAAGAAACTACACACAGACACACACACACACACACACACACACACACACACACACACACACACACACACACACATATATATATATATATATATATATATATTTATATATATATATATATATATTATATATATATATATATATATATATATATATATATATATCACACAAGGAAAATAATGCATGGTTCCTTAAAAATCATTTTACACACACACATACAAACCTATATCAATTCCCTCCTCCAAAACAAGTACGGTGCATACAAAGAAAAACAATACATTACAAAGCAATGGATTCGAAGCGGAAAGGAAAGACAATCACATTAATTGCCTTCCTTTTTCTCAGTCCTTCACTCCCAAACACTTGTGTTTATAGATTTACACAAAACATGTCAGCATTCTAACAAATAAGTGCATTTAGGTACATAAAAAAATCGCAACTAACTTGAGCACCAGCTCATCAATTGTATAATTAAAAAATCAATCAATAATTTTTTTTTGATTAAAAAAAAAAAGTATATATATATATATATAATAATAAAAATAAAAAAAATATATATATAACAAACAAACAAACAAAATAATTTTTTAAAAAACAACAAAAAACCAAAACAAAAAACCCCCCAAACAACAAAAAATTATCCCACAAAAGGCACATACAAGAAAAAAAAGAAAAAAAAAAAAAAAAGAAAAAGAAAAAAAAAAAAAAAAAAAGAAAAAAAAAAGAGCAACATTTCCTATAACTAAATATCTCATGTACTGTATCAACACACACACACATACACACACTCACACACACACACACACACACACACCACCCACACACACCAGAACAAACATCCAAACCAAAAAGAAATCAAACAGATAAAATCAGGCAACCCCCCCCCCCCCCTATAAAATGTTAAAGCCTAACCAAACAACATCAGCATCAACAACAACAATAACCACACACCAACTCACTCACACACACACACACACACACACACACACACACACACACACACACACACACACACACACACACACAGAGTAAAATCAACCATCAAGGTCTAATATCTTATCAAGTCATCAGCAGATCAGTATCCCTTAAAAGTAACATCAAGAGATAAATATAAATGACCATATAAACTGTGGTCATACCATATTTATAATGATAATAATGACTATCAGTGATACATTCATCTTTCTGTCCCTCGCACACATGCTACATGTAACATTTTTAATTCAGTTGTAACACTAGGCCACAATACAAGTACGTTGGAATGAAACAGTAAAGAGTGATGTTATATCACAAGCAAATGTACACGTTTACAAGTCTTGTTCTATACACTTATCTATGAAATATTTTTTTAGATGTGCTTTAAAATTATCTTTGTTTTTGATACATTTCAAAGTTTTTGGTAGCTTATTCCATAGGTCGCTACCTGAACATAGTAGGCTTGATTTATATAGATTATTTCTGGGTCTTGGAAATGTTAGCAAATGGTTGTGTCTGTGTTGATTGATTTTGAAAGTATTGGTAATCTTGGGAGGTGCAGTTTGGTTAACAACTTTTTGCATAAACATGGCTTTATTGAAGGAAAGTCTGTTTCGAAAAGTCAGGACGTTTATTTTCTTATAATCCTCAACTGTCAGGGTACTTGATTTTAACAGGACAAGTTTTACTGCTCTTTTATATAAACGATGAATGAATTTCAAGTTCGTTTCACTACAGGTATCCCATATAGTTGATGCATAGTCAATAATAGGTAGAATATGACAAAAAAACAGTTTTCGAGAGTGATGATTCAAAAAGTGTTTGATTTTCGATAATTGACGTAACCTGTGAGCAATGCGCTTTCCTAGTGACACAATGTGATCAGTCCAAGTCATATTTTTGTCAATGGTGACACCTAAAAGTTTATGAGAGTCAACTTCTTCAATTATTCTGCTATCAAGTAACAGAGGTAGGAACTTATCTCTCATTTTTTGTCTTTTCTGTCTTGCTGATACATACATGCACTTTGTTTTTTGTGCATTTAAGGACATATGGTTTAACTGAGTCCAAGTAATCAATTTGTCAATGCTAAATTGAAGTTTGTGAGATAAGCTGCAAGGGTCTGAATCACTACAAAGTAGAGTGGTATCGTCAGCAAACATTTCACAGCTACATTGAATAAAACAGGGTAAGTCATTTACAAAGATTGAAAACAAGAGAGGTCCCAATACTGAGCCTTGTGGTACCCCATAGCTAATAGGTAGTAGTGCTGATGTTTGATTATTAACAGTTACGAGCTGTTGCCTATTTGACAGAAAACTTTTTAGAAGCTGAATAATTTCAGGTGTCAGTTTGTACATTTCTAATTTGCGTAATAACAGAGAATGATCAATCACATCAAATGCTTTTTCAAAGTCAACAAAAAGGAGTCCTGTAAATTTATTGTTATTTATGTTGTGTAAGAGACTTTCAGTAAGCTGAGTTAGAGCAGTGTGGCAGGAATAGTTTTTACGAAACCCCGATTGATCTTCATTTATTAGACTGTTGTTAATAAAGTAAGAATTTAGCGATGTTTGTATGTGTTTTTCTATGGGTTTAGATAATATTGAGAGAATTGAAATTGGCCTATAATTCGAAGGAGAAGAGTATTCCCCTGATTTATGTACTGGAATGATTTTTGCTTGTTTAAACTTGAGAGGAAAACACCTTTTTTCAATACACAAGTTGTATAGATATGTTAGTGTTTCAGCAATGACTGGACTAGATAGTTTTATTATCCGTCCATCCAAATTGTCTAAATCACGTGTCCTTGAATTTGTTTGTAATTTTAGACTATTTAATACATCAAATATTGTCATTGGCTGGAGATCAAATGGAATTTTAATGTGTTTAGAATTAACATGTTGTTCTAAGTAGATAAGATCATTTTCGCTTGACTTGTCACATGTTATAACTTTATCAGCTACATTTGAAAAATGGTTGTTTAATTCATCAGCTGATATTTCTTTAATGGATTGTTGGCTCTTTGAAATATGTTTATTACATAATGTATTAATGGCTTTCCAAATTTGGCGAGAGTCAGTTGTGGTAGTTAACAACTGTTGTGTGTGTGTGTGTGTGTGTGTGTGTGTGTGTGTGTGTGTGTGTGTGTGTCACTCTGTGTGTGTGTGTGTGTGTGTGTGTGACTCTGTGTGTGTGTGTGTGTGTGTGTGTGTGTGTGTGTGAAAGCGAAGTCAAACTTTTCCCCAGATGATACACTGAATACAATACAGGCCATCCATCTAAAAAAAAAATGTAGGAAAAATCCTAAAAATAAAAATAAAAAAAGCAACAACCCCAAAGCAAATATTTCCCAACCCAGATAAACACACTCCCACCCACCAAAAAACCCAACAACAAAACAAATCCACAACAAAGCACACATCATTAAGTCATATGTACCCCCTCTTCTCCCAAAGTGGGATACAAGCATTAAAAACTTGTCATTACAAATAAATTTACACATAGTATGATCACATCAAGCGCTGGCGCGCGTGTGTGTGTGTGTGTGTGTGTGTGTGTGTGTGTGTGTGACTGTGTGTGTGTGTGTGTGTGTGTGTGTGTGTGTGTGTGTGTGTGTGTGTGCGCGCGCGCGCGCGCGCGTGCGAGTGCGTTTGCGCTAACGCGATGTGCCCAATCACCTGCACACTCTGTGTAATCGTGCTTCGATTTGACTGAATATGAATATCTATTATTGTTTGAACAAAAACTTTCTCATAGTCACTATCCTGGACTGCGCTAGGTTAGGGCCTAAGCCTAGCAGATACCTAGTTAGGTTGAGGTCTGAGATCTTGTTCTCAATCGAAGACAATTAAGGCATTTTCGAGCCATACAATCAATCAACAGGAAGCATATGCAGGCAGGCTCTTTTTCCTGTTAAAACAGCTGATATCGTTCCTCTGTAAACGTTACCTTGTATAATTACTCAGGAAATAACTTCACCAAAACTCCGCACAGCAGACCTCACTGCGTCCTTGACAAGGCAAGGGACGCGACTCTTAGCCTACAAGGTTAAGGTCACCAGAACATGAGAGTCCAATAATAATAATGGTGCCGTTCAATCAAAGCTTGGAAGTTCAAAATGGAATGTGAATAGAGTATGCGTGGAATGTCTTCTTCAGCGGGCGGACTGACACCTTTTTCTTTGTCATCCCTTTCCACCGGCACAGTGTGTGTGTGCGTGTGTGTGTGTGTGTGTGTGTGTGTGTGTGTGTGTGTGTGTGTGTGTGTGTGTGTGTGTGTGTGTGCGCGCGCGCGCGCGCGCGCATGTAGGCAAGCGAACATGCTAGGGGACCGGTAGTTTACCGTGTTGAGGGTGCGCTCGCGCGCACACGCTCACACACACACACACACACACACACACACACACACACACACACACACACACACACACAGATTATACATATAAGTGTGTGTGTGTGTGTGTGTGTGTGTGTGTGTGTGTGTGTGTGTATGTATATATATATATATATATATATATATATATTATATATATATATATATATATGATATAATTAATACACACACACACACACACACACACACACACACACACACACACACACACACACACACACATTCTGTTTGGATGAAAATCCCATTTATTTTAGTTTTCAGCTAAGGTTGATATCTGTCTTTGATTATTTTAGAAGGCAATTTTCTTGATTTTTTTGTGAGGGTAGGATAAAAACAAGTTGTGTAAACTTAATCTTTTACCCTCAAGAAAGATCATTTTGTCGCGACTTGAATTCACACACACACACACACACACACACACACACACACACACTACCCCGTGTGAGTGCCGCAGGAACCTACCTACGTGACACCCCTAAACGTTTCAAGGAATATTCCAAACCCAAGGAGGCCTTCGAGGATGGAACATACACCCTAAATGGTAGGCATCTGTCAAGTCTCTGAAGACTATGGGGCTCTAGGCTCTAGAGTGCAAAGCCTGGGTAAGCAAGTATGGAAGGCAAGCTCTTGCCCATGCAGCAGACCCCCCTCCCCCAATGGTCCATTAGAAACTTTATGTTTCCTTTTTGCATTTTGGAAACGCCTTTGATTCAATTTGTCATGATAAACTTTTGTACTGTCTTAAAAACCAGGGTGTGGAAGGTAGATTTTTCGCCTCACTGAAGGCCATGTATGTCATTGTTGTCATGTGTCCGTGTAAACTCTGAATTTACAGACATTTGAAACACTACTTGGAGTCAGACAGGGATATGTTCTGTTTTCCACGTTGTTTCCGATTTTCATAAATCAATTAGCAAATCATATAAATGATAAGGTAAAAATGGGGCACGGATGATGCCTGATGCTATGGAATTATTCATTTTTGTGTTTGGAGACGATGTAGCATTGATATCTGCTACTCCAGTGGACTTCAAAACCAATTAAATGTTTTAAAGAACTGTTCTGATAATATGAAGCTATATGTAATATTAATGAAGCTAAGGTATTGGTATTAGAAAGGGGGATTTTTTGGGAGACATGAAAAATGGATTTTTGATGGTAACAGGTTAGAAGTGGTGAAAAGCTATTGCTATCTAGGATTTAAAACTTTACAACCATGGTTAGTGCAAAAAGAAGTACACTTCATTTCGGAGCTAAAGGGGAAAAAAATCAGAAAGTTCAGATTAATAAGGTTTGAAAGATATAAGGAAATGACAGCTGGTACCTTTTTAAAGATTTTTTGATACTAAGACCCAACCAATGTTGATATACTCAGCCGAGGTGGGACTAAACAGATTAGGACATTTAGAAAAGTTACATGTGGCTGCTTGTAAGAGATTTCTTGGAGTTCCAGTCAGAACTCCAAACAAAATGATGCATGGGGAATTGGGGGAGATATCCACTATACGTGAATACATATATAACATGCTAAGGATATTGGTTTAGAATGTTGCAGACGGGTATGGAGAGGTTACAACGTAAGGCTTATGAAATGTTACTTGAACTTGACAAATCTGGTAAGCTGTGTTGGGCTCCAAAGGTTAGAGAGATAATATGTGTCGCTGGCTTTTGTATAGATTGGTTGCAACAAGGTGTTGAGATATAAAGCTATTTTTATATGTAGGCCCTATATTCGTTGACATATTCATGCAAGAAAGGGATGGGGCTGTTAGAGATGGTGATATGTATATTTTTAATTTTGTTTTTTTATTTTATTTTATACCACTTTATGTCACAGCAGATTTCTCTGCGTGAAATTCGGGCTGCTCTCCCAGGGGAGAGCGCGTCGCCACAAGTGCAGTACCACCCAATATTTTTGTTCTTTTTCCTGTCTGCAACTGTAATTGTTTTCCTATTAGAGTGGCTTTTTTGTGCAGATTTTGCCTTTGCCGTGGGTTCCTTAAAGTGCCCTTAATAATGATGCATAACACACGGACTCGGTTTTTCGTCTCATCCGAAAGACTCAGTAGGCCTATACAGACCAACCCCTATGGTCTAATTGATGGGCCCCAAACGGGATTCAAACCACTGCACACTCCCACCCGGACTTTTTGCTTACTAGACAGGCGCGTAACCTCTAGATCACCGGTCCGTCCCTGTATAACGTATAGGACATTCAAAAATGTTTCTGGAAAAGACAGTTATATTTTGGATATGGATTCATATTGATTGATTGCCTTAACACAATTAAGATTTACTGTTCTTCTTCTAAACAATAATGTGCATCATTTCAGTGAAATTAAGGTTTCAAATACCATTCACAGGCACATTTAATCCAGGTTCGTGTTTCATGCGAATAAGGTAAAGGTAAGGTAAAGGTGTCCCATAACCTGTGTGGTCGTAGGGGAGAGGCGTCAGAGACCTCAGCTTCTCCAGGGGCCAGCATGTTGAGGGTGGTGCCCATCTCCTCTCCCTCGCTGCTTTACCTTCCCTGACCCTAAAGAGGGCAGGTACCCATTGACAGCTGGGTGAACTGGCTAACCTGGCTGGGGGAAAGCGAGCGTTCTGACCACTGAGCTATCCCGCCCCCTTCATGCGATTAACAGAGGAAAATGCATTTTTGAAACATTGATCTTAATGTGTGTGTGTGTGTGTGTGTGTGTGTGTGTGTGTGTGTGTGTGTGTGTGTGTGTGTGATGATAGTTGATTGAGTGCTCTGGGTACAACTGTCAGATGACAATTTGCAGGGTGTTTTTGTTGTTTTTTTGATTGAGACAGGGGATGAGTGAATTATGGTTTCTATAGTGATGTCTTGCAGGGTTTTGATTACCATCCAGTTTTCTCTTTTCTTTGACATGTAATGTTACTTGACGCCAATGAGCACAGTGTAATGCAATATTTTTGCATATAATATTGTGTCTACATTGCATTAGCCTGTGATGAATGTAGTATTTGGTGGGCACACTTTTCTGGTGTGGTAAGTGTTTGAGAATTAAAGTTTATGAGTATTTTAACTATTTTGACGATGGAAGTCTATGAGTACAATGATTTCAATTGTCATGATGTATGATGTCCTAATGTTCGAATTTTGTATGTTTAAAATATCAGCCTATTATTTTATTTAGTCATGATTTTGGAATATACAATTCAAGAGTGATCTACGTGTTGAGTAGCTACGCCAAGGCCTTATAAATAAAAGTTTACGAGAAGTTATTTTTATTTTTTGCATCTTTTCACTTTTGCCCCTCAAAGTGTATTGTGGCCTAATGTTGATGTAAAAGTTAAAGGTGTCCCATAAACGATTTCAGTGTTCTTTGTTTCTGCTTGCTCCTTCTCTTCTGTCACCTCTTTTTCTCGTTTATTTTCTGCCTTCTTGGTCCATTCTCCTGTCTTCCTTCCAGGAAGACTTAAAAGATTTTTGCTCATATTATGATACTTCAGAGAATATATTTTACCCACGCACGCACGCACGCACGCATGCACTCACGCACGCACGCACGCACGCACACGCACGCACGCACGCACGCACGCACGCACGCACGCACGCACGCACGCACACACACACACACACACACACACACACACACACACACACACACACACACACACACACACACACGAAGATGATTTGGGTATGTACAATGTTTTAATTTCAACGAGAATGTAAATGCATCATATGTACATAACTAATACATAATCAGATGTATGTAACCAATTATTTACCAACACACGTGTCATATCAATGAAAGATACATGAAATTTTAGCTATGCGTAATTGACTGAATCTAGAAGATTTGTATATATTGAATGATTTGAGATGAAATCTTTATCAATCATTGTCAAAAACATGTCGTTGTGATGCATAGACGTACTGAACAGCAGAGATATAGGAAGATGTTTCTATCAAAAGTAAACAGCCAAGACAGAAACACAAACAAACAAACAGATACACAAACAAACCCCCCCCCCAAACCTCTATAGAAAAGACACCTGTTTAAGTCATTCAATCAAATTATCGAGAAAGCAAACAAGCAACTCACCAATCAACAAGCCAATCACTCTGATCCACCCCTCCACCCATTCATCTATCTATCTATCCATCCATTCATCCATCTATTCGTCCAACAATCTGTCTATCCACACTTGCACGTGATCTTGCAATATACACACATGCATACATCCATAATATCTGCGTGCCTATCTAAATACAGCCTATATACAATTGCGAATGCGTTCACTTCGCATAAAGATTACATAGATATGTACAGTGTTTTCTTTCCTGTTCTTTTCCCAGAATTTAACAAAAACAGCAATATAATGATTAACATGGCTCATCCATAACACACACTGATGATACTGAAGTACATGTTAGAGGTATGGTTATTATGTAAAACGCTACTGAATCTTATGTACAACGACACGGTGTTGAAAACCCAGTCAATAATGACAACCAGGAACAGCGTTCTGATCCCTCGTCCATGACCCCTCTGACCCCACGTGGGTTCTGCTGACCACACACAGAGCTATGCCTGTGTTATCTTTATCATTATACATCCCCTTTGACTTCTATGACGTTGGTTTATCAGATGATGACGTATCCACGCAGTGATAGCCAGTGACTTCATTAGAGCTGGTGACGGCACTTGTACGGTTCAGGTCAGGGCTTTAACCGGCTGGAAGAAAAATCAGACAGGTCAGGTAAGTAGCTGCTTAGCAGCTGGTTAAATTAAATGATATTTCACACACCATCCAATCAGCTAACCAACTGACCGACCTGCTTCGGACCAACTGACTTACTTATCAACAATCAGCCAAAACACCCAGCAACCAACCAATCACCCGACTGACTTACTTATCAACCAATCAGCCAAACACCCAGCAACCAACCAATCACCTGACTGACCCAACTGACAGATCACCAAACTGACTGGCTAACTGAACAACCGACCCACACGTCAGCGGATAGACTACTGAACAAGCAACACATCTACTAACCAAGCAGCTAACCAACTAATGAGCTGGACGATTGATGGGGGGAAAGAAAATCTGTTCAAAGCCCCAAAGTCAAACAACACGAAGGGAAAAGAGACACCAAGCTGGTTAGCTACACAGGTGGTGTATTTTTTTGAGAAAACAGACACAAATGATAAACAAAATTAATGATAAACAATCCCCCAAAAAAAACAACAACAACAACAAAATCAACAATCCAGGTAATCTCTCAACCATAAGACAGCAGAGAGAGAGAGAGAGAGAGAGAGAGAGAGAGAGAGAGAGAAGAGAGAGAGAGAGAGAGAGAAAAGAGAGAGAGAGAGAGAGAGAGAGAGAGAGAGAGAGAGAGAGAGAGGAGAGAGAGAGAGAGAGAGATCAAAATACAAACAGAAAAAAGTAGAAAAACAAAGGAAATGAAAGAAGGAAAAGAAAAGGAAGAAAGGAGCCCTGACAAAAAACCCAGATGACAACCAAAAAAAAAAAAAACCTGAAAAAAAAGAGACAGAAAAAGAAAGAAAAAGAAGACAGCCAAAAAGAAGAAAAGAAAAGAAAATCCAACACCCCCCCCAAAAACAACAATAATAATAATAATAATAAATGGAACTTATATAGCGCTATATCTTGCAAAAACAAATCGAAGCGCTTGCATTCAACCAATTCTTGCACATGCAGCAACAACAATTAAAATTTTTAACGAAGTCAATGCACACACACACACACACACACACACACACACACACACACACACACACAACACACACACACACACACACAGAGTATAAACACACATAGAGTATAAACACTTTGGCAGGGCGGTGGATATTTCGGCTGTTGAGAGCAGGGCAGATGATGAAACAGGATAGTGCCTTTGACAACAACAACAACAACAACAAACCAACCCCAAACCAACCAACCAACAACAACAACAAAACAACAACAACAACAAAACTCCCAAACAAAATACACACACAAAACTTCCCCTCAGCTAAGGTTTAAAAACACGTGCACCCACTATACTAACTCCAAAAGCAGGTGGATCGGTGGTCTAGGTGGTAACGCGCCTGGCCTAGAAAGCAAAAAGTCTGGGTCGGGGTGTGCTGTAGTTCGTACCCGTTTGGGCCAAAAATTTTCCCCCATCCATTAGACCCTGAGTGGTGGTCTGGGCGCTAGTCTTTCGGATGAGACAATAACCGAGGTCCCGTGTGTTACACATCACTATTTAGCGCACCTAAACAAACCCACGGCAACAAGGGGGGGGGGGGTTGACCCTGGCAAAATTCTGTAGAAAAAAAGCCATTCTGATAGGGAAACAATTAATACAGTTGCATGCAGGAAAAAGAAAAAAAATGGGTAGGCGCTGCACTGTGGCGACGCGCTCTCTTTGAGGAGAACAGCCCGAATTTCACGCGCGAGAAATCTGCTGTGATGTAAAAGTGGTACCAAATGCACTCTATGTCTATCGACTTCTCGTTCAGTTAACAGCCACAGGAAACTGGTGATAAGACATCCAGGTCTGACTGATAGAGACCGTTGAGGCTCAGCTGGACAGACTTTAAACTTGTTAACTCACTATTAGTGCTGGCGGGGCCCGTGTTGCACAGGACCTGCAGGTGAGGGACCTGCAGCTGGCAGGTGGTGCCCGACTGGCTGCCCAGGTTCTCCAGGAACACCTGGATGAAGGAGTTGAGCAGCTGGCCCAGGGCGCTGCACTTGCGCTCCGTCAGCACCTGGCCGGTCTGCTGCAGCACGGGGAAGGTGATCCGCTGGGGGCTGGGGGAGGTGCGGCAACCTGGCGGCACAGCACACGCACAGCTCACTTCAGTCTGTACAGGTAGGTAGGTAGGTAGGTAGGTAGGTAGGTAGGTCCCTTTGCTTTTTGAGTATTATTATTATTTTGCTGGGTGAGGGGGGGGGGGGGCAAGTCCAGTGGTTAGAGCGTTGTGCTTGTGATCTGACGGGGGGGGGGGGGGGGGGGGGGGGGGGGGGGGGGGACGGATAGCCTAGTGGTCAGAACATTGCGCTGGCAGTTTGACGACCCGGATTCGATTTCCGGTCGAGGAGATTTTTCTCCTGGAGTTAACATCAGCGCTGACTCCACTCTCCCCCAAAAGTCCTTCGGATGAGACTTATAAACCGAGGCCCCGTGTGTGAACGCATGCAGAACATCTTGCGTACACGTTAAATCCTGTTCCGCTTTTCGTAAGTGTAGGCCATCGTGTGCCGGTGGGAATAGATGACAGTTACAAAACTGCATACACACGGGGACTGGATATAAAAAAGAAGAAGAGTGCTTATCCCATTATCCTCAATATAAAATCCATCCATCCATCCAGCCAGCCAGCAAGACATCCAGCCAGCTAGCCATCCATCCATCCATTCATCCATCCATCCATCCATCCATCCATCCATCCATCCATCCATCCAGCCAGCCAGCCAGCCAGACATCCATCCCATCATCCATCCATCCATCCATCCATCCATCTCCAACTCAGCCATCCATCCATCCATCTCCAGCCAGCCAGCCAGACATCCATCCATCCAGCCAGCTATCCATCCATCCATCCATCCATCCATCCAAGTCAAGCAGTCAGCCACCACACCACCACACCACCCATCCATCCAGCCACCCAGCCATCTCATCCAGCCATCCATCCACCATCCATCCATCCACCCATCCACACCATCAGCCAGTCAGCAGTCAGCCACCAGCCAGCACCAGCAACACAGCCAGTCAGCCAGGCAGCACCATCCAGGCACCAGTCAGCCAGCCAGCCAGCCAGCCAACAGCCAGCCAGTCACCAGGCAGCCAGGCAGCCAGCCAGCCAGCCAGTCAGCCAGGCAGCCAGCCAGGCAGCCAGCCAGCCAACCAGCCAGTCAGCCAGGCAGCCAGGCAGCCAGGCAGCCAGCGAACCAGCCAGCCAGTCAGCCAGCCAGCCAGCCAGCAGGCAGCCAGCCAGCCAGCCAACCAGGCAGCCAGTCAGCCAGCCAGCCAGCCAGCAACTCAACGGGGGACGGGATTGCCCAGTGGTCAGAACATTGCGCTGGCAATTTGACGACCCAGGTTCGAATCCCGGTCGAGGGGATTTTTCCTCTGGAGTTAACATCAGTGCTGACTCCACTCTCCCCAAAAGTCCGGATGAGACTTTAAACCGAGGCCCCGTGTGCGAACGCACGCAGAACATCTTGCACACACGTTAAATCCTGTTCCACTTTCCGTAAGAGTAGGCCATCGTGTGCTGGTGGGGGATAGATGACACGATTTACAAAAAAAAAACTGCATACACGCGTGGAGTGGATGTAAAAAAAAAAAAAAGCACACGAGAGCTTATCCCATTATTCTCGATATAAAAGAATAAAACAAATAAACAAACAAACAAATAAACAAACAAACAAACAAATAAATAAATAAATAAATAAAATAAAAGAAATAAACAAAATAAAACGCACGTGTGGCGGGGTTAGAGGTGAAGTGCAGGGTGTCGAAGCCGGTGGGGGTGGGGAGGGAGAGGGGGATGCGGGGGTCCCTGTTGGTCTGCAGCACGTTGGACAGCAAGGCACGCGCCGCTGCAGAGCTGACGTCACCCACGCGGGGCAAGGGGACATCGGTGATGGTGGTGGAGGTGGTGAATCCCGGCACGTTGGGCAGGGGGAGGGTGGTGGGCAGGAGGGGGTTGAGGACGAAGACGTTGATAGAGGCTGGGGCAGCAGTTGTGGCAGCTACTGTGCTCGCTCTGGGGGTGACTGGGGCGGGGGTGGCAGGGGCGGGGGTAGCGGGGGCGGGGGGTAGCGGGGGCGGGGGTGGCTGTGGTGGCTGCAGCAGGGGTGGTGGCGGTGGTGTGAGCGAGGAAGTCGACTGGGACGAGAAACTGTCATAAAAAAAAAAAAAATTAAAAAAAGATCAAGGTAGATGGGTG
This sequence comes from Stramonita haemastoma, assembly GCA_030674155.1. NCBI lineage: Eukaryota > Metazoa > Mollusca > Gastropoda > Neogastropoda > Muricidae > Stramonita > Stramonita haemastoma. Next base: position 32,489,456 of record CM060331.1, on the reverse strand, counting down.
TACAGTCTTCTCTATGAACGGGGTTATCTTGCAGCGACAACTGTAGTCTTATTTATTTATTTATTTATTTATGTATGTATGTATGTATGTATGTATGTATGTATGTATGTATGTATGTATGTATGTATGTATGTATGTATGTATGTATGTATGTATGTATGTATGTATTTATTTATTTATTTATTGATCTATTTATTTTAGTCTTTTATATCTAGGATAACGGAATAAGCACTCTTGTGCTTTTTTTTTTTACATCCAGTCCCCGTGTGTATGCAGTTTTGTAAATGTCATCTGTTCCCACCGGCACACGAATGCCTACTCTAAAACTGATGTAGGTGATTTTCTTGTACGATTTATCCCCCCCCCCCTGAATGAGATCTGCATGCAGACAGAGACAAAAGAACAACCCAAGCAGTGGACACATTACTTCTCACAACCTCTTCAGAAGGCCAAGGCCACCCTGTCTGCCAGAAAGGTCATAGTCTCTATTTTAAAAAGACTCAAAAGACATGGCGTTTGGGGTATTTTCTTGATAGGAGTCACCTGACCATTGTCCTGATCTTCTGAGACACCTGGCCAGGAACCTCTGTGACACCTGGCCAGGAACCTCTGTGACACCTGGCCAGGAACCTCTGTGACACCTGGCCAGGAACCTCTGTGACACCTGTACAGGAACCTCTGTGACACCTGGCCAGGAACCTCTGAGACACTTGGCCAGGAACCTCTGAGACACCTGGCCAGGAACCTCTGTGACAACTGGCCAGGAACCTCTGAGACACCTGGCCAGGAACCTCTGAGACACCTGGCCAGGAACCTCTGAGACACCTGGCCAGGAACCTCTGAGACACCTGGCCAGGAACCTCTGAGACACCTGGCCAGGGATGCTGACGAGAGGTGCTTCCTTTCCTCACGACCACATCCAGCACCCATGACTTTAGCTTTGTGTTTGTTGTGCTTCCATCCTTTCTTCTAGACCTCGCCCCGTCAGACTTCCATCTGTTGGTGAACATGCAGAAAACCTTGGCTGTTCCATTTCCCCAGTAGACTCATGAGAGCTGTGCAGCAGTACCTTCAGGGCTATTCTAAAGAATTCTTCTCTACAGTGAAAAAAAAAATCACTTCAGCATCTTGTCCTTCAGAGGCGTTTTTGTTAAAAGAAAAAGGTAAGTGTGGGTGCTGTTTTGTTTGCTCAAAAATGTTCAGTCATCCCTCATACATGCAGTGAGCATCGGCAGCCTTCGGTTCATTGCGTACATGGGCACCTTTCTAGAAAAAACCCTCTTGCATACAAAATGTGACCCCTCTTTACAGAACAAGACTCGCAGGGCAGGGAAAAGGAGAGAGGCCCCAAAAGGGAAGGTAGGGTTCACTTTGTCAATTTTGACTTTTCATCAAAAATGGAATATGTAGGCAATAAATTTCCGAACTATGCCTTTGAAAAGGCTCAATTCGATTAAAGTGTGTTTTTAAAGCATTTTTATAAACCTGCTCAGGTGTGTGTTAGCTATAGTTGTGAAAACTTTAAACCCAATTTTCTCAGAACGTGAAATCGCTCTGTCACCCAATTCAAATACCCATAACTTTGTCAGTGTTAGAGGTAGGACAATGAATTTTAACATAACAAGAAAGGTAATGATCTGTAGATTTCAGAAAATATAACAAGTGAAATTGGCCCATTTATACTTGAAGACCCCTTTTGTAAAAACAGGTAACATTTTTTATGGAGTAGTAACATAGGGAAAGAGATAAAAGAATTTTCAATTACAGAGGGTACTAACTTGGAAAATACATTACATGATCAGACAAATCGGTGTTTCAAAACAAACACAATTACACGATAGCAAAAATACAACTGAGCATACACAGACGAACAGATGGACAGATAGACAGCCAGCCAGGCAGACAGTACAGACAAAGATATCAATAAGTACAGACACACAGACACTGAAACACAGATAGACACACACACGCACACACACACACACGCGCGCGCGCGCGCGCACACACACACACACACACACACACACACACACACACACACACACACACACACACACACGCGCGCGCACACACGCACACGTATAAAGATCTACCTTGCTGAGGCTGCCACCTTGGGGATGTACCATCACGCTTCCACCTGCCATACCGGACACACCGGACATGCCGGACATCCCGGACATTCCGGACATACCAGACATTCCGGACATACCGGACATACCAGACATGCCGGACATGCCGGACAACCCGGACATGGGAGACATACCAGCGGCCTGGTTGGGCAGACTGATGACCCAGCCCCGGTTACCCAGCTGCAAAGCCTGGGGCTGTGCCCGCGCCAAGGGGTTGAACTGCAGGTAGCCTCCATTGGTGTTGAGCAGGGCGGACAGCTGCGGGTTCCTCTGCATGACGGGGGCAAAAGCCTGCCCCAGCCGGGACGCGTTCACGTTGGGCTCGCCTAGAGTCACCTCCTTCACCACCACCATCGCCTCGGGCACGCCGCTCCCTGGGGGGGGATTTCCACCGTAACCACACCTTCGTTGGGCTTAGGGAACTGCCCCCGTAAAAAGGTCGGGGAGGGATGAACGGGGGGTCGATGACGAACTCCGGTCCGTCCAGGTTGCCGGCGTGAGGGGGGACATAGGGTCCGACAGGGGGAGGCAAGGGGGGAGGTAGGACACCACCGTCCACGACTTGCGGGGTTAAAGGGGGCTGGTACTGCAGGTAGTAGGGCTGTTTGCCGTACAGCACCGAGCCTTCCACGGGCTGCTGGGCCCCAGGGCCGGGGTCCCCTGACCCGCCGGCAGCAAAAGGCGGGTAGGGTTGGGCCAGCCAGGGCACGGGCTGTCTGCTGAAGGCTGGACCTCCGTAGTAGTAGTCGTACCCAACGTCTCTGCCCTGATACCCTGCCGCCCCTGCTTTGCCGTAGTAAGGTCCCCCCTCTCCGTTACCGTGGTAACCTCCCCCTCCTTTGCCGTAGTAACCTCCCCCTCCGTTACCGTAGTAACCTGCCCCTCCTTTGCCGTAGTAAACTCCCCTCCGTTACCATAGTAAGGTCCCCCTCCTTTGCCGTAGTAA
>CM060331.1:32473881-32481381 GCA_030674155.1 Stramonita haemastoma | reverse complement strand
TAATTTTCAGGGTGAAACAAATGTTTCCCTTCAGTGAGTCATTGCTTTCCTGCTGTTATGCAAGTTTGATAATACCAGGCTGGTTTCCATATGTTTTTTCAGGATCTCTAGAGATACTTTTCATTTTACTTGAATGCCACGTGAATAATATACATGGATGTGGTATAGCATATAATATATTTCGCTTGCTGTAGCATCCTTTAGGGACAACTAAAATAAAATCAGAATTCAAATCAGACTTACTCCGATTTGTGTGACCTTGTTTTAATCTTGTTGAGCGTTTCATTTTGGTCCATGTTCAAAATAAAAATCATCAATGTATGTGTGTGTGAATGTTTTATTATTTTATTGATTTCATTTTTATTTTACTGTGTTATTTTAAGAAAAATGAAAAAAAGACTCATGAGCATTTTTTTAACATCTAGTTCCCGTGTGTGTGCAGTTTTATAAAGTTTGTCACTGGTTCCCACTGGCAAACAATGGCCTGCTCTTCAAAAAAGCAGAAGGATTTTAACGCGTGTGTAAGATGTTCTGCAAGATGTTCTGCATGCCATGGCATGGGACCTCAGTTTAAAGTTTCATGTGTGGTGTGTGTGTGTGTGTGTGTGTGTGTGTTTGTGTGTGTGTGCACATGCGCGCAGCGTGCATAAGTGTGTGTGTGTGTGTGTACCCAGGGGCATGCATGTGCATGTGTGTGTGTTCAACACAATTACTGTCCTGTAATAATTGGAATGTCCATTTTTCACAATTACTTTTTTATGTACCCATCCCAAGTAAACCACCCTAAATACAAACAAAAATATTTTAGTATGCCTATCACAGTGATGCTTCATATTCTATAATAACTGTTTTCATTGTTAAAATGACTTACACTCAGTGGATGTTCTATGTGTTTCCAGCTTTGTCACGTGAGTGAACCGGATTCTAACTACAATGGAAAGGCCCCAAGATGACTCAGAAACTGCTATCAGGACCTAGCTCCTCTCCCTTGTCATAGTGCCTGCTTGACATAGGGTTTTCTGTTCCCACAGACTATCTATTTTAAACTTCTGCAAAAGGAAACACATTCTTAATGTCCTTATTGCAAATATAAAAAAGAAGTGTGGAGAGGAAAGAAAACAGATGTCCACATTTTTCTTTTTACAAGTGATGGCCAATGTTAAAAAAAATCTGATACTGACAGCTTTTACTACGTAAAGTTCATGAAGGGAGATAACAACTGCAAATCGCAGTGATATGTTGAACACAGAGCATACTGTTAGGACTATGTGAGGGTAAAAAAAAAGATCTTACTTTGTACACTGTGGATGTTTGTTACAATGGTACCCTTCAGTAAAACACAGGTTGCAGTCAGGCTGTAACTCCTATACAGGCTCACTTCCCAAAGCACTCTGCCAAAGTTTAGCTGAGCGAGTTCTTTCCCTTTCTTCACTTTTCCCGAACAAGGCTAGGGTGACAGTGACCTTCTCTCTTTATAACTCTCCCCTCCCCTTCCCTCCCCCCTCTCTTCTTTGCTATTTCAGCCCGTGGGAGCTGTGTGTATGTAACGTGTGTGTGTTGTTGTCTCAAAGAACTTCACCTTTTCTTCCTCTTCCTCTTCGCGCTCTGTGGCTGTATTTCACGTGGGTCAATGTGTTTCTTTGTTGTTGTCCTGTCATCGGTTTGACAGATTTCACATCGTTTTTTTGTCTTTACTGAAACCTCCTGCACAAGTTAGTTCACACACACACACACACACACACACACACACACACACACACACACACACACACACACACACACACTTCTGCGCATATATAAGTATGCAACATATTTGACATCAGGATGGGGCTTCATACATATACACACATGCAGCTAACCATTATGAGAAGAGCATTAAAGAATGCATGTTATAGGATGATGAATTCATGTGACATAGTTTACATACAATTAAAAACAAAACTCAATAAAGTAATCTAGTCAAGAATTAAAAGTATACAAGAAAACTGAGAGTCATATCCAAAAAGAAGGCAGGACAGAACAGGGGTGAGAGGGGAAAGAGAGGGGCGGAAGCAGAAAGTAAAAGAAAAGGAAGTAGGTATAATAGGTCAGACAAAAGTGGAATAGATAAGAGCTAGCAGAACAGTAAAATGCATTTAGACAGCACCTAGCAAGGAATAAAGTTTTGTCAACTAAACTGGACAGAGTTTGACAGACGAAAATGAAGCAATCATATAAAAAAAAACTGCACTAGAGGAGTAAAATAAGGCGATTTTTTGCAATCCAATTTTGTTTTTATTGCTCAAAGATGAATAGGCAATACAATTGATTGAAAAAGTAAGAGAAATCACAAGATTTAAGTTAATGTGGATGATATATATATATATATATATATATATATATATATATATATATATATATATATATATATATATATATATATATATATATATATATATATATATATATAAAACTGCTGCTGATGATATGGTTTTACTCTCAGAGATTAATGGTGCTCCCCCCTCCCAATCAATTGAATAATTTAAAGTATGCAAATAATGAATTGCAATTGAAAGTCAGTTCAAACCAAAGTAAAATAGTTTGTAGAAAAAAAGATTTTTAAGCAGCTAGAAAGAAATGGGTGTATGATGGCCTTGGGATGTCTATTGTGTCTACCTACAGATCAGGTCAGGTTAGGTGCTGGCGTGGAGCTCCACACAATGCCACCAGCCTTCCTCTTCTGTCTTCGTGGCTGCTGAGTTCTACGATATGATCTCTTGTAGCCCTCCAAGATCACTGATCTCTGGGATGTTGGAAATGTAGGATGTTTGTGGTTCGCCTCTTTTGCTCCTTGGAGAACTGTTGTCATCAGGTTTGTCTGTGTGTTCCTGTTTGCATGACCAACATATCACTGTTTGGGCTTAGCAATTTCAGCCAACATTTGTCTTTGCACTGAGAGGTCATCAACAATGCTTCCAATTGTTCTCCTGTCTGAACCAGTTGACTCTTACAGGTTGCCTGTAGAACCACGGTTCGTCTGTGATGTTTTTTAACTTTGGTAGTGTCCATTCTTCTGACCCATACAGCAATACAGGCCAGAATCACGTTTTGACAATTGTAATTTTGAGATATTTAGGTATGCCCCTGTCTCCTAAAAAGTAATGTTGTTTAACTAAATCATCTTTTGCTTGGCCATAGCGTTTTGTAGACAGGAGCGATCATTTTCTTTTACAGGGCCTAAATATTAAAAATTTTGTAGGTATTCCAGATCTGTTCCATTGATTTTGATATTCTGAGGGGTGACTGTACCATTAGTGTGAATCACTCTGCTCTATTGTTTTACAGATAGCTTGGCATTATTTTTCTACCCCCTTCAGTTTTTTTTTACGGTGTGCAAAGATCTTTCTATCAGAATAAAGAATAAATTGATTCTTGTCATGAAAAAGATGTCTTCACTCAAAGATAATGCTCTGCAACTTGTTATCAAAGTTTTGGATACTCAGTTGCAACCCATTGTGCAATTTCGTTCTGAATTATGTGGTGTAGAAAATAATGGTGCCGCATATTGTGAGTCGGTCCATTTATTTAGTTTGAAAAAGCTTTTTGGTCGTTGAAATGAAAATACCAAACGATTCTGTGTCTGAAGAGACAAATAGTCAATCTTTATTAATTTTGCAGTGATATTTATCCACGACTGGTCTGAGTTGTCAAAAATAATACGGTTTATTTTACACGCAATGAGTAAAATTAGATGGGTAACTCATGTAAGTTAATGCACATGTGGGCTAGAATATACATGGATACATCAGGTGGTAAGTGATGGAAAAAAATTGGTACAAAGTTTTTGCCAACAGTTCTTAGTCTGCAGGTGTTAAAGTTGGGAAACAGATTAAGTCTTGTGGGAGAGAGAGATCAAATCAAATCAAATTCTTTTATTTCTAGGATAATTAATAAGCACCCATGTGCTTTCTTTACATCCAGTCCCCGTCTCTTGTGTGTGTGTGTGTGTGTGTGTGTGTGTGTGTGTGTGTGTGTGTGTGTGTGTGTGTGTGTGTGTGTGTGTGTGTGTGTGTGTGTGTGAGAGAGAGAGGAGAGAGAGAGAGAGAGAGAGAGAGAGAGAGAGAGAGAGAGAGAGAGGAGAGAGAGAGAGAGAGAGAGATTTGATTTGATTTAATTCAATTTGATTTATTCTTTTATATCGAGGATAATTGAACAAGCACTCTTGTGCTTTTTTTATGCAGTCCCCGTGTGTATGCAGTTGTGTAAATATAATTTTTTCCCACCAGCACACGATGGCCTACTCTTACGAAAAGCGGAACAGTTTAACGTGTGCGCAAGGTGTTCTGCGTGCGTCCGCACACGGGGCCTCGGTTTAAAGTCTCATCCGAAGGACTTTTGGGGAGAGTGGAGTCAGCACTGATGTTAACTCCAGGAGAAAAATCTCCTCGACCGGACTCGAACCCGAGTCGTCAAATTGCGAGCGCAATGTTCTGACCAAATAGGCTATCCGTCCCATAATGAGAGAGAGAGAGAGAGAGAGAGAGAGAGAGAGAGAGAGAGAGAGAGAGAGAGAGAGAGAGAGAGAGAGAGAGAGAGAGAGAGAATAATCTTTATTTTTCAAGAGTAACAGAGAGAGAGAGAGAGAGAGAGAGAGAGGAGAGAGAGAGAGGAGAGAGAGAGAGAGAGAGAGAGAGAGGAGAGAGAGAGAGAGAGAGAACAAACAACACAGAAATTTAGTGAGTAAGAAAGCAAACCCAAATCCTTCGTTTATTCATGGCAGCAGTTATTCTTTTCAACCACAGTTACTCTACCTCCATGTACACTAGCACTTTTTCTTTGAATGAAAAAACAACAACACAACTCTTAAAAAACAACTGGAGTGGGTACAAGTAGTAATTAACAGGAGGGAGTGGGGGTGGGTGGAGCTTGGAGAAGGAGAGAATCAACCTCTTCCCTGTTTCAGCCATCGACAGAAAGCAGGAGAGTGAGCAAGGGGACACTAATCCGCCACACCAGGCATAGTGTCAGGTGGCAGTGGCCTCCCTCCTGGTCTCGACTGGCACGAGAGGGCAGCACTATGAACTGACCTCGAGGGTCAGTTAAGGACAGTGACCCAGATTGGAGAATGACCATTGCTTTTTGTGGGTTTCCTTTTCATGTTGTTTTCATTGAAATAACATAATCATTGTCCAGGTATGGTGAGTGAGTGTGTGTGTGTGTGTGTGTGTGTGTGTGTGTGTGTGTGTGTGTGTGTGTGTGTGTGTGTGTGTGTGTGTGTGCCTGTGCTTTCAAGAAGTTTAGCTTGTGGTTGTGGTTTTGAGTTAGTGGGTTTTTTGTTGGTGAAAGTTGGGTTGTCAATTGGTGTTGTTTAAAAAAAGTGTATCAGTACTGTACACTGGAATGGCAGCAGGATGGGGTTTGATCTGAGCAACTGAACGCCCAACACTTTTATATCCTATTTTAGTCAACCTCTTGTATTTCTTGTGAAGGTCATGCAAGAGACCATCTGTGAATGACCTCTACTGTTTCTCTTGGAGGCAGATCCATTTGCAATCTGTAATTTACTGATGGCATTGACCTCCTTGGAGTAGTGACAACAAATTCCAAGAACTTACAAGCAGCTAGAAGAATGAGCAAGTGCTTTGATGGTTTGAAGATCAGTGGAGAGAAGAGCAAACAGCACCAGTGACTGGACAAGTAGTATTGTCAGGAATGGTCCCCAGCTTAGAAAAACAACTTAGAAAAGTAGATGCCTTTAGATATCTTAACTCCATGCTGACCAAAGATGGCAACTCCTTGGCTGAAATAAAGATCAGAATAGCCCTTGCAACCTTGACCACAGCAAAAACTGAACAGGATTTAGATAAGCAAACAGATCAGCTTCTCAACCTAACACAAGTTTTATTATTATAATTTTTTTTAGAGTACTCATATTTTCCATTCCTCTGTTTGACTGTAAAAGCCTGTCCCTGGCTAAAGAAATGAAAAAAAAGAAAATTCAAGCCACTGAAATAAACTCATTCAGAAGGCTTTCTACACATCTCCTGAAAGGAGCTCAGAACCAACGAACCAGTATGGCAAAGATGTTCATGGAGCTGGGTCACAGGAACCTCTTTCTGGCTGTTTAGAAGAGGAGGAAACTGCCCTGTATATGCATGTCACAAGTCATAAAACTTGTCAGAATTATCCTTCTGGAGACCTGAGGGGGAGGGGTAATGCAGAGAAAGACAGAATATGAAGAAGTGGTTGTAGAACAGCACAGATGGGGCCAGCCTTGATAGGGATGTGTTGCAGCAAAAGGCTGAAAACAGACCAGTCATTTAAAAACTGTTGACCACAGCGTCCCTCCTGACACCCTGATGACCATCTTGGTCAAGGGACTGATAATGGTGATGATGATGATGATGATGATGATGATGATGATGATGACCTTCATATTCCTACTGTTGAAAAATGAACTGAATCCCTCTACAATCATGAGTCTTGGTATGGATATTTTGTAAATGGCTACAATTTTTGGACCAGAAAATCATTCATTTTAATTCTATTATTTTGAGGATTTTGAATAAGCACTTATGTGCTATTTTACATCCAATTCCTGTGTACATGTAGCTTTGTGCTTTTTGCCAGTTGTTCTCAGGCACACAATGGCCTGCCTGCCCTTCCAGGGGAGTGAAGTCTGTACTGATTTTTACTCAGGCTGCATAATTGGATTTTTCTTATATAACAGATTTCTAAATGCTTTTTCTTTTGATATGCTGAAATTCCCCTAACTTTTTTTCTTAGTGCTGTTTAGTGTAGTGGCAGATTTTAAAACTTTATTATAGGCCTCAGTTACATTCAAATCATGGAGCAGTCTTTTTTCTTTCTTTCTTTCCTCTGTTTTCGTTTTTTAAATTTTTTAAAAATTTTTTTGTTTATTGGATATCTTTTATTCAGTGACCTTAAAACACCACTCCCTCACTCACATATACCCAGTGTTAGGAGCAAACACTGCCCAGTATGAGATATAGTGTGCATCCCATGGATATCATATGACAGTGTACCACAGCTGTCAGTTTCCCCCACTTTCAGCTCCTCTCAGCAGCTGATTTAATCCATACCATCCCAGCCCAGATGGGGGCCAGCTGGTGCTAATTATAGCAGGAACTGACCACACTTGGACTAGGTAAAAGGAAAGGGCGCGCTAAATATAGCACTCTTGACAGAGTGATGTTGGATTTGTGAGCTGTGGTACATTGGTCAGATTTAGTTAGTGCTTTAGTGTATGCTGATGTGTGCTTTCTTAGGACCTGTGGTCCAATACTTAAAAATCTGATATAGACAAGCCAAACGAAAGAGGACTGAAAGGGAGACTATCTTTTCGTTATAATGACTGACAGCGTGGCATTAGGAACTTTTGCCTTTGGAGAGTTTTTCTTTGACCAAGTCACCTGATCATTCTATCTATCCATCCCTTAGTCTGGCGACCGTGGGGGCACGCATGAAGACTTGACAACCAGTTCCCTCCATTCCTCTCTC
>CM060331.1:32446381-32468881 GCA_030674155.1 Stramonita haemastoma | reverse complement strand
GAAAAGAGTACAGACGGTAGAGATGAGATGGTTCCAGAGACTCCTTGGCATCTCCTACAGAGACCACATACGCAACGAAGACGTGCATAACAGAACCCAGCAAACGATTGGTCCCTACGAAAATCCTTTATCAATCGTAAAGAAGCGTAAACTTAAATGATAAGGGTATATCACAAGATCAAAAGGACTTGCAAAAACAATACTGCAAGGCACTGTACAAGGACGAAGAAAAAGAGGCAGACTAAAGAAGAGATGGGAGGACAACATCAGCGAGTGGACAGGCCTAGAACTCCAGAAAAGTTTGAGAAAGGCAGAACAGAGTAAGGAATGGAGGGAACTGGTAGTCAAGATTTCAGGGGTGCATCCACGGTCGCCAGACTCAGGGAAAGATAGATAAATTAAATAGATAAACAGACAGACAGACAGACAGATAGATAGAGTGATAGTGATGGTGTGATTGCAATTGTGTCGTTGCATCTCTGAGTGTCATAACCCTTTTGTCTTCTTTCACTTGCATTTTCTTTTTAAAAATTCCATTGATTGCACCCGCAAGTTAAAAAAAAATCACGAATTTTTACCCAAGGAAGACTTTTTTAACGACAAATTGAACATTATTTTGTGCATTATTATAAAAGATCCCTGACCTTCTTTCTCTTTTGGTAGACGTCTAATTTTTTTCCTTTTTTCCTTTTTTGTTCATTTACTCTATCATTTATAGCGTACTTTAGAAAAAAGATCGAAGAGGACATTCAAAGCAAAAACCTGATGCTATGAACTGTAACAAAAAACTGATGAGGGAAGGACACACACACACCATGAAGAATCCCAAAAAATAATGAGGGTCTTTTATCTGGTCACTTGTGTACACGGTAACTGTGAAATGTTCCATCTGCATCAAGGTAGGATGCAAAAGAGCAAGTGTTATGGCGTAGACAGACGTTATGTCTTTTAGTGTGTCTGAAAAAAAGTATGGTCACACTGATGTCTGCAACTCGTGTGATAGTCGTGTAAAACCAGTTGATGACATGATCATGCATGTTCCCTTTTAGTAACACTTTTTTTTATTGTTACCATTTTGTCTGCCCTACATAATCTTCTGCGTTTTTAGTTACTTACGTTTCTTTATTTTTTGATGTGTAGGCTTGTGTCAGTGCTCAGTTAGCTCGGCAAAGTTTCGATCACTATACAGTACAGGTGAGTTCATAACCCTTACCGTTATTATCGTTCATCTTACTTGATCAATCATCCCCGAAGTCCGAATGCGGCTACCTTAATGGTGTGCAAAATACGGTGGCATAGCCTACACAAAATCTCACTCTTGGTGAACCTCGGAGCTCTAGCCGAGGAGCGAAAAAGCATACCAAAAGGGGGTAGAAACCATTCCTTTTTTATTTTATTTATTTTATTCTTTTATATCGAGGATAATGGAATAAGCATTAATGTGCTTTTTTTCATCCAGTCCCCGTGTGTATGCAGTTGTGTAAAGATTGTAATGTTCTTCTCACAGGCACACAAAAGACAATCTTACGTAAAAGCGGAACAGGATTTTAAAGTGTGCGCAATGATGCTCTGCTGCGTTGAACACAGTGATCGGTGTCATCTGTCCGGTTTTTACTTTTGTCTCCAATACGAACAGACCTTTTGTTTTAGTGTGGGACGGTCAGTACTCGAGTGTTAACTCCAGAGTGAAAATTATCCTCCTCAATCATCCGAAGTCCGAAACTTGGGTCGTGCAAAATTGCGAAGCACAAATACTCTTGTGACTGAGCCACGAGGCGAATAAACTCCAGTAGCCCCTACAAATCGCATGCTGCATGCTGGGCATGTTCGTGTCCAGACTAGCTACCGGCGATAACTTTCTGGAAAAGCGACTGGGATGTAGCTGCACGCAAGATGGCGTGTATTTGCAAGCAGCACTTCTGATTGTAGCCTCCTCCAGACAACTTGCTGGTGAGGAAGTCAAAGTCAACGCTCACCTCAGTTACGCCAGTTAAGATCTGAACCCCCACTTTCTGGTATTTGCAGGTCACCAATCTGACGATCTAACCACTAGCTCATTCATTCCCTCTTTAGCAAGGCCACGGGTTGAAAATGAAGTATATTGCTGTGTCAGGACAAACTGTGAGGTACCAGGACTGGTAAACCAGTGTCACTGCCACAACATTTGAAAACAGTTTATTCTGAAGTTTATATTCAAACTGTCCTTGCTGAAAAGAACCCTAAATGCAGCCATCATGACCTCAACGACACACACCATTTCACAACGAGACTCAGGCAGCCATGACGTCATCAGAGGAAAAAAACGCATGTCGAACGACATTGAGAGACACGCAGCTAGAAGCTGCTCTGTATGACGTGAAAGTTAAATGTCAGCCAATTATTATGAAGGAAATTAGCAACCTCGCTTCTGAATGCGTAACAACAATCATTATCGTCGTCTTCTTTTTCGTCGTCGAACGCTCAGACAGCAACAATTGTGGTTTTGTCAAATGAGGGAAAATGTGTTGCGCTTGCCGTTAAACGCTTGACAAGTCAACAATCATCTAATACATAAAGAAAGCAATCATGGCATCAGTGGCACCCAAGAGACGGGATAGCCTAGTGGTCAGAACATTGTGCCCGCAATTTGACGACCCGGGTTCGATTCCCGGTGGAGGGGATTTTTCCTCTAGAGTTAACATCAGTGATGACTCCACTCCTCCCAAAAGTCTTTCGGATGAGACTGTAAACCGTGTGCGAACGCACACAGAAAATCTAGCACACCCTTTAAATCCTGTTCCGCTTTTCGTAAGAGTAAGCCATCGTGTGCCAGAAGGAACAGATGGCATTTACGAAACTACATACACACGGGGACAGATGTAAAAAAGCATATGATGCTTATTCCATTATCCTCGGTATAAAAGAATAAAAGAAAGTAAAGACTACTGTGGGGCCCTGCAGGCCACAGACTCACCTGTAGGCAGCATCCTGCGGGCACTGCTGCAGGGTCAGGTTGTGGTGGCGGCAGGCCAGGTAGGAGGTGCAGGTGGGGTCTATCCAGTACGGCATGGTCTCGTTCTCCCGGGGGCAGGGCAAGCTCAAGGACACGTTCCGACCTTGACCTCCAGGTGTTTGGGGCAGCACCCTCTGCAGCAGCGGTGACCGTGTCTCTAGAGGAGGACTGGCTGAGGGCTGGGAAAGCTGAGCTGACGCGGGGACACTGCACACAGAGGATTGGAGGTTACAGGTAGACAAAAGCATAAATCTATTGACTTGGACATTGCAGATGGATAACAAAAGCTATTACTGGGACATTGGCAGAATGATAACACACATTAAAGGTCTACTAACCTTTTGGTAACATGCAGATGGTATCAGACAATTCAGTCTATTGACAAGGTAGCATTGAGCTTATGGTGGGACAGACTTAATTCTATGTACCAGTGGGACATTGGCTGTGGAAACAAGTAAGTCTTTTTGACTAGGGTCAAATGACATGTGTGATAGTACAATAATTTTGTCACTCTGACTAGGCACTTGCAGATGGTTTAGACATAAGGCTATTGACCAGGGCTCGATGTTCATCGAATGACTTAACACAATTGTCTTTGACCAGGAAGAATGGCAGATGGTACGACCCATAACCTCACTTTGACTTGGGCATGCGAAATAAACAATGAATCTATTTAAGACTTTCAGGATGATAAAAAACATAAGTCTATTGACTAGAACATTGCAGATAGATAAACAGACTAGTTACTGGACATGGCAGACTTATCAGCAGACCGATTACTAGACAGGACATTTTTTTTATAGGAACAACAACAAATAAATCGTACACTGTATACATATGGAGAAATGGATCAGCCCATAAATCTGAGCACTATAGAAAAAAAAGGTCAGCCCATATACTTAGATAATGGACAAAGAAAAACGATAAGCCAGCCCATGAGATGGCATTGTAGACAGGAAAAGATAACCCCATAGTGGCATTGTAGACAGGAAAAGATAGCTCCATAGGTGGTATTGTAGACAGGAAAAGATAACCCCATAGTGGCATGTTAGACAAGAAAAGATAACCCCATAGGTGGCAATGTATACAAGAAAAGATAACCCCATAGATGGCATGTAGACAGGAAAGATAACCCCATAGATGGATATGTAGACAGAGGAAAACACAAGGCCGGAGACGGACACTGCAGACTATGATATTTCAGACAGAGACGAAGATCAACCATAGAATCGAGCATTTTAGACAGGAGAAAAAGACCAACCATAGACTGTGACATTTTAGACTGAGAAAACAAAACAAAACCCATAGACTCAGACACTGCAGAGAGAATCAAATAAGCCTGTAGACTACAGTATTGCAGACAGAAAAAAGGGTTAGCAATAGACTTAAAGACCGCATACAGACAGACAGACAGACAGACAGACAGACAAGAAGAAGAGAGAGAGAAGAGAGAGAGAGAGAGAGAGAGAGAGAGAGAGAGAGAGAGAGAGAGAGAGAGTAATGGATAGATGGCTGGCTGTGAAAGTGAAAGCCAGTATAGAAAGGGATCAGACCATTGACAGTTCACAACTCAGCCATTCTATTGCGTGATGGCAAGGTAGGGTCAGAGCCAACTTTGACATGTCCTACCTGAAAAACAGGCTATGTGATAGATAGGTGATGGAAAGTAAATATCGCGTGTACACTTGCGCAACCGCATTAACATTCGCCGCCATCTTAGCCCCAGCCCCACCCCCCCCCCCCCCTCCTTCAATCGCTGCAAAATCATGAAGAGTGAACAGACGTCAACTTGATGATGGAAGAACAACACGGATGCTGGAAAGACTTCACACTGATTAGCATTTCCATCAAGAACTCAAATGCCAAGCTGTCTGTCGATGTTTCAACGCTGTCTGTTTTTGATTCTCTCTCTCTCTCTCTCTCTCTCTCTCTCTCTCCTCTCTCTCTCTCTCTCTCTCCTCTCTCTCTCCTCTCTCTCTCTCTCTCTCTCTCTCCGATGTATCCCTGAAAAGGGCGGGAACTGGATGTAAAAAAGCACGCGAGTGCTTATCTATTATCCTCGAATAAAAGACTTTGCCTCGAATAAAAGACTTTGCCCCCCCCCCCCCCTCTCTCCTCCTCTCTCTCTCTCTCTCTCTCTCTCTCTCTCTCTCTCTCTCTCTCTCTCTCTCTCTTCTCTCTCTCTCTCTCTCTCTCTTCTCTTTCATATCAAATGTATAGACAATTTATAAGTTCACATAATGTCAAACCTTATCTAAAGCTTGATATGGACATTCATTTGAAAAGAATTATGTCTAGGTTTAGACTTGGTGTATCAGATATAAATGTTCATAAATTCAGCTACAGACAACATGATGCTGATGACCTCATGTTACTATGCCAGTTATATAAGCAAGCACCTAAAGATGAAGTGCATTTTGTTTTATGCTGTCCAGTGTTAGAGGATATTAGGCAGAATTACATCCCTGTAAAATATAGTAGGCAGCCGAATTCATTTAGATTCTGTTGTCTCATGTCGTCAAATCAGCCCGAGGTTGTGCGTAGCCTTACTTTATATTTGTGTAAAGCTTTCAGAATAAGAGATATTTTGCTATCGTAAGTCATTTTTTGTAACTGTCTTTTTGCTCTGAAATAACTTTTTGTTCTTATTATTGTTTTTACCCCCCCCCCCCCCCCACACACACACCAAATACTAAGCAGTTGGGCAACCCCCTTCATGTATGGGCCGATGGCCTTTTTGTGAATAAATCGTTTGAGTTCGAGTTCTCCGTCTGTCTGTCAGTCAGTCAGTCAGTCAGTCAGTCAGTCTGTATGTCTGTCTATCTGTCTGTCAGTCTGTCTCCATCTCTCACTCTCAAAATATCTTTTGTGTTTCTGTCTGTCTGTCTGTCTGTCTCTCTATCTCTCTCTTTCTGTATCTATCTCTATAATTATCTTTGTATCTCTCCCTGTCTCCTCCTCCCTTTTTCCTGTATCTGTGTCTGTCTGTCTGTTTCTTGTTCACTCTAGGTAACATTAGACTTAAACAAGAATTAAAAGTAGCTAAAACAAGTCCAACAATTAAAACAATTAAATTAAAAAGAAAACCTATAACAGAACATTAATAGCAGACCGAGAAATAACTTAGGCAATATTAACAATTTCTGGTCTATGAGTGAGTAAACCCACAGATTCCCTTTTCAGATCTATGATACCAAATTTTTTAAAATAATGATGTCAAGATAGGGCAGTCAAAAAGAATGTGTTCACAGGATAAAAAGTGTTAACAAGCACATATCACATTTTGGGAATACTTGGTTTTCCACGAGTTTAAACGCAGCTTATATATTATATTTCTGTCTGTCTGTATGTCTCTGTCTCTCTCTCTGACTGTATGTCCATCCATCCATCCATCCATCCATCCATCCATCCATCCATCCATCCATCCATCCATCCATCCAGAAATCCAGAAACACATACATACATAAACACACACACACACACACATACATACATACATACATACATACATACATACATACATACATACATACATACATACATAAATACATACATACATTCACCACCACCACACCACAACCATCATCATCAATATCATCATTACCATCATCATCAATATCATTACCATCATCATCATTAGTAACAACATCATCATCATCATCATCATCATCATCATCATCATCATCATCATCATCATCATCATCATCATCACCACCACCACCACCACCACCACCACCACCACCACCACCATCTTTCAAAAAAAGCCCAGGACTGACCCAAGAGGACAGCCAGCAGCAATCCCAGCTTCATGATGATGGAAACAGGACCTGATTTCATCTTTCTAGCGACTGTACTACGCTTGTGTAGATTCCACTACGAAACAACAACAACAACAGCAGCAGCAGCAGAGAAGAGAACAGCAGTGCTTGTGTTGGCAGGTCTTTGGCGTAGTTCTTCAGCTGTGTACACCTTGTCACACCACTTGTCGTTCACAATGCAGAACACCGGCCATGTCGGCGTTATATAGATGGCCTCTAGTGATGGGAGAACTCTACAGGGGTCAGGGGCCCATCACTAAGATGCAGGTGGTATAAGGCCCGCTACTACTGATCCGATGTGTCGGGATCACTGCAGGAGTGCAGTCCCCCTGCTGTTGTTGCATTGCGCGCCGCCTACTATACAGGAAAGTCAAACAACTTCAAAACACTTCCGGCTCAGATTTATTTTAGAGGACGTGCATGCATGTGCGCTAATGTGCTTAAGAAGGCAAGGACTGGGTGCGGGGAGGTTAATTACTTTTAATTCTGTGGAGTAAGAATGTGGTATTGTTGCGTAGGGAGTAAAGACGCTCATGTATAAACTCAATTCGGTGGATTGCATCTTGGGCTGAAGCTAAAAATGTCACCATTTTCAAGTCGTCCTTATTAGTTATGGCAAAGTGGGTCGTCTTTCAGATGAAAGTGAATCGAGGCCTTGTGTATACTTCACGTGTAGTGCAGGTGACAGAAATGTTGAAGAAATTAAGCAAATATATATGTAAAAAAAACCTCATTTAAATGCAAGTTTATTGACCTTGTTAACAGTTGTTTAAATCATTATAAAAATCAACTCAATTAGATTTGAACAGGTTGGTATATCTGTGCACTCCATTATTTAATATGTATTCATTTTCCATTGTACTCATTGTAATTGACAGAAAAAGAAAGCACTTGGCCTTTATCGAGTCCAAACGGGCTTTTGATAATGCGTGTGACCGAAGTAACATGTGTAGCAGAGAAAAACAAGTGCCAGTTACCAGCTACAGCATTGATTACCACTTGTACAATAACGCCATAGCGTGCATCAAGTTTGCATGCGGGATCACCGTTTCCAATGTTTACAATCCTCTACAGGAATAGGTCAGGGTGAAAAGTTTTCCTTTCTTTTTTATTTGCAGGGTAAGTACTTAAAATTGTTTTAAAGAAATGCATGGACCACCCCGGCTTGTAGCGTGAAGCACGAGATCTTTATTGGGCCGTAAGGGGAAAACAAACAAGACACCTTATTGAAAAGAATTTTTTGTTAGTTATTCTTATGACTGTACAGTGGATACACAATCAACACAAGAGTGACAATATGCACTGAATGGTATGACTAATTATTGTGACAACTATTTTTTTTTCAGCTCATATTTTCAAGAATTAAAGCACAAAACATTACAAGTTATGAATTTTTGTTTCCATAGAACTTAGTGTTTGTCTTCATAAGTCTTTCATTTGTATCATTAATGACAAGTTTCCCCGATGTTCCATTACTGCATGAACTGTTTTTGCAGTTATTAAACATTAACCTTGCTGTTGCTCTAACTATGTAGTGCATTCTGCAATTGGAAATTCTTTTTCTCCCCAAGAATGAACATGTTTAAGCAAAACATTACCAACTGCTATAACAACAGAAATAAATAGAATGGCATTTAGTTATCAGTGGTATATGTTAATTTTAATTATAACGGTACATTTAATGCAGGACAAAAAATTGTTGATATTGATTTTCAAGGGTCATGTTTAGTCTGCCTCGAAGCTACACGAAACTTGCATTGTTTGATACAAAAAGAGCTGTCCATTGGACCTAAACTGCAAAGCATTGTATTCAGGTACAACTGACCATGCATACGTATTTGTTTATTTTTTGCAACAGTATAATGACACTAAAAAAGTCGACGCCAGACTGTATTATATTACACTGTACTGTAATGTATTATATTGTATTATATTGTATTGTGCTATATTGTGTTGTGTTGTATTGTATTGTGTTGTATATAGAGAGTGTCCCCACAATAGTATCACCACCCATGAAAAAAAAAAAAAAAATTTGCTTCCCTACGAGAGAGGTTATTTTTGCTTCAGAATTTAGCCATGAACAGCGATATTGCTTCCGAGGGTTCTTTTACGTGAGATAAATGTGTATTACACATGGGAACTTGGCACATCATCTTATCCAAAAGACTAGCTAGCACCCACACCACCACTCATGGTCTAGTACATGGAGAAAAAGTTTGGGTTCAAACTTGTACAATGTATATGGCAAACGATTTAAGGGTATTGCCAGAATCACTAGTTCACATTTTATCGTGTACAGAATGTTGAACAATGAGCTCCTTTTTCAAACCGAAAAGTTCTGGAATGTCCTGTAAGAAGTCAGCTCAAATAAGAAGTGAAAATTTGTACTAACTATATGGCTGTCATATAGGGCTTAAACCAGTGCTGC
Source organism: Stramonita haemastoma (assembly GCA_030674155.1). Lineage (NCBI taxonomy): Eukaryota > Metazoa > Mollusca > Gastropoda > Neogastropoda > Muricidae > Stramonita > Stramonita haemastoma. The sequence goes on along the minus strand of CM060331.1, from coordinate 32,459,643 downwards.
CGGAATCAATGCCTACATGTTAATAGAATTCTGAAAGAATGATGTGTTTTGTGCATGTTTCATGTACTCTAAAATAAAATCTGGTTTTGCAGTTGCACCAACAACGGAGTTGTTCCGAGCAAGAGAGAGAGAGAGAGAGAGAGAGAGAGAGAGAGAGAGAGAGAGAGAGAGAGAGAGAGAGAGAGAGAGAGAATAATATTTATTTTTCAAGGGTAACAGAGTAAGTATTTACATACTTTTTTCATCCCAACCTTGCCCTGATTAGGGAATAGAAGAGAAGAAAAAAACCTCACCAACGCAGAACGAAAACAAAGAAAGACCCTCCTCCCAAAAGCAAAAACAAAAGCAGAAAGTAAAAACAAAAACAAAGAAAAATAAAATCACCATCACCAAAATAAGAAGTTCAACCTGTGATAGTAAAAAGAAGAGAGAGAGAGAGAGAGAGAGAGAGAGAGAGAGAGAGAGAGAGAGAGAGAGAGAGAGAGAGAGAGAGAGAGAGAGAGAGAGAGAGAGAGAGCAAACAAGGGGAAGGAGAGAAGGGTAAGGGGCGTTTGCGAGGGGGGTGGAGAGGGCAGTATGGAGAGGAGCGAGGGTTCGGCTTTCCAGTCACGTACACGTGGTCAGTTGCTCAGCGTGACTGGACAGGGACGTCTGTGGCTTTGCGTCACGACCAGTGGTCACGTTGAAGGGAAGCCGGTTTGAGCATATTGGTTTTCAAGAAAAGGAAAACACAATCGCGCAACATAACAACTACCAGGTTTAGAGTCTGTCTAGTGCTTCCTTTATCGAACAGAAACAAGTCTAGCCAATACGAGCCACGTCGAAGATTGTGTGATATTTTACAAAGAAACAAATGAAATGAGGACTTAAAACAATCGTCAACATTTTATAGTGTCAGAATGTTAAAAGAAATGAAAAAAAGTAGAATGTATCAAGTTTAAGTACACAAAAACAAACACATCATGTTAATTGACGACTCCAGTTTTTCAATAAAGGTTTATATGTCTTTGAGTGTTTTAGAAGTCAATTTTCATGATTTTTTTGTGAGGGCAGGATGAAAAAAAGTTGAAAAAACTTAATCTTTTACCCCCAATAAAGATAATTCTGATTTGGCTTGACTTGACATCACAGATCGTGGTGAGTTGTCTGCTTTGTTTAGAACGAAAGATAATAGAGACCAGCGTCTTATTCTCTGTTTGTTTTTGTTTTGTGGTCGCCCAATCTCTGGCAAGGTACATGCGTTACCGTTTTCACGCCACTCACTTCGATCTCTCCGCCCCAGAGCCATACCCAGACTCGTGCTATACAGGGCCACAAGTCTACAGGGAGTTTATCAGTATCAGGCCGCAGTGAGGGCACCCGCTAGAGGGCCCCTGCACTGCCGCTTTGCTCCTTTGATGTGTTCCGGGTGCCCGTTCTGAGCTAGCATACGCAAGACACCATTTACTAAGCCCCTTGCTTGTTGATGACGATGGTTTAATGGCGGAAATAGTAAGACATTCCTCCAACGGCCTTTTCCAGTGAACCTCTAACCCCGAATGATTTGGCAATAACTCACCACAGGCACAGAATCAAAGACGTTGTTTTATTGCACGATGAGGATTGATGATCAAGATCATGTAATGATGATGCTATTAAAGCACATGAGCTATGAGACTACCCGAAAGGGCTACACTCTGCACTTTCTTCTAGCATGATGATATATCCCAGGGTCAACCAGGCCCGAAAGATACACAGACGCTTGTAGTATTGGTCAGGTATTTCGAGCAACACTTTCAAAACCGCACCTGTAAAGTGGGTAAAGCTCCATTTTGTGGTCCCAGTCTTCCCAATGAGCCCACAGCAAGTTCGCTTTGTGTAGGAGTTATGACTCACGGGATTCAAACCCGAGACCTTCCAGCCCGTAACCCAAAGTACTAACCACTGCTCCATGGTGACTACATGTACAAACCAGCTTTATCATGTCTTCCTCTGGCTGCTTTTGTTTACAGGGAGGGTCATTTATTAACGATATATAACAGCATCGTCTTCAGAATCGGGGTGACAATAAACAAAAGCGGTCTTCGCTTAGCGTGTTCGGGAAAACAATACGGCAAAGAATGCGGGAAATAACAATAAAGATATATAGCCAAGCGACGAATGATAAAGGCCAGGGGAAAAGGTGGCCAGACGAACGATTACCCAAACAAAAATGACCATATGGTATAAAGTTGCGTGTGTGTGTGTGTGTGTGTGTGTGTGTGTGTGTGTGTGTGTGTGTGTGTGTGTGTGTGTGTGTGTGTGTGTGTGTGTGTGTGTGTGTGTGTGTGTGTGTGTGAGAGAGAGAGAGAGAGAGAGAGAGAGAGAGAGAGAGAGAGAGAGAGAGAGAGAGAGAGAGAGAGAGAGAGAGAGAGAGAACTATGATATTATGTACATTGGCCATGGGCCACAATACATTTCTTGGGCTTGGGATGGAACACACACACACACACACACACACACACACACACACACACACACACACAGAGAGAGAGAGAGAGAGAGAGAGAGAGAGAGAGAGAGAGAGAGAGAGAGAGAGAGAGAGAGAGAGAGAGAGGCTCTAATCTTCGTTAGTTGTGTCTATGTGTGTGTGTGTGTGTGTGTGTGTGTGTGTGAGAGAGAGCGTGCATGTGCGCGTGTGCGTGACCACGGCGTATGTATTACTAACATTTTTTTTATCTGAGAAAATTCTCCCCAAATGCCAAGAAATAGGCCTAGCTCAAGCTCTTGATTGGATTTGAGATCACAGACAGAGAAGAATGTCTGTCAACGGTAAAGGCAAAGAAAATAGGTCGTGATCTGTGGAGTGACTGTATCCTTACGCCCACCACCTGGTGGTGAAGAGGCCGGCAGAAAATTGTGAAATGTAAGGAGAGAAAAACTTCATACACATAAGGGAACTTCTACCCTCCTCTCACCCCCCTTCCCTAGAAAAAGGAAATGAAGTGGCTGAACTACATCTTCCCACGTCATCAATTCTTATCCTTGTCATTGGCTCCTCATTTACTAAAATGGTTTGCTTGCTTGCTTGCTTTTTTTCTCTCCCGTTCCTCGCCTAGAGCTCTGAGGTTTACAAATGGTGAGATTTTGCCTAGATGTGACAGTTTTTACCCACTATTAGGCACATTCCGACTTCGGTGATTTATTTGGTTTTGATAAACATTCTCAGGTAAATGTCGTTTAATGCAGATATTTCACGACATTATTATGTGCATTAAAAAAAATGTTGATAGTCATTCTTGAAGTTAAAGAAAAGACCCGTGTTCAAATGTTACTGAAATCTACATTTGTTGACAAAGAAATTGGAAGTTGTACGTATTTCAAACTGACTTTAGGAGAAATTTTTGTGCTTTGTGAGTAGTGTAAGTATTTGTCCTGCATTTATATCTGTATCTATATATACAGATGCATAAATGTAATCGTATATATATATATATATATATATATATATATATATATATATATATATATATATATATATATATATATATGATCGAGCCAGTTAACTGCTATTTTTTGGATTGTTGACATTACCGTACTTATGGTCACTATTCAGTTGGTATTCTTCTTCTTGTTATTGTTTGCAGGCATTCGTTGCATTACTTTAAAAAGAAAATTTATTACAAAAGTCTCAGAAAATTGTGTACACCATGCGGACATCAGTGTAGTGTAGTGTAGTGTAGTGTAGTGTAGTGTAGTGTAGTGTAGTGTAGTGTAGTGTAGTGTAGTGTAGTGTAGTGTAGTGTAGTGTAGTGTAGTGTAATGTAGTGTAGTTTAGTGTATTGTAGTGTAGTGTAGTGTAGTGTAGTGCTGTCTAGTGTAGTGTTGTGTTGTGTTGTGTAGTGCAGTGTGTTGTAGCGTAATGTAGTATAGTACTGTGTAGTGTTTTGCAGTGTAGAGTGTCTGCGCATGCGTGTGTGCGTGTGAGCGCGTTTGTGCATGCGTGTGTACACACTTGTGTACACGAGTGCGCATGCACGGACGCACATGCATGTGCAACCACTAACTCATTCCAACCCACAGAAGAGAGAAAAAAAACATTCACACATTTTCTTACAACCAAGAACAACAACACCTCTTGTACGTGACGGTTGACGACACCAGTCGTCATAACCTAAACACACAGCAGCAGTAAAAACAAAGCAGCACAAACACTGAGACTCCTTGAGCAGACGACCACACCATTAGATGGCTTGTTTCCTTGCTGGAGGACACATGGTAATTCCTCCATACTCCATACAAACTCCAAGGTTGATGACAGTGGGCTTTGGAACAGCCACAGTTAGGCAAACTGCCCGCTAAAAGAAGTGCTTTATTTTATTGCTTAGCATCCTTGTACAAACAAGCCCGTGCTGTTAAATCTGCAAGTCTGTAGGCTGGACACTGGGGGTGAGGTTGCGGGAGATAGGGAAAGTGAAAACTTGGGGTGAGAGGGACGAAAGTGATGTTTTGGATTGTAGTGGTTGCCCCATTGCAGTATGACCACAACTGCTGACCTTCCGCCTTCTGGATAATATTCACAATAATTATTCTGGTGACGAGAGAGAGAGAGAGAGAGAGAGAGAGAGAGAGAGAGAGAGAGAGAGAGAGAGAGAGAGAGAGAGAGAGAGACTAAACCAAGTATGGACGTGCATTTCCTTGGGTGATACAATAAGGATAACATGCTTCTTTCTCAACTGGTTTTTGAACAACATGACACCCCACATGCGCTCACGCGCGCCTGAGCACACACATACCTTCACACGCGCGCGCACGCACACACACACACACACACACACACACACACACACACACACACACACACCAACGCACATAGACGAAAAAACCGCGTACGTGTACGCATAGATATGCATGTCACATAAAGACGAGGCTAGATGTAAAAAGAACATAAAACATTAAAGAATTAATGTGACGTGCATATTCATAAGGCAAACGATTTTAATTAAGTGCACGATGATAACGTTTACAGTGAAAAATGTTTCAGATCACTGTCAGATCCATGTTTAATTAAGAACCCAAAATGATAGAAGAGGTAGAGTGATTTGGGCATCTCTCTCTCTCTCTCTCTCTCTCTCTCTCTCTCTCTCTCTCTCTCTCTCTCTCTCTCTCTCTCTCTCTCTCTCTCTTTTTTTTTTTTTTTTTTTTTTTTTTAAAAGAGGGCTGGATGAAAACAAGCCACCATTGTGCTTAATCTTTTCCCTCAATAAAAATGTTCATTCATTCATTCATTCATTCATTCATTCATTCATTCTCTCTCTCTCTCTCTCTCTCTCTCTCTCTCTCTCTCTCTCTCTCTCTCTCTCTCTCTCTCTCTCTCTCTCTCTCTCTCTCTCTCTCTCTCTCTCTCTCTCTCTCTTTCTTTCTGTACTTATTTCTTGTATGTTGTTTGGTACTGCGTATAGTTTTATTGTTTAGTATCCTTTTATCTTGATGTTATCCCTGAAAAGGGCGGGGACTGGATGTAAAAAAGCACATGAGTGCTTATCTATTATCCTCGAATAAAAGAATTTGCCTTGCCTTGCCTTGCCTTGCCTTGCCTTGCCTTGCCTTGCCTTGCCTTGCCTCTGTGTGTGTGTGTGTGTGTGTGTGTGTGTGTGTGTGTGTGTGTGTGTGTGTGTGTGTGTGTGTGTGTGTGTGTGTGTGTGTAAGAAAGATTCCTTTATTTACTCATTTGTTTTATTCTTTTATTTCCAGGTGAATGGAATAAGCACTCATGTACTTTTATTACATTCAGTCCTTGTGTATGCGGTTTTATAAATTAATTGGGATCTATTCCCACTGGTGTTCTCTGATTTTGATTTATTCTTTTATATCGAGGATAATGGAATAAACACTCTTGTGCTTTTTTACATCCAGTTCCCGTATGTATGCAGTTTTGTAAATGTCATCTGTTCCCACCGGCACACGATGGCCTACTCTTACGAAAAGCGGAACAGGATTTAACGTGCGCGCAAGATGTTCTCTGTGCGTTCGCACACAGGGCCTCGGTTTAAAGTCTCATCCGAAGGACTTTAGGGGAGAGTGGAGTCAGCACTGATGTTAACTCCAGGAGAAAAGTCTCCTCGACCGGACTCGAACCCGGGTCGTCAAATTGCCAGCGCAATGTTTTGACCACCAAGAGAGAGAGAGAGAGAGAGAGAGAGAGAGAGAGAGAGAGAGAGGAGAGAGAGAGAGAGAGAGAGAGAGAGAGAGTCTGTCTTATCCTTTTCGTGTCGAATGTCACAGTCGCATAATCGAAAATGTCACACTTCTGTGTATGTCGTTATTTTACCTTGTTTTACCTTAAACTGCATCGAAGCATGGAAGGAACAGGGACTGCGCATTAATACAAAAGAGTAGATGTTAAACAATACAAAAAAAGACAAAAAGGGTAACAGGACATAAACAGATTTTTATGTTGGTCAAAAACTCTGCTAACAAACTCGTTTTGCGATGCAGATATTTTATTCTATAATGCAAAGGTTTGCTTGCTACAAGTTTCCAGCAGCTTTTGTCTTATATTGTCACAGCTTGTCTAGCTGAAATGGAAACAGGCATTGAGAGTAGTGTTACATGCACAACAAGCGGAAGGTGTTGTGTAAGCTAAATGGAAGTAGATTTCAATTTTTTTGGTGTACTCAAAGTAAAAACATGTTTAACAAAATAATGTCTTGAAGTTTGAAGTTTACCATCACCATTTTCACCATTTTTACAATTTCAATGTGAAATAAACTACAAACATGATGAGAATAAGACATATACATCACTAAGTGACATTTTGACAAATTAAAAATATATAACAAATACAGCACATTGTGAGAAAACAACAAAATAATAATGAAAAGCGACAACAGCATACATAAACTACAGGGCAAATATCTGAGAGAGAGAGAGAGAGAGAGAGAGAGAGAGAGAGAGAGAGAGAGAGAGAGATTAATAAGAATGTCTAACAATGATAGTGTACCCCAATAAGAAATTAATAAGAAAGTCTAACAATGACAGTGTATAACCCCCCTCCCACCTAAACTATACACATTCAACAATAAAATCATGGGCTTCAAACTTGCACTGCACTACACCGATATCATTGTCACAGAGCAAAAGTAGTTTCCTAAGACTATTGACTCTTGGATAATCGCATTAACCATTGTCTTCTTTGTATTCTGTAGAGGAGAGAGAGAGAGAGAGAGAGAGAGAGAGAGAGAGAGAGAGAGAGAGAGAGAGAGAAGGAGAGAGAGAGAGAGAGAGAGAATTATCTTGAATAATTGAATTGAATTGAATGAATTTTATTTTCAGAAAGTGATAGAGTAAGCATAACAATTGCATTATTACATCCAGCCTTCTATAACAATACAAAATAAGAGAACGAATTCATAACAATGAGAAATAATGGGGGGGGGGGGGGGAGGTAGGGCGTTACACAACCTGATTCTTAATCGTGCAATCATACATGTTTTCCAATAATAGGTGAATAGCTGAAGTAAATGAGAGAGAGAGAGAGAGAGAGAGAGAGAGAGAGGAGAGGGAGAGAGAGAGAGAGAGAGCTGTAGAAAAACTGTGTGGGTGTCTTGTTCTCTCTGCCCGCACACAGCACCAGTGTGCATGTACGTAGGTAGACGCCACCCACATACATCCCACACACTACCTTAACACACAATACCTCTGTGTGACCCACAGTCAGAATCTCAACACTTCCCACAATGCTCCTCCCCCTCCCCCTTTAACACTTCCTACAATACCTTCCTTCCCCTTTAACACTTCCTACAATACCTTCCTCCACATTCCCCCCCCTGGCAATGCTCCTTATACTGCTACATCCTTCCCACAATGCAAAGCTGCAGCGGCCGTGAAAATGATTGGTGGAGACAAAGGGCGGAGGCTGATTGACATGAAAGTGATTAGCGAGGGCTATGGCTGACCCCTCCAGCGCTGGACACACAGGGGGTGTAGGCGGCTCGGGATGAGGGTCGATCTGATGTCAGGAACTACACAGTGCTCCTCCTCACTGCAGGGGCAGAATGGTGAAGGAGGGAGGGGGGTGGTGGTGAGGAAAGGGAGGGGGTGGACGAGGAGAAGGTTAAATGGTTGATGAAAAGGCTGATAGAAAGGGGTTGCTGGTAATGGAGGTGGGTGGGTGGGACAGTAGCCTGAGATAGCCAGTAAATGATGTCATCACCCCCTGCCCCCTCCCCCTCCTGCTCCCTGGCTTGTTTGTTCATGTGTTTAGTGAGACTGAACTTGCAGTCATGAAAACACACAGACATGCACGCCTATACACATCCTCTGCAGATACACTCCTTCTTTCGTGTCTTGTCTCATCACTGTAATGAGTTTTCCTAATTATCATGATCGTTGTCCAATACATGCCACCACCACCTACAACACCACCATCCCCACCATCCCCATCAACGTCGTCATCATCAACACCACCACCACCACCATCACCATCAACGTCGTCATCATCACCACCACCACCACCATCACTATCAACGTCGTCATCATCACCACCACCACCACCACCATCACCATCAAAGTCATCATCATCAACACCACCACCACCACCATCACCATCACCATCAAAGTCGTCATCATCAACACCACCACCACCACCACCACCACCACCATCACCATCAACGTCCTCATCATCAACACCACCATCACCATCAACGTCCTCATCATCAACACCACCACCACCACCATCACCATCAACGTCCTCATCATCAACACCACCACCACCACCATCACCATCAACGTCCTCATCATCAACACCACCACCACCACCACCATCAACGTCCTCATCATCAACACCACCACCACCACCACCACCACCACCACCATCACCGTCCTCATCATCAACACCACCACCATCACCGTCCTCATCATCAACACCACCACCACCACCATCACCATCAACGTCCTCATCATCAACACCACCACCACCACCACCACCATCACCATCAACGTCCTCATCATCAACACCACCATCATCTTCAACGTCGTGAGAGTCATTGTCCACGTCATTGTCATGATCAGAACATGAACAGTTCTGGAATGAATATTGCTTTTGTAATGACTACATTGTATTGCATTTGACTGTACTGCATTGTATTGTACTATCAATACTATGTTGTCTTGTCTTGAGTTGCCTCTTATACAGAAGAATAATCACAGTAGCTTTCTTTGAATAAACTTTGTATAGGCCTGCTCTTACCAGGGGCAGTGATCTCTACAGTGAAGTACTTGTTTTTGTTATGCTTTTAGTTTTACTTGTCTCTGTGCATATCTTTTCTCTAAAAAAAAGTTTAGTTTTTTCTTTATACAGAATTTTGCCATGGGAAACTGTTCTTGCTGTTGTTTCTTTTTCGTGTGCCAAACACTGCACACAAAGCCTTGGATTTGTCATTTCATCCATCAGTGTACCACAAATGGTATTGTTAATTGTCTTGTGCACAATATTGTTGATTACCTTTTGTGCAGTATCAAAACTGCTCCCCGCCCTCATGGAACACACTGCATCCTATAGACTCTGTAAAATGCTTGTCTGAAGTCTATGAAGACATCATAAAATTCCTCTGCTATTGGAGACATCCTTTGCAAAGAGTGACGAGGTCAAAATCTGTTCAATAGTATTTGCATTTGCAGATACGGTGTTTTCTCCAGCATTATAAGTGTCCTTGGATGTTGTGTATTTAAAATGTGTTTGAGCATTAATGCACTAAATAACAAATGTATTACTGATTGATTGTATTGTAAATTTTTTTTTATTGATTAAACACACAAAGCCTGCGGTAGTTCTGATAACTCTTCTTTAGGGGTAGTGAATATCACTGATTGGACAATTGGTGTAGACCAGTCCAGTACATGCCACATTTAGTTGCAGGCGTCAGTTGTGGTATGATTACTGCATCTCCCACCATATAACAATACACCATTTTATCAAAGCATAACACCATTTTGATGTTGACCTTAGAACTCAGCTTATATCAATAAAGGACAAAGCTTTTAGTTTTGGTCAGGTATCAGTGAGGGCTCAGGTTACAAGTGACCATGCTGTCCGGAGCAGTGGTGGACACACACATGTGCTACCAGGAAAAAAGCTACAGAGCATTTATGAAAATCAGCACCATTGCAATGGAAACACTGAGCATAAGAACACGCAGAAAAGTTGAAAAACTGAACATGATAAAACCATGAGATAAACAGAAATACCGGTATTTTCTGGACATGCACAATGTCAAATAGAAAAAAAGCAATGGAGAATCACAGAGGAAGGAGGGTATTTCTTGTACTATCACAAAAAAGAGGGTAAGTGTGTATATAAAGATTTTTGTCAACAAAACAAATGTTCGGGATGCCGCCAAACGTCAAGCAGCATCGTGATCATTTGCCTGTGAGCTAGATTTTGCAGCATGACAGTAGCCATATACCCCCATGTTTGAGTAAGGAGTTGACCACAGTTTCAAAAAAAAAAAATGATACCCACGTAATTTTTTTTAAAAAAGGAAGAAAAGACCCCCCCAAAACAACTCGCCCAAACAAAAATAAAAAAAACCCCAAACCAAACAAAAACTCAACAACAAAAACAAAGAAAAAAAGATGTGTGTGTGTGGGGGGGGGGGGAGGGGGGGGGGAGATGTATCAGCTCGTAGGCAGAGAGACAAAGACAGTGACAAGACAGAAGGAAAGAGGACTAATCCTGTGGACCCCTGGTGTCTATCTGGTTGATGTGCCTGATCCGCCCGGTGAGAAAAGCCAAACTTACCACTGACTGTCCACATTTGGCATGACTTGGCTACCAGCCAACTATGACAAAACAAACATCCCCTCCCCCTTCACTCTTCCTCCCTATGTTTGAACACACCATAGGGACTACACAGGTGTGAGGAAAAGGAGGAGGAGACAGCAGGGGATAGCAGCTCAAAGTCAACTTCCCCACTTAACTTTTTGTTACTGTGCCATATTTTTGAAGCACAGGTTACACTTCAAAAGGTTGTGGTATTTCCACTTGCACAATACAAGTGCACAATGTTAGACCCTCCCCTCCCTCCATCCCTCTCTCTCTCTCTCAGCCTCTCCCCATCTTCCCCTTCCTCTCTATGCTTTAGGCCTACTTTTTGGTGTTTTTTTCTCCCCCCTCTCTTGGTGATTATAAAAAAAAGAAAGTACGCTAGTCCTTCTCCAATACATGGTTAATGCCCTTTACAACAACAAACAAAGTCCCTCTGACTCACAGTATAAGCAATAAAAGATCACAATCTAGGCAATCAAAACACGCACCCTAGTCTCTTAGCACAACACTTTGTTATTGAAGAAAACACCCTACATTCTATGACCTTGCTGTTCAACAGAAAGTTAGTGTGAACTACTTTCCAGCAAGCAAGGAAACAAGCCATCAAGCAATATAAATCATCTGCTGAGGCAGCCCAGTGCCAGTGCAGCACTGTCCTCACGGCTGCTGTGTGGATAGGAAACGACTACTGTCAACCCTCAACCTTTTGCACAACACTTCACTGGTAAGAGGAAGTGTGGACTTTGGGCTACACACCGGTATTAATTTTGACTTCAATTCCTTCTATTTTCATATATCAATCTGGCATTCACACTGCATGTACTAAGGACATCCACAGAAATGAAAACCACTTTTTCAAAAAGATTAGCCCCTGACTCAAAACTCATGTCATTTTGCACAAATTTGGTAGGTTTGAGTTTAAAAAAATCAGCAAACAGTGTACCTTCTTACATCTTTGTCATCTGCTAGCCTTCTAACCCCAATATGCATGCATGGGATCAACGCTTTAGGAACCAATCATTCCTCATTTGATGATCTTTTCCAACTTTCTCGTGACTACCTGGTATTGCTCTATGTCCTCAATCCCCATAAAACAAGTGCACAGTGCATTTTTTCATACTGTAAAAAAATAATTTGAAAGTCAACACAACATTTTCCGGACCGCACTCTTTAGAAGAAACTAAATGACCCCCAAAATAATACTGGAGTGTAACCTTGATTTAAAGAAGTGTGTTGATGGTTTGGTTTGGTTTGATTACTTTAAGGTCCCAGTGGAGCATTCCAGTTTAAGAAATATACCGTCAAATAACCCTTATACTACAATATTGAAGTTGATGACATTTACCTGCCCTTTTCATGAGCTGGGTGCCTGTGAAGGACACCATTACATCAATGACTTCAAGCAGTAGCCCTTGTTTATTTTTAAAAAGAAGACTTAAAGGTACACACACACACACACACACACACACACACACACACACACACACACACACACACACACACACACACACAGAGTTTTGCTTTTACTAAATATTTTAGATCAATAACGTGATGATTGTAAGCAAATGCATAACTTTCTCCATGTACACAACAACTTTGACTTACTATTAAACACAGCGTATTTTAAAAAGAAAATCGGACACTTAAGGAAAGTCCTTGATACTGACTGTTCGTCAGACAATAAATACAGTAACAACATATATGTCCAACAAAGACTGACATTTCCTCGGGGGGGGGAGGGTGCCGAGGGGGGGGGATGGCGAGGTGAGGGGGGGGGGGTCTTTTAGCATGAATTAATAGCATCATCCCATTCTGGAAGTTATGTGCTAGAAATTTCCCCTTTTCTACCACTCTCTTTCTATCACTCTCTTTGTCATATCTTTTTCCTTACCTATCACTCTCTTTGTCATATCTTTTTCCTTGTCTTTATATCAAATCTCTTGCTTTTTTTCTGCCTTCCTGGTTCATTCCCCTGCCTTTTTGAAAAAAATCTTATAGATATTTTCTGATCATATGTTACAATATGACAATTTTCCTGTCTTGTTTTGCTCTGGCGACCAGGTTGTGATAGTGTAGACACTGGGGTGGGCACAGCATGTCTATTCTGCGGTGTTTTTGTGCCCATATCAAATTTTCCCTATGCAATTTTTGCACATTGAAGTGTCCATGGTCTTTTTTGTGTCCTGGGGATCATCAATTAAGCGGAATGGCTGGCGTTCTAAGCACGGCCTAGTTTTATTGGCCTTAATTAAGGAATAAGATTATTAAGCACAGTGTCATTTAACGTTTCATTTAGATGAACTGTGTTAAATATCTGAAAGGATCAGATGGTGTTGATTTTGAACTTGAGGTGAATGTTACTGGAGTTGCTGAAATGATGTACGATAACAAACCTGATATGGCCTTCATGGTCGTTAAACAACATGTAATTAAATGTAAGACTGATATCAAGTAAAATACTGTTTGACTTAACAAA
>CM060331.1:32431381-32441381 GCA_030674155.1 Stramonita haemastoma | reverse complement strand
AGACCGGACTCGGCCCAGTTTAGAATAGGATGAAATGCAGTTGGGGCCAGGTGTGGGAATGGCACCAAATGCAGACAAGACCAGGTGTGGAGGCTCTGAGAGATAGTTGACAATGTTTGGCAGGTAAAAGGAGAGGGCAGTGCCAGCTGCTGCGGCTTAGTGGTTAGTGTGTTACACTTCTGCCTGAGAGTTTGTGGGTTCAAATCTTTCTAAAGGCATACTTTTTTCTTTTGAATTCTCAACAGCTTTCTTCCAGAGTGACTGCCATATGCTTAATGGAGGAGACTGGGACAACACAATACAGCATCACCCACTTTAGAGATGCAATATTAAGAGACTGAATATATCTTTTGTTTTGAGGGTAATGAATAAACATGGACTTTTTTCTCCTTTATATACTGTCCTTGTTTGCACGTGGTTTTGTAAATAGTGTCTCACCTTCCTACCGACACACATTGACCTACTCTTCCAAAAGGCAAACCAGGTTTTAAGATGTGTGCAATATATCATGCGCAGGTTTGGACACAGTAAATCAGTTTAAAGTATTATACAAAGGACTTTAGGGGGAATCAGCAAACCCCAGGGGGAAATTCCCCTTGAATGGGTATGTCTGTGGTGGCTCAAACCTGGGCTGTAAGATTAGCTAGCACAATGTTGTAACCACCAGGCTGTCTTGTACCCATACAAAAGCACAGAGACTTGCTGTAACTGGGACCACATTTCAGTTGTCTGTATTTCTCAGACCTGGTTGACTCCAGGGAAGATTATAATCCGAAGTGTAGAAAACAGCCTCGTCAAAAATCCTCAAAGCTGCTGCTTTTGAAGAGCACCACTGCTCTATTATCCTCACCACTATTGACCATTGTGCTCTAAAACACTGCCTCCGATTCGTGGTCCCTGTTGTTCAGGTCTTATGATGACTTGAGTCTAAAATTTTTGTTATACCACTTTATGTCACAGCAGATTTCTCTGCGTGAAATTCGGGCTACTCTCCCCAGGGAGAGCGTGTCGCCACATGTGCAGCGCCTACCCATTTTGTTTTGCAACACGTCCATGATGGGTGGGAGGTTATGTCAATGCCTTTACGTTTATGGCTGGGGCTCACGGGAGAGTTATTGGAGGAATGTTGTGTTAGTTGTCAAATGGTTGGCATCCCATTCAGTCTAGCTGAATGTTTATTTTAACCGTTTTAGCCTCGTAGCGGCTGCAGCCGCCCGTAACAGCACTGGCTACTAGATTCCATGCAGCCGTAGCCCCCCCCCCACCGTTAGTCCTGACCACGTGGGCAGTACTTTTCCATCACACACATATCTCGTGGTTCTCACACAATGTGTTCGAAATTTGGTGGGGTGATGCAGGGAAGGTTTAAGAAGGTGCCAGTGATAAATTTAGACCACTAACACGTGTGTACTTGGGAGGGAAGAAGAAAGCATAGCTGGTGATAGAAACCCTTTCCCTGTAGTGCGTGGCGAAAAAAAAATGGCGTCTTCGTTGGAGCAGACGATTCATCTAACTAAATAGACAGTAAAATGAATGTGTTTGCATTGGAAGTAGAAAAATTTCAATGATAAATGTTAAGTAAGTCAGAAATAAAAAGCTGACGGGGGAGAGGAGAAAGGAAATAACGCAGTTAGGAGAGAATGACCTGAAAATAAAGCACTGCACGGCACATTCCTGCAAGCATGGTGACCTGTGCTACCCACACCACTGTGGAGAAATTTGATGGGGGAGGAGGGTGGGGGGGGGGGTGGAGGTCCCAGCATAAACGCCAGAAAATGTGACGCCTTTTGTCTATTTTCTAGTTATTACCACACTTTTTATTTGAAACTCAAGGACAGATTTGCTGATGACACAAATAGCAAGAAGGAAAAGAAAATAATCTCCAGTCTGCCAAGGTGCCACAGGTGACAGCGATAGGTACACCCCCGACACATCCACATTTTGTGCTTTCTGTGATGTGATGTGTCCTGTGCCACCCATATGACTACTTTAAAGGCTATCATGATTACAATTTTGTAGAATTACAGAGTTCTGTGTTGTTTCATATTTGTCACACCTGTGTGGTGACACTGGTGACTATGTGACACTTTGTACAAAATACACTTCTGTGCTCTTAACAAACATGTGGTAAGACATAGACATCTGAAATGCAGTATACAGGTCAGATATTGATTGAAATGCCTTGTTTTCAAAAGACAAAAAAAACAGTTCAACAAAAAGTATGTCTCATCAGACATATAAAACAACAGGTGTTGTGAGGACATTGTGTGACACATCCTTGAAGTACAATTGCACACAAACATTAAGAAACAGGTTAGCTAGGCATCAGTTCTTTATTCAACACTTACATGTATAAATTTTGTCTATTCCATACATATTTTGCTGGTTTATTCGTATAAACATACTTTTACATGTGATTGGTGACAAAAAGGTGACAATAGCACAACATTTTGTGACCAGACATGTAAACTTGCCTTAAAATGCAAGTACAAAGATCTATCTAGCTTGTGACAAAATTTCAGCTTGATAGCTTGTCATGCACACAGACAGTTGTCTCAGGAGTAGACTATGTCAGTTTGGGGTAAAAAACTTTCAAAGAATTCAAAATCTACAGGCAGTTTAACTGTGTAGAATTCAACAACAAGAGGGTATTAGGTTGAAAACTGTATCCGTAGGGGGACTTAATAGGTGGCGTCCTGTGTATACGGGACCAGAACAGCCACTAGTGAACATCATCAAACTGACCCAGGAGCAGCTCATGGTTCTTCTGGTTTGTGGCTGCTACATTTGGCTGCTTGTTGTTATTCATGCCCATATTATTTTGTATTTCTATCATTTGTATGTATGACGTGAGCTTATATAGTACTGCCTTGGGTTTTTTTTTATCTTGAGAGATTTGTTGGAAGGAAATCATTTATTTTATTTTTTTCAACAAAGGTTGATATTTGTCTTTGAATGTTTTAGAAGTCAATTTTCACGATTTTTTTGTGAGGGCAGGATGAAAAAAAGTGTGTAAACTTTTACCCTCAATAAAGATAATTTTGACTTCACTTGACTTGACTTGGCCTGGAACCTGGTGGTGTGACATTGCTTAGCTCTGGCCCTGTGAACTGACTGCTCGCTCTGAGGATAAGGCCTAGCTAGCCTTGCATGACCATGATGGCGAGGTCTTAACCAGTGGTATGGGAGCACTATTAATGGTATATCAAAGAAGATAACGCAACGGGAAAACATTGGATATAACTTAACATTAGGAGTGTAGAACGTAAACAGAAGCATTCAGCGTATCACTGGACTAAAAACAACAACAACGAAACAACATCAAAACAAGCAATTACACCACACACTGACCAGTACAAATGAAAACAGTCAAGTCAGAAATATCCAGCAAGTGGTTGGACACAAATATGTAGCACTAAAATCATCAGTTAAAATGATATGACCAGAAATATTTAGAAGATGACTTCACAAAAGCATATGGCCCTGACTCACCTTGTCAGTAGTTTCTGTCTGGACCTGTCCAATTTCATAATGAACAGATAAACTGAGGTTCAGGCGTTCTGAGTTCTACTAGGAGGACCCACTTACAATCTATGATATGCTACCTTGCAGTCAGGTGGATTCATATAGAATGTTAAAGTCTGTCCCGAGCCTAAAGCTCATCAGGCCGGTGCTTATCCCGGTTTCTGTGGCGTTAAGCAACTGAGAGTCATAGACTCCCCCCTGGATAGGACGCCAGTCTATCGCAGGGTTAACCCCCAACGCAAGGTTGGTACCCCTTTTACACCTGGGTGGGGTGAGAAAATAGCCGTAAAGTGCCTTTTCCAAGGGCACAACGCCATAGCCGAAAGCTGGGATGGAACCCGCAACCTTTAGATTACGAGTCCAACGCCCTAACTATTAGACTACAGTGGCGGCAATATAGAATGTATAGTTTGTTATGTTGTAGCTAAGTGGATCAATCTTTACAATGCCACTTGGTAGACTTCCTTAGAGAAATTCAGAATCCTTATACTGAGCCAAGCCGAGATACAGAAGTCCCCCAAACACAGTACTGTGTTGACCTCTACACAAATTCACAATAATTGTAATACTGCCATTGTAGACAAGTGGAGGCATAGAAATCTACCACTCATGATCAGCCAGGTAGACATAATAAAAAATATGTAATTAATACCAATACAATTGGTATATTAAATCCACAACATTTATCCAGATGGACACATGCAGACACAGATTCGACTTTCTTGGATATTTATCTGTGTGTGTGTGTGTGTGTGTGTGTGTGTGTGTGTGTGTGTGTGTGTGTGTGTGTGTGTGTGTTTCTGTGTGTGTGTTTCTGTGTGTGTGTTTCTTTGTGTGTGTGTCTCTGTGTGTGTGTATGTGCGTGCGTGCGTGCGTGCGTGCGTGTGTGTGTGTGTGTGTGTGTGTGTGTGTGTGTGTGTGTGTGTGTGTGTGTGTGTGTGTGTGTGTTTTCATGACACTTTCTTTTCCTGCAGGCAGCATTGTTCACCTCCTCAGTTCACACTAGTGGCTTTGTTCAGAGGCCATTGTCTCACGGAAAGGTCCTGCACCGCCTGTTTACAGTCCTTTCTTTCTGCCTGATTGGAAAAAGCCGGCCTGAAAAGCAGCTAAAAACCACATTACTTCAGCCTCTTGGAACAGTGACATTGAAAGTTGTTAGCATTTTCTCTGTCTCCGCTGTTTTCTCTGTTTCACCATCTCTGTCTCTCTGTCTGTCTGTCTGTTTGTCTGTTGTTTGTTTGTCTGTCTCTGTCTCCCTGTTTCTGTCTCTGTCTATACCTTTCCTTCTTTCTGTTTATTTCTGTCTCTTTGTGTCTGTCTCTCTGCACAGCTGCCTGTCTGTCTGTCTCTTTCTCTGTGTTTCTGTCCGTGTTTCTGTGCATCTTCCCTTGTTCAGGTGTCTTTCTTTTATCTCTCTCCCACTTTCACTCTCCATATCTCTTTGCTTTTTTCAGTATTATTCTCTTTCTTTGTCTGTCACTAACCGGGATCACACCTGTACCGCTCACCCCTATCCAGGTAGCCATGTGGTGCTGCAGGCAGACTGAAGGAGGGAGGTGAACAGCGCTGTTTACAATTCCTTCCTCTCTTGGCCTCCCCTCCTTCCCTTTCCTCTTCACTGATTCTGACATTCCCTTAGCACCAGGTTTTGGGGGAGAGGGGAGGGGAGGTAGGGGGCTGATGACGTCACAGACAGATCACTGAAGGTCCCTCTCTGCAAGGAAAAGAAAATGGCGACACCAAAAATCACATCACCTCATTACAGCCTGGCTTTCATCCTGACAGGTAGGCTTACTGTCAATAACCTGATTATTTTTTAAAGAGATCGTAGAACAAAGAGCAAAGTGACAAAGAGCAGGAAATGAAAGAGTGGTGTAGACAAAGGCAAAAGGTGTAAAGGTGTGAAGAGAAGCGGCAGGTGAGTTGTCACAAAGCTCTCTGTCTGCTGTCAGCACTCAGACAATTTCATGTAGTTTTCCTTTCATCTGAAGGCTGACATTATAGCCCTATATTAAAGATATATATATATATATATATATATATATATATATATATATATATATATATATATATATATATATATATATATATGTATATATATAAATATATACAGATATATATATATATATATATATATATTATATATATAGGAGAGAGAGAGAGAGAGGAGAGAGAGAGAGAGAGATGAGAGAGAGAGAGGAGAGAGGATGAGAGAGAGAGAGAGAGAGAGAGAGAGAGAAGAAAAACAAACCAGAAGCAAACACTTGGTAAATTTTTCCCCAAATTTTCGAGGCAGCAACCTCTTCCTCAGGGGGTCTTTACTAGCATACTAGCATATTATATATATATATATATATATATAATTGAGAAAATATAGTGGGGAAAAACAAGTGCAGGTAACCAAGCAACTTCATTCTCATCATAGAATTGATGTTATTCAAGATTCAAAAAACAAACAAACAAACAAACAAAAAAAACCCTATAAGATAAAAGTCTTTGAAGGCAGCATTTGGGGAATTATTGAGTAAGGACCATGTTTTGGGCCTGACCTGACTCGAGTTTCAGCTCCTGGTTGAGCACTCTTCAGAGGTCCTGGCAGTGATACAACTTCATTCTCATCATAGAATTGATGTTATCCAAAGATTAAAAACAAACAAACAAACAAAAAAACAAACAAACAAAAAACAAAACAACAACAAAAAAAATATATATATATGATGGGCTTTTTGCTTTCTTCATATTGCTATGCTTAGATCATGTGTTTTTTGGACACAAATTTGAAACATAAAATGTGTACCTTTGTATTTTAGAGGAGCATTCACATGTGTACGCTGGGGCGCGCGTACACACACACACACACACACACACATACACACACACGCACGCAAGCACACACACACACACACACACACACACACACACACACCACACACACACACACACACACACACACACACACACACAGGTCAAATTATACTCATTTTCAGTGGTGAAAAAGTCTAATGGGAAACAAAATGTGATATCATATGTTACTTGTTATCACAGTGTTTTTGTTTGAGTTTTTCAAGGAGGTAACTGAGCAAAAGCTATGCATGATATGCATTTGACGTTTTTATATCCAGTATTGATATGTCACAGAATCTTTAAAAAGCCAACTCGACTAGCATGTGTGTAGGCACTAATAAAAAGCACTAGAAACTCTACAAAGAGGTTGAATTGGGAAATTGCTCAGATGATATTACTGCCATCAATCTGTCAGGTACCAACAGTGTTTAACATGCAGCTTCACGTTGAGTAAAATCAGAAGTCATTTGCTTTGAAATTCATAAAAATACTTTGTGTAATGTTTTCACTTTTTGTTGCTTGTCAACAAACATTTTGCTCTGTATCTTTGAAGAAAAATCAGGATTTATAGGCTGAATGGCTGAGTAGGGAGCACGTTTTATGCTTGATTCAACTGTCTCAAGTATTTCTGCTTGATTCAACAGTCTCAGGTATTTCTGCTTGATTCAACAGTCTCAAGTATTTTGCTTGATTCAACAGTCTCAGGTATTTCTGCTTGATTCAACAGTCTCAGGTATTTCTGCTTGATTCAACAGTCTCAGTATTTTTGCTTGATTCAACAGTCTCAGGTATTTCTGCTTGATTCAACAGTCTCAGGTATTTCTGCCTGATTCAACGTCTCAGGTATTTCTGCTTGATTCAACAGTCTCAGGTATCAATCTCACTAATGGGGTAAGGATAGCTTGAAAGTTAAAACATTACACTCATGATTTGATGGTCCAGAATAAAGCCCAGGCTCAAGCTAATACAAAAACACCCGTTCAAGGGGATTTCCCCCCAGGAGTTAACATCAGTACTCACAGTGCACAAATCCAACATCACTCAGTAAGGGTTAGTCAAGAGTGCTGAATTTAACGTGCTCCTTCATTTTACCTAGCCCATGTGTGATCAGTTTGCTATAAATAGCGCCAGCTGGCCACAGCTGGACTGGGCTGGGATTAAATAATTAGCAGCTGAGAGGAGCTGAAAGTGGGGGAAACTGACAGTGTACACTGGCTCCACTCTCCTAAAAGTTCTTCCGATGAGACCATAAACCATTCCTCTGTATGAGAATTCATGGAGAACATCTTGGGCACGTGTTAAATCTGTTCTCCCTTTCAGAAGAATAGGTTGTTCATGATGGTTAGAATTGGTGACAAAGGCTATAGAAAAACGCGTGCACATTGGTGTCATGCTTAGACATCATTCCCAATGTCAGAGTGGAGCTCCCAGAATGATAGGAGAAGATGGTTGTGTACGCCAAATCTGACCATTGATAAACCTCAAAGCTCTAGTCGAGGAACGAAAAAAGCACCTGCTCATTTCTGGCTGCCATGAAGGATGTAGACTTTTCTTTCAGAGGCAACATCTGTACCATTCAAATGGCTTCCAGTATTTTGAATGATATTCTGAGCTGACGTCTCATGTTTGGACACAGGCACAGCAATCTTGCACGCACACAAAATCCCATTTCAAGTTTTAAAAAAAAGTAGTAGGCTACACAAAATAAAAATGCAGGCATACTGAGAGTATTTTCCATCATCATGGAAGTTGAAGTGTGGTGACCTTGATGGTGAAAAATGACTACATATGCAAAAATCTCTCATCTTTGAACGTTGCAGTTCCAGCCAAAAAGGAATTGATTAAGAGATAAAGAAAGTACACACCATCTAAATTCAATATTCAAACTTTTGACAGAACGTGTTCCACAACTTCATGCTTGAATGGCATACCAGGCGTTAAGAAAGTAAAAAAAAAGAAGAAAAAAAGTCTCATCTTAATTATAAAAATGTTTAAATTTCATCTTGGGCTCTGTAATTTTGGTTTTATATCTAAAGGCATTAGGAATTATTTCGATACAAAGTTATTACAAAGTAGTTATGATAGACAACAAAAGTTGAAGGCTTTGAAAGAAAAATGAATATGACAGACAATAAACAAGGAAACAGATAAGACAAAAAGTTTTTTCTCAAAATCTTTTTGTTTCCACCGTCTTCTTCCTTCCATCTTCGTCTGTCTCACTCCCCCCATCCACCCCAAAATGATAAACCTGCTGTCATGAATATCGATTTGTCCTGTGACATTTGATTAAACAGCACGTTGCATGGCCTCTCTGCTCCCTCTCTTGTCTGTCTGTCTGTCTGTCTGTCTATGCCACCCTCTCTTGTCCGACAGACCAGAGCCAATGAGGGAGAGGTTCAATTCAGTTTTTATGGCTGGACAACGTACAGGTCATGGGCAGATAATGACGTGATCCTCACCAGGCCTTGATTACTTTCACTAGAGAAGAGGTTAACTCTATTAGTTTTGTTCACTGCTCTTGCATCACCTTCCAAAGCCCAACCCCTCATCCTGGTCGTGGAAGGTGGAAACAGGTAAAGCTGGCTGATGGGGCTCTGGTGAAGCTGTGATGGGCTTAGCAAGCCGGCAGTGGATTACGTACTGCTCAAGAAACTAAAAGGAGAAAGAAATGGACGGATCATAATGGAAACCGAACGCAAAATGGAAAAGGACTACGAGAAAGAACAAGCACTTGGAATGTGTGTGGAATTAGAGGCAAACAACCATAAATCATTGATTTCATGAAAAAGTGGAGAATAACAGTGATGGGAATTTCAGACTGTAGGCTGAAGGGAACGGGAACCAAACAGATTTCATGAGGATTGTGTACTGATCTGGAGTGGTGTGCACATGACAACAAGGACATCACACGGCGTAGGTTTTTCCTTACACCCAGACACAGCAAAGAATGTGTTGGAAACCGAGTTTATCTCAGAGAGGATTAAAAAAAAATCTGAGTAAGAGGAGAACGGGAAGCCACAACATTCATCCAGGCTTAGGCACCTTATAACGACTCCTACAATAAAGAACAGAAGGAGGAATTCTTTGAGATGATGGCACGCACCATCAACACAGTCCCAGACACAGAACAACTCATTATTCAACACAGAACAACTCATTTGAGAAACGTTTCACAGGTTTGGGGGTACAGGTGAACAGACAAGAAAGTAGTAACATCTTGTCACACCTAACAGACTATGATTATGATTGTTGATACCACACCTTATTGCTGTATATGGGAAACAACACACCCTCTGTCACACTGGCTACAACCATCAAAGGTCTGAGTTGTGCATTAGGTTTGTAAAGCTGCTAGCGCTACAGGCAGTCTCATTAACTACAGAATGGAAATATGAACAGTGAATGTAGAGTCATTTCCCCCCACAATTGAAGACACTGTGTAGGAACAAATGGCAGAATCGAAATGTAAACAACAGTAATCATAACCAAACCCTCCTCCTACTCCTAAAAAAACAGCTGAATAAATTGAACGACAGAGTGAAATCATGGGACTTCAGACACAGCTAAGCAATAAATGCTAGACTGGGATTGTGAATATTGAGCATGCACCTCCTCCCTCTCCTTCAAGTCT
>CM060331.1:32398881-32423881 GCA_030674155.1 Stramonita haemastoma | reverse complement strand
CTGCCTTTAAATGAATATCGACAACTTGCTGTGGCAAAATATGTTCTAAGAAGTACAACAAATGATAGCAATGTTGAAAAAGAAGTCCAGATAAAGTCTGACTTTCACTTTCCGAAAAGAGCAAGAACTATTAGCTCACTTACCACAATTAGCACGTATACCTCTACACTTTTTAAACATTCAGAACTTAATCTAAATGAAGTAGCTAAATCAGAGGTAAAGTCAGCTCCCTGTCCACCTTGGGAACTGCTTAAAGCTCATTTTGACATTAATTATTCTTCTGTAAGAAAAGTTGACAATGTTAACATTCTTACATCATTAGTAAAGGAACATATTCAAACCACTTACCCTGATAATCTCAAAATCTATACCGATGGGTCTGTTCTAAATACTAATGAGACAGGAGCAGCTTTCATTATCCCATCATTGAAAGTAGAACGATCTTTCAACCTGGGAAAAAATAAATCTATATTTACAGCTGAGCTAACTGCCATTTTGTTGGCATTATACCATGTACTTGACTTCCCTAAAAACATATTCAACATCCTTATGTGTGTCGATTCTAAATCGGTTTTGCATGCTTTAAACAATTCTACTTCTAAAGTAAGAAAAGACCTCATCACTGAAATCAGGCATCTGGTACACTTTTTGATTTTAAGAGGTAGCACTACTACTTTCTGTTGGGTTCCCTCACATACTGGTATCTATTTTAATGAAAAAGTTGACTGCCTTGCAAAGTTTGGAGCCAGGTGTAAAAATAATTCTTGTGAAATAAATGTTGCCTTATCTCTGCATGAGGGATATAACTTGCTACAAAACGCTTGCTGGAAGCATTTCAGAAAGAAGATAAATGAGTCTGGCTATTGTCCATATAATAGCCACACAAGCAATGTGATAGATTTTCAAAATGCTTTAGTATGTAAAAAAGTTTCTGGTTGGTATAATCGGAGAAATGTGTCATCCCTCATTTATAGATTTAAACTAAACGCATTCAGGACAAAATACGTGAAAGATGTAAACTGTATTTGTGGTGAGAAGATTACAAATAGTCATGTCATTTTTAATTGTGAACATTTAAAAACATTTTTACCTGCTGTACCTAGTTTGTCACTGGATCAGATTTTGTCTGAACCTTCTTTGCTGTTGGACATTGTGTTAGCGTTGAAAAGAAGTCCAATAATCCAGTTTTTGTAGTGTTAGGATTAGTTTCTTATTTCAGCATTGTTAAATGACATTTTTCAGTTTATTTTGAACTCTTTCAGGTTTTTGTTTTGCTTTGTTTTGTTTTTTGTTTGTTTGTTTGCTTGTTTGTTTGTCTAAAATCACGAAATGTGAATAGACGTTAAACTGAAGATACATACATACACACCCATTCCCCTCATTCATTCAGTCATTCCTTCACACTTATAAACATTCTAACACCGTCTGTGCATACACCTGCTGAGAAGGTGAATCATGAACAGAGAGGACATTGGCGCACTGATGAATAATGAAGACAGAGTAAAACAGACACTCCTTTACACCTTCTTGTGTGCCCGGTGGGCGCGCGCATGTCTGTGTGGGGGGGGGGGGGGGGCAGGGGCAGTTGTCCATTATTGATGGACAGTTCTTCAAGGGTGGACAGATCGGAGTTATCTCTGTCCCTGCTCATCCCATGGACCTCACTTCCGGCCTGAATGAAGGGTGGGACTCCCAGCTGTCTGTGGAGTGTATTGGTGCGGACGTAGGTCATGGATGGTTTCCCCTTGATCATGTTATTTATGTATTTATTTTTTTTATACCGAGGATAATGAAATAAGCACTCGTGTGGTTTTTTTTTACATCCAATCCCCGTGTGTATGCAGTTTTATAATCGGTTCCCACCGGCACACAATGGCCTACTCTTTGGAAAAGCGGAACAGGATTTGTATAAGACAAGGAGAGACTTACCTGGTAAGTTGAGTCTTGTCGAGAATTCTGACGAATTTCTCCCGATGAAACCGGAACAGAGTGCACTTGAGATAAACACCACTTGCCAGCCGTCAGTCATTGAGAGTGCAACAAATAAACACTGAGTCAGTGAAGATACAACACACAGGTTATAGAGCTACTGGTCTATATGGGTGGGTAACAGAATTAAAGGGAGGGCAAGTGCACTCTGTTCCGGTTTCATCGGGAGAAATTCGTCAGAATTCTCGACAAGACTCAACTTACCAGGTAAGTCTCTCCTTGTCTTATACAATTCTAACTCATCTCCCGCTGAAACCTGCACTAAGAGTGCTCTTGAGATATTTAGAGCAACAGTGGTTATGAGTTGCAAAAAGAACAGATCAACTTCATCTTTGACAAATTAGTATTACATAAAGACCTGTCCAAAGTGTGGTTTGCCACAGTTAATCATTTTGCTATAAAAGCAGGTGTAAATAGACTCCCTAGTCCAGCCAGCAGCTGTCATAACAACACTGATAGGCACCTGCAGCCTGGGGCAGGAGCACTAACCACCTTAGTAGGCTGGTGCTGTATAAACATCAGTATCTAGTCTACATCAGCTAGAGTGTATGGCTTCCAGTGAGCTATAATAATAGTGTCTCTGTTAACACTATGTTGAGGGCCTGTAAGGCAATGAAAATTTTTTACAATTGTCTTTTCTCAGAGAAGCTGTTCTCAAGTATAATATTAGTGTTGCTACAACACCTAGCGTATCATTTGGTTTAGTCAGTTCTATAGGATCCTGGTGATCCCCATGTCAAGTATGCTTCAATACGCTATTTGCAAAATAAAAAGTGCATTTTGTTGTCCATCATTGACATGCCTGACAAGTCTAGTGCATTCAGGTTTTGGCAACATTGTCCACTGAGGGGAGTAAGAAGCATGGTAAGCTTTTTCCCCTTTATTTTAAAAATTCTTTCAGTGTCAACATTTTAATATATATCTAACTCCACATTGGCCTCACAGGTTTTAATCCTTTCCTTTGACTGGTCAGCACTGGATTAGCTTCAAAGCCCCATCCATGAATATTTTAACTAGGTATGTAACACCAAAAGAACATTAACACCATCAAAATTTTTGAGTGAGGCTTTCTCTTCTGATTTGAGAAAGGCTAGAAAATTGATGCCATTGACTGAAAAAGGTGAAACCTTAGCGTACCACTGCCACTTGTTGATATACATGTTGTATATTAGACAGTGGATGCCTGCTAGGGAAGCATGATGGTGTCGGCGTCGGCCACATGTATTCCATCTTTGTCAGATATTTGCTTATCAGTACCTTGAGTTCCTTCCTCACATGGTGTTTGAGGTTGGGATCATGGATTGATACAGAAGCTATCTCTATTTGAGAAAAGCAGGGGTCTGATTATCTCCCTTTTTTACACCAAGAGATAAAACATCTGGGTTTGTCTGCAGAGGCACAACAGTTATTTCTTCTGTTTTGTCTGGCATTCTTTGGCAATACTCTTGGAAGCAGCGCAAGGAAAGAGGGTCGGAAACAATGGAAAGAGGGATAATTCAAGCTGATAATGCAAGCATCAATTGCATAAGCATGTCAGTCAGGTCAAAAAGATATCTAGAACAGGTAGTTTGTTTTATGCATGCAGCAAGAGTCCCCTTCAGGGAAGAAAGCAAGTAATGCTACAGCCTCTTTAAGAAGGCTTAGTACAAACTACCATTCAACATACCATGAAATGGACAATTTTATGACTTACAATTTTCTGACCAATCAGTGCAAGCATACCTGATTGTGATATCTTTGCTGATACATCATTTTCAGATTTCTTTGGTCAATGTCACAGGTTTATGATCTGCTAGATCCCCTTTAGTCAATACAACTAACAGTTATGCTATTGTCAGATCTAATAGAACTGACTATCAATAGCAGAGGACAGTAAAGCCTGTAAGGCCAGAAACATCTCTCAGTTTGAGATAACTAAAGAGTCTTGAGTTGTAGTTTGAGCTTTGTTTTGATTTATATACAGACCTCCCCATCCATGTGAGAGCTGTCAGTAACCAATGTGGCCTAGTTAAGTGTAACTTTAATTTTCCCTCTTTGCTGAGGTAAGTTTGTGATATACCACTTAAGGTCATTTTTATCCACAACAAACAGTGTCATATATCTGTCCGAATTTCGGCACAACTAACAGTTGTGCTATTGTCAGATCTACTAGAACTGACTATCAATAGCAGAGGACAGTAAAGCCTGTAAGGCCAGAAATATCTCTCAGTTTGAGATAACTTCAGAGTCTTGTGTCCGAATTACCAGCACACTTATTACTTGTGAACAGTGTTTCTACTGCATTTCAGAGTGTGGCAAAGGAGTTTCCCATGGGGAACACCATCAAGCTAGCAACAGACTAGCAGCCCTCGGGCCTAACAAGAGGTCATTGTTAAAATTTTAGCTTTTCTTTGCTTTAGTAGGTGACTGCAAGCACTGAAAGATTCAAGTTCTCTTTCTTCAGTAAGTCTGACACTCAGCTCCTGAGAGTTGATAACAAACCCTTTATGGGATGATTTTCTTGCATGGGTTTAATTATGATTTTTAATCATTTTTTGCAAACCCCAAAATATCAGTTTGATTTGACTATGTCAACAGCCCATTCCATGACTTCTGTCTCATGTTCTGTATCCCCTACTACCATGCTCAGAATTATGAAAATATGATAAAAAAAACCCTTATTGTAGCTTAGAAACAGTATAACTTGCCCTTCTATTAAGAAACGTGTGCAACACTCAAAAATGGGCCACTGAATAAACTGCATGATGCAGATCAATTTATGCAAATAAACGGCCTGTTGTGATAAAATCTAAGGCCTTCCTATATGTTTCCATATCAAACTTTTTACAATCTATATTTCCGTTGAAGGCTTTCAAACTGAGAATCATGTAATAGATTCCATTTCCTATGGAAATATAACAACTTTTACAGGCTCATTCTCTTAGAAACAAAGATTTTTCACAAGAAAAATATATTCAGTTATTGATTTCTGAATCTACAGCCTCATTTCCTACTGAGGTACTTAGAGTCTGTGGGGTATAACTCAAGGAATATTGTCATCCCTTTGACTGTGTCAAACACTTATAATATATCAGAAGTGACTTAATTCCACTTCTCTCTTATTTGCCATGCAATAAATGCAATGCAATGATGCAATAAAATTGCAAAAATGCAATAAATTTTTTTATCATGAAGTTATTACTCCAATGGGAATATTAATTTTATTTTAAAATGAACTCATTTGGAAAAGGAAAGATGGTTTCTTATAGACAAACTTTCCATCACACCTTTCATCTCTTGGGGATTTCCCATTGCCCTCAGACTATCATTGGTTGTCTGGCTGGTAGCACCACCCCAAAATAAAAGGAAATATGCCAACTGCTGTTGCTGCTGTGACCCCCATGACACTAGCCTTGACCCCAAGCTTTCCCCCCTACACTCGTTGAGTGAGATGCTCAGTTTCTGAGTAACTTTGGCCTCTTTCAGTGCTCTGTGAAATTTGCCCCGTTGGGTTAAAAGCCATTCACTGCTCACAGCTGTGTGTGCGTAGCACCAAGGCCTGCACTAAGGCCTGCACTGTCTATGGAGTGGCATGTTATGCGTTTCTCTCTACTAGGTGAGAGGTCAAAGGTTGCATGCCCTGTAAGGGAAAGGACATCTGCCAGGGTGTCCTTAGCTGCTCAGGTTGCCTTATAGCTATGCTGACCTGCACGAAAAGTTCACAGCAGTGCACGTGCACCGTTGCTGAAAAAGCAATGCTCCATTTAGTATATTCCACAGCCAGCTGTTATAGCCGTAGGCATTATAGCTGGCTGACTCCTTAGTGTGCGTTGCACAGAGTCCGCAGATTGTGGAATGCGGTACTTGGCCAGTATGGCCTTGAGCCTGGCATCCTGTAGCTTTGACATCTGTTTAATGTAAGTCAGCCCTCTTATCTGACAAGGGTGGTGGTGGTGGGGGGGAGGGGGGTTCCCTACAGTGGCTCGCAGTGCAGCAGAAAGTAGGGTGAGGAGGTCAGGAGATGGTTTTCTCCCTCTTTTTCTGTATTTCTTTTCTTCTCATCAGAACCTTACTCCATTACAATTAAAAAATTTGGGGTGAGTGGGGGAAATAATTGTCTCTATTTCCTCAAATTCAGATTAATCATCAGTCAGAAATTAATGATGTTGTTTTTGTTTATCCCCAAATTATTGATGTTATGGCCTGCATTTAGCCTCCAAGTTACTGAAACAAGGCACATACTGTGTGTAAACTTGCTGAGGGAACATCTGTTGAGTTCAGCAGAAAAAACTTCCTCCTCAAGTAAGGGGAGAAAAGGGGGGAACTATTATGACTAGGGTGGTACTCACAGTTGAGTCAAACAAGACTGTTTTAAATTGCCCAAATAGGTTACAATTATGTATATATACACATTTTGCCCCCCACAGCCTACACCACAGAAAATCCAAAGCCTAGAACACAAGAAAGGCTGTATACATCCAACAGGAAAAAAGAAAGATCATAGTGCACACACACTCTAAAAGAAAGGCACAGAACAGAAAACAGAAGGAAGGCACTCTCCTGATGTGACTGGTCCGGCGGCTAGGCGCAAACTGACGGCTGGCAAGTGGTGTTTATCTCAAGAGCACTCTTAGTGCAGGTTTCAGCGGGAGATGAGTTAGAATTAACGTGTGCGCAAGATGTTCTGCGTGCGTTCACACACGGGGCCTCGGTTTATAGTCTCATCTGAAGGACTTTTGGAAAGAATGGAGTCTGCACTAATGTTAACTCGAGAGGAAAAATCTCCTCGACCGGGAATCGAACCTTTCTAACCACTAAGCTATCCTGTCATGTTGGCCATGTAGTACACACGATTCCTCTTTCTTTTGTCCCATGCCTCCTCCTCTCTCTGGCACTGTTCTTTGCCTGTCAGGTTGGTCTGTCACAGGTCATTGGCGTTTGTCACAACTGGTGCCATGTCCATATGTTACACCACACAGACAGACTCTCATACTGCGCCACACGTTAAATCCTGTTCCGCTTTTCGTAAGAGTAGGCCATCGTGTGCCGGTAGGAACAGATGACATTTATTTTACAAAACTGCATACGCACAGGGATTGGATGTAAAAAAGCACAAGAGTGCTTATTCCATTATCCTCGATATAAAAGAACAAATAAAAACAATTCAAATCAAATCAAACTGAAAAATAACAGAGCGGTGACGTTGAATGTTCACCAGGTTTTTTTCGAAGTTAAACTTTCATAGTCTAGCCTAGTACTTTTTCCAACAGACCAAATCAACCCCCCCAGTGCTATTCGTCAAAGGGTGCCATCAAGGTGTTCAGGTCAGGAGGTGATCACCAAGGTGTTCAGGTCAGGTGTTCAGGTCAGGAGGTGATCACCAAGGTGTTCAGGCCAGGAGGTGATCACCAAGGTGTTCAGGTCAGGTGTTCAGGTCAGGAGGTGATCACCAAGGTGTTCAGGTCAGGAGGTGATCACCAAGGTGTTCAGGTCAGGTGTTCAGGTCAGGAGGTGATCACCAAGGTGTTCAGGTCAGGTGGTGATCACCAAGGTGTTCAGGTCAGGTGGTGATCACCAAGGTGTTCAGGTCAGGTGGTGATCACCAAGGTGTTCAGGTCAGGTGTTCAGGTCAGGAGGTGATCACCAAGGTGTTCAGGTCAGGAGGTGATCACCAAGGTGTTCAGGTCAGGTGTTCAGGTCAGGAGGTGATCACCAAGGTGTTCAGGTCAGGAGGTGATCACCAAGATGTTCTGGTCAGGTGTTCAGGTCAGGAGGTGATCACCAAGGTGTTCAGGTCAGGAGGTGATCACCAAGGTGTTCAGGTCAGGAGGTGATCACCAAGGTGTTCAGGTCAGGAGGTGATCACCAAGGTGTTCAGGTCAGGAGGTGATCACCAAGGTGTTCAGGTCAGGAGGTGATCACCAAGGTGTTCAGGTCAGGAGGTGATCACCAAGGTGTTCAGGTCAGGAGGTGATCACCAAGGTGTTCAGGTCAGGAGGTGATCACCAAGGTGTTCAGGTCAGGTAGTGACCGGCTGATGTCTCTCGCTGGCTTTCCCGGCTCTCTGTCTGAGTCTCGTCTGAGTCCCCGTTCGAGCCTGTCTCCGACTTTCCTTGCCTCTGTCCCAAGCAGCCAGAGACTAGTCCTTCAATGATGACTCGGGTATGCCTGAAAGGAAACAATCATCACGCCCCCTCACCTGTCAAAGGAGTAACATTATTGTTGATAGACGATTCAATCCTTAGAAGTAACCTGACCCTCATAGGACCATAATTGTCAGTGGCCGTCTGAGACACTAAGCCCTGCCTCGATGATGGGCCCTGCCCCAGTAATGGGCCCTGCCTCAGTAATGGGCCCTGCCTCAGTAATGGGCCCTGCATCAGTAATGGGCCCTGTATCAGTAATGGGCCCTGCATCAGTAATGGGCCCTGCATCAGTAATGGGCCCTGCATCAGTAATGGGCCCTGCATCAGTAATGGGCCCTGCATCAGTGATGGTCTAATGGTTGACCTGAATGTAGGGCATTGTCCAGCTGACTGGCCACTTCTATCAGATACAAAAGGCGTTAACAACAGTCATACATCTGCGTGTGGACGGAGCTATGCCTGACCACGAAGGCCTTTGCTACCACACGACTACAGAGGCACCGTGTACTTTTCATCCACACAGATCACTGTGTAATCCATAGCATCACACTGGTATCAGATATTCAGATATTGAACAATGATGATAACAGTGATAGGGGTTGACTCATTGCCGTCTGGCATCTTCCAAGGCCGTTCGTTATGTCTTTTATAACAAAATCTTTCTTGCTTTTTTGGCCTTTGGCCAGCATTCCATTTCTTAGAACCCTTGTGCACTTCTTTTCTTTCTTTAAGTCCGAAATTTCATTTTGCTTTTATTTTTATTGATAATTACACGTTCTTAAAACAACCCTGTTCTTGTTGAAAGAACAAAGTGTATCTTCTTTTTCTCTTCTCTTTTTTTTCCAAGTAAAAGGTGTTGCCACAACCTTGTCAGTCACTAGAGTGCGAGGTGTCAGAGACCTCAGCTTCTCTAGGACCCAGTATTTTGAAGGTGGTGCCCATCTCCACTCCCTCACTCGTTGCTTTACCCTCCTTGTCCCTAAAGAGGGCACGTGCCCGTTTATGGCTGCGTGAAATGGGGGACTGTACTGAAGCCAAAGCGCTCGAAAGGTCACCCATCCAAGAGGTAGCCAACTCAATGCTGCTTAACCTTAGAGCGAGTGCACTGACCACCGAGCTATTCAGGACTAGTGGTGAAGATAACAGTGCGTACTGCGTTCAACTCTCTTATCTGTCTTCCTGTGTTAAAAGACATGAAATATTCAGCAGGTCTCAGCCTCTCAGCTCTGTAGTGGTTTTCAAAAGTATGGGCGCATTCACACGCAGGTGGCATGTCCATCACACTGATCTTCCACGATTGATTATGCAGGTAGATAGGAAACAGACTGAACAGGTAAGACAATACCATCACACAAAGTACGGGAAATACACCGAACAGGTGTGATTAATCCATCACACACACACACACACACACACACACACACACACACACACACACACACACACAACACACACACACACACACACACACACACACAGAGAGAGAGAGAGAGAGAAGAGAGAGAGAGAGAGAGAGAGAGAGAGAGAGAGAGAGAGAGAGAGAGAGAGAGAGAGAGAGAGAGAGAGAGCACTTAACACTGAACACTGAATACTGAAATAATTTATTGTACTTCGGCCTTTGGTCACAATATACTTCAAAGGGAAGAAAAAGGGAAGAAAATGAAATATAACTTCACGTAACCGTTGATGAAAAACTTTCCATAATTATACCTTGGCAAGTACCCAAAACTATGCTTTTTAAAATGCATATTCCAAAATCATACAAAAAGTGCTTACTTAGACCAACAATTCAAACAAATATTATCTCAAAGTTACAGAACAAAACACAACTCAAAACCCAAATGGGACCAAACTTGATAATAGAGTTATATCTGACAATATCAACACCAAAAGTAGCGTACATCTAATAGCCTAAATCCTTCATAACCTATTGTATTTTCAGAACAGCTACCATTTTAAAAAATATTGCCTACTGAGTATAACTATGTCTGTCTTAGGTTAATGCAAAGTAAACAGAGTGCTGTATGCAGACATATTGAGAGAGAGGGAGAGAACTCTGAACTCTGAACATTTTACTTGTACTTCGGCCTTGGGCCACAATATAAGGGGACAAAATGGAGCAGGAATACTTAGAGAAAAAACATTATATATGTAGAGAGGAAAGATATATATATCTATATATCTATATCTATATCTATATCTATATCTATATATATATATATATATATATATGGAGAGAGAGAGAGAGAGAGAGAGAGAGAGAGAGAGAGAGAGAGAGAGAGAGAGAGAGAGAGAGAGAGAGAGAGAGAGAGAGAGAGAGAGCATGCCGGTTTTACATATATTTTGTGTCTTCTTCGGATGAGACTATGAAAAGGTCCCGTGTGCGAACGCACGCAGAACATCTTGCGCACACGTTAAAACCTGTTCTGCTTTTCGAAAGAGTAGGTCACTGTGTGCCGGTTGGAACAGATGACAAAATTTACAAGAACTGCATGCGCATGAGGACTGGATGTAAAAGAAGCACATGAGTGCTTATTCCATTATCCTCGAAATAAAAGAACAAAATGAATAAATAAAGGTAGAACAAGTGTTGATGACTATCAAGATGTTGTGCGTGAGTTCGTACACGTGTCTCAAGTTTTAGTTTAATCCAAAGGACTCTCGGGGGAGTGGAGTCAACTCGATGGAAAAAAATCCCCTAACACGGGTGTTTTGGGAATGGCTAGAAACTTCGATTCGATCCCAGGCCGTCAGATTGTGAGTGCAACACTCTAACCACTTGGCTATCTCGACCTCAGAAATCAATGAAGATTAGTCTTCAACATATTCACAAATATGGTTTGTTTTGAATGCTTCTCTCTCTGCTTAGATCTATTTGTCTGTCTGCCTGTCTGTCTGTCTTTTTGTTTGTCTATTTCTTTCCTCTTCTGTTGCTCCATTACAATATTTTCTCTCACTCTCTATGGCTTTCCCTCTCTTTCTCTCTGTTTTTTTTCTTTTCTCTCTCTTGGTTTATTTATTTCCAGATAATTATCAACAAATTGACGAGGTGATATTTTTCTTTAAAGCTGAATAATTGATTGACGTTTTGTGTATTTGATTGCTTGGCTGATCTTTTTTTCTTCTTATTTTTAATTGATGTTTTGTGTTGATGTTCATCGATAATATTTTTAGACTGAGAACAGGATGCAAACAAGTTCCCAGATTTGCTCTCTCTCTCTCTGTTTCTCTGTCTGTCTGTCTGTCTGTCTGTCTGTCTGTCTGTCTGTCTGTCTGTCTGTCTGTCTGTCTGTCCGTCTCTCTCTCTCTCTCTAGTTCACACTGAAATTGTCTTGAGAGTATCTGATATAACATGAATTGCTATTAAAAATGAAATGGTTTAAAATCCCATCCACAGGATTGTCTTGTATGATAATGACCGAACAAATTCTAAACATCTTTGCTGAAAACCAGGCAGTGGCACACGATGGCCACAAATGAAATGAGCTGATATTTTCTTCAGTGGAGCATCCCCATAACCACTTTAAGGCAAGGGAGTAGTAGTGGTAATAGAATTTGTAGTTGTAGACCTGTCAGATCTTTCGGGAAAGAAATCATAAAAAAAGTTGTTCAACCATTTTATGCATTTTAAAACTGTTCCATTGATTTACTTTTGATATCTTCTTGTTGTTGTTGTTGTTGTTGTTGTTGTTGTTGTTGTTGTTGTTGTTGTTCTTCTTCTTCTTCTTCTTCTTCTTCTTCTTCTTCTTCTTCTTCTTCTTCTTCTTCTTCTTCTTCTTCTTCTTCGCGATTCTTGTTCTTGTTCTTCATCATCATCTTATCTTCTTGTTGTTGTTGTTGTTGTTGTTGTTGTTGTTGTTGTTGTTGTTGTTGTTGTTGTTGTTGTTTTCTTCTTCTTCTTCTTCTTCTTCTCTTCTTCTTCTTCTTCTTCGAAGACATTCTCTGGCTATGCTTGTTCTTTATTCTGGCCTGGGTGGCGAAGTCTGCAATCTGTCGTCGTGACCCCGCCAGTCTCCAGAGTTTTTCCTGGAGCTCTACAAGGCTGGGCCAATCTTTTGGTATGGTATTTATGGATTTCCACAGTATCAGAATCTGGCTACCATAGGTGTGAGCAAATGATGACATACGCAAACTTTCACATCTTAGTGAACCTCAGAACTCAAGCCAAGGAATAGAAATGAAAATATCAGATGATAAGATTTCAGCAAGAAGTTTCAACAGGAAAGACACAAATAAAATGAATCAGCCTAAAAACAGAACATTTTCATAATTAAAAACAACACTTCACTGATATCATCATGGTAAGGTAATAACACTCTAACATACCCTGTAGGTCAGCTCATGGCCTGTACCCCAGGTAGCCATGTGGTGCTGCAGGCAGACTGAAGGAGGGAGGTGAACAGCGCTGTTTGCAATTCCTTCCTCTCCCGGCCTCCCCTCCTTCCCTCTTCACCGATTCTGACATTCCCTTAGCACCAGGTCTTGGGGGAGAGGGGAGGGGAGAGGAGGGGGCTGTTGACGTCACAGATCACTGAAGGTGCCTCTTGCAAGGAAAAGAAAATGGCGACACCAAAAATCACATCAACTCATTACAGCCTGGCTTTCATCCTGACAGGTAGGCTTGCTGTCAATAACCGTATTATTGTTCTTAGAATTATGGCAGAACAAAGAACCTTGTTGACAAAGAGAGGGAAATGAAAGAGTGGCGTGGGCAAAGAAGAAAAAGGTGTAAAGGCTGTGTGAGGAAACCCCATATGCAGCTGTTACAATGCTTTACTTCCCTTGTCAGCAGAGGGGAGGGGACGCTATGCAATTTTCTTTTCATTGGAACAACTGGTATTACGTCCCTTTATTTCTGGAGAAAAATGTGACAGTTGATTTATTATGTGTTTGTAGATGTTTGTGTGTGTGTGTGTTTGTGTGTGTGTGGTGTGTGTGTGTGTTGTGTGTGGTGTGTGGTGTGTGTGTGTGTGTGTTTGTTTGTGATTGCATGCATGCATGTATGTGTTTGTGCATGCGCATATCTGTGCATTATATACGTGATTGTGTGCACATGTGTACGCACACATATACACACTCACAAACATACACACGCACTAACAAACACGTACACACACACTAACACACACACACTAACACACACACTAACACACACGCTAACACACGCATACACAAACACAACACACACATCTACTACCAAACAAAGACACAAACGCAGACATTTACACTAACGAACAAACACACACACGCACACTCTAACACACACACTAACACACACATACTAACACACACATACACACACAGACACACACAGACACACACACACACACACATACACACACACAGACACAGACACAGACACACACACACACACACACACACACACACACACACACACACACACACACACACACACACACACACACACACACACACACACACACACACGCCCCCCCCCCCAACACACACACACACACACTTTCTCGTGTTTTTTTGGTGTGTGCACCAAATGCTATTTCAGTTGAACTTCCTGCTGACTACATTTCCTAATTATCTTCGGTATTACGTTCTTTCACTGTTTCTCTAACACATGACCTGACAGCCTTTGTGCCATGGCAGTGGGACCAGGAGTGCCAGGTTACCACTCATCAAATGTCAATAGTTTGGTTGATTACACACACACAGAATTCGAAACGTAGCTCAACTCCAACAATCATCTTTTGACTCAGGAGGGTCTGTCTACTTGTCTGACTGTCTGCCTGTATGCTTGTCTGTTTGTTTGTTTGTTTGTCTGTCTGTTTGTCTGTCAACATGTTTTTCTGTCTGTATATTCGTCTCTCTGTCTGTCCATATGTCTGTCTGTCGTTTCTTCATAGTTGTTGAGGTTGCTGCTAGTTGGAGGTGATGAAAGTTTTGTTGTTTCATTATCATCATCGGCATCGTCATCGTCATTATCACCACCACCACCACCACCACCACCACCACCACCACCACCACCACCACCACCACCACCACCACCACCACCACCACCACCACCACCATCGTCTTCCCCGTAATCGTAATCGTGATCGTGATCGTAATCGTCGTCGTCATCATCGTCATTGTCTTGTTGTTGTTGTTGTTGTTGTTGTTGTTGTTGTTGTTGTTGTTGTTGTTGTTGATCTTCTTCTTCTTCTTCTTCTTCTTCTTCTTCTTCTTCTTCTTCTTCTTCTTCTTCTTTCTTCTTCTTCTTCTTCTCTTCTACTGAGTTTGGTGCTTCTTTAATTTTATCCTGTTGTTGTTTTTTCTCCCCCCTCCTCTCTCTGTGAAGATGTTGTTGTTGTTGTTCTACATTGCAGTTGCTGATCTCTCTTCTTCTTCTTTTCTTCTTCTTCTTTTCCTTGTCCCCTCCATTGCCATTATAGCATTCTCCTGAATAAAATATTTTTGCGATCCTCAATTAACACACTTGCATGCAGGAAAAAGAAAAAAACAACAATGGGTAGGCGCTGCACATGTGGCGACGCGCTCTCCCCGGGGAGAGCAGCCCGAATTTCACGCAGAGAAATCTGCTGTGACATAAAGTGGTACAAAAAATACAACCAAAAAAAAAAATTAAAGCTCCGAGGTTCACCAATGGTGAGATTGCTGCATATGCACCGATCCCTCTCCACCATTTAGGTACCACAATCCGACTTCGGGGATGAATAAAGATATTCAAAATGAAACATCAAATACAAAACCGTCAAATAAAAAAAGAAATATTAGACGACATATATAAGTGTAAGCAATATGGTGTCTGACTGCTTGAATTTTGGAGCAGATTAACACTAAATTACATTTGAAAGAAAATAAGCTCGCATCGAATCACCGGAGAACTGAAATGACTGAACACATTTTCAATACTCAAGAGAGGCTAACGATTTCATTTCTTAATTTTAAAAAATTGAATACTAAATCTTACACAAAGTAGTGATGATTATTGATTTGAAAACGTTTTTTTCGGCTTGACGTTCATGCTAATTTTCAGGGTAGATTGCCAATACAGGGGAGTAGGCTTTTCCCTTACAGAAGTGGTTTCTTTCTATTTTCTGCTAGTGTGTGTTCTACTCTGTGGCCAACCAGCCGTACAGCCTGATAAGCCCAGCCAGGGTGAAGCAGAACAATGCCTCTCTGTGGTCTGTCACTTACCTCACTGCCGCCATCTCTTTTCGGTTCTTGTCTAGCGCTCCTGGGTTTACAATGGGTAGAGTTTTGCCTATGGTTTTGCCCACCATTAAGATAGCTGCATTCTGATTTCGGGATTGATGTCTAAATACGACATCCGTGTGCACACAGACACATACACAGACACGACACAGACACAACAAATAGCACAACACAATACACAACAGACACAGCACAGAACAGACACACAGACGACACACACAAGACACACACAACACACACACACACACACACACACACACACACACACACACACAACACACACACACACACACACACACACACAACACTACACATACACACAAATAACACAGATGACACAGTAACAGACTACACACACCAAACACACAGACACACACACACACACACACACACACACACACACACACACACCACCAACACACACACCACACACACACACACACACACACACACACACCACACACACACACACACACACGCACGCAGATATACTCTTCACCCCCCCCCCCCCCTGCCATGCATTAGTTAGTATCTATCAACAAATAACGTGAATGCAGACATCTGGCTTTCCAACAATCACTTTACCAGGGAACGACTCATGTGCGTATTTTCTTCCCTTATGAACAACAAAAAAGAACATCGTCACTTGCAGGTATAGACATTTTTTTTGGGGATTTCTACAGGAAATGCACATGCAAACACGCGTGCGTTTGCGAACACACACGGCACTGCAAACAGAATTATACATGAAAGAAGCTGAAAGACAAACACGACAGTGATTAAAACAGTGCAAGCAGTTTTCTGTCTGTGTTCGTGCTTTCCACCTTGGCAAACACACATACACATGCATGCATGCATACATACATACACACAAATACGCACGCACGCACGCACATCACTCATTCACACACACAAACACACACCACACACACACATACACACATGAACGCACGCACACACCGGCACACACACACACACACACACACACACACACACACACACACACCACACACACACACACACACACACACACACACACACACACACACCACGCACACACACCACACATACATACACACAGGCGCGCGCTTGTTTGCACACACAATAATACACACACAGATACAGACACACACGTACAATGAAACACACATACACCTACCTACCTACCTACCTACCTACCTACCTACCTACCTACCTACCTACCTACACACACACAAACATACAGATACATGCACGCACACACATGCACACAAACATACACACACATACACACGCGCCTGCACACACAAAAAATACACACATACACGCATGCACACACTTACATGTGTGTACACACATATAAATACACGGACGCACATGCACTCACACACACACACACTTATATACAGATATTCAAATTTACAAACATCCAACACACGTGCATACGCGCTAGTGTGTAGGCCCACTAAGACACAACACAGACACACAGACACACAGACAACAGACAGACAGACAGACAGACAGACAGACAGACAGACAGACACACACACACACAACACACACACCACACACACACACACACACACACACACACACCACCACCACCACCACCACCCACCGCCACTACCACCCACCACCAACACCCCCACCACCCCCACCACCCCCACCATTACCACCACCACCACCACACCCCCACCACCCCCCACCACCACCACACCACACACCACACCACCACCACCACATTGCGCTCGTGATTTGCTGACCCAGGTTCGAATCTCGTTATTCCCTCCGGAGTTAACATCAGTACCGACTCCACTCCCCTTAAAAGCCCGAGGTCCCGTGTAAGAACGCACACAGAACATCTTGCACACATGTCAAAACCTGTTCCGGTTTTCGAAGAGTAGGCTATTGTGTGCCGGATGGGAATGGATGACGAGATTTACAAACTCCATACATACGGGGACTGGATGTAAAAAAACCAACAACCACATGATTGCTTATTCCAATATTCCTCGAGATAAAAAAAGAATAAAAAAATAAAAAGAAACCACAAACCACAACCAACCACCACACCACACCACACCACACCACACCACACCACACCCCCACCACACCACAACCACACCACACCCACACACTCGCATAGACAAAAACAGGAGGCGTTTGTTGAGGAAGGGAAGGGTGCAGCGATGAATAATGAAGACAGACTTACCAGCACTCCTTCAGTTCCTTCCTTCCTGTGTGGGCAGTTCGGGCAGGAATGTCCCTCACTGACACAGGAGGATGGCAGAATGACTACACCCCTGTAAGCTGCCTTCAACACCTGAGACACCAGACGCGACCCAGTCCAGTAGAGCTCCAGGGAAAGCTCGAGAGACCGGCAGGGTCACTGCGACAGACTGCAGACATCGCCATCCAGACTGGATAAAAAAAATTAGCATACCTGGGAACACAGACAAAGAGGACCTCCCTTTCTCCCTCATCCCCCTCTGGGGTGAAAGTGCCACAGCACTGACCACCTTTAACCTGTTCTTGCCCTTGAAATGGTCAGGAAGAAGGACTTGGGACATGGATGCTTTCCCGCTGTTTACTCTACAGTGGATTGCGGATAGCTCAGTGGTCACAACACTTGCAGTTCCTCATGCTAGGGTTAAACAGCATTGTTACCACTGCGGGTGATTGGCTGACTGTTCGTGCGCCTTAGCTTTTTACACAGTTCCCCAGATCACTCAGCAGAAAATCCACACCTGCTCTCTTTTAGCGTCAGGGAAGGTGAAGTAGCAAGGGAGAGCAGATGGATGCTGTCCCCATTATTGCAAGCCCTTACAGGAGTTGAGGTCTCCGACACCCCGCTCCTCAACGACTGCATAGATTATGGTATACTTTTACCTTTACCTTTACAGCTATTATTTGTGCATATCTGTCTCTGTCCCCTTTGTTACATGTCAACAGATCAGAAACAGATGGGGCCAACAGACGTCCTCAAGTTCTTGCTTCAACAGAAATAGAAAAATGCAGGTCCCTTCTTCAGACGAACACGATAATAATAATAATAATAATAATAATAAATAATAATAATAATAATAATAATAATAATAATAATAATAATAATAATTTGTATAGCCCTACATCTTACAAAGACAAATCAATGCCCTCAGCCATTCTTACACAGTCATGTCATCATTAACAATCAATAGTACCTACAAATCCAAATGTGCACACACACATGTACACACGTACACACGTACACACGTACACACGTACACACACACACACACACACACACACACACACACACACACACACACACACACACACACACACACACACAGAGTATTTACACTTTGGCAAGGTGATGAAATTTCGGTTGCTGAAAGCAGGGACAATTATGAGATGAAACGGAAGAGGAAACTAATTAGCTTTGAAATAAATATATCTTGAGGCTGGATTTAGAAGTGTCGTTTAAATTAACAAAGAGAGAGAGAGATGGAGGTCATTCCAGATCGATGTACTAGGAATAGAGAAAGAGTCGACGGCCATACGGACTAGCTGAATCTACATATTCTTAATAGACCAGGAACACTTTGCCAAAAAAGGACTCTGGCACAAAGTAATTGCTTCAATTTTTTTTCACTTGTTTTATTTTTGGTGGGTGTACTTAACCATCCCTAATGGTTTTAATAATAATTTAGCAAAGGGATAAGATTTAAATTCGTGTTTGAAAAGAGTAGGTGCAGTGCAGCTGAGCTGAAACGGTATTACCATTTGCGCTGTTTTGCAAGCTGTTCTTGCTGTCTAGTCAGGAATTTGTACACTTAATTGAAGCAGGCTTGTATACATTATATTTCTAAAGTAAAACTTGTATACTCTGACGACCCAGTTCCTTTTTACTGGGGGAAAACTAATGTAATTGCACTTCCGGTTTGCAAATTTGAGAAAAGTTTACAGATAACATTAGGTAGGCAGCAAAATTTGAACATTGTGCAATCATTATGAGTGTAATAATCTTAAACACTCAAAAATGCATTCATATGATGCAAAGATCATGATGTGTGATACATGCTGGTGTCTTACAACTTATTTGCTTACCCACCCTCCTAAAATTAGTGACCCACGTGTTCAAACGAAGTACAATATTCAGTCAATACAAAACTACTGGCAACAGGCAATCACCTTCACCCTCATCTTCCCCAACCAACATTCCCCCTCCCTCTCCATCCCACCCTCTCCCCCACCCCCTTCCTCTCACCTACCCCCGTCCTCTCCCCCCCTCCTCACACCATCCCCCTCCCCTCCCCCCTTCCCCCCCGCCCCTCTCCCTCACCTACCCCCCACCCTCACCTCCCACCCCCTCCTCCCCCTCTCCCCCTCTCTCCCTCACCCCCTCCTACCCCTTTCTCCCCCCCTCTCATCCTCCCCTACCCCCCCCCCCCCTCTCCCCCCCTCACCCCCTATTCTCCCCCTCCCTCATCCCCACCCCCCCTCATCCCCCCCTACCTCCCACTCCCCCCTCTCCCCCCTCTCCCCCCCTCACCCCCTCCCCCTCCCCCCTCCCCCCTCTCCATCCCCCCTCCCCCCTCTCCTACCCCCACCTCCCCTCATCCCTCCCACCTCCCCCCTCCCACCTCCCCCCTCTCATCCCTCCCCACCTCCTCACTCCCCCTCTCACCCCCCTATTCTCCCCCCTCCCTCTCATCCCCCCACCTCCCCCTCCCCCTCCCTCCCCCCCCTCCCCCCCTCCTCACCCCCTATTCTCCCCCTTCCCTCTCATCCCTCCACCTCCCCCCTCACCCTCCCACTCCCCCCCCTCTCCCCCTCCTCACCCCCCTATTCTCCCCCCTCCCTCTCATCCCCCCTCTCCACCCCATCTTCCACTCCCCCCCCCCTCCCCTATTCCACTCCCCACCCCCCTCTCCACCCATCCCCCCCACCCCCCTATTCCTCCCCCCTCCCTCTCATCCCCCCTCTTCCACCCCATCTTCCACTCTTCCACCCCCTCCCCTATTCCACTCCCCACCCCCTCCCCTATTCTCCCCTCCTCCTCCTACCCTCCCTCCCCCCTCCTCCTACCCTTCCTACCCCCCCCTCACCCTCCTCTTCCCACCCATCCTCTGCCCTCCCCCCCCCTCACCTCCTTTCCCCACCCACTCCTCTGCCCTCCCCCCCTCCCCTCCACCCTAGCACATACATGAGAAGATAGACAACACATCACTCCAAAGCTCGGAGCATTAGCATTAGCAGTTCCTAACTCACAGCTTAACTTTTTGCCTTCACATTTTTCCAACTTATCATTGAACCAACAAGTTCAAATTCCAAAGGTGTCTTTTAATACATATTCACAAATTGAAAAAACATCTATGCCTACAATCATTTACTTTCGCCTTGAACTTCTTTCACACAGGTCAACAGTAAGTCTACAATTTCCTATCAAAACTACTGCTTCATTTCTACCAAAAGAAACCTTTGATCTGGACTACAAAGCAACTGCAAACAATTAAAAGGGACGGAACTCTTTGAAAGGATATGTAGCCTGTGAAGGGGAAGTAATATTGATATCAAATAGCACACACACACACACACACACACACCACACACACACACACACCACACACACACACACACACACACACACACACACACACACACACGCACGCACACACACCACACACACACACACACACACACACACTTTCTGAATGATTTGGAACAGTATTTATCAGAAATTGCTTAACACTGCATATTCAACTTTCATCTCATGGCAAAATGCTAACCAGTTATGTTAAACTTTTACTTTATGCCAATGATACCATTTTATTCTCCGCTACAAAGAAAGGTTACAAGATGCTTTAGACATTTCGGATACTTACTGTTCTCATCAGAAACTTGTAAATCTAGTGAAAACCAAAATCATGACATTCAGCCACAATAGATCTCGTAATAATTATGTAAAATAACAGAAAAGCGTAATGATTATGTAAAATAGCAGAAAAGCCCTTGAAGTTCTTAACAGTTTTAAATATTTAGGAATCAACTTCAGTAGCAGTGGCAGTTTTGCAAAATGCAAGACAAATGCTTATGATAAAGCTACTTAAGTCATGTTTAACTGATAAGGACTGCATGGCAAAAAGAACTAAGTACATATAAAATCGTTGTATATGTTTTATTGTATTGATGTGAAATTATGGGCATATAAAAATGTAATGCATGAAAAATGCTAATGATAAAGCTGCTAAAGTCATGTTTAACTTGATAAGGACGCACAGCAAATTGAACTATATACACATGTGGCACTTGATTTATTCCATAAAATTATTGGACTTGTTTTGTTGTATGGATGTGAAATATGGGGAAATGAAAATATAGCAATAATTTCATAAGTTTCAGTTAAAGGT
Source organism: Stramonita haemastoma (assembly GCA_030674155.1). NCBI lineage: Eukaryota > Metazoa > Mollusca > Gastropoda > Neogastropoda > Muricidae > Stramonita > Stramonita haemastoma. The sequence goes on along the minus strand of CM060331.1, from coordinate 32,402,208 downwards.
TTTGAAATATAATTTTCCTTTAGCCCTTTTGCATTCAGATTCTCTGAACACAAACTGCCCCAAGATTTGCATTTCATCACGAAATCAGGTCAGGCACACATGCTTGGTAGCCCTTTCCTCCTTTTAAGTACATACCAGCAGCTATAATTACTTCCAGACTCTCAGCAGGGTTTCTCCTTCTAGCCTGATAGAGCTTTGACATATAGTAGCAATTAGTGATGGTCACAGCCTGATGGAAATGGATTGTGTGTAAATCCCAGCAAATCAGGATTTAGAGGGGGGAATTATTCAATCCCGGCAAATCTGGGTTCAGACTAAGAGGGTTAGTATATGGAGAAACTGGCAGATATCCCTTGTCGAGTTTGGTCTCTGTTCAAATTGTGTGTTTCTGGATGCAGCTGCTCCACTTCCAGTATGAAAAGCTGCCATCAAGTGTTTACCAGATGATGATAGATTTACTTGACAAATACTTGATTCAATCAGCATGGCTAAACATGAATAAAACATATCTTAGTACAAAGTGGATTTGACTTTGTGGCAGAGACAGTTATGTTCAAGTATTAATTTTCTTCAAGTATTTAAAAGTTCACATATTTAGGATAAAATTTCACATATCAAAGCCTTCTTAATAGAAAATTTTGTTAATGAATGGAGAAGTGAGCCGTAGGATAATAGAAGACGCCTGTATTATAGAAATTTTGAAGATCGATTTTGGTAAGGAAAAATATATAACTTGTCTACCAGATATATCTGTTTATGCTTTAAAAAAATTGTTGTAGTTGTCACAAGCTTCCAATTGAGGATGGACATTTCCATAACATACCACAGGAATAAAGAATGTGTTCAAAATACAGTTTATCTGTTTTAGGGGATGAGTTTCATTTTATGATGGATTGTCCCCACTTTATAAATTTATAAGATTTTAATCCTTAGCATTTTTTTCAACCCTTGTCCAGTTATAAATTTTGAAGGCTGATGAAATGTAAATCTCGAAAAGTTCTCTTGTCTCCTGCAGGTAGTTCTTGAAAATTCATTTGTTGTCGTTCACATGTGTACGTTGTGTATTTTATAGAAATTGATATAGTTTAAAACAATGTTTTGAGGCTTTAATGTTATTTGTTTGTCATTTTGTGATGAACTCGTTTTGTGGCGGTGCCATTGGAGGATGCAATTTCTGTCTTATTTGCTGAGTGGTTATAAACATACATTTTGTTTTGTTTGAAATAAGAGACATGTGATTGAGTTCTGTCTATTCAATAAGTTTATCAATATCTGCCTGCATATCACTCGCAAGCTGGTTTGGACCACTGCTGTTACATTGAATTGACGTATCATCAACAAATATTTGACATAAACAATGAATATGTAGAGGTAGGTTGTTATTATTAGAGATAGAGACAAGAAGTGGTCCTAGTATTGATCCTTGTGGTAATCCATATTTCACGGGTAATAAGGTAGATCTCCTAGGCCCAATTTCAACAAGCTGTTGATGATCACTGAGAAATAGGTGTAAAATCTTAATGCTTGGTTGGAAATGTTATGGCATTTTAATTTTTGAATGAAAAGAGAAAGTTAAGTTATACTGCAGATGAACGTTGCTCAACTGTATTTAGAGTATTTGACACATTATACGTGCCTGATAAAACATTTTTAAGGCAATATTACCTCCCCTTCAAAGGCTATTATAAAGAGTGAGATTCCTTTTTATTGTTTCAAGTGGCTGAGAATTCCAGAGAAAAGTGTGTATGTAATGGAAATGAAGCATCAGTTTTTACGTAAAATTGTAGACTGTGCTGAAACTGTGCTGAAACTATACTGAAACCAGGGTGTGGTGAACCAAAATGTTTAAAATAAGCTTTTCTTTTCAAATTCTGAAGAGATATAGAAAAGGACACCTTTAAATTGTGGAATTGTTAGTCTAATATATAGGTTTTAAAACTTTGATGACAGCAAGTTAAGCTTTGAGTTAGGAACTGCAGATCTGTAGGGGGATCTGCCCATAACTTCTAATGCTCCGAGCTATTGAGTGATGTGTTGTCTATCTTCGCATGTTTGTGCGAGGGAGAAGCATCGGGAGGGGGGAGGGAGAAGCATCGGGAGGGAAAAAAGGGAGCAGAAAGACAAGTGGAGGAGAAGGAGGGGTATGGAGGGGGGAGGGGGAGGAGGGGGAGGTAGGGGGGGAGGGGGATGGGTGAAAGAGGGAGGTGGGTGGGTGGGGGAGGGGGGTGGGTGGGTGGGGGAGGGGTTGGGGTAGAGTTAGGGGGAGGGGTTGGGGTAGAGTTAGGGGGAGGGGGGGGAGGGGGAGGGTAGAGGGGGGAGGGGGGGAGGGGGGAAGGGGGGGAAGGAAGGGGGTAGACGGAAGGGGTTAGAGGGGGGAGGGGGAGGGGGAGGAGAGGGGAGGGTTAGGGGGGAGGGTAGGGTTAGGGGGAGGGTAGGGTTAGGGGGAGGGTTAGAGGGGAGGGTAGAGGGGAGGGGTGGGGTGGGGGAAGCTGGGGGGAGGGAGGGGAGGGTTAGGGGGAGGGGAGGGTTAGGGGGAGGGGAGGGAGGTGGAGGGTAGAGGGGAGGGGGGGGTGGGGTGGGTGGGGAGGGGGGGGGAGGGGAGGGGGGGGGGGGGGGGGGGGGGAGGGAGGGGGGTGGGGGGAGGGAGGGGGGTGGGGGAGGGAGGGGGGTGGGGGAGGGAGGGAAGGGGGGGGTGGTGGGGGTGGGGGGAGGGGTAGGGGAGGATGGGAGGGTAATAATTTTTTTTTAAACTACAAGAACAAAAAGCAAATACGCCGTAAATGATAGTAGCATGACCGGTAGGTCTGGGTGATGAATGTTTTGTATACAGAGTGTGTTTTCTATAACGACCACTAGATACCTCACAGCAGAGGATAGAGGGACTGATGTATTTCCAAATTCTATTAGAGCTGTTCTAATGGAAGAGAGTTTGTGTTCGGTCCATACAAGCATGGCTTCGATTTTATCTGCTTTAAGCAGTAACATGCTGTTCAGCGTTGACCAAAACCATACAAAATAAATGTACGTGCTGTTAAAAGCACCTGCTTTTCAATCCATGGATAAAGCAGACCCCTTCTGTTCTCCTTCTCCTCTTCCTTTGGTAAAAGTTGGCTGCAAAAAATAGCTGCTCTTAATAAGTTCAGCGCTCTTATCTTTTCTTCCTCCATTAAAAGATATGAAATATTCACTTCAACTCCGCCATTATCAGGAAGTGATGTCCGGATCATTAGTGGTTTTCAAAAGTGTGCGCATGCTCACACGCAGCCAGAATGTACGTCACACTAATCTGCCATGATCAAATATGCAGAGACTCAGGAAATAGACTGG
>CM060331.1:32388881-32396381 GCA_030674155.1 Stramonita haemastoma | reverse complement strand
TTCTTCTTCTTCTTCTTCTTCTTCTTCTTCTTCTTCTTCTTCTTCTTCTTCTTCTTTTCATTGTTTATAAATTAATTGACTTCAGAAATAATAGACAATAAACGGCCAAGTGTAAGAATTTCTCTAGATATTGCTGAATCATTCATATCTTCATCAGCTCATGGTGATTGTATTGTTATCCAAAATCAGATTAGGTCCTCAAGTGCAGATATACGACCTGAATATCACAATAAGACAAGAGTGTTCTTTTCAAGAATGGATTGTTGATTGTAAAGAAAAATCCTGTTTTGATGGACAATTAATGTCTGTTGTAAACTGCTGTTAGCTGCTTACTTTTGCACATGAATCAGTACAGCTGGTAGGCAAAAATACTGTTTGAAAACTTGTTGAATTTGTATAATATGAAAAAGAATTAAATTGAAGGACTACCAAAACATTTTTATGTCAAAGTTTAGGCAGTAGGTTAATATGGTGCTGAAATTTTTGTGAACAAAATACCCCTCTATATTTGTGCTTTAAAAAGTATTAAAACACTCAATGACCTTCTAAAACAATTAAGTGAATAAACAGACTGTATAACTACCATTTATGTCAGTCTATCTGACTGCCTGCCTGTCTGTCTGTGTGGCTGCATGTCTCTTTGTTTATGATCTTTTCTTCTGAAAACAACTGACTGATTGAGAAGTCAATATTTTCTTTTCCTTTATACTGCGTGGCAGCGTTGGGAAAGTGCTGACAACACAAAGACAGTATTGTGATGAATCACGTGCAGTTTTTCTTTACAGTGGCATTGTTTTCTTTGTTCAGGCAACTCTTGTAGTATTTCTTCTCATGTCTGGACATTCTTTGTTCCTTTTATCACCAGGTGATGGTGATGACCAGGAATGTACCCCAAAGATGAAAGCCAGGCTGTAATGAGGTGATGTCGATTTTTGGTGTCGCCATTTTCTTTTCATTGCAAGAGTTCCCTTCAGTAATCTGTCTGTGATGTCATCAGCCCCTCCTCTCCCCTCCCCTCTCCCCAAGACCTGGTGCTAAGGGAATGTCAGAATCAGTGAAGAGGGAAGGAGGGGAGGCCGGGAGAGGAAGGAATTGCAAACAGGGCTGTTCACCTCCCTCCTTCAGTCTGCTTGCAGCACCACATGGCTACCTGGGGGTGACAGAGAGGGGGGGGGGGGGGGGGGGGGGGGGGGGGGGGGGGGGGGTAGTGGCTCTAGTGGGTGTTATAGTGTTTGTCAGTGTGAAGTGTGTGTGTGTGTGTGTGTGTGTGTGTGTGTGTGTGTGTGTGTGTGTGTGTGTGTGTGTGTTGTGTGTGTGTGTGTGTGTGTGTGTGTGTGTGTGATTGTGAGTGGTGTGTGTGATGATTGTGTGTGTGTGTGTGTGTGTGTGTGTGTATGATTGTCATTGTGTGTGTTTAACAATGTTACATTTTAGCACGTGCATTCAGTTTTATGTCTGTATTCTATTACTTGTTTAAAATGTTTTAATCACTGCAACATTTTTTCCTTTTAACAGGGATAATAAAAAAGAATTGAATTAAATAAATTGAATTGCAATTGTCTTAATCGAACTTAATTAAATGAAAAGCCTAATATTCAGTTTGCTTTAAGTCAGAACATACACAGCTATTTCAGTGTTTTTGAGTACAGTTGTAAATCGCGCCCAAAATGCAGTGACATGACTCCCCGTTCACAAAGTCAGCAGTGAGATATTTCTATGCAGACAGAGTGTGGTTGCTTCCAAAAGTCCTGTAGCTTATTGTGCCATATGCAGGCTGTATCACACTAAAAGAAAAGGGTAAATTGTCCCATAACCTAGGAGGGGGAGCGAGGCATCAGAGACCTCAGCTTCTCTAGGGACCAGCATATTGAGGGCGGTGCCCATCTCCTCTCCCTTCCTGGTTTACGTTCCCTGACCCTAAAGAGGGCAGGTACCCATTCATCCTGAGTGAACTGAGGGGCTGTACTGAAGCCAAGGCAGAACATTGCCGCTCGCAATTTGACAACCCGGGTTCGATTCCCGTTCGAGGGAGATTTTTCTCCTGGAGTTAACATCAGTGCTGACTCCACTCTCCCAAAAATCCTTCGGATGAGACTATAAACGAGGCCTCGTGTACGAACGCACGCAGAACATCCTGTTCCGCACTTCGTAAGAGTAGGCCATTGTGTACCGGTGGGAACAGATGACAAGATTTACAAAACTGCACACACATGGGTAACTGGATGTAAAAAATCCATGAGTGCTTATTCCATTATACTCGATATAAAAAGAATTATAAAAAATAAGTAGCGGAAACTGTCACCCATCCAGTTTGGTAACCACGCTGCACTCAGTGCTGCTTAACCTTGGCTTCGGGAAAGCGAGTGCTCTAACCACTGAGCTATCTCCTCCCCGTCACACCACTTGGTGATTATTGATGGTGTATCACACTTACACTACTTGGTGATTATTGATGGTGTATCACACTACTTGGTGATTATTTGTACTGGTGATCTATGAGTGTCACACTACTTGGTGATTATTGATGGTGTATCACACTACACTACTTGGTGATTATTGATGGTGTATCACACTACTTGGTGATTATTGATGGTGTATCACTCTACTTGGTGATTATTGATGGTGTATCACACTAGTTGGTGATTATTGATGGTGCATCACACTATTGGTGATTATTGATGGTGCATCACACTACTTGGTGATTATTGATGGTGCATCACACTACTTGGTGATTATTGATGGTGCATCACACTAAATTGGTGATTATTGATGGTGCATCACACTATTGGTGATTATTGATGGTGTATCACATTACTTGGTGATTATTGATGTGTGGTATAACACACTACTTGGTGATTATTGATGGTGTATCACACTACTTGGTGATTATTGATGGTGTATCACTTACTTGGTGATTATTGATGGTGATCACTTACTTGGTGATTATTGATGGTGATCACCTAACTTGGTGATTATTGATGGTGATCACACTCTATTGGTGATTATTGATGGTGTATTTGTATTATGGTGCATCACACTACTTGGTGATTATTGATGGTGATCACTACTACTGGTGATTATTGATGGTGCTATCACTACTATTGGTGATTATTGATGGTGCATCACATACTTGGTGATTATTGATGGGTATCACACTACTTGGTGATTATTGATGACTGTATACTACCACTTACAATAATGACCTAGGAAACTGCAACGGCATAATCACCATCAGTAACGACATCAACTACGAATTCATTTTTTGGTGTCAAGAGAAAAGAATGGAAACAATGAAACCTCTGCTAATCTGTATGGAATACTTTGGCTATTTATAAACATCTATGGAAGGTATACTGATACAGGCACACGCGAGGCGCTACACCCCCTAAACATACATACTTTTGTGTGTGTGTGTGTGTGTGTGTGTGTGTGTGTGTGTGTGTGTGTGTGCGCGCGCGCGCAGGTGTCAGCTCACGTTGTGTGTGTGTGGTGTGTGTGTGTGTGTGTGGTGTGTGTGCGCGCGCGCAGGGTGTCAGCTCACGTGTGTGTGTGTGTGTGTGTGTGTGTGTGCGCGCGCGCGTGCGCACGTGTATGTGCAGGTGTCAGCTCACGTGTGTGTGTGTTTGTGTTTATGTGTGTGTGTGTGAGCGCGCGCGCGTGCGTGCGTGTGTGTGCATGTGTGTGTGTGTGTGCATGTGTGTGCATCGTGTGTAGGCCTCTGCTCACGCAAAGAGAGAATTACTTTGGTCATCAATAATTCACACTATGTAAAACAGTGCTGCTTTTATATCTCTGCATGGTCTGACCTTAGAAGGCAGCTAATCACCAAGAGAGGAGGATCAACAGACGAGTAGTTAACTCCTTAGGTAGGTTTCTCCTTAGACAGGTAGGAAAACTACACAGTGACCTGCCCATAATGTCACGATGATACAGCAGTTTTACACACACTGATATGACAGTTTTAATGAAGATGACAAATCTGATGATAAATACAATAATGATAATCAATATTTAAAAAAAATGTGATGGGGCGGTAATTAGATTACCTCCCATGCGATCAGAGCTCTGCATCAGCGTCGTGTTTCTAAATTGGGACACACCTGCGAATTGTATGTACACTCTGTTTCGTTAGGTGGTGGTTGAAAATGCTAGGTTGCAAAGGCTACACTTTGCCCACGCGGTAAAAAAGCAACCTCATTTTAGATTCCACACCTTTGCTGCTGTGCAGAGACAGGAGAGGAAAGATCATCCTCAGTTTACTTAAATATGAATGTGATAACAATGATGGCAAATGCTCTGAAAGTTATAACTTTGTAGAATGTCAGTACTCTCAAAGTTGAAATTTAGCTACCTTAAACGCGGAAATAAAACGGTTGCATATGCAAAAATCTCACCACAGGTGGACTCGAGCTGTAGCTGAGGAACAGAAAAAATTATGTGATGATTGAGATACCAAGATATCGATGGTGCAATGCTCGCTATCACCTGCATGGCCTTTTGGATGAGACTATAAACCAAGGCCCTGTTTGCGAACGCTCGCAGAACATCTTGTGCACATGTTAAATCCTGTTCCACTTTTCGTAAGAGTAGGCATTGTGTGCCAGTGGGATGGGATGACAAGATTTACAAAACTGCATACACATGGGGACTGGATGTAAAAAAAGCACATGAGTGCTTATTCCATTATCCTCGATATAAAAGAATTTTAAAAAAATCTAACGAACAAATCAGGTTCCATGGGAGTGAGGGGTACCTCAACCAAGCCTGGTTCTTGCAAGTGCAGTGAGTGGTGGCTGATGTTTCTTCTGCCCTGAACAGGGCATTGTCTGCAGGTCCTTGTTCCCTCCCTGGCCTCAATGGCTCTGTGCTGACATCACTCAGTCATGTGGTCTTCAGGGGGCCAGTAGCTGTGTTCTTGCTGTACATGCTGGAAAGAAGGAGATTTGAGAGGGAGGGAGGCAGGGGTGTTTATTTATTATTTACTCATTCTGTCAATTTATGCCTTAGCTGTATTCACAGTAATAGGAGGGCTGGCTACATCTTGTGTTGTTAATAATTATTTGTGTTATACATTTATTTCTAAGTTATGCACATAGCAGTAGAATGCTGTCTGCAGTGTTGTTTGTGATTCTATTTCTCATTTTTTCCTCAGGGGTATAGATATACAGCATTATGTTTACCATGGTCTTTCATGTCAGGGTACCCAACAGTTGTGTAACTTTGTGGTTTTAGAAACTGCAGCAATGGTGTGGGGGTAAGATATAGATGCAGTACTAAGTGTTTACTAAGTAACCATTCACTAGCAGAGGAGAGAAAATTCACTACAGCCTTGACATGTCCTGAAACCATCGCATACACACTCGCACACGCAGACACACTCGCCCTCCCTCCCCAACACACCACACACACACACACACACACACACACACACACACACACACACACACACACGCCGACTATTTCGGTCCCTTAGTCACAACACAGATATGTGAGGGATGAAGTCAGTGTAACAGATAACGCATTGCTACCAAATCTGTAACACAGACCTGTGGCAGTTGTTACCTGACAAATGGGATGACGTTTTCCCCAATGCACAACCTAGACCTATGATAACTGTAGTCTGACAAATGCTGAACAATCACTGCTGTACAACACAACAATTATGGGATATGTACAGTCACCAACTGCAAAATACACATCCATGACGATCATAGTCAGTCTGACACATACTACTTTATTATTCAATGTGTACCCAGAAGTCTGAATGCAGCTACCTTCATGATGGACAAAAACGGTTGCCTACGCAGATAAAACCTTAGGGTTCTAGCGAGGAACATAAACCCTCAAAGCAAACAAAAACAACTGAAACTGAAAAGTTTACTGTGTAATACACATCCCCACAGTTGTAGTTAATCTCTGACAGAAGTCAGAATACGTAGTTACCTGTAAACTCACCTTTCTAAGCTGTAGTCTGTCCCTCAGAACAACCACTTTTGAACCTCCTCCCCTTCCCCAATCCCTGCTCCTCCAGAAGTTGTCTTCAATTTCCTGATCCTGTCTGCACTTGGTCTCAGTCCCAGACAGTCTGGTCAGCAATTGTCTGATCCACACCTGGTCTGATTCGTACTTCATCTGATTCCTAGCCAGGCTTGCTTCAGCCCGCCATCGCGATTAGTCTGACAACGCAACCCTCTACAAGGGAGGTAATGCAAGAAGAGTAAAGAGGACTAACAGAGTTAACATTTTATCCAGGGAAGTAATGCAGGACTGGGGAGGATCGCGTCATTATCTGCCCTTGCACTGCAGGTTGTTCACACTATGAAAAAAAACCCATAAACTGAATGGAATCTCTCCTCACCAGCTACCCTCTGTTCTAACTGTGACTGAGAGAGAGAGAGGAGAGAGAGAGAGAGAGGAGGAGAGAGGAGGAGAGAGAGAGAGAGAGAGAGAGAGGAGAGAGAGAGAGAGAGAGAGATGTGGACAGACAGGCAGACAGACAGAGACACAGAGACAGACACAGACAGACAGACAGACAGGCAGGCAGGCAGGCAGGCTTAGGTGTGTGTGTGGTGCGGGGTGGGTGGAGGGTGGGGAGGGAGATGAGCAGACAGCCCATGCAACGTGCCGTTTAATCAAATGTCACAGAACAGATCGATATTCATGAAAGCAGGTTCATCATTTTCAGTTGATAGAAAAAGGTGTCTGTGTGTTGTTGGGGTGGGTGCCGATAGTGAAATTGATGCAGATGGAGGAAAGATAGGGAAAAAAACGTGTCATGAACAACATCTGCAAAATCCTTTGTTTACTTTCTGTTTATCCTTTCTTTGGAACATTTTTCTTTTCTTTATTTAAAAAAAAGGTTGTCTTCCTAAATGACTTTATGATGTACTTTATATTAAAATAATTCCTGATACACGCAGAAGTGATATTAAAATCACAAAGTACAAAGTGAAAAAGAAACCAACTATCGTTTTTATGAATTAAAATAAGACAGTTCTATGACCTTTCAGTTCTTATTGACATTTTGCATTTTGCACAAACCTGAAGTGTAGGAACAGGTTCTACACAGGCTTGTTAAGCTAAGTGCTGATTATGAGGTAACTTCTTTCTTCTTCTTCTTCTTCTTCTTCTTCTTCTTCTTCTTCTTCTTCTAGCTCAACTTCGTCTGTGCCCGCCTTTGTTTAATCATCATTTTTTTTTTTAGTTCACTATCAGTGAGATTTTGGCACCAGCAGCAGTTGTTGTTCCACCATTCAGGTATCTGCAATATGACCTACGGGATATTGTCTTAACACAGCTCTTATGCTTGTGATATTAGTTAATCATTGTTTCTTGCTAGTCACATTTTCTTTGAAATTTATACTGAGATTTAACGTGCGGGCAAAATTATTCTGTGCATGAAATGACTCATGATACCTTGGTCTCACGTTTTATCTGAAGGACTTGAAGAAAACTATCGTCTGCTCTACATGTGGGCTTAAAAATCTTCCAATATGGCAG
>CM060331.1:32376381-32383881 GCA_030674155.1 Stramonita haemastoma | reverse complement strand
CGTCTGATCCAGTCTGGAGCGTATGTCACTGACTTTTTCAGAAAAGAATGAAGAAAAGATAGCAGTTCAGAGGGGCTTTCAGTGCATGGCAGAGGGCTTGGTTTTGTAATCCAAGATGTCTGATGTGAGGGAAAAAGAGATTTCATGGATGTGGCATTGAGAATTTTAGAAGAATAGCAGTTTGGTTTTGCTGAATGAATTAAGTTTTTGACTTTGTTGACTTGTTTTCGAAGAAGCTGTTTGTTAATTTATGTTTTTGTGTTTTCTAGTCACTAACGGTAAAAAAATAATTGGTTAAACAAAGTATTCCATAAATATAAAGACATGAATTTAAGACCATTTTCAAGATATTTGATGTTAAAATACAGCCAGTTTTGTTAAATGCTTCAGAAATTTGGGGTTAAGGTAGAATTGACCATATTGAAAAGTTTGCCTGATGACAGGGAAGAGATTTTCAGGAGTATGGATAGGAAAACGAAATAAAATGGTATTATAATGGTGGTCAGTCTGATGTCTGACACGTTTTTATATAGCCTTCCAGACAGAAGACCAATGGCTTTTCGTCACACTTCGATAGCAGGCAGAGGATGTTACTGTCCAAAAGTCCTTCGGATGAGACTATAAACCAAAGCCTCGTGTGCAAACACACAGTGAACATCTTGAGCACACATTAAATCCTGCTTCGCTTTTCAAAACAGTAGGCCATTGTGTGCTATTGGGAATTGATGATAAACCTGACAAAAGTGAATACACATGGGAACTGCATGTAAAATAGCACATGAGTGTTAATTCCATTATCCTCGATATAAAAGAATAAATGAAATATATAAACTCACCTGCCAGACCTGTGTGCTATATCCCTGAGCCTGCACATCTGACCCCTTTGTAACCATTCAAAATTTTTTGGAGTGTCTATCATTGCACCTGCACTCAGTCTTTACATTACACAATATCTTCATTCAGTTGTGCACTAACCTGCTTTTGGCATCATTCTTAAATGGTGCTACTGACTTTACCTTCATCTTAAATTGGTTTTGTCTGCATTTCGTTTAATCCACACCTGGCCTAGTCTGCACTTTGTCTCGTTCCTAACTGGAGCCTCCCACAGTCAGCCACCAAGATTAGTTCACCAGCGGGGCGCTTTGCAAGGGAGGTAACGCAAGAGGAGTGAAGAGAACTAATAGAGTTAACCTTTTTTCTATCAAGGGAAGTAATCAGAGGCTGGGAGATGATCACGTCATTATCTGCCCATGTCCTGCACAATGTCCAGACTAAAAAAAAAAAGTTCTCTCTCTCTTTTTGTAGATGGCTCTGAGAGAGAGAGCGAGAGCGAGAGCGAGAGAGAGAGAGAGAGAGAGAGAGAGAGAGAGAGAGAGAGAGAGAGAGAGAGAGAGAGAGAGAGCCAGCGCTTACAACATGTTATTTAATCAGATATCAGCAGGCAAATCGATAGGACATGAAAGCAGGTTCATCCCTCCCTGTCAACAAAAGAAGGTGCCTGTGTGCTGGCTGAATGATCTGCTCTGTCAAGTACAGCTGAAGAATAGAGAGGGAGGAGAGGGGGGGAGAAGAAAGAAAGAAAGAGAAGAGAAGAGAAGAGAGAGAGAGAGAGAGAGAGAGAGAGAGAGAGAGGAAGAGAGAGAGAGAGACGAGAGAGAGAGAGCAGAGCAGAGACAGAGAGACAGAAGAGACAGAGACAAGAGACAGAGAGACAGAGACAGAGAGACAGAGAGAGAGAGACAGAGAAGATTTAGATGAGAGGAGAAGAAGAGATATTTTGTTTTATTCTTTTGTATGAGTGACAATGATATAAGGCACTAAATGTGCTTTTTTTTTTTACATAGTCCGTGTGTATGCAGTTTTTGTAAATCTTGTCATACTGTTCCGACTGGCCACAATGATCAAACTCTTACAAAAAAGGGGAACATGATTTAATGTGAGCGCAATGTGTTCTGCGTGTGTTCTCACACGGGGCCTCAGTTTATAGTCTCACCCGAAGGACTTGTGGGGAGAGTGGAGTCAGCACTGATATTAACTCCAGGGTAAAAATCCCCTCGAATGGGAATCGAACCCAGGTCATCAAATTGAGAGAGAGAGAGAGAGAGAGAGAGAGAGAGAGAGAGAGAGAGGAGAGAGAGAGAGAGAGAGAGAGGAGAGAGAGAGAGAGAGAGAGAGAGAGAGAGAGAGTTCTGTCTTTAAAATCGTGAACGAAGACAAAAAAACAAACAAGCAAACAACAAAATGAACCTGTTAGAATAGAAAAAAATGACCTAGAAAACGAAAGAAAAAAAAACGAAGAGAAGATCGTGGACACATTGAAAGAAGGATACAAGCAATGGGGAAGAGATGCTTTCCCAAACTCCTTGGTGTCTCATACAGGGATCACATCACATAATGCCCCATGGTCTTCGGACTACGGGATAGGTGAGAGTGAAATTGAATATTCATTGGCAAGCAAGCAAGCAAGCAAGCAAGCAAGCAAGCAAACTCAAACTAAGTACAACAGCCAACAAACCAGCCAAGGACAAACCAAACAATTCAATCCCCCCCCTTAGCTATGAAATGCAATCATTATCGGAAGAAAAATGTAAGCTCCAATCTCTTAGGAAATTATGCTGATAGGGAAACAATATATAAAACAAAGCAAAATACTCACACAAAGAAAGTAAAAGCGATACCTCCACCTCCTCTACAAAAGAAACCATCAAAAATGCTCTAAAAAGTCAAGCCAACACATCAACAACAACACCCTACCCTCTCCCCCAAAAGAAGATCTATGTTTAAAGAATAAGCAAATAAACAAAAAAGCAAACAAAAAACAAACAAGAAGACAAAAAAAATCAAACAAAAGCATACAAACCAACTAAACAATAAACAAACGTACAAGCAATTATCTTAAAGACTCTAATGTAAAGGACCAAGTTATTCACCTCTGTATTCCAACGACAACATAGTGTGTTTAGAATATTACATACACATGTAAAGCAAACAAACAAATAAGTGACCAGACAGAAAAATGAGGCAAACAAACAAACCACCAACCAACCAGCTGGAGAATTCTAATGTAATTGTCTTCAACTATGTTGGTTTTGTTTTTCCTAAGATGTTTCACCCCATCAATCGTCGTTATTCCAATACCCTAAGTCCTATCTGGTCGGAAATCAAGTGTTAAGTTATTACACTGTTAGAACCTTGGGTGCATTGTAGATACCTTTTGTTTCTGAAACTCCATGAAGGTTGACATGAGTCACAGTTTCTTCGCCATGAATGGATAATGTTTTGTGCAAGTGCTGATATACAGGAAGAGGGATGAAACCTTGATAGGTAACTATGATTTGTTTTGTATTTTGTTGCATTACATTGTATTGTAATACATCGTATTGTATTCCACATTTCACCAGAAGCAGGCCATCGCCTGGTCCAGCTGAAGAGGCTTTACCTGATAGTCTACAAGATCTCAGGTGCCATCTAACTAGCTAAGGGATAAGTAGTGGGGAGCATATTTAGTCATGAACTCGTGGAGACTATCCACCCAGAAAGCATATGACTCCTACATTAAAAAATGGAAACAATTTGTAGATAGTAAGGGAATAGTAGATATAGATAGTAAGGGAATTAGAAACCCGTCTTACATTGATGTAATAATTTTTCATATCAGATTTGCACTTTTCCGAAGCTAGTCACAGTACTGGAAATTTAGCCTGCAGTGCAGTCTCAGCATATTTGCATAGACCATGTACCGAAACAGTGAGTAGTCACCTACTGGTGTATTGTTTGGTGAAAAGGGTGTTTGAATAAAGGCCTTCTTTCCCCCAAATAAGGAAACCTGGGACGTGGACACTAGTCCTATAGTACTTAGCTGGCTGGCCTAGTGTAGAAGAGTTGTCACTTAAACAGTTGCTGGCCCTTGTGTCAGATCAGAGGGGTTAAGCAATCTACGCATTACAATGTGATGATGTTAAGATGAAAGATGATAAATATATATTAGTATTCAGTGCTGTGTTGAAGCAAATCAAACCAGAGTCACATGTACAGCCTGTAGAACTACAGTCTTTTGAAAATAGAAAACCCGTGTGTAGTTGCCCACCTGAGACAGTATTTAATGGTAACAGAGCCTTTGAGGAAAGGGAAGCAACTCTTTATTTCATTTGTCAAACCCCACGGTGAGGTTTCAAGAGACACTATATCCAGGGATTAAAACTGTGTTATGGTTAGCAGGGGTGGATATCAGTCAGTTTCCTACCCACAGCACCAGAGCAGCAAGCACATCAGCAGTATTCAACAGAGATGTGCCTATAGACTGTATACTGAGAGCAGCTGGATGGTCCTCCCAGAACGCTTTTGTGAAATTCTACTGCAAACCTGTTTTGAAGAAGACCTTGGGACAGTCAGTGCTGGACAATTTTGTAAACAAGAAGTAAAACTGACATTTGGTCTTAGCTGGACCCAGTGAAGGAAGGTGAAAATGTTTGCATCAACTTATTATTTTGTTTGAACTTATCTTGAAGTTACTGTGTGTTATTGGTTATTAAACATAGACCATTGATATTAATTTGAGATGACTGTTTCAGGCCTCATGATCTCTATCTGAAGTCTTATGTGATCGTGAATAACTCATCGCTAGACAATGAATAATTTATAAATGTAACGAGACTTACCTGTGAGTTGTGATTAAATTAAGATTATTTAGAGTCTATGGATGGGTAATGAGCAATTACATGTCCACGAATCTCAGTTCTTAATGATCCTTCTTTACCTGCCCAGGTATTGTCAGTTAAATCTATATCAGAGGTCATTGTGTCTAAATACTGGCTACACGTACTCGCATCTCACGTAATTGCTCCTTCCCCACCACTAGACTCTAAATAATCCCAACTTAACCACAGCTTACAGGTAAGTCTCGTTAAATAAAGTTTTCCGCAAAAAATTCGGATGGCTCTCCACAAGGACAAGGTCTCTTTTTCTGGTCTTATGTAAATCTGTTTTTCTATGAGAGCATCTGCTTCTACTGTATTTTGTTTGGGACAACTCTCTTGTTGTCGAGGGTTATTTTACGTGTGCTAAAAGCATATCGCACACATAACAACAGTTTATAATCTCCTTTGAAAGACTAGCACCCAGACCACACCTCAATGTCTGGAGGGTGGGGGAAAAACTCGAATGCAAAGAGACGTAGGTTGATCCCCCTACCTTCATCCATTGGTGTTGCTGAGGCTCAAACCACTGACCTCAAGGCCAACAACAACACAAATCTCATGATCTATCTAAAGGCTGACACACTGCATCGTGGTTAGAGGCACAAGAAAACACCTCTAAAAAGAAAAAGTCCTCTAAAGTTAACATCAGTACTGACTCATCTTCTGCGGAAAGTCCTTTGGATGAGGCTATAAATCGAGACCCTTAATGCGAAGACATTGCAGAGCAGGTTACGCACGCGTTGAAACCCGTTCTGGCTTTCAGAAGAGTAGACCATTCGTGCTGGTAAAAGCGGATGACCCATACCCTCATCCACCCCCACCCCCAACAAAAACCGCCACCACCAACAGCAACAAAACCAACAAAAAAAAACCCCACATGCACGCTAGAGTCGCGTTTATAAATGATCCCCAAAGCCGGAATAAGGCTGCCTAAATGGTGGGGAATAACGGTTGTATACACAAAATATCACCATTGGTGAACCTCACAGTACTAGTCGAGGAACATAAACCACAACAACAACAAAAACAAAAACAGCAAAAACAACGAAAACAACAAACAAACAAAAACAACATAAAAAAGATAGCTGGATGGCAAAGAGGATGACAGAGGAAGCTGAGAACGGTTGTGCCAGCAACTCTCAAGTGTAAAAATGACAGGTGCTACAGTACAGCCAAGTGGTTAAGGCCGCTTGAATTCAGTCCCGTAGGTCCATGAAGTTGTGGGTTCAAATCTTGGCGACGGCGTCTGGTGAATTAAAGGCGAGGATTTTTAAGATCTCCAAATTCAAGTGCAAACCTGCCAGTGCCTTAATCCCATTTGTGTGTATGCATACGGAGAAGATCAAAATAGGCACACAAAAAAATCTTGTAATCATGTCAGCATTTGGTGGATTACAGAAAGACGAAAATACCCAGCGTTGCAACCTGTACAATGAAATGAACTGCCCTGAAGTCAGAACGAATCAGCTGAGACCAGTGGGCAGACTTCCTGCAGAGTTACAAGTACAGGAGAGGACCAGGCACTACACACCCCTCCCGGGGAGAGAGAGAGAGAGAGAGAGAGAGAGAGAGAGAGAGAGAGAGAGAGAGAGAGAGAGAGAGAGAGAGAGAGAGAGAGAGAGAGAGAGAGAGAGAGAGAGAGAGAGAGAGAGAGAGAGAGGCAAGGCAAGGCAAGGCAAGGCAAGGCAAGGCAAGGCAAGGCAAGGCAAATTCTTTTATTCGAGGATAATAGATAAGCACTCGTGTGCTTTTTTACATCCAGTTCCCGCCCTTTTCAGGGATAACATCAAGTTGAAAAGATACTAAACAATAAAACTATACGCAGTACCAAACAACATACAAGAATAAGGACATCATATATAATAAGGTAATAAAAATGCACTCGTTCAGAAGACAAAAAATCAGAAGTCACAATAAAATGATTTTGATTGTTGAAGAAAAAGAAAAGCGTTAATAGATAAAGAGCAAACGAGAGAACAAAATGAAATAACTGAAAACATCAATCCACCACCATCTGTCAAAATTATACATGTCAGAGATAAGAGAGAGAGAGAGAGAGAGAGAGAGAGAGAGAGAGAGAGAGAGAGAGAGAGAGAGAGAGAGAGAGAGAGAGACAGAGACAGAGACAGAGACAGAGAGAGAGACAGAGAGACAGAGAGACAGAGACAGACAGACAGATACACAGAGAAACGGAGAAGACAGAGACAAGAGAAAGAGACAGACAGACAAGACAAACATACAGAGAGAGAGAGAGAGAGAGAGAGAGAGAGAGAGAGAGAGAGAGAGAGAGAGAGAGAGAGACAGAGAGACAGAGAGACAGACAGACAGACAGACAGACAGACAGAGGGACAGGGAGACAGACAGACAGACAGACAGACAGACAGACAGACAGACAGAGAGAATATAAAAAAAAAGTCTGACAGTCTGCATCGTCGCGGCCTTATGGCAGACTGTGACCTATTTAGACATTTGATTTGTCCATAAACAATGGAGAAGAGGTACCCAATGATGTCATATGTTTGTTTTGTCTTGTTTTCTCTCTGAGACAAACGCCATAGAATAGAGCAGTGCCCACGTAGGCATCCCTGTCAATCACCGACATTAGCAGGTGATAAAGACAACTGATTTTGACAGCTCTCTCAGATTTAGTGCTGCTTTATGGAAGCTGTCTCAATCATTTATTTCGCTGTGTACAGAATTGATCTCTGATGATATCGTGTTCTTCCTGTCACTGTCTCTCTTTCTCTCTGCATCCTGTCACGTGCACGCGCGCGCGCGCGCGCACACACACACATACACACAT
>CM060331.1:32368881-32371381 GCA_030674155.1 Stramonita haemastoma | reverse complement strand
CTGAACGGGTGGTGACTTGAAGCCCCGGGCAGTACAGTCACGAGCGCAACGCTCTAACCACTAGGCTATCCTGCCCCTCCCACATATTGTTCTTTTTTTAAAGGTGTTTCCTTGTGCCTCTTGCAAGGATGCAGTATATAGGCATGTAGATAGAGCACGTTTTATTTATTATTTTTTTTTATACCACTTTATGTCACGGCAGATTTTCTCTGCGTGAAATTCGGGCATGCTCTTCCGGGGAGAGCGTGTCGCCACAAGTGCAGCGCCTACCCATTTTTTCCCCCCTCAGGGATGGTGTCTAAACACAACACCTGTGTGCATGCTGGTTTTTTTAAAATTATAATTTTGTCATCCGCTCCTACCGGCACACGATGGCCTGCTCTTCCGAAAGGCGGAACGGGATTTTAACGTGTGTGCAAGATGTTCTGCGTGCGTTCGCACACGGGACCTCGGTTTATAGTCTCAACTATAACTGATGTTCTTGTTGTCTTTGAGATCAGTGGTTCAAGTCTCAGAGGCGGCGCCCACACTGTTGCTAATGTAGGATCTCACGGGTGGATTGACGTAGTAAAGTTTGCCCGATTTTTTAAAGTCCACAAAACCTTCAGTGGGGTGTGGGTGCTAGTCTTTTGGAGGGGATATGTGTGCACTGTATGCATTTAAGGCATGTAACAGAACTCCGGGTACCAAGAGAGATGTCGGTGTTCAAACCTTGTAGGAAAAAGCCACTTTTACAGCGAAACAAATACACATGGAGCAGGAAAATGATTGATATGACAACACATTACTGGTGGCAATGCTCTTGTGGGATGTGCGCTTACTACCCCCCTCCCCCCCCCCTCTTCCGGGAAAGAACAGCCCGAAATTTCATGTCAAGAAATCTACCGTGACTGAAAGTGGTGTACCATCCATTCCAGTCCAAACCAACCTATTACAACACGATACAGTACGGTAAAATGCAACTCAAATGCGATGCAACACAACACAAAAAGCAATAAGACATGATAAAACACAACACAGTACAAAACAAAACAATACAATACAATACAATACAGCACAATACAGCACAATACAATACGTTGTCAGCTGTAAGGTTTCCCATCCATCTCTATGTGTATATTAAAGCAGAATATCAAATATGCATGGTAAAGAACCCAAGGATTGTTCTCTAATGTTTTGTTCAGCGAGATGCAGAAACAAAAAAAAGAATCCAACACGCGACCGCGGTTTGACCAGTGTAATGGCTTGGGAAGTGGATTTCTGAGTAGACGATGCGTAGTGTCTACAGACTATCTGACATGATCGCAGTTCTTGGAAAAAAAGAAAACTGCATTGTTCATTGACAATGTACATGAGAATTTTAAAATGTTGTTTGTCTGTTTGCTTGTTCACTCATTTTTTTTTTTAGAAACCATTTTTTATTCAAGCTCGTTATGTTACATATCATGATATATCATGACAGAACGATCCTTTGATTTAGAGAAAAAAAGACAGTAAAAAGGGAAAAACAGAAAACAGAAAAAACAAGGAAAAAACCCATAAAATAAGTAAAAGGTAAAGATGGAGGAAAGAGAAACTAGAAGAGACAGACAACCAGACAGATGGGTTTGTCTGTTTATTTGTTTTCCAGTCTACCTGCTCGCTGTGCTTTTTGTTTGGCTTGTATGTGTGTAAATGGAGTAGTTTAGACGCATTGACACTTCGGGACTTCCTTTTGGAAAACAAAGAGGAATAATATTAAATCTCTTATATCATGATTTTGGAGTATGGTTATTTGTTTGTCTTTTTTATGAGCTGTGTGTCCGTTTTTTTTTGCTCGGTGGCTTGTTTTGTTTGTTTGTTTGTTTGTTTGTTTGTTTCTTCGCATGCTTGCATGATTGTTTGTTTTGATATTTGATACAGATCTTTTTATTGACTGTCCTGGAAGGAAAATAATCTGTTGCTGATTTTATCATTCTTTTTTTCTTGGGCAGAAGGTAGTCTTCTGAGGCTGGCTTTATAACGACGTAATGCAGGCTGTGTGTTTTTGCTTTCTTTGTGTAGGAGGTTGTGTTTTCTTGTTGTCTTTTGTTTTCCTTTTAGCATTATTTCCTATGAGACTTCAGAGTAAGTTTTTCTTCTTAGAAAAAATATCCTTCCATTGCTCGCCATGTTTGCTGGTTAGATGGTTGATTGGTTGGCTGGTTGGCTGGTTGCTTGGTGTTCAGAGGGTTCTGATTTGTCACATGAGGGAGTATAAGTTACTACCAGAGTGTTTCTTTTGAGGTAGGATGTTTTTTTGTTGTTTTGGGAGCTCCTTTAAAGACTTTCTGACAAGTTACAAAAAGAATCGCTGTTTCACCTTCTCTGACGTTCTTGTCACTCTGTTCACATACTGCCCATTCCAATATCTCTGACCCAAACATAGTTTTGCTAAAACTATAAATTGTTATTGATTGCTTGTGTGTTGTATATGTCGAATGCAAACGCTTTGATTTGTTTGTTTGTTGTTGATGTTTTT
>CM060331.1:32336381-32353881 GCA_030674155.1 Stramonita haemastoma | reverse complement strand
GACAGAGCGATTGAAATGAGTGACGTGAGCAGACCAGGACAGTAACATCACAGGAGAGAGAAGTGATAGAAAGCATAATCCAGACATCCATTACCAATATTTTCTTATGACATTTGATCAAAATTTGACCAAAAACTGTTAATAACTGCCAGGATTTGAAAAGACAGATTTTGTAACATATTTTTTGTTTTTGATATTTAATGAGTCTTCATTTTTTTCAAACTTTGAAGTCCTTTATCACTTTTATCTTGTGAAAAGACCTAGCTGCCACACAGTTTTTCGTTGTAACCTTTCTCAAAACTGTCTTCTTCTTTTTTCATCGAGAAAAGGGCTGTTAATCTGAATAAGATATAAACTGGAATTTCAGGGTATAGCACTGTCTAAAATAAACAGCTGTTGATAAAAGAATAACTTGAAGACCTCAACAATACCAATTTGAACAGGACAGAAAGAAGCTAGGGAAACCATAATCTGTATGACGTGGCAGCAAAATCAGACAAACACTAGCTGTCCAGAGCAGTGGAATTTTGTTCAGAGAGTGGCAGCCTGGGCGGGGTAGCGGGACAGCAAGCTTCAACTGACCGTTACCACTTCCTTCCCCACCTCACCTTTCGCTTTCTGCCTGTCATCCCAAACGGACCTGGCGCCATTAGAGGCTTTCTTCAGCTGACCTTTGCCTGCCTTGTCTCCCTCCACACCTCACTGTCTCTCCCTCCTCCTCCTCCTCCCCTTCCCTCACACACAACCTGCATGCCACTGTGCTGCCACCTCACCCACGCGCAACTGTCCAATCAGAGATGCCGCACGTCACGTGCCTGACGACACAGCCTCTTTCCCCCTCCCTCCCTCCCCCCTCCCCTCCCCCGCTGCCTAAAGCTTCTCCTCGCCAACGTGTGGCACTGTTCTGTGTCACGTGACGGTGGCACCGCTGTATAAAATGTGGGCTGGGCATGAGTCTTCCCTTACCTTCGCGGTTAGTAGACGAACAGTGAGAACCGCCTCTAGCCTAGCAGCTGGCCTGAGCAGGAGATCTTCACACCTCCTGTCCTAACAACTGTAGACACACCTTTCAGTTCTTTTTTTCCCCATCAGTAGCTTTTTCTGTCTGCTCACTTCCAAAGAACTTTTGTTTAAAAACAGAAAAAAGCCAGGCTGCAAGTCCCATGTCAACACACAGATGCTGCTGACTTTAGAAGACTTTTTCTTTTGTTAAAGAACAGATAAACTAGTAAAGAAAAGACATTAAAAAAGACAGACAGACAGACAGAGGAAAGGGGAAAGATGAAACGTCACCTTGTGTTGCTGTTGGTGCTGACGTCAGTGCTGACCACCTCGCTGACCACAGCTGCCCCTTCTCAGAAAGCAGATACAGCTGCCCACTCCAAGGTAAGACAGTTCGCATTCTCCTCCTCCTCCTCCTCCTCCTCTTCATCACTATCGTTGTCACTCTACTTCTCCTCCTCGTTGTTATCATCGTCGTCATTACCGTCTCTGTCACTATCGTTATTCCTTCATGTGTATGTCATGGGCCTGTGGGTATAAACATAATTCCCCCCACACCTTCTGGGTATTTTGTGCCAGGAATCCCCTCTTTCTGTGCTAGAAATCCCCTCTTTTTTTATCCATCATCTCTTTGTTTCTGTCTTGTTAACTTTCTTCCTGTCCACACCTCCGTGTTTATTTTCTGCCGTCATGGTCCATTTTCCTGACCTTTTTTTTCCAGAGTGACTTCAAAGATAAGAATTCTCTCCCATGACGAAGTCGGGTGTGCTGGGCGTGACTTGTCAGGGATTTAATGGCAGCACGACGCATTTTTTGGTCCTATGACAGCTATGAGTACAATTTGAGAATTCGAAGAGGAAAAAGAATTGCGAAGAAGGAGAATTGTATTGAAGAACTGCGAAGAAGAAGAATTGTGTTGAAGAATTGCGATGAAGAAGAATTGTGTTGAAGAACTGCGAAGAAGAAGAATTGTGTTGAAGAATTGCGGAGAAGAAGGAGAAAAAGAAAAAGAAAAATTGCGTTGAAGAATTGTGAAGAAGAAAAATAGCGACGAAGAGTTGCGAGGAAGAATTGCGAAGAAGAAGAATTGCGAAGAAGAATTGCGGAGAAGAATTGCGGAGAAGAATTGCGGAGAAGAAGAAGAAGAAGAAGAAGAAGAAGAAGAAGAAGAAGAAGAAGAAGAAAAAGAAGAAGAAGAATTGCGGAGAAGAAGGAGAAGAAGAAGAAGAAGAAGAAGAAGAAGAAGAAGAAGACGAAGACGAAGACGAAGGAGAAGAAGAAGAAAACGAAGAAGAAGAAGAAGAAGAAGAAGAAGAAGAAGAAGAAGAAGAATTATTGTCACTATCATCATCGTTATCGGCGTCATTCTCATGATCATCATCACCTGTCTCATTTTCCTCTTCATTATCTTCATTATCACCATGCTATCATGAAGGTTCCTTTTTAGTTTTTGTTGGCTGACCTTTAACATCTCTGATTCTGAACTGAATCCGTTTTTTCTCTAGGGTTGACCTCTGTGTCCGGGATCTGGGCAGATTGTTTGTTGTCTTCAAACAGTGGATGTCTCGGCTCACCTTTTACACTATGAGAAATGTGGCTTCTTTCGTGTTGATTGTTTGGAGAAAAAGTGGTCAGTAGACATGATATATATATATATATATATATATATATATATATATATATATATATATATATATATATATATATATATATATATATATATATATGAATATATATATATATATATATATAGATAGATAGATAGATAGAGAGAGAGAGAGAGAGAGAGAGAGAGAGAGAGAGAGAGAGAGAGAGAGAGAGAGAGAGAGAGAGAGAGAGAGAGAGAGAGAGAGAGAGAGAGAGAGAGAGAATTCGAAGAAGAAGAAGAAGAAGAAGAAGAAGAAGAAGAAGAAGAAGAAGAAATGTGTTGAAGAATTACGAAGAAGAAGAGTGAGAGAGAGAGAGTCTATCTCCGCTGTTATTTTAGTGTGTGTGTGTGTGTGTGTGTGTGTGTGTGTGTGTGTGTGTGTGTGTGTGTGTGTGTGTGTGTGTGTGTGTGTGTGTGAAACTGAAGACGCACATTTCAGTCACTGGCAATTCCATTTGTTTTGCGCAGCTTCTACATCTGCATCCCACTTACATCACCACCACTTCCCCAAAAGAAAGCAGAACAAAGCACAAGGATTGTAAAATGCTCATTAAACAAAAAACCCCAACACACTGACAACAGCTACTATGCCTATACGAGTGGACGGATTGCTGTTGGTAATTATGCAACAGTGACAAGGAGAAAGCGTGTTAAGGAAAATTACGGCATGTTACCAACAAACACACGGTTAAAACAGTTAATCTCTTTTGTTTGTCAAAGCTAAGGTCTTACACACAAACCCAGATACGTTAGGCAAATTACTGAACAAATCTAGCTTTGAAAAGTCAAGACATAAAAGATTACAACAAACTTGGAAATTTATTGAAAACAAAACATCCCCCCCCAAAAAAAAAGAAAACAGAAAAAAAACAAACAAGAAAAAAAGAACACCCCCCAAACCAAATTCGCCCTCATACGCACAAAATGTATTGTTTGCTGTTCGCTCTATGATTATAAGCCTCAAGTTTCAGCGATACAAGTGAAGAAAAAGTGCGCGCGCGCGCGCTCGCGTGCGTGCGTGTGTGCGCGCGTGCGCAAAGTTGTGGGTGTAAGTGGTGAAAAGATTCAACGAATTGCCAGAAATGTGTGTGTACGAAAGGATAAGGACGATAGTGACAATTATGACGATAATGATGATATTAATGATTAAATTATTAAAACTCTATACCAATAACAACAAAAATGATAATTATAATGATAGCAATGATAAGAATAAAAACAGCTGCAGGAAGAAGAAGAATGCGAAGAAGAAAAATGCGAAGAATGCGAAGAAGAAGAAGAAGAAAGAAGAAGAAGAAGAAGAAGAAGAAGAAGAAGAAGAAGAAGAAGAAGAAGAAGAAGAAGAGTTGCAAAGGAGCTGAAGAAGAATGCAAAGGAGTGGGAAAAGAAGAATTGTGAAGAATAGCGAAGAAGAATTGCGAGGAAGAATTGCGAAAAAGAAGAAGATTAGGAAGAAGAAGAAGAAGAAGAAGAAGAAGGAGAAGGAGAAGAAGAAGAAGAAGAAGAGTTGCAAAGGAGCTGAAGAAGAATGCAAAGGAGTACGTTGGGATTTGTTAAGACCATAGATTGCTATTGACTGCTTGTGTGATGTATAGGTCGAATGTAAGCGCTTTGATTTGTCTTACAAGATATAGGGCTATATAAGTTCCATGTATTATTATTATTATTATTATTATTATTATTATTATTATTAGTATTATTATATTATTATTATTATTATTATTATTATTATTATTATTATTAAGAAGAAGAAGAAAAAGTGCAAAGAATCTCGGTGAATTGCAAAGAATCGCCAAAAAAAAGAAAGAAGAAAAAAAAGAAGAAAAAGAAAAAAAAAAGAAAAGGACAACAAAAAAAAAAGAAAAAAGAAAAAAGGTAGCGAAAAAATAAAACACATAGAAAGATGAAAAAGACACAGACGAAAAATAAGTCTGATGCTTTGGTCAGAAAAAACGAAACATATATGCCTATATCAGAAGGATATGAAAGGGTTACGCTAAGTTTTGCCAAGCGTATTCAGCCTTTCCCTCAGCTACCACAACTGGAACACGTCTTTACACAGGGACCACAGCTGCACACAGACCTCATGGACACTGCAATAGAGCGGATTCAGCGTTTAGACTTCCATCCCTTGGGGCCATCATGTCGTGGGTTCGATTCTCAGAAACTACATCAAGAGAATTAAACCTGGGGATTATTATTATTTTTGCAATCCCGCAGATCAGCTTAAAGTGCAGACTTGCTAGTGCCTGCACTTTCTTTTAATGTAGAACCTCATGCAGAAGATCAGATATGCACCTTTGAGATAGGTTAACCATGTCAAGAGTCTGATTAATGTGTCACAAATCCCAGCATGCCTCTTGCACCTGAGGGGGATGGGCTCCGCCAGGTTCAAGTTGCACCAGGAGACATAGGCTGCAAAACTCCGACCATTTGTGACGCTCCACCACATAATAAGTCGTATTGCACCAGAGGTCAATTTTTAGTTATTAAAATGTTATCAAATTGCAAAAAATGGCTCTACAATGCAAAAAAAACCCAACAGATTGAAAATTGGACATTTCTATGAAAAGTTATTTCAAGTTGAAATGCTAGGCTGCAGAAAATGACAAAATGAGAAATTGACAAGTTTATCATCGTAATAGGTGGTCAGAATGAAGGCTTGGGTATTTTAAAAAACACGTTTAAAAGCAAAAGGAGACAAAATTATCATTTTATATTTCATTATGAGGTGGAATAATGGTTATACTTTAATAATCAATCAAAATCTCAAAATTGCCAAATTGACCCCACCTGCCTTTAATGGCTCCTAGCGGAAAAATGGGTTATGTGCTAAGCGACACATTTCGTGGTGGGGTGTCACAATTTTTATTTTGTCTGATGATTGATCAAGGAGGGAATGGGGAGGAGAGGATAGAGGAGATAGATTCATTCCTAATAAGAAGCGCAATGTTTAATTAAGGAACATTTACCAGAGGCTGTTTTCCTCTCCTCGGCTAGAGCCCCAAGGTTTACCAATGGTGAGACTTTACGAGTATGCAGAAGATTTAAAATCATGCTTAGAAGGTTGTCTTAGGGGGAGGTTGAGGGTTTATTTTGTTTCTTTGGGCCAAACATTACAGGCTTATACAGTTTTTGCTTATCACAAATGTAATATCAAAATATCAGGGAAGACAACTGGAGATATACAAATATGTAGAAAGAATATCTCAAAGAAAGACTGGTGAATTTTTGTCGTTATCAAAGTAGTTTCTTAATGTCAGGGTCAGACAGGTGAAAATCATACCACTTTAAGAAGTTTTAAATCAACAACGTTACCTCTCTGAGCCGGATGTTAAATATACTTTTTTGATAAGACGAGCAAGAAAGGTTTATTTTATATTGTGGATGTAATCTGATCCACACTGTAGTTTCTGTCTTTGTCAAAGAAAAGCTAGCATTATTCTAAAGGAGCCAGGCAATGAAAGTTTATCGGCAACCATCACTTCTGTCGATGTCAAATTGCATCTTTTTTCAAAGTCACCGTCGATCTTTCCGCCCCAAAAGGGTATCGCTTTCTTCTTCTTCTTCTTCTTCATTCTTCTTCTTCTTCTTCTTCTTCTTCTTCTTCTCCAGTAAAAGAAAAAACCCAGTGATGATGAAGACGATAAGGACGGTGACTACATAACAATGTTCAGATTTAAAACGATCTCTTTCTTCTCTTCTCCTTTGTTTAGGAGAAGTAAAACAGAGATGATGAAGTTGGTCATGATCGTGAATACGCAACAATGATAAGATTTAAACTTGGTCCCTAAAAAGGGGCTTGTACAGTGTCCTTTATTTTAACGGGAGGGATGTTATATTATTGCATATCAGGAAGTTGAGTTCTTATGATTTGACAACGTTTGAGTGGGTTCGTTAGATTCTGGCCCGATAAAAAAACTCAACTGGAATGTCGTATAACAAGATACTGAATTTTATTCCTAAGATGTTTCGACTACACTTTTCTGTTGTTATTTTACTTAGATAAAAAGAGAGTGACTCGGAATGAGCTTCTGGATAATGTGACAATGAACTTCGGACTGGTACATTTTCAGCACACCCTGTCTGTCTGTGTGTCTTTCTGTCTGTCTCTCTTTTCCTATCTCTCCTCTCTCTCCCCCTCCCTTCTTTTCTCTCTCTCTCCTCTCTCTCTCCTCTCTCTCTCTCCTCTCTCTCTCTCTCTCTCTCTCTCTCTCTCTCTCTCTCTCTCTCTCTCTCTCTCTCTCTCTCTCTCTCTCTCCTGCTTCCCCTTCTCTCTTCCCTCTCTCTCCCCCCAACTCTCTCGCCACCCCTCTCTTTCTTTTAACTACAATTTTCTCCACAATGTAAAGCAATCGTTTTTTCACTTCCTCCTTGTCTACATGGCTTTGATGCTAAATGCACTATAAATTATGTCATTGCCTCTCTCTCTCTCTCTCTCTCTCTCTCTCTCTCTCTCTCTCCTCTCTCTCTCTCTCTCTCTCTCTCTCTCTCTCTCTCTCTCTCTCTCTCTCTCTCTTCTCTCTCTCTGTGTCTCCTCCCTTATTCCCTGATCAGGCAAGGGCCGGATGAAAAAAGTATGTAATGCTTACTCTGTAACCCTTGAAAAATAAAGATCATTCATTCATTATTCATTCATTCATTCATTCATTCATTCATTCATTCATTCATTCTTCCTACCCTCCCCTCTCTCTGTAAATAAAAATTTGACTTAGACTTGACTTTGACTTTGACTTTGACTTTCACACACACAGTAAAGTAACAGCGGAGATAGATTCTCTCTCTCTCTCTCTCTCTCTCTCCTCTCCTCTCTCTCTCTCTCTCTCTCTCTCTCTCTCTCTCTCTCTCTCTCTCTCTCTCTCTCTCTCTCTCTCTCTCTTGTGTCTCTGTCTCCCCTCTTCCATGTCTCTCTCGCTCTCTCGTTTGCTGTGTTTGTCATTTCTCACGAAAGGTTTTACTCTCTATTCTTCTCTTTTTTTCATTCTTTTTCTTTCTTTCTTTTTTTTTCTTTCTTTCTTTCTTTCTTTCTTTCTTTCTTTTTCTTTCTTCTTTCTTTCTTTCTTTTTCCTTTTCTTTCTTTTTCTTCTTCTTCTTTCTTTCTGTCTTTTCTTCTTCTCTCTCTTTTTCTTTCTTTCTTTTCTTTCTTTCTTTTTCTTTCTTTCTCTTCTTTCTTTCTTTCCTTCTGTGTGGCGCGCGCACGTGTATCTGTGTGTGTGTGCGCGCGCGCGCGTGTATCTGTGTGTGTTGAGTGTGTGCGAGTGTGCTCGAAGCAGGTATTCAGTAACTGTTCTCTAGATATGAACTTATACAGTTAATGTTGGCAAATGAGATTTTTTGCTTGGCTCCGTTATGTTGCTTTATATGCACTAAACGCGCAGCGAACATCCGAACTCCATTCATTTTCCTATTTGGAAGACTAGCGAGTGGATCGCTATCTGCTTAAGCTTTTAAGAACTACAGGGGGGAATTCGAGTCTTGCTGGGATTTAAACAACAGACTGCTTGTGCTGTTACATCTGGTTGCACTTCATCATGAACTATGAACGAGGCAAAATAAGAGGGAGAGATAGAGAGAGAGAGAGAGAGAGAGAGAGAGAGAGAGAGAGAGAGAGAGAGAGAGAGAGAGAGAGAGAGAGAGAGAGAGAGAACTCGAACTCGAACTCGAACTCGAACTCGAAAATTTTATTCACAAAAAGGCCATTGGCCCATACATGAAGGGGGGTTGCCAAGCTGCTGAGTATTTTGGTGAGGGAAAAACAACAACAAACAAACAAAAAAAACAACAACCCAATAACAACAACAAAAATTACTCAGATACACAAATATAACCTACGACAACAATATATCTCTTATTCTGAAAGCTTTACACAAATATAAAGTTAGGCTACGCACAACCTCAGGCTGACTTGACGCCATGAGTAAACAGAGTCGAAACGAATTAGGCTGCCTACTATATTTTACAGGGATGTATTTCTGCCTAACATCCTCTAATACTGGACAGCATAACACAAAATGTACTTCATCCTCAGGTGCTTGCTTACATAATGAACATAGTAACCTGGGGTCATCAACATCACGTTCTCTATATCTGAACTTATGAACATTTAAATCTGATACACCAAGTCTAAACTTTGACATAATTCTTTTCAGATGAATGTCCACATCAAGCTTTAGATAAGGTTTGACATCATGTGTACTTGTAAATTGTCTGTACATTTGATATCTTTCACTGGTTTGTATGTGATCACTCCATTGCTGCCATCGGCAGTCAATCAGTCGTTGCCTGAAAATGTTTATAAATTCTCTACAATTTCCTACACCTTGATTGAACCAAACAAAACCAAAACCAAGTTCACATAAACAGGTACGTATTTGTGTAGCCCAGTTATTTTTCCCTTTGGCATCTAGATAAAAAAGCATCTTATAAGATCTAAAAGGTAGTCTGTTCTCATCCATATGCAAAATCTTAATCCAGTATCTTACACATCTTACAGCAGCATTAACAGAGAGAGGGTATCTGTTAGTTTCACTATACACAAGATCATTTGGTGTACGTCTATCTAAGCCTAAAAACTGCTTTAAAGCAAAGAGGTGCACTGATTCACAATGTGTTACAGCTGCATCCAAGCCCAGAGAGAGAGAGAGAGAGAGAGAGAGAGAGAGAGAGAGAGGAGAAGAGAGAGAGAGAGAGAGAGAGAGAGAGGAGAGAGAGAGAGAGAGAGAGAGAGAGAGAGAGAGAGAAAATAAAACGACAGAGAAGTAGAGAGACAGATAGACGAGATACAGACAGACAGACATACAGACAGGCAGATACACACACACACACACACACACACACACACACACACACACACACACACACACACACACACACACACACACACACACACAAACACACACACACACACACACACACACACACACACACACCCCCACACCCACACCCAAACACACACACCCAAACACACACACACCCACCCTCCCACACACACAGAATCACCTTCTATCAAATACATACTGTATACAGTCCACGCCACGCCAACGCCAATTCTTTCCAAGGTAATAGGAAATCAACCCAAAGGCGACAGACAGTGAGTGACTAGGAGGGCGGTGGATGGGGGAGCCTAGTGGACGGGACAGAAGGCTGTCAGACCCGCATGCTAGATATAGCCACTGAGGGTCATCCATCACCTCCCCAGGCAAGGGTCTTAGGGCCACCTCCCCGTGTCCTGACAACTCCCCCTCCTCCCTCCTCCTCCCCCTCCCCCTAGTCCCTATTTATCCCTGGATGCTTTGGGGCGTCTGCCAAGGCAAAGGCCAGACAAGGTCCGTTCCCTCTTTAAGCATGTGTTCCCTTGTTTGATTCCGTGTCGTGTATGTTCAGTTTTGAAACGTACCAAATTTTGGGGGTTGATGATAATAGTTAAAAAAATATATTGATGTTCGTTGATGCTAGATTTATAAATTGACACTCTAGTCATCTTTGTGTTCTGTTCGCTTATGATAATCTTTCTGTCTCTGTCTGCCTGTCTGTCTGTCTCTGACTCTCTCTGTGTCTCTCTCTGTGTCTCTCTGTGTCTCTCTCTGTGTCTCTCTCTGTGTCTTTCTCTCTCCCTTCTCTCTCTCTCTCCCTCTCTCTCTCTCTCTCTCTCTCTCTCTCTCTCTCTCTCTCTCTCTCTCTCTCTCTCTCTCTCTCTCTCGACTCTCTCTCTTCTCTCTCTGTTCTCTCTCGTCTCTCTCTGTTCTCCTCTCTGCTTCTCTCTTCTGACTCTCTGTTCTCTTCTCTCTCTGTCTCTCTCTTGTCTGTCTGTTCTGTCTCTCTTCTCTTCTTCTTCTTCTTCTCTCTCTCTCTCTCTCTCTCTCTCTCTCTCTCTCTCTCTCTCTCTCTTCTCTCTCCCCTTTCTCTCTGTCTGTATTCCTCCTTTCTCTCTTCTGCTATCCTTTTCCTCTCTCTCAAAGCTTATCTGCACTTAAAAATAAAGATTAAAAGAAGATAAAGATCTCTCCTATCTTTCTCACCACACCTTTTCACTTCATAATTTTTATCTTTCGCTTTCGAATTTTTTTTATATTTCCCCTATCATAACATAGTTTTG
Source organism: Stramonita haemastoma (assembly GCA_030674155.1). Taxonomy (NCBI): domain Eukaryota; kingdom Metazoa; phylum Mollusca; class Gastropoda; order Neogastropoda; family Muricidae; genus Stramonita; species Stramonita haemastoma. The sequence goes on along the minus strand of CM060331.1, from coordinate 32,343,136 downwards.
AAGAAATTAAAAAAAAGACAAGTCTTCTCTTCTCCAACCTCTTCTTTCTCAAGTTTAATTTAAAATTCTAATTATCACCTGCAATTATCAGGATCGTCTCTACTCAGGATAAGGGCCGGATGAAAAAAAAAAGTAGCGCAATAAATATCTGTAACTCTTGGAAATAAAATTTATCAATCAATAAAACTGATCATTCAATAGATTATCAATCACTAAAAATGGTCAAAAGATTATCAGGCAATAAAGATGATCAATCCATGAAGATTATCACTCAATATGCGTAGCCTGTCTTCCTTTTTCTTGTCTATCTGTTTCTTTCAACCTTTGTCGCCGTTGCTATTTATTTTACTTCATATTTTTCTTTCTCTGTCTTTTCGTAGCCGCGGGTCAATTTCCTATCAATTCTACTTCTTAACCTCCTTCTCTTGTAACTTTCTGTTAATCCTTCCTATCTTCTGTACCTTTTTTTCAGGTCTACGTTTTGTTCCTCAGTGTGAGTGTTAGGGGGAGGGTGGTTAGAGCGTGAGCTTGCAATCTGACGGGGCGGGTTTGAGCCACCGCCAAGATGCTGGTTTGAGCGGATTTCCTCCTTGGAGTTGGCATCAGTTTCGACTCCACTTCCTTGAAAATATTTCGGATGAGACTATAAGCCGAGGTCCCCTCTACAGACGCACAAGAAACATCTTGCGCACAAGTTAAAATCGGTTCCTTTTTTTGGAAGAGAAGGCCATTGCGACATATTAAAACTAATGATTGAAACTTTTCTTTTAATTCCTTATACATGATTATTGGACTTATAAAACTTCTTTACGTGGGAGAAAGATTGATGTGTCGACTTTTTCCCCTCGGAGGAGGTGGTGGATGTGGAGGAGGAAGGTAAGGGGGAAAAGAAGCTTGTGCTTTTCCATTTACCTTCAATGAAATATTTGTATTCGTAGCGTTTCCTTCTTTTTATTTTTAAAGGATTCTGTTCTAAATGTTGTATGGTGGATTTTTTGTTATATATCCTCGGCTGCTGGCCCTAAATTCTGGTTTTTGAGAGTGGCTGTTGCTGTTGTTGAGCCATGTTCTCCACTCACCTGCCGCTCAACACGAACAAAGACAGATGACATGAAAGAAAAAAGACTGGGTCACTAAATTAAAGCTCCCAAAATTTAATGCCACTTAAATCTGGAAATAGACACCGACATAAAAAAAACAAAAAAAAGTACAAACACAAAAAACAAAGTACCATCAAGAAAACAAACAAAACTGAAACTGGTCCAGCAAAATCAGAAACTTGGATTCTACACGAGACAACAGAGCAGAATTAAATCTAGCCTATTCCCAAAGGCGGAATGCGGTTACCTTAATGCTGGGCAAAACACACACACACACACACATACACGCGCCGCGCGCGCCCCAGCGCAGCGTTACAAAAATACAAGTTTGTTACATATGAAAACAAGAAGTGAGGGACAGATTTACGACGAGAATGTTTAGCATAGAACCTGTGCATATTAGTCCACATAAAGGATTTATAGACTGAAAACACAACACGACAACCAAATAAACAAACAAGAAATATGCGCTACGTTGTGGACATATGAAAAACTGGCAATGATCAACATTTTCAGTATCTAACTTAATTTTATTTTTTAGGTCTAACAGATTTCACCACCTCTCATTCGGGTTTACTCCTGACACAAATGTCTCTTAGTACACCACCTACATTTTTTCCCTTATTTTTTGAGTGTACTTTTTTTTGCTTATCAGAGTAGCTTTTTTGGTCAAAAGTTTTGAAGGGAGAAATTCTTTAATTAAAATGGGTTCTTTTGCATGCGTTGAATTTGTTTTGATTGAGGATCTCATTTTTGTCTAGTTGAACAGTCTTGCACCCAGACCACTGATTTTGTGTTAGAGGAAAGTCTGGTTTTGATTTGGAATGTTTTTATAAAAGGATAAAAGCCAGTGGTGTTTTGATTGTAAGCTTATACCTAAGTGGTGTTTTTTGAGCAGGGAAAAACTTTATGTCATATTACCACAATTGGTTCTTACTGAATTATGCCCACAATGCTGCCACTGAAAGACATTATTCCTAGATTTTATTTATCATTCAATTTATTTTTTATTGAATATTTGATAGTCATTTTCAAAATGATTAAGAAGTTGGTACCTACACTTGTTTTTTCTCCACTACTTTTTCCTCAATAATACTTTGTGATCAAGTGGGGAATTGCATCTCTAGTATATCTAAGTGTAGGCCATTTATATATTTTTCCCAACTTCTTTCCCTTTCGGCACTTAAAGTTATTGCAATGTTTGGTTATTCATCCAGCTTAGACTGACCACTTGGCTGGATACAAACTTTATGAACCTCCCTTGCATCCTTTAATAGATCCCCAAACTTAAGGCACAAAGATTCACTAGGTGCTTATTTTCTATTAGTCATTTTTTTTCAACATATATTTTAAGCATAATTTCTTTCTCTTTTTATCTTCGTCTTTTGAGGGTAGCTTCAAAAGCCACAGGGATATCAAATATTCTTGTGAATGCAATTGACACTTTTAAATTCTGAAATGTGTCTTGCTGTTAGGTACACAGCGGTGGAGTTTCAATCACTCTGGGACCTCTGATGAGGGGTCATCCAGAGCCGAAACCCCAGTCAGGTCATGCCAAAGGCATGGTTCTTACTCATATATGCCTACAATGCTGCTACTGAAAGACATTATTCCCTAGATTTTATTATCGTTTTTTTGTATAATGAATTTTTGATAAGTCATTTCCAAAATGATTAAGAAGTTGGTATCTGCACTTGTTTTTTTCTCCACTACTTTTTCGTCAATATTACCACAGTTGTTCAGATGTATATCTAAGCTGTGTGTGTGAGAGAGAGAGAGAGAGAGAGAGAGTACGTGTTTGTGAATGAGTGAGAGTGGTTATCTCTGGTACTGATGCTACTTGAGAGTGGCCAACAAAAGAGTGGTTGAGTGTCATGTGATGCTGCCATAGGAGTGATTTGTTGTGTATTGTTTAATGTCCTTCACTACTAGGTGATATAGACACACCCGCATTCAAACCATCACCTACCTCTCTCTCTCTTATATATATATATATATATATATATATATATATAAAACTACAGTAGAGGTCTTACTGGAGAAGAATATATAACCTCAGCAACTGATGTTAAAATGCTGAAGAGTCATATAAAACTTCTTGAACAGTGGCATATCTTTTAAAATATCCAGTCCTCTCCTTTGTACAACAGGTCAATATAGGAATTGGGCAATCAAAACAATATATGGTCGGATTGTAAAGAGGTTGAGAACAACAACATGATCACAATTTTTTATGTTAATATTTGTGATTTCCATGCATTTAGCCTAAGTTTATATAGTAAAATTTCTCAATATTACCGAACAAGAAGTATGTTCAAATTTGTTGTTTTCATTTTGGAATGCATTCTATTCATCAGTTTAGCACTAATTTCATACGACGACAGTACAAATTGGAATCAAACTTTTCAGGTGCTATAAACCAGAGGCACCTATGTTTTGCTAAACATAGGAGTGAGTCACTGCTGAGTCTGTCTGTTTGAGGCACTCTTCCACCACCCCTCCCTGGCCATCAGGCCTAACATGAGTTAACATGAACATTAATATCAAAATTAGTTTCACCTTCACCCACTCCCCGCTTCAAGTCTTGAATGAAGTTAAAAAAACTGAGGTCCTGCACTGAAAAGCAGGTGTTACATTTGTGCACAATTAATAAAAACAAAAACAGCAAACATCCACCCAGCTTTTGCTGAAGAGTTGGCCACAAGGGTGGGTGATATGGATGACTTTGATCACATGAAGCACGCGCTTGGAGAAGGATGGGTTCCTTCAGGTTCACTGTGTGTGTCGTTATATGGATTCCTGTCGCTAACTGTTGGGTTAGTTACAGTTGCACACAGAAAAGAAAAAAAAATGGGTAGGCGTTGCACTTGTGGCGACGCGCTCTCCCGGGAAGAACAGCCCGAATTTCACCCAGAGAAATCTGCTGTGACATAAAGTGGTACACAAAATACAAAAATAATTGGATTAAGCCGTGCAACTGTGCGAACCCGTTCAAAAGTAACCTAAATCATCTTCAAAACTGCATAGCACATTAAATAAATATCATTCATGAAGGCACGACTCAAAATATACACAATCAAAAGGATATTATATGAAGAAAACTCGCCCAAACTGCGAAAAGTAAAAATGATAAATAACAATAATGATAGAATTTATATAGCGCTATATCTTGCAAAAACTAATCAAAGCGCATGCTTTCGACTACTGAAACACACAAGCAATCAATAACAATTACAGTTTGAGCAAATTCGAATGTACACACACGCGCACAGCGACAAATAAGCATTTCCAAACTTTCCCGGAAAATATGTTGTTTTATCCCCCCCCCGATACGCATCGCTAACAAGACAAAGGGAAAGGAAAAGCTTGGTGGTTAGGTGTTGCACATTGTTCTCACGAGCTGATAGGCTCGAACTAGGTTCGAACCACCATGAGAATCTCGTTCAATTGGCATTTTCCCCCGGAGTTAACATCGGTGCCGACTCCATTCCTCCGAAAGTCATCGGTATGAGACTATAAGCCTAGGTGCCATGTGCGAACCTGCCCCGAAGTCTTGCACAAAGTTAAAACCTGTTCTGCTTTTCAGAAGAGTATGGAATTTGTGCTGGAGGGAACAGGTGACAAATTTTACAAAACTACATGCACACAGGACTTGAAGTAAAAAAAAAACAACAACAACAACAACACACGAGAGCTATTCCAATGGCCTCGAAATAAAAAGAATTAAAAAAACCAGGGAAGTAAATATTAAATTGAAATTATCAGATTTAGAATTATTTGTTGTTCGTTTGCTGTCTGTCGTTGGAATAGGAAGGGAAATGAGGTGTGCCCCATGGTGGTGACTTGTGATGTGGGGTAACCATCAGCATCTGCTCCTGGAGTGTCGGGATGTTCAGGATATTAGGCACAAGCATTTTACAGCAGACTCCCTAAAGATTCTCTTTCGGATGTTCCACCGGACACCATTTTTAACTTCCTGAGAGAATCGGGCTTTTCCCGTCTGATATGAGTGAAAGTGGCATAGTGGTCTGTAAGGACAAGGCCGTTTTAAGGAATCTGGTTTTGGTTTTATCTCATTTTATGTGTGATTGATGTGGGTTTTCCCACGACGCGGTGGCTGTCCTGGGCTGACTCTTATGGATGACCAGGGCGTCGATACAAGCAAAGACAGTCAAGTTGGTTTGTATACCCCGTTTTAAACTGTACATACTTGCACACTTTTAATACGAGTTTTAAAATGTGACGAGGTGACAGCCCCGATATGGCCTGTGCGGTTGGCGGGGCTCTAAGCAACATCACTGGATTGGATTGGATTGGAGGTGTGCCTTTCCTCCATAGCAAGTTTCCAGACCGAAGTAGGTGTTCCTGATTCCGTTCATCCGGTCCACTTTACGACAAGAGCCGTTTAATGACACAATACCAGTACCTGAGATACAGTGTCTGAAAGTTTCGTGCAGTGCCCCAAAACTACTGTAGAGCTAATGGAGAAAGGCAAGTCATCGCTCTGTCATTCACTAGGGCGAAATAGCCTGTAGGTATTAGCTTGACATTACATTCTCTCTCTGTCTGTGTTCTCTGTCTCTCTCTCTCTCTCTCTCTCTCTCGCTCTCTTTCTAGTCTCTCTCTCTCTTTGTCTGTCTGTGCACACACACGCATCGTACGCACTTACGCACGCACACATACACACACACACGCACACACACACACACACACACACACACACGCACACACACACACACACACACAAATACACACACACACACACACTGACGGGATAGCCTGGTGGTCAGAGTGATGCTCTCGTGATCTGCTGACCCAGGTTCAAATCTCGTTCAAGAGGATTTTTCCTCGGGGTTTAACATCGGGGCCGGTTTCACTCCCTCCAAAAGTCCTTGGGATGAGACATAAGCCAAGTTAAAACCTGTTTCGCTTTTTCGGAAAGTAAGCTTGTGTGCCGGTGCAACGGATTTAAAAAAATTTTAAAAATCACACACACGTGGACTGGATGTAAAAAAAAAAAAAAACGAGAGCGCTTATTTTCCCTCACCTTGAAGGAGAAGAATTAAAAAAAACAGAAAACATTACTGTCTCCCTTCACTTTCTTTCCCCCTTTTTCTCCTCTCCCCTCTCTCTCTCTCTCTCTCCCTCTCTCTCCCCCTCCCTCTCTCTCTTCTCTCTCTCCTTCTCTCTCCTCCCCTCTCTCTCTCTCTCTCTCTCTCCCCCTCTCTTTGCATATAGTTTTACTGTTTAGTACTTTTATCTTGATTTTTCCCGAAAAGGGCGGGGACTGGATGTAAAAAAGCACATGAGTGCTTATCTATTTTCCTGAATAAAAAAATTTTGCCCTTGCCTTGCCTTGCCTTGCCCCCTTCCCTTGTTTTTCCCCTTTTCCCCCCCCCTCCCCCCCCCCCCCCTCCCCCATCCCCCCCCCTTCCCCCCCTACAAAACACACACACACACACACACACACACACACACACACACACAAAAACACACACACCAACCACACACACACCCCACACACACACACACAACCCCAACACACCCACACAACACAACACTAACACAAAACTAACACCACTAACACACACAACACACGCACTCGACTCACTCAAACCAGGGAAAACACGAAAGCAAAAAACCCAAATAGCTAAC
>CM060331.1:32325326-32327826 GCA_030674155.1 Stramonita haemastoma | reverse complement strand
AGAGATATTGTACAAGGTAAGAACAAACAATGAAGACAGCTTCAATAACACACCAACGAAGTCTTATAGGATTGTCCAAACAAATGCAGTTAATACCTACTTGTGTGTAGAATATCAATTTCACACAGAATGAGGCTTCTGTTTACATTTACATGTTTATATTTTGCACCACTCTAAGTCACGTCAGATTTTTCAACGGGGAAATCCGGGCTGCTTTCCCAGGGGAAAGTGCGTTGCCACTAGCGTAGCGCCACCCATTATTTTTTTCTTTTCCTGTCTGCAACTGTATTTTTTCCCTATCAGAGAAGCTTTTTTCAACAGAATTTTGCCAAAAACAACTTTCTTGTAGCCATGGGTTCTTTTATGTGCGCTAAATAATTTTGTGTAACACACGGGACCTCGGTTTATCGTCTCATCCGAAAGACTAGCACCGAGACCACCACTCATGGTCTAATGGATGGGGGAAAAGATTTTGACCCAAACGGGGTTCGAACCATCGCACATTTGTGAAACAGACTTTTCACTTTCTAGGCAGGCACGTTACTTCTAGACCCCCTATCCACTGTTGTCATTGTCGTTATTCCTTTCTGTTTTTTCTCAAGTCTTAAAGAAAACAAAAAAGTGTACACCATGAGTGCTTTTATTTATTATTTATCACCCCAGCAGAAGTAATATCTAAACAAGTCACACAATTTGCCTTCAGACTAGACAACTGTGAGGTGGAAAAGTGGACGATCCTTGTTTTGTTCAGTCTTTGTTCTTTGCTTTCTCTGTCCTCACTTTTTCCCCTCTCTCCATCTACGCCTCCTCTTCTCTCTTCTTCCTCTTCTTGTTTTTTGTTTTTCGGCTTAAGCTCTGAGGTTTATCGATGGTATTTTTTGTGTGTATGCGACTGTTTTTGCTCACCATAAAGGTCACTGCATTCCGACATCGGAGATGATGTTAAACACGAGACCAGTGTGCATGCGGGTTTTGGAATATATTTTTTGTCATCCGTTTTTACCAGCACGAATAGCCTACTCTTCCGAAAAGGTTGAACGGGTTTTAACATGTGCGCCTTAAGTTCAACGTGTGCTTGTACACGGGACTTCGGTTTAGAGTGTCATCTGAAGGATCTTTGAGGGACTGGAGTCAGTAGGGATGTTACCTCCAGGGAAAAATCCTCCTGAAGGGGTGGTGACTTGAAGCCCCGGGCAGTACAGTCACGAGCGCAACGCTCTAACCACTAGGCTATCCTGCCCCTCCCACATATTGTTCTTTTTTAAAGGTGTTTCCTTGTGCCTCTTGCAAGGATGCAGTATATCAGCTATGTAGATAGAGCACGTAACTGATGTTCTTTTGGCCTTGAGATCAGTGGTTTAAGTCTCAGAGGCCCCCACTGTTGCTAATGTTGGATCTTACAGGTGAATTGACGTAAAGTTTGCCTCGATTTTTTAAAAAGTCCATTTATTTATTTATTTATTCTTTTATATTAGTTTACATCGAGGATAATGAAATAAGCATTCGTGTGCTCTTTTACATCCAGTCCCCGTGTGTATGCAGTTTTGTAAATGTCATCTGTTCCCAACGGCACACGATGGCCTACTCTTACGAAAAGCGGAACAGGATTTAACGTGTACGCAAGATGTACTGCGTGCGTTCGCCACAGGGCCTCGGTTTATAGTCTCATTCGAAGGACTGCCTGCTCCATAAAACCTTGAGTGGTGGTGTGGGTGCTAGTCTTTTGGAGGGGATATGTGTGCACTGTATGCATTTAGGGCATGTAACAGAACTCCGGGTACCAAGAGAGATGTCGGTGTTTAAACTTTGAAGGAAGGGCTACTTTTACATTGAAAGAAATGACATGGAGTAGGGAAAATGATTTGACAACACATTACTGGTGGCAGTGCTCTTGTGGGAAGTGCGCTTACTACCCCCCCCCCCCCCCCCCCGTCTTCCCGGGAAAGAGCAGCCTGAAATTTCATGTCAAGATATCTACCGTGACTGATAGTGGTGTACCATCCATTCCAGTCCAAACCAACCTATTACAACACGATACAGTACGGTAAAATGCAACTCAAATGCGATGCAACACAACACAAAAAGCAATAAGACATGAGAAAACACAACACAGTACAATACAAAACAATACAATACAATACAAAACAATACAATACAGCACAATACAGCACAATACAATACGTTGTCAGCTGTAAGATTTCCCATCCATCTCTATGTGTATATAATAATAATAATAATAATAATAATAATAATAATACATGGAATTTGTATAGCGCTTTCTCTTGTAAAGACAAATCAAAGCGCTTGCATTTGACCTACAGAGCCACAGATCATGCTGCCACCAGGCGCAAAGATCAACGACGAACAACGATGATCAACTGTTGTTGTCTTGTTGCTGCTGTACATTTTAGAGCAGAATATCAAATATGCATGGTAAAGAACCCAAGGATTGTTCTCTAATGTTTTGTTCAGTGAGATGCAGAAACGAAAAAAGAATCCA
>CM060331.1:32302826-32305326 GCA_030674155.1 Stramonita haemastoma | reverse complement strand
TCACACACAACCTGCATGCCACTGTGCTGCCACCTCACCCACGCGCAACTGTCCAATCAGAGATGCCGCACGTCACGTGCCTGACGACACAGCCTCTTTCCCCCTCCCTCCCTCCCCCCCTCCCACTCCCCCGCTGCCTAAAGCTTCTCTTCGCCAACGTGTGGCACTGTTCTGTGTCACGTGACGGTGGCACCGCTGTATAAAATGTGGGCTGGGCATGAGTCTTCCCTTACCTTCGCGGTTAGTAGACGAACAGTGAGAACCGCCTCTAGCCTAGCAGCTGGCCTGAGCAGGAGATCTTCACACCTCCTGTCCTAACAACTGTAGACACACCTTTCAGTTCTTTTTTCCATCAGTAGCTCTTCCTGTCTGCTCACTTTCAAAGAACTTTATTTTTTTTAAACAGAAAAAAAGCCAGGCTGCAAGTCCCATGTCAACACACAGATGCTGCTGACTTTAGAAGACTTTTTCTTTTGTTAAAGAACAGATAAACTAGTTTTAAAAAAGACATTAAAATAACATAGACAGACAGAGGAAAGGGGAAAGATGAAGCGTCACCTTGTGTTGCTGTTGGTGCTGACGTCAGTGCTGACCACCTCCCTGTCCACAGCTGCCCCTTCTCAGAAAGCAGATGCGGCTGCCCACTCCAAGGTAAGACAGTTCGCATTCTCCTTCTCCTCCTCCTCCTCCTCTTCATCACTATCGTTGTCACTCTACTTCTCCTCCTCGTTGTTATCATCGTCGTCATTACCGTCTCTGTCATTATCGTTATTCCTTCGTGGGTATGTCATGGGCCTGTGGGTATAAACATTATCCTCCACCTTCTGGGTATTTTGTGCTAGGAATCCCCTCTTTCTGTGCTAGAAATCCCCTCTTTTTTTTATCCATCATCTCTTTGTTTCTATCTTGTTAATTTTCTTCCTGTCCACATCTCCTGGTTTATTTTCTGCCGCCATGGTCCATTTTCCTGACCTTTTTTTCCAGAGTGACTTAAAAGATAAGAATTCTCTCCCATGACGAAGTCGGGTGTGCTGGGCGTGACTTGTCCGGCATTTAATGGCAGCACGACGCATTTTGCTTCTATAACAGCAATGAGTACAATTTGAGAATTCGAAGAAGAGGAAGAAGAATTGCGAAGAAGAAGAATTGTGTTGAAGATTTGCGATGAAGAAGAATTGTATTGAAGAACTGCGAAGAAGAAGAATTGTGTTGAAGAATTGCGGAGAAGAAGGAGAAAAAGAAAAAGAAAAATTGCGTTGAAGAATTGTGAAGAAGAAAAATAGCGACGAAGAGTTGCGAGGAAGAATTGCGAAGAAGAAGAATTGCGAAGAAGAATTGCGGAGAAGAATTGCGGAGAAGAAGAAGAAGAAGAAGAAGAAGAAGAAGAATTGCGGAGAAGAAGGAGAAGAAGAAGAAGAAGAAGGAGAAGGAGAAGGAGAAGGAGAAGAAGAATTGCGGAGAAGAAGGAGGAGGAGGAGAAGAAGAAGAAGAAGAAGAAGAAGAAGAAGAATTATTGTCATTCTCATCATCGTTATCGGCGTCATTCTCATGATCATCATCACCTGTCTCATTTTCCTCTTCATTTTATCTTCATTATCACCATGCTATCATGAAGGTTCCTTTTTAGTTTTTGTTGGCTGACCTTTAACATCTCTGATTCTGAACTGAATCCGTTTTTTCTCTAGGGTTGACCTCTGTGTCCGGGATCTGGGCAGATTGTTTGTTGTCTTCAAACAGTGGATGTCTCGGCTCACCTTTTACACTATGAGAAATGTGGCTTCTTTCGTGTTGATTGTCTGGGAAAGTGATCAGTAGACATGATGTATATATATATATATATATATTATATATATATATATATATATATATATAATATATATATATATATAATATATATATACATATATATATATATATATATATATATATATATATAATATATATATATATAGAGAGAGAGAGAGAGAGAGAGAGAGAGAGAGAGAGAGAGAGAGAGAGAGAGAGAGAGAAGAGAGAGAGAGAGAATTCGAAGAAGAAGAAGAAGAAGAAGAAGAAGAAGAAGAAGAAGAAGAAGAAGAAGAAATGTGTTGAAGAATTACGAAGAAGAAGAATTGCGAAGAAGATTCGGATTCGGATTCGGATTCGGATTCGGATTCGGATGGTTTATTCATGTAAAGGCCATTGCCCCTAATGAAGGGGGTACAGTACACATGCAATAATAGTTAAATAACTTAACACACACACACACACATTAACAAACTTAACTATGTCAGAACTGATCGTAATTTGAACGCTTTGTATAAGTAAATTGATACATTCCGGATAACGCTTTCATTTGTAGATGCCAAAAGCAAACTCAGACGAAACTGGTTAGGGTATTTATAAAATTTCAATGGTATAATACCGTGTTCTTAGTTTACTAAAAATTGGACAGCACAACATAAAATGCACTTCGTCTTCAATACCAGATTTACACAAAGAACAAGTCAGATCCAAATCA
>CM060331.1:32299382-32302726 GCA_030674155.1 Stramonita haemastoma | reverse complement strand
TTTGTTTTGATTGAGGATCTCCATTAATTGTCTAGTTGGACAGTCTTGCACCCAGACCACTGAGTTTGTGTTAGAGGAAAGTCTGGTTTTGATTTGGAATGGGTTTTTATAAAAGGATAAAAGCCAGTGGTGTCATTGATTGTAACTTGTACCTAAGTGGTGGCTTTTTTGAGAAGGAAAACTTTATGTCATATTACCACAATTGGTTCTTACTGAATTATGCCTACAATGCTGCCACTGAAAGACATTATTCCCTAGATTTTATTTTCATTTAATTTATTTTTTATTGAATCTTTAATAAGTCATTTTCAAAATAATTAGGAAGTTGGTACCTACACTTGTTTTTTCTCCACTACTTTTTCCTCAATAATACTTTGTGATCAAGTGGGGAATTGCATCTCTAGTAGATCCAAGTGTAGGCCATTTATATTTTTTCCCAACTTTTCTTGCACTTAAAGTATATTGCAATGTTTGAGTTATCATCCAGCTTAGACTGACCACTTGGCTGGATACAAACTTTATGACCTCCCTTGCATCCTTTAATAGATCCCCAAACTTAAGGCACAAAGATTCACTAGGTGCTTATTTTCTATTAGTCATTTTTTTTCAACATATATTTTAAGCATATTTTCTTTCTCTTCTTATCTTCGTCTTTTGAGGGTAGCTTCAAAAAGCCACAGGGATATCAAATATTCTTGTGAATGCAAATTGACACTTTTAAATTCTGAAAAGTGCCTTGCTGTTAGGTATCACAGCGGGTGGAGTTTCAATCACCGCTGGGACCTCTGATGAGGGCTCATCCACGAGCCGAAACCCAAGCCAGGTCATGCCAAAGGCATGGTTCTTACTCGTATATGCCTACAATGCTGCTACTGAAAGACATTATTCCCTAGATTTTATTATCGTTTTTTTTGTATAATGAATTTTTGATAAGTCATTTCCAAAATGATTAAGAAGTTGGTATCTGCACTTGTTTTTTCTCCACTACTTTTTCGTCAATATTACCACAGTTGTTCAGATGTATATCTAAGCTGTGTGTGTGAGAGAGAGAGAGAGAGAGAGAGAGTACGTGTTTGTGAATGAGTGAGAGTGGTTATCTCTGGGTACTGATGCTACTTGAGAGTGGCCAACAAAAGAGTGGTTGAGTGTCATGTGATGCTGCCATAGGAGTGATTTGTTGTGTATTGTTTAATGTCCTTCACTACTAGGTGATATAGACACACCCGCATTCAAACCATCACCTACCTCTCTCTCTCTTATATATATTATATATATATATTATATATATAAAACTACAGTAGAGGTCTTACTGGAGAAGAATATATAACCTCAGCAACTGATGTTAAAACTGCTGAGAGTCATATAAAACTTCTTGAACAGTGGCATATCTTTTAAAAATATCCAGTCCTCTCCTTTTAAACAGGTCAATAAGAATTGGGCAATCAAACAATATATGGTGGATTGAAAGAGGTTGAGAACAACAACATGACACATTTTTAGAATATTTGGTATTCCATGCATTTAGCCTAAGTTTATATAGTAAAATTTCTAGTTTACGAGAACAAGAAGTATGTTCAAAATTTGATGTTTTCATTTTGGAATGCATTCTATTCATCAGTTTAGCACTAATTTCATACGACGACAGTACAAGATTGGAATCAAACTTTTCAGTGCTATTACCAGAGGCACCTTGTTTTGCTAAAACATAGGAGTGAGTCACTGCTGAGGTCTGTCTGTTTGAGGCACTCTTCCACCACCCCTCCCTGGCCATCAGGCCTAACATGAGTTAACATGAACATTAATATCAAAATTAGTTTCACCTTCACCCACTCCCCGCTTCAAGTCTTTGAATGAAGTTAAAAACCGAGGTCCTGCACTGAAAAGCAGGTGTTACATTTTGTGCACAATTAAAATAAAAACAAAACAACAGCAAACATCCACCCAGCTTTTGCTGAAGAGTTGGCCAACAAGGGTGGGTGATATGGATGACTTGATCACATGAAGCACGCGCTTGGAGAAGGATGGGTTCCTTCAGGTTCACTGTGTGTGTCGTTATATGGATTCCTGTCGCTAACTGTTGGTTAGTTACAGTTGCACACAGGAAAAAGAAAAAAAAATGGGTAGGCGTTGCACTTGTGGCGACGCGCTCTCCCGGGAAGAGCAGCCCGAATTTCACCCAGAGAAATCTGCTGTGATATAAAGTGGTACAAAATACAAAATAATTGGATTAAGCCGTGCAACTGTGCGAACCCGTTCAAGTAGTAACCTAAAATCATCTTCAAAACTGCATAGCACATTAAAAAAAAATATCATTCATGAAGGCACGACTCAAATAATCACAATCAAAAGGTATTATATGAAGAAAACTCAGCCCAAACTGCAAAAGTAAAAATGATAAATAACAATAATGTATAGAATTCATATAGCGCTATATCTTGCAAAAACTAATCAAAGCGCTTGCTTTCGAACTACTGAAACACACAAGCAATCAATAACAATTAAGTTTGAGCAAATTCGAATGTACACACACGCGCACAGACAAACAAGCATTTCCAAACTTTCCCGGACAAATCTGTTGTATTTTCCCCCCGATACGCATGCTAACAAAGACAAAGGGAAAGGAAAAGCTTGGTGGTTAGGGTGCTGCACATTGTTCTCACGAGCTGATAGGCTCGAACTTAGGTTCGAACCACCACTGAGAATCTCGTTCATTGGCATTTTCCCCCGGAGTTAACATCGGTGCCGACTCCATTCCTCCGAAAGTCATCGGTATGAGACTATAAGCCTAGGTGCCATGTGCGAACACTCGCTGAAGTCTTGCACATAAGTTAAAACCTGTTCTGCTTTTCAGAAGAGTATGACATTTGTGCTGGAGGGAACAGGTGACAAAATTTACAAAACTACATGCACACAGGGACTTGAAGTAAAAAAAAAACAAAAAACAACAACACACGAGAGCCTATTCCAATGGCCTCGAGATACAAGAATTAAAAAATCAACAACAGGGAAGTAAATATTAAATTGAAATGATTAGATTTAGAATTATTTGTTGTTCGGTTTGCTGTCTGTCCATTGGAAATAGGAGGGGAAATGAGGTGTGCCCCATGGTGCGTGACTTGTGATGTGTGGGTAACCATCAAGCATCTGCTCCTGGAGTGTCGGGATGTTCAGGATATTAGGCACAAGCATTTTACAGGAGACTCCCTAAAGATCCTCTTTCGGGATGTTCCACCGGACACCATTTTTAACTTCCTGAAAGAATCGGGCTTTTCCCGTCTGATATGAGTGAAAGTGGCATAGCTGGTCTGTAAGGACAAGGTCGTTTTAAGGAATCTGGTTTTGGT
>CM060331.1:32294382-32296882 GCA_030674155.1 Stramonita haemastoma | reverse complement strand
GTATATATATCTTCAGTTCGAGTAGTGGTTTTATTTTGGTCTACGATAAACAAGAGGCTGGTTGGCAATAGTGGACGGAAGAGAATAGAAGTGAATTGCAAGGATAGTGGTGGTGATGGGATGGTGGTGAGAGTGGGTGGGTGGGTGGGTGGGGGAGTGGGGGTGGGTTCGAGGGGGCAGACCAACACTATCTGCTTGCCGTCGTTAATTGAAAAGAGTGGGGGGTAATGGTGGCGATCTCCAATGGCTGATCTCCTGGCTGCTGTCATTACTTTCAGGCCAGCCCTTGACAGACGGCTCTCCGCTCTGGTCAATCACAGACAATGGCGTTTGGTCACTTTTCTTTCTCTGGCTGTTTGTCTTCTCTGGGCCTCCCCCTCCCACCCCCCCTCTCAGTTTGTGTGCTCTCTGGGCCTCTGCCTCAATCTCTGTGCTCTCTTGGCCTCTTCCTCAATCTCTGTGCTCTCTTGGCCTCTTCCTCAATCTCTGTGCTCTCTTGGCCTCTTCCGCAATCTCTGTGCTCTCTTGGCCTCTTCCTCAATCTCTGTGCTCTCTTGGCCTCTTCCTCAATCTCTGTGCTCTCTTGGCCTCTTCCTCAATCTCTGTGCTCTCTTGGCCTCTTCCTCAATCTCTGTGCTCTCTTGGCCTCTTCCTCAATCTCTGTGCTCTCTTGGCCTCTTCCTCAATCTCTGTGCTCTCTTGGCCTCTTCCTTAATCTCTGTGCTCTCTTGGCCTCTTCCTCAATCTCTGTGCTCTCTTGGCCTCTTCCTCAATCTCTGAGCCTCTTCCTCAATCTCTGTGATCTCTGAGCCTCTTCCTCAATCTCTGTGCTCTCTTGGCCTCTTCCTCAATCTCTGTGCTCTCCGAGCCTCCTCCTCAATCTCTGGACCTCTTTCTCAATCTCTGGGCCTCTGTCTCAATCTCTGGGCCTCTTCCTCTAAGATTGAGGCCTCAACTTCAATCTCTGGGCCTTATCTTCAATCTCTGGGCCTCTTTCCCAATCTCTTGGCCTCTATCTCAGTCTCTGTGCTGTCTAACGTTATACTCTCTGCTCTGCTTCTCAATGATTAATTCCTAGGCATTTTCCTCAGACTTTGTTCTCTCTGAGAGGGCTGGATGTGACAAAAACAAACGCTATTTGTTATGCTTATTCTATGACCTCTTATAGAATGTTCAGTGTTCATTTCCCCCTCAATCTCTGTGCTAGATGGGCCTTTCCCTTGGTCCCCAGGCCTCTCCCTCAGTCTCTGTCTCCATGTCTTTTTCTCTTTGCTTTGTCGTCTGTTGTCTGTTTTTCTGTCTGGTTGTCTGCATCTACTTAAGTCTGTCTGCTTCTCTCTTGTGTGCTCTATGTGTCTTCTCTGGCCGTTTTGTCTCTCCGCCAGCAATATTATTTCTATGTTCCTAGCTCTGAGTCACTGCCTGTATTTCTACCTGTCTGTCTGTCTGTCTGTCTGCTCATCTATGTCTGTTTGTCTGCTCATCTATGTCTGTTTGTCACTCGGGGTCAGCGACAAACTATGCACCCTTCCACTTGTCTCTGCTTTTGGTTCTCTTTCTGTCTCATCGTCTGTCTCACTTCCTCTAGCTCTGCTTCTCGTCTTTGTCTGTCTGTCTGTCTGTTTGCCTGCCTATGTGCCTATGTGTCTGTCTGTGTCTGTCAATCTGTCTATCTGTGTCATCATCTGTTTTCTACATCTTGCGCTGTCTCTCTGCCTTTCCGTTCAGGGGACAGGGTACCCTGGTGGTGTGAGCATTGCACTGGCAATCTGCCGGCTACCACAGAGAGGTCCTTTCACAGGGACTTCTCCCCTCAAATTTACATCTGTGCCAAGCCCACTCCCCTTAAAGTTATTCGGATGAGACCATAAACCGAGGCCCCTTGTGCTAACGCACGAAAACATCTTACGCATACATTAAAACCTACTCCGCCTTTTGGAAGAGTAGACAGTTGTATGCAGATGACAAAAGTTACAAAACCACATGTACTGGGCGTAATAAAGCAGATTGGTGCTTATTCCATTACCTTGGAAAGAAAAAGAAATACAAATAGAAATTGGTCTCAGTGTCTCTCTCTCTTTTCCTCCCTCTTTACCTCAGTCTCTCCTCTATTTCGCCATCTGCTGCTGCTTCTCGCTATCTCTGTCCCTATGATTGTATCTTTGCCACTCACTCCGTGCGCGCGCGCGCGGGGGCGTGTGTGTGTGTGTGTGTGTGTGTGTGTGTGTGTGTGTGTGTGTGTGTGTGTGTGTGTGTGTGTGTCTGTGTCTGTGTCTGTCTGTCTGTCTGTCTGTCTGTCTGTCTGTCTGTCTGTCTGTCTGTCTCTGCTCTCAATCTGCATCTCTGTCTCTCTGCATCATTTCTGCCATCTCCACCAATCTCTGTCTCTCGCTCTTTTTGTCTCTCCGTCTGCCTCTTCACCTCTGTCTTGATGTCTGTCTGTCTGTCTGTCTATATGTCTGTCTGTCTTTCTGTATGTCTTTCTCTCTCTTTCTCTCTC
>CM060331.1:32289382-32291882 GCA_030674155.1 Stramonita haemastoma | reverse complement strand
GAGAGAGAGAGAGAGAGAGAGAGAGAGAGAGAGAGAGAGGAGAGAGAGAGAGAGAGAGAGAGAGAGAGAGAGGAGAGAGAGGAGAGAGAGAGAGATTGATGAATGGATGGCTGGATTGATGGCTGGATAGATAGATAGATAGATAGATAGATAGATAGATAGATAGATAGGTAGGTAGGTAGATAGATAAATAGATAGATACATAGATACATAGATAGATACATAGATAGATATATAGATAGATATATGGGGAGAGAGACCGATCCAGAGAAATATAGATAGAAAGGAAGAAAGAAAAAAAGAAAGAAGGAGAGAGAGACACACACAGAGCGAGAGAGAGACAGAGAGAGAGAGATAGAGAGACAGACAGACAGACAGACAGACAGACAGACAGACAGACAGACAGACACGCAGGCAGGCAGGCAGGCAGGTAGGCAGGTAGGCAGGTAGGCAGGTAGGCAGGTAGGTAGGCACACATATAGAAAATCAGGCAAGCAGACAGACAGACCGACAGACAGATGGTCCAGCAAACAGAAAGACAGACAGACAGAGAAATAGACAGACCGACAGACGGACAGACATACAGACTAGTGGTCAGAACATTGCGCTCACTATTTGACGACACGGGTTCGATTCCCGGTCGGTGGGATTTTTCCTCTGGAGTTAACATTAGTGCTGACTCGACTCTCCCGAAAAAGTCCTTCGAATGAGACTATAAACCGAGGCCCCGTGTGCGAACACACAGGGAACATCTTGCGCACACGCGAAATCCTGTTCCCTCTTTCGTAAGTGTAGTTCATCGTGTGCCGGTGGGAACAGATGACAATTACCAAACTGCATACACACAGGGACTGGATGTAAAAAAGCACAAGAGTGCTTATTCCATTATCCTCGATATAAAAGAATGAAAAAAACAAAACAAAAATAAACAGAGAAACAGACATACAGAAAAACAGACAGACAGAGAAACAGACAGACAGACGGACAGACAAAGGACAATCCAGTAAAAAGCGAAAAAAAAAACCCCTAAACAAACAAAAAGAAAACACCCCTCAAACCCGATATGACCAGAGAAAGACAAACTCCCCTTCAAATTGCCGCCTTGAGGTTTCAATTTTTCCTGCACCGCTTCCAATATTCTCTGCTCTCGACTGACACTGCATCGTCATTTTTTTTATTGTCTTGTGGGTTGGTTGCTTTCTTTTGTTGTGTTGTGCTCTGTTGTGTCGTGTTGTGCTGTGCTGTGTCGTGTTGTGCTGTGCTGTGACGTGTTGTGCTGTGCTGTGTCGTCTGTGTGTCGTGTCGTGTCGTGTCGTGCTGTGCTGTGTCGTGTCGTGTCGTGCTATGTTGTGTCGTCTCGTGTCGTGTCGTGTCGTGTCGTGTCGTGTCGTGTCGTGCTGTGCTGTGTCGTGTTGTGCTGTGTTGTGTCGTCTTGTGCTGTGTCGTGTCGTGTCGTGCTGTGCTGTGTTGTGTCGTGTTGTGCTGTGCTATGCTGCGCTGTACAGTACTGTGTTTCTGCTTTGTTTTGCTGCAATGTGTTGCTTTGTGCTGTGTTGTGTTACGCTGGGTTGTGTTGCTTTGTGTTGCGTTGCGCTGCGCTGTGCTGTGTTGTGTTGTGTTGTGTGTTGTGTGCTGTGTTGTGTTGTGCTGTGTGTCGTGTTATATTGTGCTGTGTTGTGTGTCATGTTGTGTCGAATTGTATTGTGTTGTGCTGTGCTGTGCTGTGTTGTGTTACATTATACTACGTTGTAATGTGCTGTGCTTGTACTTTGTTGTGTTGTGTCGTGTTGAATTGTCTTGTGCTGTGTTATGTTGCGAGGTGTCGTCCACGTTGTGCTGTTTCATATTGTGAAGTATTGAGTCGCGTGATGATGTTCGCGTTTGTGTTTTTTTTTTTTTTCATGCTGTTGTGTGTTGTGTTGTCTTGTACTGTGTTGTTTTGTGTTATGTCGTGTTATGTTGTGTTGTGCTGTGTTGTGTCGTGTCGTACTGTGCTTATCGTGTTGTGTTATGCTGTGCTGTGTTGTGTTATGCTGTGCTCATCGTGTTGTGTTATGCCGTACTTATCGTGTTGTGTTACGCTGTGTTTATCGTATTGTGTTATGCTGCGCTTATCGTGTTGTGTTATGCTGTGCTTATCGTGTTGTGTTATGCTGTGCTTATCGTGTTGTGTTGTGCTGCACTGTGTTGTATTGTACTGTATTTCTGTAAGAGTATGGTAAAGAATCCAAAAGTAACAGATGATCATCTTAGAACGACAGAATGGAACTCAGTCAACTTCTTCAGCTTAATCAGTGATCTATCGATGACCCATCTATTTTGCCAGCAACAAGTCTCTGTTCCAGTCACTCAACAGCCATACGTTGTAGTCTGGGGGGCTAGTCTTTCAGCTTTAAGTCAACTTCTTCAGGATAATCAGGGATCTGTAGATAACCCATCCATTTAGCCAGCTACAAGTCTCAGGTTTGATTCCGCCGCAAAGTCTGGACTTTTCTATCCA
>CM060331.1:32280536-32285536 GCA_030674155.1 Stramonita haemastoma | reverse complement strand
CAGACGGACAGACAAAGGACAATCCAGTAAAAAGCGAAAAAAAAAATCCTAAACAAACAAAAAGAAAACACCCCTCAAACCCGATATGACCAGAGAAAGACAAACTCCCCTTCAAATTGCCGCCTTGAGGTTTCAATTTTTCCTGCACCGCTTCCAATATTCTCTGCTCTCGACTGACACTGCATCGTCATTTTTGTTGTTGTCTTGTGGGTTGCTTGCTTTCTTTTTTTATTGTGTTGTGCTCTGTTGTGTCGTGTTGTGCTGTGCTGTGTCGTGTTGTGCTGTGCTGTGACGTGTTGTGCTGTGTTGTGTCGTCTTGTGTCGTGTCGTGTCGTGCTGTGCTGTGCTGTGTCGTGTCGTGTCGTGCTATGTTGTGTCGTCTCGTGTCGTGTCGTGTCGTGCTGTGCTGTGTCGTGTTGTGCTGTGTTGTGTCGTCTTGTGCTGTGTCGTGTCGTGTCGTGCTGTGCTGTGTTGTGTCGTGTTAGGCTGTGTTATGCTGCGCTGTACAGTACTGTGTTTCTGCTTTGTTTTGCTGCACTGTGTTGCTTTGTGCTGTGTTGTGTTACGCTGGGTTGTGTTGCTTTGTGTTGCGTTGCGCTGTGCTGTGTTGTGTTGTGTTGTGTGTTGTGTGCTGTGTCGAATTGTGCTGTGTGTCGTGTTATATTGTGCTGTGTTGTGTGTCATGTTGTGTCGAATTGTGCTGTGATGTCTTGTATTGTGTTGTGCTGTGCTGTGCTGTGTTACATTATACTACGTTGTAATGTGCTGTGCTTGTACTTTGTTGTGTTGTGTCGTGTTGAATTGTCTTGTGCTGTGTTATGTTGCGAGGTGTCGTCCACGTTGTGCTGTTTCATATTGTGAAGTATTGAGTCGCGTGATGATGTTCGCGTTTGTGTGTTTTTTTTCATGCTGTTGTGTGCTGTGTTGTCTTGTACTGTGTTGTTTTGTGTTATGTCGTGTTGAGTTGTGTTATGTTGTGCTTTGTTGTGTTATGCTGTGCTTATCGTGTTGTGTTATGCTGTGCTTATCGTGTTGTGTTGTGCTTAACTTATCGTGTTGTGTTATGTGTGCTTATCGTGTTGTGTTATGCTGTACTTATCGTGTCGTGTTATGCTGTGCTTATCGTGTTGTGTTATGCTGTGCTTATCGTGTTGTGTTATGCTGTGCTTATCGTGTTGTGTTGTGCTGCACTGTGTTGTATTGTACTGTATTTCTGTAAGAGTAAGGTTAAGAAACCAAAAGTAAGAGATGATCATCATAGAACGACATAATGGAACTCAGTCAACTTCTTCAGCTTAATCAGTGATCTATCGATGACCCATCTATTTTGCCAGCAACAAGTCTCTGTTCCAGTCACTCAACAGCCATACGTTGTAGTCTGGGGGGCTAGTCTTTCAGCTTTAAGTCAACTTCTTCAGGATAATCAGGGATCTGTAGATAACCCATCCATCTAGCCAGCTACAAGTCTCAGGTTTGATTCCGCCGCAAAGTCTGGACTTTTCTCTCCATCCAGCCACTCAACAAGCGTAAGTTGATGTCTGGGGGGCTAGTCTTTCAGATTTTACTCAGATAAACTGAGTTCCCTGTGTCCAGTATACTTTAGTGTATGTAAAAGACCTCAGGGCAGCAAGAGAGTTGACTCTCACCGACCCTGTAGAAAAGAGCCCTCTCCATGGTAAACAGACATATCTACAGATAAGGAAGAAAAGGGTGGCACTGCACTGCACTGCACTGCAGTGATGGTAAAACACTTTCGTTGGGCAGAGCAGCTAGCCCGAAATGAATGCAGAGAGATATGTTGATTATCTACTGTCTACAATAGAACAGAACAGAACAGAACAGATCAGAACAGAACAGAACAGAACAGAACAGAACAGAATAGAATAGAATAGAATAGAATAGAATAGAATAGAATAGAATAGAATAGAATAGAATAGAATAGACTAGACTAGACTCGAATTGAACTAAGAAGAATAGAAAAGAATTGAATCGAGTCGAATCAACAGAACGGAACAGAATAGAACAAAATACAATACAATAAAATACAATACAGCAACACACCACCTACAACAAATCAGCACAATACAATACCAACAAAAAATCCTAAAAACCAGAAACATTTTGTGTTGCTTTGATTTCCATTCTTGGCCATGGTGTACACTTTAGTTCTGTAAGGATGTAATGACGAAGTCCCCTTGCAACAAAACAAGTTACTTTCGGAAGAGTAGGCCATTGTGGGCTGGTGGGAACGGATGATAAAACGCACAATACCGCATGTACGGGGAGATTAGATGTAAAAATAAGCACACCATTGCTCATTCCATTATCCTCGAAATTAAAATAAAAGAAAGAACTGCTTATTTTTCATTACATTTGTTTGATTACAGGATAAGCACACGCAATTGTCAATAAGAGTATATTAATCAGTGATCTGTTGCTAATACTGTAAAAGTATCTGTAACAATGTGTGTGTGTGTGTGTGTGTACATTATCACAGGACTATCATCAGTTTACTTGATGTCCTATCAAGGTGATGCTTGTGTTTTTGTGACACGATTCTTGAATAAAATTTCTCTTTTTCTTCCCCTTCAAACCCTTAGGCAATTATCACTGTCTGTCATAAAGATTTTGATTTGATTTGATTTATTCTTTTATATCGATGATAATGGAATAAGCACTCTTGTGCTTTTTTTACATCCAGTACCCGTGTGTATGCAGTTTTGTAAATGTCATCTGTTCCCACCGGCACACGATGGCCTACTCTTACGAAAAGCGGAACAGGATTTAACGTGTGCGTAAGATGTTCTGCCTGCTTCGCACACGGGGCCTCGGTTTAAAGTTTCATCCGAAGGACTTGTGGGGAGAGCGGAGTCAGCACTGAAGTTAACTCCAGGAGAAAAATGCATTGTGCTGTCTTTAAGCGCCTGACAAGTCAGGCCCAGCGCATCCGACTTCGACGTGGGAGAGAATTATCATCTTTTAAGTCTACAGCCTTTCTGGGAAAAGAGCAAGAGAATGGACCAAGAAGGCAGAAAATAAATCAAAATGGAGGTGAAATGAAGAAAAGGAACAAGGAAAAAACAAAAGAAGGATAGAAAAGAGGAAATTCTAGCGCAGAATTTCCAGAAGGTGTGGATGCTAATTATACTGACAGGCCCCCTGGTATCCCCATGGGTGAGGTGGGGTGAGAGGTTCTGTTTAAAGCCACAGAACAGGTGTCCGTGAGCAACAAGCTTCGTCTCTCGCCCTCTCCACCACCTGTCCACACTGTCTCTCTGTCTCTGTATCTCTCTCTGTTTCTCTCTGTCTCTGTCTCTGTTTCTCTCTGTCTCCGTCCTCCCCCTCTCTCTCCCTCTCTCTCTGTCTCTTTCTCTCTGTTCTCTCTGTCTCTCTGTCTTTCTCTCTCTCTCTCTCTCTCTTCTCTCTCTCTCTCTCTCTCTCTCTCTCTCTCTCTCTCTCTCTCTCTCTCCTCTCTCTCTCTCTCCCTCTCCCTCCCTCTCTCTCTCTCTCTCTCTCTCTCTCTCTCTCTCTCTCTCTTCTCTCTCTCTCTCTCTCTCTCCCTCCCCCCCTATCTCTCTCCCCCCTCTCTCTCTCCCCCCTCTCTCTCCTGTTTTCCTTCTTTCCCCTCTCTGCAGGAACTGTTTATGAGGAGGTATCGTGACTGTTGAACAGCTTCAGGTGACGTGATCACAAAGACCCTATCAGCCATTTCGCTCCTCACCACCATTTTCTTATTCGCTCTCTCTTCTTTCTTTCTTCTTTTCTTCTTCTTCTCGTGTTGTCCCCTCCCCCCTTTTTGTTTTGATTTTCTTTTGTTTGATTTTACACACATTCATTTCTGTGAGTAACAGGCTGTGAAGTCCACGTGCCACTTGACAGGTATTATTATTGTTTTTGTTGTGTATGCTTTTTTTGCAAAGAGTATATTTTTGTGCTGGGTTGCGTTTGTGCTGTATGATGTTGTGTACAGTTTTGTGTTGTGATTTTGTTGTGCTGTATTGTATCGTGTTATACTCGTTTGTATTGCACTGCCTTGTATTGTGTTGTGCCATATTTTTTTTTACTACTTGAATTGTACATTGTAGTGTTTTTGTCTTGTCTTGTCATGTCTTGTCGTGCTGGGCAAATTTTGTATTGTACTGTTTTATGCCATCTCATAATTATCATATTGAATTATGTTACCTGGTATTGGATTACACTGTGTTGTATTAGGCTATACTGCCATATTATTCTTTAAATCTTCTTAAAAAACCCGTGTACATTCGTATGAAAAAACAACAATGTTTCTTTACAAGAACATTTGTGTTGTATTCAACTCTTTTGTATTGTACTGTACTTAGTTCTTTGAAATGAGAAACGTTTGCGTATAAAACTCAAGCATTTCGCCATGTACAAACGCGACACATTATCATTCTGCAAT
Source organism: Stramonita haemastoma (assembly GCA_030674155.1). Taxonomy (NCBI): domain Eukaryota; kingdom Metazoa; phylum Mollusca; class Gastropoda; order Neogastropoda; family Muricidae; genus Stramonita; species Stramonita haemastoma. The sequence goes on along the minus strand of CM060331.1, from coordinate 32,281,116 downwards.
GTCACCCACCCCTGTGTTTTTTCTGTCTGTCAATCTGTCTATCTGTATCTCTGTCTGTTAATCTATTTTTTCATATCAAAATATAGTTTGATTAAAAAGTTTGGCCAAGCATGTCTTTAGAAACACTAACAACCAGAAGACTTTCGCAAGTGTTATGAAATGAGGGACACTTTCATATTTCCGCTTTCTTTTTCACTGTCTGTCTGTCTGTCTGTCTTTCTGTCTGTCTCTTTCTCTGTGTCTGTCTGTCTGTCTGTCTGTCTCTCTGTTTTCCTCCCCCTCTCTCTCGTTTTAAAGTGCGGATGAAAAAGTCAATGCTTATAGTTATGTAAATCTTGAAATTAAAGATTATGAATGAATGAATGAATAAATGAATAAAATGTGTAAAGGAATAAATGAATGAAAGAGTGAATGAAGGAAGGAATGAATCATTAATAATTCTCTTTTTCGCTGTGCCGTCATGTGTATACTTGGTTGCACTGGTGCTTTCTACACAAATCAATTAAATTTTTGCATTACTTACTAAGAAAATGTAAATTTAAAGACATCTAAAGAAATGCAAATAGGAGAGGCTATATTT
>CM060331.1:32260536-32275536 GCA_030674155.1 Stramonita haemastoma | reverse complement strand
TCCCGATTGTTGACGACTGACTGTAGTACAGAGAAAGGAAGAGAGCAGACAGTACAACGTCTGATTGTTGAAAAACTTTTCTGTAGACTCGCAAGACTTTCAAGGCCTTACATGATACTTCTTCCATACAGTGAAAAGAAACAAGTTTGCGGATGGTGTACGACCTCTTGCTTATCCTTCCTACATACACAGACACAGACACAACACAGACACAAACACACAGCACACACACACACACACACACACACACACACACACACACACACACACACCACACACACGCACACACACATACAAACACACGTGCACACGCGCGCGCGCACGCGCAACAACCTCACAGAACTATGGTCTTTTCCAACTGGTAATCTCTTCTCCATATGCTAGATACTACTCGCCACCCTTCCCAAGAAAACACACCTCCACCAGTGCCGGAACAAGCGCTCTATGATCACCTACGCTAGCAAAGTAATACTCAAAGTCTCCTTGAAGGGATCACAGTCCACAGTTAGGCACTGTTATTGCCGGAGAATGGGAGCGAACTCCGCAAAGACCGAAGGAATTCCATCAAACAGATCTTTCAACTGTGCGCGGTCATCGACTTTAAAAAGGCTTTAGACATGGCCTGGCAGAAGGTTAACGTTATGGACCAAAGGAAGACATTTCGCATCAATCAGAAGATAATCAGTGTCATCCTGCAACCTTACGCAATGGCAGCTAGTGCACTACTTCCGAATAGTGGAGTTGAAAGGCAGTTACATGTTTAAATTGGAGTACCTTAGGGCCGCCTTCTATCTGGCATGCTTTAAAACATATTTCCGGAACGCAAAGTAAATGGTACGTCTGAAGATCATGTCAACATATTAGCATCACAGAAAGAAACATCTCAAACATTCGCTTTGCAAACAACATGGATAACCGGGAAGGCAGTATACAAGAACTCGCATGCTTTTGAGAAGACGGGACAAAATTTCAACAACACTTGACATTGGTGTTAGCACCGAGAAAACCAAACAGATGGCATGTAATGAATACCGACAGACGTGGCAAAAAGGGAAAAAATGTACTTTTCAGTACTTCACTTACCTAAAAGTTACATATTTGCAGTAAGGGATAGAACTCAGAAAACCTTACAATGACATGAAAGAAAATCAACGCTTTGCTCTAACTGAAACCTGCATGGAAGAATAAAACAACACCTTCAAACACATAGCAAGACTGCATGCTGCATGCACTAGTATAGCTCATATCTCTGTATGCATGCATGAATATACTTTACATCCTGTTTGGGAGCGCAAAAGGATCATTTTGATAGCAGATCTAGAAAGAAGAATCCAACCCATGGAAACCAGGTGTTATTGTTAGGAATTCAACAGAGTTTACACTCAGAGTGCAACCAGTAAACAAAAGCCTCAAATCATCAGAGAATCCATGAAAGAGTACAGACGTCACGGAAGAACAGAAAACTATTTTTTGGTTCCATCAAAGAGATCTGATGGCTGAGCTAATAAAACCACCAGGAAAAGGGGAGAGCAGAGAGACCAAGGAGTTGATAAAAAAGAAACCGGTAGGCCGACAACAAAGCAGAATGGACATGTAAGGCATTGGCGGAGATACAAGCTATAGCACACACTGAAATACAGAAAAGAATTCGGCTGGTGAACAGCTTTACAGTGCAGTGCTTTAAGAACTCTGCATAAAATTGATACAAAAGAAGAAGAAAGATTTATCCGTATTTGTCAAAAAAAAAGATTAAAAAAGTCACACACACACACACACACACACACACACACACACACACACACACACACACACACACACACACACACACACACACACTCTCTCTCTCTCTCTCTCTCACACACACACACACACACACTCACTCACACACACACACACCAAACCCCATCCCCATCACTTTCCCCCGCCCACCCACACACAACAATCCCTCCTACTCAACCCCCCCCCACACACACACTTCCCACACCCCGTCACCCCCACCCAAAACACGCCACACAACACAACACATCCACCATGACACTTCCCTTCTCTATATACCCCCCCTACCCCTCCCCCCCCCCCTCCATCCTCTCTCTCTGTTTTATTTAGCTCGAACCCTTTGTTTAATTTCGTCAAAATTCTGGGCCTAAATGGAACAAAACCAAACAACCTTATAGCACCACCTCCCCCTCACACAAAAAACTCCCACACGGCAAAGGCACCATAGGCAGTGCGGTTGTGGCTGTGTGTCAAATTGCCCAGCAGTCATGGTGGTAATTGGCCTTCTCCTAAGCCCCACAGCTCCCGTAACTAGCAGGAGGGGGAAGGCTCTTCCTCATTGTCACCCAGCTCAACAATCAGAGCCCCTGTGGAGAAAGATGAACGATCCAAGGATTTCTTTTATTAATTAAATAAAGGAAGAAAGCAAAACCTCCTTTCGCTGTTGTTGCATTTTTGGCGTTTTTGGTTTGTTCCAAGATCCCATATCTCCAGAGTTAATACACGAGCAATTATTATTATTATTATTGATGCAGGCGTTGTTGTGTGCGTGCCCACATAGATTTTTATGTAATATTTGCATGGATGTGTATGAACTATGTGCACAAACACATGCATGTATGGATGTGCAAAAACAAACATATACACACATTAGTGCACGTGAACCCATGCCCACACAAGCGCGTGTGCCTACGCACACACACACACACACACACACACACACACACACACACACACACATACACACACACACACACACACACACACACACACACACACACACACACACACACACACACACACACACACACACACACAAGTACAATTGTAGAATCCCAAGAAAAAATAATTATAGAGCATACACTAGAGGAGGTCTCCAGAATTTAAGACTGATAATGAACTAGAATATAAATGATCAAATGCAGCAAAAAAACATGAAATGGTTGAAGAAATGAAAATAAAAACAAAACCCTCTCAAGGCGAGAAAACTTACATCCATACAAGGAGAGAGAGAGAGAGAGAGAGAGAGAGAGAGAGAGAGAGAGAGAGAGAGAGAGAGAGAGAGAGAGAGAAGAGAGAGGAGAGAGAGAGAGAGAGAGAGAGACAGACAGACAGACAGACAGACAGACAGACAGACAGACAGACAGACAGACAGAGACAGAGAGACAGAGGACACAAGGAGACAGAGGCAGTATTGTTAGGATGGCAATACAATTACAGTGATTACTACACTCCATCATTTACAGTGTTCGTCCACAGTGATGATGACACACTCTCATGACCCAGGCCAAAAGCTCTGTCAATTATTGATGCATGCAAATTGCCCAGGCCTACATTAAAATGTTGTTATGCTTTCAAATGGCATATGGGGATTATTTGCATATTTATAACTGGCTCCAGGCATAACAACCCTTATCATTCATTACAAAAAAACGAAACCCGTCTTGTAAAGTCGGAGCCTCTGATGTCAGAGTATGGCTGCCTATATAATGGCGAGGTATTTGAAAACAGCCTTCCATGCAAGCTTCTCATCGAGTGTGTACTCCCATAGTGATTCCCAGCTCTCTGTGTGTGTTTATTTATTTATTTATTTTGTTTATTCTTTTATATCGAGGATAATGGAATAAGCACTCATGTACTTTTTTCATCCAGTACCCTTGTGTATGCAGTTGTGTAAATATTGTCATCTGCTCCCACCGGCACACAATGGCCGACTCCTCTAATTTGACAACCCGAGTTCGATTCCCGTTGGATGGGATTATTCCGCTGGAGTTAACATCAGTGCTGACTCTACTCTCCCCAAAAATCTTTCGGATGAGACCGAGAAAATGTCCTCTTGAACGAGATTCGAACTCGGGTCAGCAGACCACAAGCGGAATGCTGTAACCAACAAGGCTATCCTGTATAGTGTCAAGCAGCACTAATACCAAATCATGGATGAAAGAGTATGTATACGCAAAACAATTGGATGGAAAACAACTTTATTACACTTTCCGATTTTGTTAGAAGTATGTCAGTATAGTATATTACAGTCTATATTGTTGTAATAAGGAAAGTTTTGTTTTGTCGTTGTTTAGATAAATTGCTATCTATAATTATAGATATAGATTTTTGGGGACGGGATAGCCTAGTGGTCAGAACATTGCGCTGGCAATTTGACGACCCGAGTTCGATTCCCGCTGGAGGGGATTTTTCCCCTGGAGTTAACATCAGTGCTGATTCCACTCTCCCCAAAAGTCTTTCAGATGGTACTGTAAACCGAGGCCCCGTGTGCGAACGCATACAGAACATCTTGCGCACACGTTAAATGCTGTTCCGCTTTTTTTAAGAGTAGGCCATTGTGTGCCGGTGGGAACAGATGACAATATTACACAACTGCATACACACGGGGACTGGATGAAAAAAAGCACATGAGTGCTTATCCCATTATCCTCGATGTAAAAGAACAAAATAAATAAAATATAAAAAAAATAGATGGTAAGAAAATTGAGACCGTCCATAGCTTCAAATATCTAAAAGCGATAGTATCAGATGAAAGATCAAAACCTGAAATTATCTCCAGGATAGCCCTGGCCACAGCTGCAATGACCAAACTGATAGTCCTCTGGAACGACAAGAACATCGCCATCAGTTTCAGATCAGACTGATGCGTTCGCTGATCATGTTCATATTTTTGTACGCATATGAAACATGGACCATGACAGCAGACATTGAAAGAAGAATACAGGCAATGGAGATGAGATGCGTTTGCAAACTTCTTGATATCTCATACAGAGATCACATCACTAATGAGGAAGTGAAAACCAGAGTAAAGAGTGCCATCGGACCATATGAAAAGATTCCAACTTCATTGGGAAAACGCAAACTAAAGTGGTACGGGCACATCCCACGAACATCTAGACTCGCCAAAACTGTCCTGCAGGGAACAGTAAAAGACAGGAGACGAAGAGGCAGACGGAGGAAACGATGGGAAGACAATATCAGAGAGTGGACAGGCCTTTGGTGGAACAATTTGCTACCGAAAGCAGAGGACCGTGGGGAGTGGAGGAAGCTGGTTGTTAAATCTTTGTTGGTGCCCCCACTGTCCGCGGGACTATGGGATAGGTGAAAGTGAAGGTGGAGATAAATTATACCAATTAATTGGCAAACCAACTCGTGGTGACTCTTATAATTATGTGCTATTTGTATTAGCATGACTGGTGTGAATTGTTGTGTAGCTGCAGAAGAGTTCAAACAATTAATCAATGTGTAAAAGAAGGCCAGTGATATGGACTGAGAAATAAAAGCGTGCCTTGTGTTGATCTTTGGAGGGCACCATGAATATCAGATTGTGCCTTTGATAAAAGTACAAGTGCAGCAATCGTTTCCTGACAGTTTTGTAAAAACAACAGCAACAACAACAAAACACGAAGAGTAAGGAGTTTTGTAACATTCCATAATTTATGATCAGAACCTATAGAAAATTTACACAAACTGATGTAGAATGTTTTCCTTGCTGTTGTTAAGCCATTAGTCAGTGGGATCAACTCATGCAGTACGTCAGAATGGTTGTCTTTTTCTGAGAGAGAGAGAGAGAGAGAGAGAGAGAGAGAGAGAGAGAGGAGAGGAGAGAGAGAGAGAGAGAGAGAGAGAGAGAGAGAGAGAGAGAGAGAGAGAGGGGAAACACTTTGAAACACTTTGAAACACTTTTATTAAGGGATAAGAATAAGCACACATAATGGCTTTTTTACATCCAGCCCTCAATCAAACAAAATCATAACAATGAAAACAAATCGACTGCAAATTTATGAAAAACAACAACAAAAAAGCGGAAAAAAACATAAATAATCGTTGTAACATCATAGAAATGCATGTCAAAAGGATTTTGTAAAAAAAAAAAAAAAAAAAGAGAGAGAGAGAGAAGGAAATGAGCACAGAGGAAAAAAAAATGCAATGCCAGACAAGAGAAGATATTATGTGAATGTGTCTGTATATTCATTCATTAGGATCGAATGATACTTATTTTTTAAAGTATATAAACTAGTATTAACATTAACTGAAGATGAAACATCATTCCATAATAAACCACCAGAGTAAGTAAGGCTAGATTTGAACAGATCAATTCTGGGCAGTGGTGACATTATTTTGTGAAAATAGCGACACTCATTTATCTTAAACTTGTTTATCAATGAAGGTGGAGCAGAGCCAGACATAATTTTGAACATAAAAATTGCCTTATTGTATCTTAACTTCCATTTCAGAGGAAGAATACCAAGCGAGATGTAATCATTACATGACAATGATGATGATTTTAGTAAAAGTACTTTAAGAGCACGTCCCTACATACTTGCCAATGGTTTTAAAGTGTTTTCGCTCGCCGTATCTCAAACTGTTGATACATAATTTATGTGTGGCTCAATAAAAGCATGATAAAGCAGTTTACGAGAGTGTGAATTTAGGAAATGTTTTATCTTCATCAGCTGATAAATCTTTTTTGATATGATTTTACACACCATTCTTACATGTTCAGACCATGACAGATTGTTATCAATTACTAATCCTAGAACTTTATGAAAATCAACTTCTTGAAGTACATTACCACTGATGTCCAATGAACTACGTATTTTAGAAAGGTTCTGCCGTTTTTGTCTGGTAGTTATAATCATATGTTTACTCTTATGAGGGTGGATGCTCATATGATTTGAATCAGACCATTTTATCAGTTGTTCTATATCAGTCTGTAGGGTAAAAATCGCGTCATCTAATTTAGTGTGGCTAGTATGTAATGTTGTGTCATCTCCAAACATTTCACAGTTAGCTTTTAAACAGAGGGGTAAATCATTAATATATATTGAGAATAGTAGGGGTCCCAAGATAGAACCCTGAGGAACACCAAACAAAATGGGCAAAATAGAAGATTTAGATTCCTCAATTAAAACAAGTTGTTTACGTTTGTCTAAAAATGATGACATGAGTTCTATTGTATTATCTGAAAGACCATACAGTTTCAGTTTTCTTAGAAGAAGCTTGTGATCAATCAAATCAAATGCTTTTGAAAAATCAACAAACATGACACCAGTAATTAAATTGTTGTTTATGTTGGTTAGCCATTTGTCAACTACGTTCGTTGGTGCAGTGTGACACGAGTGGTTTTTTCGAAATCCAGATTGATTGAGATGAAATAGGTCATGCTTATTGAAGTGGCTAAGAATGTGCTGTCTAATGTGATTTTCTAAAGGTTTATATAAGTTAGATAATATAGAAATAGGTCGATAATTTGCAGGATTAGTACGATCACCAGCTTTATGGAACGGCAAAACTTTGGCAACTTTGACAGCTTTTGGAAAACGATTTTTTGCTATAAACAGATTGAATACATAGGTTGAATACATAGATTGAATACAGAGAGAGAGAGAGAGAGAGAGAGAGAGAGAGAGAGAGAGAGAGAGAGAGAGAGAGAGAGAGAGAGAGAGAGAGAGAGAGAGAGAGAGAGAGAGAGAGAAGAAGAAGAAGAAGAAGAAGAAGAAGAAAGAAGGAGAAGAAGAAGAAGAAGAAGAAGAAGAAGAAGAAGAAGAAGAAGAAGAAGAGAAGAAGAAGTACATCGACAACGAGGCAGAGAGAAAACAAGACGAAGAATTGTCAAAAAAAAAAGAAAATAAAAGAAGAACAGATGGAAGGAAATATAAAAAGAAAGAAAGTTCAAACAAAAACAGTAACACATAAAAACACAGAAGAAAAAGAAAAATAAAATGACTGCTCAACTCTCTCTTTAAGACGAAGACCAACAAAAAAGGTACCCCAAAACAAAGCAAGAAAACGCCCATTTTATCGGGGTAATTAATTAAGCAAATTGACGATAATGCTTTCTTTGCCTGTGCCCAAAGTCAAGGAAAAAAGGAAACAGAAGAAGGAAGAAAGAAAGGAAACGTTGATAACACAAACCTTGAACCAAGAAACATCAAACTAGCTGCAACTGTCCCTACTATCACACACTCACGCGTGCCCACGTGTGCACATAAGTGTGTTGTGTGGGTTTTTGTGTGTGTTTGGTGTGTGTGTGTGTGTGTGTGTGTGTGTGTGTGTGTGTGTGTGTGTTCGTATGTGTGTGTGTGTGTGCGTATGTGTGTGTGTGTGTGTGTGTGTGTGTGTGTGTGTGTGTGTGTGTGTGTGTGTGTGTGTAGGCATTTTTCAGCTGGAAACCCGAGGTTCACAAATAGTGAGCTTTTGCGTATGCATCCGCTCTAGCCCACTGTTGAGGCGGCCGCATTTTGACTTAGAGGATCATATTTAAACATGACGCCAGTGGGCATGTTTTTTTTTCTTAAAGTAGTGATATGTTCTTTCCACAAAATGGCATACTCTCACGAAAGACAGAAGTAGTTTTAATATGTGTGCAAGATGCTCTGTACTCGTTCGCACACATGACCTGGGTTGATAGTCTCATTGGAAGGGCTTTTGCGGTATCTCCTGATCAGGCAGCGTCTCTTGAGGAAGTTGAATCCATGAAGTCCATGACTCTTTGGGTCATAGTTGTTCATAGCTGTGTTTATATCGTCCATAGGTGAACCAAGACTGTCTCATGTAAAAAGCTTTTACATACTTAGTCGTTATAAAAGATACTTTGGGAGGGCCTCATCTTCTGTGCCCTTCCCTTCCTGACATTTCCAAGCGCTCATTCTGATCTCTCTGCTGCAAGCTTTTTGTAACCGCATTCACAGGGTAAAAAGTCCACGGGAGGATTACCAATGTTAGGCCGCCGAGTGCCCACTAACCAGTAGTGCCCTGCACTGGTGCTGGGTCTCTTTAGTCACCAGCACCTACTGTCCTTCGCCTGGGGTGTGTGTAAGTTATGTGCGTGAGTCTACAATCCATAAAATGCTTTACATGAATAGTATGATGGTAGTAGGCACCCATCAGTCTCGGAAGACTATGGAGTTGCGCTCTAGTCTTTAGAGCGCAAAGCCTGGGTAAGTAAGTATGGAGGGCAAACTGTCACCCATGCAGCAGCCCCCCCCCCCCCCCCGCCCCCGCCTCTCCTTGCAACTGGAATGATCCATTGGAAAGACATTGACCGATACGAATGGTTAATAATATGATATGTAACATGTAGATATCTGAATGCATACAGATCATTAAGGAGCTGAAGGATCTTCACCTGTGCTCATCTGTGAGATGTTAGAGAGACATAGCCTTCATTCTTCGGCTGCATCCGGAGCTTGACCTTGTCAGTTCTGGACTCTTAGGGTAAAATGAAGTCTTTTCTATTTCAACTGTTATGCTTGTCAAGATGAGACAATATAAATGACTGCATTTACCCTTTAGTTATACAAGAAAGGCAATATCAACTATCTGTGGAACACTCAATGACATACCACAATGTTACAGAGTATATAAACAACAAAACAGACAAATAGGCATCTACAGACAGGCGAGTACACTCAGGCATTGAAAACAACAGGCAGACACACACAACCTAAAGAATATACAGGCAAAAACATACATACGTATAGCAAACACAGACAAAACAGGAAGCAGATGTACAAAAAATCAACAGGAAAAGACACTGAAACCAACACACATAGACAGGCAGATGTACACAGGCAGGCAACAGGCAGAAACAGAGTCCAGCATACAGACACAAACACACAGACCAGCATTCTCTCTCTCATGCACACACACATACACACACACGTGCACACACGCGTACACGCACACACACATATACACACAAACACGCACACGCACATACACACACACACACACACACACACACACGCACACACACCACACACACACACATACACACACACACACACACACACGCACGCACGCACGCACGCACGGACACACACACACGGACCTGCCCCCCTCCCCCACATTGACAGTTGTCCTGAAAGCTGACGGGGGTAGGGCGTTGTCCCCCAATCCTCTCCTCCGCTGACCCCTGACCCCTCACGTCACTTCCAGTGACACACACAGGTAGTTTCCTGTCACTTCCTTCTTTGATCCTCTCTCTCTCCCCCGTGTTCTGCCAACCATCGATCGGCTGTCACGTGACACACAGGCCATGGAGAACTGAAAACCACAGCGTTTGGTGTAGTAGAGTGCACACACTGAAGACACACTTGCCATGGAGAACTGAACACAGCATTTGGTGTACAGTGCACACACTGAAAACACACAGGCCATAGAGAACTGAACACAGCATTTGGTGTAGTAGAGTGCACACTGAAGACACACAGGCCATGGAGAACTGAAAAACACAGTATTTGGTGTAGTAGAGTGTATACTGAAGATACACAGACATGGAGAACTGAAAAACACAGTATTTGGTGTAGTAGAGTGCATACTGAAGATACACAGACATGGAGAACTGAAAAACACAGCGTTTGGTGTAGTAGAGTGCATACTGAAGATACACAGACATGGAGAACTGAAAAACACAGTATTTGGTGTAGTAGAGTGTATACTGAAGACACACAGGCCATGGAGAACTGAAAAACACAGTATTTGGTGTAGTAGAGTGTATACTGAAGATACACAGACATGGAGAACTGAAAAACACAGTATTTGGTGTAGTAGAGTGTATACTGAAGATACACAGACATGGAGAACTGAAAAACACAGTATTTGGTGTACAGTGCACACACTGAAGACACACAGGCCATGGAGAACTGAACACAGCATTTGGTGTACAGTGCACACACTGAAGACACACAGGCCATGGAGAACTGAACACAGCATTTGGTGTACAGTGCACACACTGAAGACACAAACATAGACATGGAGAACTGAAAACAGCATTTGGCCTACAGTGCACACATTGAAGACACACAGACAGGGAGAACTGAAAACACAGCATTTGGTGTACAGTGCACACACTGAAGACACAGGCCACGGATAACTGAAAACACAGCGTTTGGTGTAGTAGAGTGCACACACTGAAGACACACACAGACATGGAGAACTGAAAATACAGCATTTGGTGCACAGCGCATACACTGAAGACACACAGGCCATGGAAAACTGAAAAACACAGCATTTGGTGTACAGTGCACACACTGAGGATACACACACAGGCCATGGAGAACTGAACACAGCATTTGGTGTACAGTGCACACACTGAAGATACACAGACATGCAGAACTGAAAAAACAGCATTTGGTGTACAGTGCACACACTGAAGACACACAGGCCATGGAGAACTGAAAACAGCATTTGAAGACACACAGATATGGAGAACTGAAAAAACAGCATTTGGTGTACAGTGCACACACTGAAGACACACAGACATGGAGAACTGAAAAAACAGCATTTGTTGTACAGTGCACACACTGAAGACACACAGGCCATGGAGAACTGAAAACAGCATTTGAAGACACACAGACCATAGAGAACTGAGCAACACAGCATTTGGTGTAGTAGAGTGCACACGGAAGATACACAGACATGGAGAACTGAAAACACAGCATTGGGTGTAGTAGAGTGCACACACTGAAGACACACAGGCCATGGAGAACTGAAAACACAGCATTTGAAGACCCACGTACACAGGCCATGTAGAATTGAAACAGCATTTGGTGTAGAGTGCACACTGAAGATAAACAGGCCATGGAGAACTGAAAACCACAGCATTAAACCTTGGGGTACAGTGCACTTACTGAAGACACACAGACATGGAGAACTGAAAACACAGCATTTGGTGTACAGTGCACACACTGAAGACACAGGCCATGGATAACTGAAAACACAGCATTTGGTGTATTGTGCATACACTAAAGACACAGGCCATGGAGAACTGAAAACACAGCATTTGAAGACACACAGGCCATGTAGAATTGAAAACAGCATTTGGTGTAGAGTGCACATATTGAAGACACACAGGCCATGGCGAACTGAAAACCACAGTACAATGCAGACACCGCAGACCGACAGGCCAGGGTATAGTGAAGAACCACAGCATTCGATACACAGTGTACAGATTGCAACCTGACAGGTGAAAGAAACTGCCGGTTTTTTCTCCCATTTTTGCTGCATCATATTTCTGTTACATTGTTGTACTGCTGTTTCCCCACGTTGCTCATTCCGATATCTAGGCCCAAGCTACATGCCTACAGTCATTATGGTCAGTTCTCAGGGTTCAAAAAGTCCATGGGGGAACTGACTACTGTTGGGCCATTGTAAGGCCACTGGCCAAAAAAGGGCCCTGCACTGTTGCTGAGTATTTGGGTTGTATCCAGCAGTGCCCGCCTGCCTGCTCTGAGCCAGCCCACCTAGGAGTCCACGTGCCGTGTCCCTCCATACTGACAGCAATGATAGTTGGGTGGTGGTGGTGTTCAGGCTAAGGGCATGTTCTTCTACCACCTAGTGTATGCTCAGCTACACTGAAGAGGAAAGGAGAGAGAGAGAGAGAGAGAGAGAGAGAGAGAGAGAGAGAGAGAGAGAGAGAGAGAGAGAGAGAGAGAGAGAGAGAGAGAGAGAGAGAGAGAGAGAGAGAGAGAGAGAGAGAGACTTCAGACTTCAGACTTCAAATTTAATGTCAAGTAGAGAGAGACGAGAGAGTAGAGAGAGAGAGAGAGAGAGAGAGAGAGAGAGAGAGAGAGAGAGAGAGGAGAGAGGAGAGAGAGAGAGAGAGAGAGAGAAGAGAGAGAGAGAGAGAGAGAGAGAGAGAGAGAGAGAGGAGAGAGAGAGAGAGAGAGAGAGTATTTTTTCTTTGTGCTTCGCACAAAACTCTTATGGTTTCAACCAAACAACATTGACACTAGTCTGACCATGAGAACAGTAAACACATTCATGGGTGGATCTGTAGCATTGCTCGCGCCAGTAATGACTTGTGTCGTTTCTCCAAAGTACTTGCTCAAACTTCTGTCCTCAAGAAATAAAGAAGGACAGAAGTTTCTGGGATGGGGTAGCCCAGTGGTTTGAGCGTTGTGCTCGTGATCTGACGGCCCAGGTTTGAGCCACACCGAGGCGCCCGTTTGGAGGGAATTTTTTTCCTGGAGTTAACATCAGGACCGACTCCACTCCTCGGAGAGTCCTTCAGAAGAAACTATAAACAGAGGTCCCGTCTGAGAGCACACAGAGAATGTCATGCATTTTAAAACCGGTTCTGCCTTCCGAAAGATGAGCAGGCCATTGTGTGCCGTAGGAACGGATAACAAAATGTACAAAACTGCAAGCACACTGGTGTCGTGTTTAGACATCCACCTCGAAGTCGGAATGCAGCTACCTTAATGGTGGGACAAATACGGTTGCATGAGCAAAATCTGACCATAATAAACTTGGCAACTCTAGCTGAGAAAGAAACGCCCCCCCCCCTCCCGCCTCAAACATTCTGTACTTTTATTCTTTGGTAACGCACCTCATGAGACAATCAGACAGATACGGCTCTAACCCGACCAGACAGGAAGACTACCATGGGCTGTGTATTGTTGCATACACAGGCTAAAGAGATTATGGCTTCGCCAAGCAAACGCCATTTTTGCTGCGTGAGACCGCTTGGTCACGCATGGTCCGTCTTCCCCCACTTTGTGTCCATTGAATGAGAGGTTGGCGGATTATCACTCCATTAGACAGATTCGTCACATGCAGTTTTAAAGCTGATGGGCAATGCAATCAGTCAATGGTCGCGCTGACAAACAGGATATACGCCATTTTGTCTCCGTCACTGAGTAAACAAAGACTACAGGTTTTATCTGATCAAGTCTTATGTCTGACGTTTATGTAGGTGTATGGGGTTGTATCCGATGTCTGACGTTTATGTAGGTGAATGGGTTGTATCTGATGTCTGACGTTTATGTAGGTGTATGGGGTTGTATCTGATGTCTGACGTTTATGTAGGTGTATGGGGTTGTATCCGATGTCTGACGTTTATGTAGGTGTAAGGGTTGTATCTGATGTCTGACGTGGTTTTATGTAGGTGTATGGGGTTGTATCCGATGTCTGACGTTTTATGTAGGTGTAAGGGTTGTGTATCTGATGTCTGACGTTTATGTAGGTGTATGGGGTTGTATCTGATGATTTGACGTTTATGTCGGTGTATTGATCAGTTCTCTTTGAGATGGGTTATAGTTAAGTGTGACGTCCCTAGCAATGTTCAAATATTTTTTTATAGCACCAGTTTCATGGGTTGAGATAACACCAACTCATCCATGCATCCGTGGCCTTACCAACGTACTGTATCAGACTCAATGCTCAAAACTGCTTGTTCAACATCCAACGAGAAATTCCCAACTCTGCAGTGTGGCCTCGTGGATTTTCTTGGTAAATACGCTGTAGAGGGTATGGTTCTCTGCAAGAAGCACAACATCTTGGGAAATCAGAACACTGAAAGTGAAAAGAAAACACGATCAGTTTTTTTCCCTCATGTCCCTTTAAAAAAATCTTATTTTATTGTTTATTTATTATTATTAATTTTTTTTAGAAAGGATAGGAAGTGTTTTCGGGGTTTACTTTTCCTTTGTGATTTTTTTTCAATAGGCGAACTGGGTCATATGATCTGACCATTTGAGGAGCAGCCTTTTTCATCTGAAGTTCTCCTATTTCAAAATCATCCCTCATCCAACTTCTGCTTTTGGTATCGTTCAGGCAATACAAGGACAACATTCTCCGCTCCTTGGCTGTCTATGTCTTTCTGTGCTCTTTTGTTCTAAGGCACACTCTCATATCTCGCACACTGCAATGCTCACACAAACGCACACGCACACACAACACACACAACACACAACATACACATACCCTCTCTCTGTCTGTCTCTCTGTCTGTCTCTCTGTCTGTCTCTATGTCTCTCTCTGTCTCTCTCTTTCTCTCCCTCCCTCTCTCTCTATTCTTGACAGGACTCTCACAATTTTGCCAGCAACAAGCGATCAACCTTTCACGAAACTGTGGAATAAAACCACTCACATCCCCAACTCCTTGGTTTAACCACAGCAACTGTTTATTATTATTATTTTTTTTTTACCACTTTATGTCACAGCAGATTTTTTCTGCGTGAAATTCGGGCTGCTCTCCCCGGGGAGAGCGCGT
>CM060331.1:32250536-32255536 GCA_030674155.1 Stramonita haemastoma | reverse complement strand
TGAGAATGGTGCTCACTTTGACATGTTTGGTTTTTTTATTGCTCTAAACACAATCATTTTTTTAGTCTTCATTAAAAGAGCGAAAAAAAAATCCTCTGAAGTCAGAGTATGGCTGCCTATACAGTTAGGCACTTTCAATCAGCTGTGCCCGCAAAGTTTTTATCCAGTGTATACTTCGTCTCACGGTGATTCCCGGTAGGATGTGTGAGACAGCAGAGCCTATATTTTAGGTGACCTGACCCCACAGGGGGCCAAACTTCAGTAGCACACACACACACACACACACACACACACACACACACACACACACACACACACACACACACACACACACACACACACACACACAGATATATATATATATATATATATATATGTATGTATGTATGTATGTATTATGTATGTATGTATGTATTATGTATGTATATTATGTATGTAGTATGTATGTATGTATGTATGTATGTATGTATAGTCTCACAGTGATTCCCAGGTGGGATGAGTGAGTCAGGATGCCTACTCTGAGTGACCCCAAGGGTACCAAAACTAGGTAACTCTCAAAAACAGTATAACGGGGTGACGAGTCCTTTTTTTGTTTTCTTCTCCTGAACACGAAGGCAGCTTGAGCAAGAGAAGGTGCTTACAGGACACGATGTGACACAAATGAATGTATCGTTTCATTACTGCAATGTTTCACCTTTGTTCTTCAGACGATCCCCTCTCTTCTCCACCCCAAACCCTCCCCCCCCCAAAAAAAAAAAGGGCAAAGGCTAAAAAACGAATTATTCTCCGAAATAACCAAAAAAAAAAAAAGAAGACAAAATATAACAAAAGACAAATAAACAAACAACAAAAAACTTAAAAATAACAACAAAGCAAAGACGAGAAAAAAAAGATAGTGTTGTTTCTCCCCCAAAACAGGGGTTTTGTGCAACAAACAAGCAGACTGACATTCAGAGCCAGAAATATCACAGGAGACAGACAGGGAGACAGAGTGACAGACATACAGATAGAAAGACAGACAGACAGACAGGCCAGTAGTGCAGCAGTCATTAATTAACAAGAGTAAACAGGATGCGTGTTAATGGTACTGATGGAAATTTCTTCATTACCTGTTCTCTGTCTCTGTCTTTTTTGCTCCTCCCCCCTCAATGTGTTTGGTCCTTTTTTCTTTGGTCCTTGTCTCGTCTATTTGCAGTGATACGTGTGTGTGTCGTGCGTGCTCTGTCTGTCTGTCTGTAGCTGTCTGTCTGTCTGTTTGTCCTCTCTCTCTCTCTCTCTCACACACACACACACACACACACACACACACACACACACACACACACACACACACACACACACACACACACACACGAGCAGAGCAGAGCAGAGCAAGCATAGCAGAGCCTTTACTACACACAACAACAAAGAGAACACAGATATAAAAAAAATGCCTACGCACATGTGACGGCAAGCTGCAATTCCGTGGAGGTTGACAATACTAAAGTCCCAGCGTTAACTGTACATGTCATTGCGTAACAGAGATCAGGCACCAGCTCCTTAGCTTTCTGCCGACAGCAACCCCAGCTAATGAAGTCTTTCAGACATCACACGGCTCTTGCAGCCTTTCTTCCAGACTATGACCATCTCGGAAAGGAGGGAATGTAGACTGATATCAAATGAGTGCACGTGGGATGTGTCCACGGAGCGTTGCTTAAACGTGGAAGATAAAGCTCTTTTAATGTTGTTTACCCCATCCCTGCCCACCAGCAAGGTCATAAACCATCATGGCTGTCACCTTATTCAATTTCAGCAACTTCAATAACATTTATTTTAAATTCATATTGACACAAATCAATCTCTTCAAATAGAAAAAAAGGTCATCACCGTTGATCTGAAAAAATCCCAGCAGCAAGAAGACACCATTCATTGACAAATAATTATAATGATTTCCTTTCCTAAAGCCAAGTAAAACAGGGCTGTGCAGAGGACACCAGCCATTCAGTTTAATTGATCACTCCCAAAGTTACAAATAACGTAAAAAAGGGAACCCTTTTCGGAAAAAAAAATCCTAAAGAAAAAAAAAGCAAATAGCACTGCAGAATGAACATAGTTTGCCCATCCCAGTGTTGACAATAATTATCACTACCTTGTCGCCAGAGCAAAACAAGACAAGGAAAATGTCATATAATTTAGTCACAGAACATGTCTAATTTGCTTGAAAAAAAAGAATGAACACAAAAAACAATACACACAAAAAAACCAACCAAACAAGAAAGATGATAAAAAGATATAACAAAGGTCAGAAACAAAGAGAGTGATAGTGAAGGGGAGATTTCTGGCACACAAATTACCAGAAGGTGGGGATGGTATTTATGTTGAAAGACACCCCTGACACCCCAACAAGACAAAAAAGATGGAAACACACTTGTACTTCAGCTCAGTGAGGAGTGGGTGGCAGCATTGCACGGCCTTTCGTGGCAAGTTGAACCTCACAGAATCGGCCACTCCCCAAAGTAGCAGGGTGCACATTGGACAGACTTTGTATCACCCATCCCTCCAGCAATGGATGACCTATTCTTTGACTAAAAGGTACGAAACATAGTGGCTAGCATTCTGCATGCATTTGCTGACAGGCTTTGGTATGATAATCATAATCTCACTGGACAAGGGTGGACTGTCCAGGGGAGTGGAGTTATCAGTAAAACCCACAAGTGATGAGCTTCCTAGAGGGGGAAGGAGCCCCCCGCCGTGAAATGCACTTACCTTCAGTGAAGAGGCCACACCCACACCAGTGAAGAAGACAGTAACATGAAGAAGACAGTGAAGAAGCACAAGTGAAGAAGACAGGAAGCCTGGCACCCACATCTTCAGCAATCACCACATCCAGAGTCTGCTCTGAACAGCAGACCATACCCTGTCCGTCCAATGGTGCCCCAAAAATGGCTGTCCTCATCTTAGAGTTTTGCTAATAGTAAGCCTATTTACAAATAAATTGCTCTTCAAATTAAAAAAAACCCCAAAAAAAACAGCCATTGTCCTAATTACCACGTATGAAGTATTTCTGATAAGCACACAATAGGCTCTACACTTTAATTTTGTTTATTTTTTATTGTAGAAAAAAATTAATGATTTTAGTAAAGAACTGTAGAGTCATAAGAAATTTAAAAAAAAGAAATTATAACAATGTAAAAAAAAATGATCCTTTTTCCTCATCTTTTCTCGAAAATTAAAAACAATGTCTGGGTCTTAAATCCTATTCTTCAAATTAAAAAAAAACGTTTTTAATGTATGTTTGTTTCGAACATAATGAATAGAAAAGATCTCGTCTTCCATTACCCATAAAACACAAACAATTATTAGGTTACCACCAGGTAAGAGACTTTTACCTGCTAACAAGATAGGAAGATTGACGTGCCATCAGATTGCAAACTCCCGAATTCGGAATGCGGCAAGCCTAATAGTGCTAGTGGGTAAAAATGGTTGCGTACGCAAAATCTCACCATTAGCAAACCTTGCAGCTGTAGCCGAGAATCAAAAAATAAAGTTTGTTAAAAAAAAAGTCTTCAGAAAACCGAGTCGCCTGTTCCGCCCTCCCAAGTTTCCCAGACTGTATTCAGGAACTGCTAGTGAGGAACAGCCAGGCAGCAGAAGGGTGTCTGGTCAGGGTGTGCAGTTGCCATGGTGAGGGAGACACTACAGACACTGCAATAATTATGTCGGGATGTGGAAAGATCCGTGACTTTCTGTGCAGTGGCACTTTGCTATGCTCTAGCTGTGAACATGAAAAAAGCTCTCTGTATTCTTCACCATTTTCTAAAGGTCTGTGATCAAGTTTGGCATGCTTGATGAGGCCATGATATAAATGCCATTTGAAAAACTTCTGTATATTATGTGCAGTTTAGCCTGAATACAATCACGACAGTGAGGGATCTATCTATCTATCTATCTATCTATCTATCTATCTATCTATCTATCTATCTAATCTATCTATTCATTCTTGTCTATCTATCTATCTAGTCTATCTGCTGTCTCTTTCTGTCCCTGTCTATCTATCTTTCTATCTTATCTATCTATCTATCTATCTATCTATCTATCATATCTATCATCTATCTATCTATCATCTATCTATCCCTTAGTCTGGTGACCTGTGGGGGCACCCCTGAAGATTTGACACCATTTTCTCCATTCCACTCTCTGCTCTTCCTTTCTCAAAATTGTGTAGAGTTCTAGGCCTGTCCATTCGCTGATGTTGTCTGCCCATCTCTTCTTGGTCTGCCTAACAGTGAAGGCTAAAAATGAGTATTCAACTGCTAATTTCTTCATATGAGTTATTGGTAAAGCTCCCTTTTAGGTCCTGACTTTATTTTTTTTGGGGATTCTGTACCATCTTCCTTGAAATGTTCAGCAGTTTTGTCGTTGCAGAATTTTGACAATGGGCGTTCATAACGATGGTAAAATTTCAGACTTAGAAAAGGCCCTGAATTATCTTTAAGACAACCTTAGATAACATACCAGTTTAAATAAGTATATAGCTAAAAATGATTATGTTGTCTACACCCCCCCCAATAAAACAACAAACAAACAACCCCCCCCCCAAACCAAGTGCAGTAGTATTGTCCAGTCAAATATTTTGCGGGGCATCGGAAAATACACACACACACACACACACACACACACACACACACACACACACACACACACACACACACACACACACACACACACACACACACACACTGAGACAAAAATGAATGGACAAGACATACAGATACAACAAAAAGTCAGATTTATTTTTCTTGCAGTCTCCTCCACTACCAGGAGTAGACAGAAAATACCACCCCTGAAAAAATGCGCAAGGTTTTTGTATTTTCTTCTGTGACATACTTATTCTGCAGTTCACCGTTTATTTTGCTTGTATTACCCCAGTCCTTCCCGTGTTTGTCATATATCTATCATCACAGCTGTAAGTTAACACGAGATTGTTGATGCCAGGCTGCCATGAGCCCACCATTAAAAGA
>CM060331.1:32228036-32245536 GCA_030674155.1 Stramonita haemastoma | reverse complement strand
TATGTATGTATGTATGTATGTATGTATGTATGTATGTATGTATGTATGTATGTATGTATGTATGTATGTGTGTGTGTGAATATGTACCTATGTCTCTATGTCTGTATTTATGCATATATCAGATGTGTGTGTGTGTAGGTGGGTGTGGGTGTTTGTGTGTATATGTGTGTGTGTGTGTATGTATGTAGGTGGCTGTGGGTGTCATGTGTGTGTGATTGTGTGTGTGTGTGTGTGTGTGTGTGTGTGTGGTGTGTGTGTGTGTGTGTGTGTGTGTGCGTGCACAAACTGACACCAATCAGTAGAGGAGACGCCCACAATAATTACAAAAAACTTCGATCTTGTCGCAGTTAGAAATTTTTGAGAATGATAATTGAAAATAATGATAGCTATTTTGACACACATGAGCACAAAAACACACACAAAGAATTCTCAGCCAACATTGCCCACAAAACTACTACTTATCAATTTTTCTACCAATGAAATAAAACATGTGGCTCATCCCAATGATGAAGGTATTCAATGCAGACAAAAATGTCTCTACACACTCATGTAAGGACATTCTTCTTCATCAAACGCTCAAACAGCTACTATCAATGTCATTGGAGCAAAAGTGCATTGCGCTGCCGTTAAACCCCTGACAAGTCAGGCCCAGCACATCCCACCAGCCTGGTAGAGAATAATTGTTATCTGTAAAGTCTTTCGTAAAACAGGCAAGAGAATGGACCAAGAAGGTAGGAAATAGACAAGAAGGAGGTGACAGGAAAACAAAAGGGAACAAGGCAGAAAGAAAGAAAGGGAAAGAAAAGAGGGAATTCTTAGCACAAAATTTCTGTAAGTTGGCCTCGGCATTCCCACAGGGAAAAGGAAATTACTGCAGACAGACGACAGCTAAATGCTGGCTACTTAGCACCAACACCTGCAAGGCAGTACCACCAAAGCAGTTAGTAAATAACACCTGCAAGGCAGTGCCATCAAAGCAGTTAGTAACACCTGCAAGGCAGTGCCATCAAAGCAGTTAGTAACACCTGCAAGACAAGACTATTAAAGCAGTTAGTAACAGCAAGGCAGTACTATCAAAGCAGTTAGTAACAGCAAGGCAGTGCTATCAAAGCAGTTAGTAACAGCAAGGCAGTACTATCAAAGCAGTTAGTAACACCTGCAAGACAAGACTATTAAAGCAGTTAGTAACAGCAAGGCAGTACTATCAAAGCAGTTAGTAGCACCTGCAAGGCAGTACTATCAAAGCAGTTAGTAACACCTGCAAGGCAGTACTATCAAAGCAGTTAGTAACACCTGCAAGACAAGACTATTAAAGCAGTTAGTAACACCTGCAAGGCAGTACTATCAAAGCAGTTAGTAACACCTGCAAGGCAGTACTATCAAAAGCAGTTACTAACACCTGCAAGGCAGTACTATCAAAACAGTTAGTAACACCTGCAAGGCAGTACTATCAAAGCAGTTAGTAACACCTGCAAGGCAGTACTATCAAAGCAGTTAGTAACAGCAAGGCAGTACTATCAAAGCAGTTAGTAACACCTGCAAGGCAGTACTATCAAAGCAGTTAGTAACACCTGCAAGGCAGTACTATCAAAGCAGTTAGTAACACCTGCAAGGCAGTACTATCAAAACAGTTAGTAACACCTGCAAGGCAGTACTATCAAAGCAGTTAGTAACACCTGCAAGGCAGTACTATCAAAGCAGTTACTAACACCTGCAAAGCAGTACTATCAAAGCAGTAACAGCAAGGCAGCACTATCAAAGCAGTTACTAACACCTGCAAAGCAGTACTATCAAAGCAGTAACAGCAAGGCAGCACTATCAAAGCAGTTACTAACACCTGCAAAGCAGTACTATCAAAGCAGTAACAGCAAGGCAGCACTATCAAAGCAGTTACTAACACCTGCAAAGCAGTACTATCAAAGCAGTAACAGCAAGGCAGTACTATCAAAGCAGTTAGTAACACCTGCAAGGCAGCACTATCAAAGCAGACACAACGCCTCAACACACGCGATAAAAAGGAAAGAAAACAAACGCCTTAAAACAATAGCTAATTGCTTGCCACTTATGACCAAACGCCGTCGATAAGAACACTAATCAAGCACCAGTTTAAGATGATCATCTCTCCTTATTGGAAAGAGCTTATCAATATAATTTCACGAGAATTGCTCTTTTGGGTGTATGTTGTCATGGTACGTACGTGATTAGTATTGATTTATTTTTGTGGAACAAAATTGCTTAAGGAGACATCATTATCTATCGAGTACAGTATAACACAGGGTCAAGAAAAAATACTTTCCAAACCTTGGTGATAATGACACTGTAAACAAACGGTGATGAATGGAGTGAACATTTCTTTTTAATAGTGTAACAAGCGAAGCAGGACAAATGCTCATCTTCTACAATGCAAATATAATTGCTCTTCAATGGCAATGTAGAGACATTTGCCTCTCCTATCATATATAGATCGCTGCTTTAAAGGTGACGCACCTGCCTGGAATGCGAACAGAACGTAGGCTATCTCCCTTAGATATTTTCTTCCCCTGTTACAATACAAAGATAATTATTGTCTTTACCTGTTACATCATAAAGGTGTTTGTTTTACCCATTACAGTATAACGATATTTGCTCCCCCTATCATACGAATCGTGGACCGGAGGTAACATTCCCGCCCAGAAATCAAACAGTGCGGGTTTGATCCCCGTATGAGTTCAAACATTTTGCTTAGCCACTTGACCTTGAGAAGGGGTCTGGGTGCTGGTCTTTCGATCTTTAGTCTCTTAGACACTGTTGTGGATGATTGTCTGGAAATAAGAATAGCCATTTTGCCCAACATGAGCAACAAAATACACAAACAAGTGTCAGCCTACATTGCCCTCTGTAGTAGGCACCCATCTAGTCTTTAGAGCGCAAAGCCTGGGTAAGTAAGTATGGAGGGCAAGCTGTTGTTGCCCTCTAAACTACCACGTATCAATTTTTCTGCAGATAGAATAACACCAGAGATATGCCTAGGACAATGGCGATACCAGTTAATGCAGGCAGTAGTGTCTCTTTACACATAAGAAGAAAAGAAAAGAAAAATTTAAAGATATTCTATGCACATCAACACACGGGTCCTCGTTTATAACGTCACCCAAAGGAATTTCAGGGAAGCGGAGTCTGCAGTACTGATGTTTCACTCACTCACACTCACTCAGTCCCATGTCCCAAAGGACGTAGGGGGGACATGAGAGAAGACGCAACAGAGATCTTTTTCCATGCTTCACGATCCTGTGTGGCTAGTAGGAGGTGTTGTAGGGGTTGGGCGGTCCAGTCTTTGATGTTGTCAACCCATGATTTCTTTTGGTGGCCTCTTCTTCTCTTGCCCTCGACTGTTCCTTGCAAGATGGTTTTTGCTAGGGTGTTGTGTCTTGTGGTGTGACCAAACCACATCAGCTTTCTCCTCTTTATGGTGGAGAGCAAAGGCTCTTGGGGGCCCACACGCTTTTTGATTTCTTCTTTCACATAGTTATTGGTCTTGTGTTCTTTGTATGATATTTTGAGGAGTCTTACTGATGTTTACCTCAAGGCAAAAATCCTCTTGAACAGGTGCCTCGATGGTGGCTCGAACACGGGCCCGTCAGATCACGAATATAACCCTCTAAGCACCAGGTTCTCGCACCCCCCCCCCCTCTACCCCCAAACCGGGAATGAATCGTATTGCTACCCAAGCACGATGCCACCACTGTGACAAAAGTACGTCTGATTTTCAGAGACATTGGCTACAATGTAATCGCCGGTTGATGTTAGAGATGTGTCTTTTTCTTGGTGCCGTTGGGTTTCAGACACACAATGAGGACAGGATAGGATAGGGGAAGGGTGGGTAGACAGGAACAAAAATGTGTGTGTGTGCAGAGACAGAGACAGAGAGAGGGAGAGACAGAGACAGACAGACAGACAGACAGAGACAAACAGACAGACATACAAAAAGAAGCAGACAAACAGACAAACAAACAGACAGACCGAGAGACAGAGAAAGAGACAAACAGACAGACGGACAAAAGAAGCAGACAGCCAAACAGACAAACAAACAAACAGACAGACAGAAAGACAAACGAGCCATCAGACGAACGAAAGACCGAACGACAGAGCTAGAGGCAGATACAGACAGAGAAACAGCCTATCCATTAGAAAAAAAAGAAAACCCCAAAACAACTAGCGCTGTGCCCTTTTTACAAATCTGTCAGCTTCTAATGAATCTGTTCACAAAATCAGCCCCATTATCCAAATCGAAATGTAGGAAATTTAAAAAAAGAAAAGAAAAAAGAAAGAATGGAAATGAAAAGGATACAGACCGATATAAAGAAAGAGAGCACAAGAACAATGGCAGGAGGGGACTGAACAACAAAAACAGAAAAAAATGAAACGAACAGAGGGATGACAGAAGAGAGGAAAAAGGAGATGGAGTAGAAGAAGAAGAAGAAGAAGGAGGAGGAGGAGGAGGAGGAGGAGAATGAGGAGAAGGAAGTGGAGGAGGAGAAGGAGGAGGAGGAGGAGGAAGAGGAGAAAGGGGGGGAAGGCGAAGACGAAGGAGGAGGAGAAGGAAGAGCAGGAGGAGGAGGAGGAAGAGGAGGAAGGGGAGGAGGAGAAGGAGGAGAAGAAGGAGGAAGAGGAAGACGAAGCAAAAAAGGAAATACAGAACGAACGAACGAACGAACGAACAACGAAAGACAGAAAGAAAGAAAGAAAAAAAAAAGAAAGAAAAAAGAAAAGAAGATGAAGTAAGACAATAAAAAAGAACAAAGAAGGAAAGAAAGAAAGAAAGAAAGAAAGAAAGAAAGAAAAAGAAAGAAAAAGAAAGAAAGATGGGGAAAACAACACAAACAAACAAAACAAAAAAGCACAATAAAAAATAAATTATAAAAAGGAAACAAAATGAAAGAAAGAAAAACTGCGAGTATCATAAGAGTACCCAGTTGGTGCAGAGCATTCTATCGAAATGAAACGGCATGGGACAGAGGGAAAACCGAGAGAAAAAATGGTCTGTAGTGTCCCAACTGTTGACTTAGCAGGTAGTTGACCACCAAAGCATGATCGAATGTGCTGGTTAAGTCTTGGTTTCCTGTTGTAGGTGAGGAACAGTACACTTGGTAAGCATAACGAAGTCTGTGAGAGCATTCCGTGTGTGTGTGTGTGTGTGTGTGTGTGTGTGTGTGTGTGTGTGTGTGTGTGTGTGTGTGTGTGTGTGTGTGTGTGTGTGTGTGTGTAGTGATGTGTGTGTGTGTGTGTATGTGTGTGTGTGTATATGTATGTATGTGTGTGTTAGTGAGTTAGTAAGTTAGTGAGTGTGTGTTGTGGTGTGTGTGTGTGTGTGTTGTGTGTGTGTGTGTGTGTGTGTGTGTGTGTGTGTGTTGTGTGTGTGTGTGTGTAGGCGTTAGTGAGTTAGTAAGTTAGTGTGTGGTGTGTGTGTGTGTGTGTGTGGTGTGTGTGTGTGTGTGTGTGTGGAGAGAGAGAGGGGAGGGAGGTAAGTGAGTGAGTGAGTGAGTGAGTGAGTGTGTGTGTGTGTATAAGTGTGTGTGTGATGAGTAAATGAGTGAGTGTATGTGTGGTGGTGTGGTCATGTGTGTGGTCATGTGTGCTCTCATGTATGTTACATATCAAATACATTATTGTGTAACATTTTGGTTTTCATTTTTCGATCCTCGGATAGAGCCCTAACGTTCACAAAATAATGATAAGATTTTACGTATGTCGAGAATTTTTCAGTCACCACTAAGGAAGCTGCACTCCCCACTTTCGGGATGTTATGTTTGAATGTGGAGACATCTCTATCCCCTGCACCCTCCCACAATTTTTCCTCATTCTTAGAAACAGCACATGATCTGAAGCAATCATAGCTTGGCCTCTAGACACGATCTCAAGCAATCATAGCTTGTCCTGTAGACACGCTCTGAAGCAATCATAGCTTGGCCTTTAGACACGATCTGAAGCAATCATAGCTTGGCTT
This sequence comes from Stramonita haemastoma, assembly GCA_030674155.1. Lineage (NCBI taxonomy): Eukaryota > Metazoa > Mollusca > Gastropoda > Neogastropoda > Muricidae > Stramonita > Stramonita haemastoma. Next base: position 32,239,553 of record CM060331.1, on the reverse strand, counting down.
CTAGACACGATGTGAAGCAATCATAGCTTGTCCTGTAGACACGATGTGAAGCAATCATAGCTTGTCCTCTAGACACGATCTGAGGCAATCATAGCTTGTCCCCTAGACACGATGTGAAGCAATCATTAGCTTGGCCTTAGACACGATGTGAAGCAATCATAGCTTGTCCTGTAGACACGATGTGAAGCAATCATAGCTTGTCCTCTAGACACGATCTGAGGCAATCATAGCTTGTCCCCTAGACACGATGTGAAGCAATCATAGCTTGGCCTCTAGACACGATGTGAAGCAACCATAGCTTGTCCTCTAGACACGATCTGAGGCAATCATAGCTTGTCCTCTAGACACGATCTGAAGGCAATCATAGCTTGTCCTCTAGACACGATCTGAGGCAATCATAGCTTGGCCTCTAGACACGATCTGAAGCAATCATAGCTTGGCCTCTAGACACGATCTGAAGCAATCATAGCTTGGCCTCTAGTAGACACGTACACATCCCTTTTCCTGTGAACACACTGTAGGAGCGGCGAAGGGTCGGACAGATCTCTCATTAGCTTCCTTCAAAAGCTGGCAGCAGTTGTCTGAGGGTCAGAGACTCTGGGAGACTAGAAGAGACACTTGAACACCTCCCCATTTATCAGTCTGGAAACATGTTCACGTGTCTGTAGGTAGGGCAGATTTCAGTTTGAAAATAGATCGTTAAAAAACCCCAACAACACCCTAGACTGTTTCTTTCTTCTTTTTTTTTTTAAAGGTATTTATTTGACCTGTTATAGTTATTTGTATCTTAAAGTTGTTTTTGTCTGTAATGTCCTGTTTGAATGAAGTTGCTCAATGTTAGCCAATGAAAAAAACAACTTTGTTTCGTTGCGTTGCTTAGTTTTGGTGTGTGTGTGTGCGTGGTGGTGTGTGTGTGTGTGTGTGTGTGTGTGTGTGTGTGTGTGTGTTGTGTGTGTGTGTGTGTGTGTGTGTGTGTGTGTGTTGTGTGTCTGTGTGTCTGTGTGTCTGTGTGTCTGTGTGTTGTAAAAACAAGTTAAGGCATGGCTTGTAGGTGTCTTGGCAAAATCTGACCTTGACTTGTTAAACCTGTTGTTGGAATCGTTAAGGTCACTAGGGCATTTTAAGAAGAAAGGTTAACATTAGCTCATTTTGGAGAGAGAGAGAGAGAGAGAGAGAGAGAGAGAGAGAGAGAGAGAGAGAGAGAGAGAGGAGAGAGAGAGAGAGAGGAGAGAGAGAGAGAGAGAGACAGACAGACAGACAGACAGACAGACAGACAGACAGACAGACAGACAGAGAGAGAGGGGGGGGGGAGATCAAGTAAGAAAACAAGCCATTCATTGTTTGTAACTCACACCTCGCCATCTTTATTGTGATATTGCATGACATTCCCCGACATTGTTTTTCTCTTATCTTTCTGATTCCAGTTTTATTAAAATATGCTAAAAAAAAAGTATTGTTCAAACATTAACTGGAGTTTCTTCATAACAATAATATTAACTTTCGAAATTCCTAAAAAGTTGAAGAACATATATAAAAGAGATCGCGAATCAAACCAAATTTAGATATGAAAAAAACCCCACCGTGTTTACTGCAACAGCGCTAACACAACATAAGTCTAATGATATGTTATGTGTGCCATTATTCAGACTATCTAATAGACCAAGCAAATATTGAACCATTACAAAGTTATGACAAATTGAACAATGCCAGAGTACAATGAAAGAGTACCAGTCACAAGTAAAGGTGTCTCCATAAACTAGATGGTCGTAGGGCAGCAAGGTATCAGAGACCACAGCTTCTCTAGGAGCCAGCATGTTGAGGGCGGCGCCCATCTCTTCTCCCTCGCTGCTTTACCTTCCTGACGCTAAGGAGGGCAGGTACCCATTTACAGCTGGGTGAACTGGGGGGACTGTACTGAAGCCAAGGCGCGTAAACTGTCACCCATCCAACTGGTAACCACGCTCGACGCTGCTTAACTTGACTGGGGGAAAGCGAACGCTCTGACCACTGAGCTATCTGGCCCCGAAAAAGAAAGAAAAGACCAAAAAAATGTCATTAGAGCAGATTTGAACTAAAAGAAAGAGACTTCGAAAAAAGTGCTTTGAACCCTTTAGACCACAAGGTGTAATGAGGACTTTGCCTCCATCAGAGAGAGGGAACTAAACCCGGTAAATGTTAGAGCCTGAGGACAAAAAAAAAGAGGAGACACAGAGACGTAGAAGAAAGAGACGTAGGAGAGAAGCAAGAGCAGCAAGAGGGAGTCAAGAGGACTACAAACAACAGTGGTGCTGTTTTCGTCCCTGTTGTGCCGTGGCGTGTGGGGAATGCGTAGTTTGCAATCAGTCTGAAATACACACCCAGAAGGGGAAACCGAGACAGGCATGGAGATTTGGCCTAACTGTGGACATGTTGAGTGATGACAGTGGAATAGGACACCGAGAGACCAACTTACGTGCAGCACTTCAGAGAAAATGATTTCCTGTCTTTCTGTCTCTCTGTCTATGCCTCTGTTTGCCTACAGTCTGTCTTGTCTGTCTGTCTGTCTGTCTCTCTCTCTCTCTCTCTTTGTGTCACTGACTCTCAAAAATCACATATTTATTTCATATAGCCTACATCTCTGTCATTATGAATTTCTATTCCCTTTTGGCAATTCTCCCCGTAGTGAAGGACCTGAACAGAGAACTCCTGTTATATAACTCCCCGTAGGGATGCCGGGGGCTCTCACACTAGAAATAGTATATTTCTATAAACTGGCTCAGGAGTACACTGTGAATGTAATAAGAGACGCAAGATCCACACAGTTCTAGTGACTTCTGGACCCATGATATTTGAAGTCAGGCAACTTCTTCATTTTGCTACTACTCGGCAAATTACAACGGCTCCGATTTTTCGATTTCGTACAGGTCTCGTCTTTTGTAAGTTTTACCAAGTTAATAGCTCATGCCTTTTGGATTAAAGAGATAAACTGTATTCTATGGAAACTTTTTCAATGTAGATTTTTCTGTTCTGCCTTGTAGGCCAGTAGTAGAGTGGACCATGTGGCTATCTACAGGTTCGAGTCATCTTGGTAAGGTGTATGTCTTACGATGATCGCTGTTGTCACTATGACATCATATATCGTCATGGTGATGTAATTTGTTATGGTGGGTTCCGTGTCTTCATGGTGTGATGAGTCGAAATGACGAATGTGTAATGACGACGCTCTGTGTTTTAAGGGCAATGAGAATCTTGATGGTACCTGTGTCAGGCATATGCTACACCTCATGATGATGATGACGATGACGAGTGTCGTGATGGCCATAAGTGTCAGTAATACGTCATGATGGCCACAGACGTCCTGGCGGAGGTATGTGTCAGGATGATAAAAATATGTCACGATGGCAATGCACCACGTGACGACAGCATGTGCTGCAATGACGCATGTCACGATATTTCTTCCTTACTGGGCAGCATCTTCCAGTTTCGTGGATAGTGAGATGTTTGTGTATGTGACCGTTTTTGCCACAGTTAGAGCAGTCAGATTAGGACTTCCAGGACGAATGCTATGATAACGTCGTTATCTCTCAGTGCAGGTTCTGTTCTAGAAAACATGTTCGCTAAGTGCATGGCGATTTGTAAGCCATGTCACAAAAATGGATGGTTCTGGAAAGAAAAGGATAAGAGACAGCGTTCTTTAGGACACTAGAGAAGAAAGACCTTACTAACCTGAGGACGAAGAGGCAATGCTTCTCCTCATCTATTGTCGCTGTTTTCTTTATCATTTCTGTATATTTGGATACCCCCACCTCTCCCTTTTGGTTATATTGATGAGAATATAAGGATGTTTTACAACATCACTTGAGATTATTGAGAGTAGGATGAAAAAAAGCCGTGTAAACCTTGGTATTTTATTCTATTTATAAAAAAAATCTTTTGACTTGACAGCCACTTTTATACAGAACTCTGTCGCTGCATCGTTCACACCGATTTCAAAGCTAATCTGTTTTCTTTTTATGCGCGCTCGCACCCACGCACGCACGCACGCGCACACACATACACACACATACGCACGGACGCACACACACACATCAAAATTGAAGGCAATAACAACAGGACCACCACAAACAACACCCCCCTCCCACCACCACCACCACCACCACCACACGATGGATAGATACACTCTCAACACATAATCGTTTATTGATGACAAGTGCGACCAAAAAAACAGTTTGAGAGGAACACTTGTTTTAGGAGATTAACAAGATTTTCTTTTTGGTGATTCTTTTGCAGAAGATGAAGTTAGTGTTAGGTTGATTTGAAAACGGATCTGCAAAAAAAAGCATGGTGTACACAAAAACAGTAAAGAACAAAATAACAGGGATTTGTTCTTGAGGTTTTAATCTACTTCACTTTCTGCTGCCGTTATTTGTTGTTGTGTTTTGTTATTATCGGGAAAAAGTTTCAATTTCTTGCACCAAGCGTATATTTTCTAATTGTTTTGCAGGTGTGGTATGTCATGTGTGGACTTTTTCTGTCGGCTCTGTAATTCTCATGAGGGATAGAAATTGAAAAGCTATCGTTTTTTTTTTCTTTCTCTTTTCGTCCTTTTATTTCTTTAATTTTTGTTTTCTTCTCTGTCTCTGTCTCTGTCTGTCTGTCTGTCTGTCTGTCTGTCTGTCTGTCTGTCTGTCTGTCTGTCTGCTGTCTGTCTGTTTTTTTTTTTTCTCTCTCTCTCTCTCTCACTCTGTTTCTCTCTGTCTCTCTGCCCCTCTCTCTCTCTGTCTCTCCCTCTTTTTTTGTCTCTCTGTTTCAGTCTCTGTCTCTCTCTGTCTTTTTGTCGGTCTGTCTTTGTTATGTAATCCATGATATGGGCGGAGACTGGATGTAAAAAGCACATGAGTGCTTATTCATTATTCTTGAAATGAAACAAATTTGATTTTGATTTTGGTTTTGATTTGATTTGAATTGCCCTATCCCCCCCTCTCTCTCGTCTGTTTATCTCTGTCTGTCTCTGTCTTTCTTCTGTCTATCTATCTTTCTGCCTGTCTGTCTGTCTATCTCTCTGCCTCTCTCTATCTCTTGCCCTTTCTCTCTCTATCTCTCTCCCCCCTCTCTCTACCTATCCCTCTCACCCTCTCTCTCTCTCTCTGTCTGTCTGTCTCTCTCTCTCCTCAACCACCCCTTTCTCCCCCCCCTCTCTCTCTCTATCTCTCATCTCTGTCTCTGTCTGTCTGTCTTCTGTCTCTCTGCTTTCTCTCTCTCTCTCTCTCTTCGCTGTGTTTATTTCTTACTCATCCTGGCTTAAAAAATACCCAACTGTTCTATATCTGTTGTTTGTTTTTTTTATTTTCCTTATGTCTTATGTTGTTTTTTCATTTTCCTTATGCCTTATGTTTTTTTTTTTTCTTATGCCTTATGCTTTTTGGTCCTGTCCTTGTTCTCCCACGATTCAATCTGGATGATGAAAGCGTTCGTTTTTTTGACAGATTCATTACAAACTGACAGATAACAGATAGGCAGCCGCTATTTTTATGCAAAGGACATATCATTATCGATGTATGTAGTGTGTGTTGTGTGTGTGTGTGTGTGTGTGTGTGTGTGTGTGTGTGTGTGTCTGTGTGTGTCTGTGTGTGTCTGTGTGTGTCTGTGTGTGTGTCTGTGTGTGTCTGTGTGTGCGCACGCGCTCGCCGCACTCCTTCTTTCTCCCCCGCTCTCTTTCTTTGCGCATATATATATTATATATGACACAAATGTATATAAAAGTATACAGCACAGATATATATATATATATATACATATATACAAATGACACACACACATATATATATATAACATATACATATAATATACATATAATATATATATATATATATATATATATATATATATATATATAATGTTTCTCTCTTTGTGATGTGGGTGTCATCACTATACGCACATGAACAGCTAAGTGTGACTTTAGTCAAGCCAGAAACGGACATGGCAATAAATTCTTATGAGCATTATACAAGCTTCTCTAACAACACAACAAAGTATTACTGCACTGATTCTTCCCTGATACACTGCTTACTCATTTTGTCAACACTTTTTAGGTCAGACTCGAACACTAAAGATACTGACCTTTTTTTTATCAAAATAAACCCTGCCAGTTTCAAATGTAGGTAGTTAACTTTACAATTCTTAAACAGTCTAAAGGCAAAGAAAAATAAATGTTATATATCACATAGCTTTTTTTGTTTGGGGGGGGGGGTGGTAGGGAGGTGAGAGGAAAAGTTTTAAGCACTAGACTCTTGCTTTATGGAGGTGTATATATATATATATATATATATATATATATATATATATATATATATATATATATATATATATATATATATATATATATAAAAAACTAAAGCACTTGAAAGAGAGAAATAAAAACCTTGACATAATTGTATATTTCACCTGGTTTTTCTTGTTAACTGGGGTTGGTTCTTTTTTGCCCGCTCTTTCAGACTTGCTTTTGTCCGTTCGATGTGTAACTATTAGCTCTGTTCTTGTCTTTGCGTTTGCTCTGTCTCTGTTTGTTTGTCTGTTTGTCTATTCTTTTTGCTTCATGATCTTCGCTATAGCTCAGTTTCTCCTTTCTGCTCTAATATCGTTGTTTGTTTGTTTTTTTGTTTTTTCTTTCTTTCGTTCTTTCGTTCTTTCTTGCGTTCTTTCTTGCGTTCTTTCCTTCTTTCCTTCCTTCCTTCCCTTCTATCCTTCTATCTCCTTAGTCTTGTTTACCTTATCCTCTCTGCTTTGTTGTCGTAGTTCTTCTTCTTCTTTCTTCTTTTTTTCTTCTTCTTCCTCGTCCTCCTCCACCTCCTCCACCTCCTCCACCACCTTCTCCTCCTCTTCCTCTTTTCCTCACACTTTTTTCTTCTGCCTGTCTCCCTCTCTCTCTCTCTCTCTGCTATCAGTTTTTTTTGTCAATGTAAATGTCAAGGCTGTATCAGATTCGCACAGATCCTAATGTGTCTTGGACACAGGCAGAACAGGAGTGTAAAGCGTTTTACAGCCTGTGACGTCAGCAGAATGACTTTCCCCCCCGAGCGTCAATTGATTATCTCCCTGTAACAGAGCGCTCTCATTAACTGTACGCTTCTTACCGCTCTTGAAAAGGGAAAAGATGATTGTTCATCTGTTCATCTCGAATGCCTACCATCTCACTTATCCATCAGCCATAGCCATGGGACTGTGCTTTGGTCCAGTATAGACAGAGCAAGTGTCTGTGTAGAGTGGAGGAGTATGGCCGCTTTGGGTTTGGCTTGTGGAAAATATCTGCTTCATTAACTGCAGTGAGGACTTTGAATAATTAATTGTCGGCAACGTTTTCTTTTGTTCCTGGTTAGAAAAAGTGATATCCTGTGTTCTTTAATGGTGTGCAATATCATACTGCTTTATAATCTACGCTCTGTCGATAGGGAAACTTGCCTGTTTAACAAAGTAGGTTAAAATGTGTAGTAGCATGTTGTTTTTTTTATTGGGTTGGAACGTAAGAAGATAGGAGGTGAGTGTAGTGGGGATTTCTGCTGTCTGCCGAGTTTTTCTTGTTTGAACGTGTCGACAGAAACGGCATGAGGTTTTGTTTTCCTTATTTTGTTTGTTTTGCTTTCATTTTTTTCTTAACAGTGTATTGGTCTCCACTGTTTGGGGTGGAAAGGACAGACAATTATTTGCAAAGATAAATCCCACCATTCTTCATTTTGCTGGATCGAAGACAATTCAGATGGGCATCTCTGCAAACATTTCTTTCTAGGTACATAGTTACCTTCGCTCTTTACCAGTTCTTTCGAATTGTAGTGTGTACTGTGTTGTGAAATCGTCCCCACCCACTTTACTATGATGTTGTTTATATTCATTGCATTATGTAGCAGTTTTATCATGAAACAGAGACATTTTCTAGTCAGGAATTTTGGCCTATATTTTTCTTTTGATATTTTTTCATGAGCGAATCGCACCCTTATTGTAAGTGCTTTGAGTTGCTTGCTTAAAAAGGTTCAGTGCTTTAAAAATTGATGTTAACTCCTGAGGAAAATTCTCTTGGACGAATTCGAACCTGGGTCAGCAGATCACGAGCGCAATGCGCATCACTCTCAACATCAGGCATATATCCCGTCCGTGTTGTGCTCGCGAGTTGACGGCCCTGGATTGAACCCAGGTTCCAGCCACCATTGAGGCATCTGTTCAAGGGGATTTTCTGCCTGGAGTACTGGACTCCGCTCCCTTAAAAAGTCCTTCGGATGGGACTATAAACCTATGCCCGTGCGAACGCGTGCAAAACATCTTGTGCATACATCAAAACCAGTTTTGCTTTTCGAAATATAGGCTTTTTGTGCCAATAAGAAGGGATGATAAAAAAAAAAAACAGAGACCATATAGGCATACACACCTGTGTCCTTTTTAGACATCACCCCAAAGTTGAAACCTTGATAGTGGGCAAAAACAGTACCCTGCACACAAATCTCAGCATCGGTAAACCTCTGAGTTTTAGCCGAAAAAAATGACACAATCCACCCCCCCCCCCTAAAAAAAAACCGGCACCAAAGCAACAACAAAATAAAACAAAAACAAAACCTTGCTTAAACTGTTGTGAAGAGTTCATCCCATTGTTCGCATAACTATTTTGGTTGTTTAATCATCTAACATGTTCACTGTTGTTTTCATATATTTGTATGTCGTTGCAACAACTGTTTTATATCTGGAAAAAGTCTCGACCTCACACATACCAATAAAGATTTATTTTAAACCTGAAAATCATACTTTAGGAAACAGAGAGGATAATCCCTCATGAATTTTGTGTGTGTGTGTTTCAGGTCCGTGATGCCCGTGACGTGTCCTCCAGTGGTGACGTCGTCAGGCTGCTGACGCACTTGTCCTCCAAGCATGATGACGACAGCAAGGCGGTTCACGTCAGCAAGCGCTACCTGGACACTTTAGGGGGCTTTCAGGTGCATGGCTACAAGCGCAGCCACGAGGAGAGCCAAGTGGATGGGCAGGAGGACAGCAAAGACAGCCTAGCCAAGAGAGGATTTGACGATCTTGGAGGATTCAACGTCCATGGCTACAAAAGAGGATTTGACGATCTGGAGGATTCAACGTCCATGGCTACAAAAGAGGATTTGACGATCTCGGAGGATTCAACGTCCATGGCTACAAGAAACGAGGATTTGACGATCTCGGAGGATTCAACGTCCATGGCTACAAAAGAGGATTTGATGATCTCGGAGGATTCAACGTCCACGGTACAAAAGAGGATTTGACGATCTCGGAGGATTCAACGTCCATGGCTACAAGAAAAGAGGATTCGACGATCTTCGGAGGATTCAACGTCCATGGTATAAAAGAGGATTTGACGATCTCGGAGGATTCAACGTCCATGGTACAAAGAGGATTTGACGATCTCGGAGGATTCAACGTCCATGGCTACAAAAGAGGATTTGACGATCTCGGAGGATTCAACGTCCACGGCTACAAGAAAGGATTTGACGATCTTGGAGGATTCAACGTCCATGGCTACAAAAGAGGATTCGACGATTTTGGAGGATTCAACGTCCATGGCTACAAAAGAGGATTTGACGATCTCGGAGGATTCAACGTGCATGGCTACAAAAGAGGATTTGACGATCTGGAGGATTCAACGTCCATGGCTACAAAAGAGGATTTGACGATCTCGGAGGATTCAACGTCCATGGCTACAAAAGAGGATTTGACGATCTTGGAGGATTCAACGTCCACGGTACAAAAGAGGATTTGACGATCTTGGAGGATTCAACGTCCATGGCTACAAAGAGGATTCGACGATCTCGGAGGATTCAATGTCCACGGCTACAAAAGAGGATTTGACGATCTCGGAGGATTCAACGTCCACGGCTACAAAAGAGGATTTGACGATCTCGGAGGATTCAACGTCCACGGCTACAAGAAAGAGGATTCGACGATCTTGGAGGATTCAACGTCCATGGCTACAAAAGAGGATTCGACGATCTCGGAGGATTCAACGTCCACGGTACAAAAGAGGATTTCGACGATCTTGGAGGATTCAACGTGCACGGCTACAAACGCAGTGAGGACAAAGAGGACGCGTCTGAGGAGAAAGAGGGGAAGAGAGGGCTGGACGACCTGGGCGGATTCGGCGTTCACGGGCTGAAGAAGAGAGCCCCTGAGACCAGCACGGCCTAGACCTCCCATCGCTGCTGCCTGGTGACGTGCCATGGACGGTGTCCATGCCTTGCCTTGGTGTCCACGGCTGCCTGTCAGCGGTCTGCTCCAGACGGGGGAGCAGAAGAAAGCCTGGGTGTTGAGAACACCCTCCACGTGAGACAGACAGACAGACAGACAGACCGACCGACAGACAGACAGACAGACGATGGGTGGACGCCAAGACAGCTGTCATGGATACAACTTGTAAAACTGACACATAGATTGCCTTTCATTCGTCCGCTGCTGTCAGCTATCTCCTATCCTTCAAGTCTTCTTTTCCTTGAACCACCAAATCACACACGAAACAATCTTAAGAACATCTTTTCTCTTTCGAGACAGCGGATTTCCTGAGGGTTTTTTTTGTTGTTGAGACTTTTCGAGCAGTGTGTAACGTCAAAGACTGAACTGTTTTTTTTTAACGTGTCTCTGTCAACAGGTCTTTTAAAACAGCTGATCAAAAGTCAAGCGCTTCAGTGTAAATGTTCAGCACATTCCTTGATGTTCCAGCTAACTCTGGTCAACATGAATCTTCTCTTCTTATTCGTTGCAGTCCACTACTGTTGTTGGCATACAGATGCACAGAGCAGCCAGGATTTTCCTGACTTGAGACAGTGCGATGTCTGGCAATAGTGACTACTGACTTCTTGGCGTTGGTTGATGTGTGCTGTAATTCCATCATGACACCAGTCGTTTTACTGTACAGTGTATCTGCCACTGTTTCTATCTTTGCTCCAGCCTGCTGTCTTGTTTTGATATAAACATTTTTTTTTTACATTCACAAGTTCCAATTCTCTACTTCGCTTCTATTATTTTTTCACTTTCTCTTTAGTTGGTTCATGATTTTTGTGCTTTCGTTTCATTTTCGTTTGTTGACAGAAATTACAACAGAAAGCATGAAATGTTGCACATGTTTCATTCTAGCTACAGCAACGTTTAGAAAAAAAGCATGTTGGATAAAAGTAGAGATTATCACCATTTGCGTGTGGATTACAGTGGATTTCAAAATGGTTTCTAAGGCTTGATTTTGAGGGGCTGAACTGTGTACAACTTTAACCGAAGTTCACTTAATAAACAGTACAAGCAACGAAAAAAAAGAGCAAATAAATACAAATACTCGCCATAATTTTTCATGATCTAAATCAATCTTGTGTAGTAGTATGAGGAATTCTGTTGGGATACTAACTGTAAGCATCATTGTTCCCAGCGACAGAAAAGATCACAATGGTGAATCAGAGCTGTATCTAAATAATGTTAAAGCAAAAGCCGTGTTGGTGCTGGACAGTGCTGGTGGAGGGGGGTGATTTCCAGTGT
>CM060331.1:32203036-32223036 GCA_030674155.1 Stramonita haemastoma | reverse complement strand
TGATGTCAGATTATAAGCAAAAAATATTCCCATTGGAAAATACAAAAAAACAAAAACAAAGAAATAAACACAAAAAATAGTACCCAAAAGAGAACAATAACAACAAACAAACAAACAAAGCAACAAAGCCAACAGCAACAAAACTAATCAAAAACCAAACAAAAAGAAACAACAATAAAGAAAAAACCCACACTTAACAGGCCATAGAAACACACACACACATATAAATACACACGCGCGCACACACACACATACACACACAAATACACACGCACGCACGCACACACACACACACACACACACAAACACACACATATTATATATATATATATATATATATATATATATATATATATATAATTACATACATACATAATACATAATACATACATACATACATACATACATACATACATGCATGCATACATACATACATACATACATACATACATACATACATACATACATACATACAGACAGACAGACAGACATACAGACAGACAGACAGACAGACAGACATACACAGACATACACAGACACACAGACACACAGACACACAGACACACAGACACACACATACATACATACATACATACATACATACATACATACATACATACATACATACATACATACATACATACATACATACATACATACATACATATGTATTTACCGTCTGGGGGGATTCTAGGTGTGATGAGCGAGGCAGTGTGGATAGTCTGGGTGACCCCCAGGTGTTATGCTAGGAAACGCCCAACAACAACAACAATACTGTATGCTATCTCCAAACAGGTCAGGGAGTGTGTACGTTTTGGTGTGATAATGATTAAAAAAATCTACAAAAAGTCAACGGAACCAAGTACATGAATTGCCAAACACTAAATTTACACTAGATCAGATGCTTGCGCGTGTGACTGTTTTAAAGTAATTGGCTATGATACGCTGTCATACTCTGCACTCCAGAGGGCTTTTTGTCCCGCGTATGACTGTTTTAAAGTACTTGGCTATGATACGCTGTCATACACTGCACTCTAGAGGCCTTTTTGTCCTCGAAGGAAAGTACAGGTCGCTATGCTGAAAGCTTTTCATGAACGAGGACAATGTCAGCATTGCTTTCTAAAGCACAGCAATAGTGTAGTGCAGGCTGGGCACTTTGCTGACCTCACTACCTGTCTGTCAAAGCCTTTAGCCTGGCCAGAAGACAGGAGTGAATGATGCAGAGTCAAGCACTGACACGCCACACAAGATGAGGCAGAAACTCTTCCTTGGTTTCTTTCATACATTCCTTTATTTTGTAAGCTTTTAGACTGCCCATTTGTTATTTTAGTTCCTCGGCTAGAGTTCCAAGATTCCTCAAATCAGATCCCACTGCACCAACTTTCATTGATGACTTCAATTCAAACTCAAGTTCAAAATAATTTGTTATCTCTAAAACAGAGAAATTCCAGACTTGCTGAAGAAAATGTCTTCTGCGATATATGACAATACTGTGCTATTTACCATTTTATTTCAAATGCACAATACAGGTACACTGACTGTGACCCTTTTGCTAAAGACAGTTTTCATCACTGCAATTATGACAAGTGCACATATAAAATATAATACATAATTGTTACCCAAACAGAACAACCATTGTTTAAAAACAGTCTCAAAGCACGAAACACACATGGTCCTCCATTAGCCACAAACAGTAAAAGTACGATCTGAACAAAAGAAAATGTCCGCAAAAAGCCGGTTTTTTTTGTTCACCTTGAACACAAAGTATGAACAAAACAGCGTAGTCTGGTACTTGCTTTGCTCTAAGAACGTTGAACCTACAAATCCTTTTGCTATGGTCTAGGCTTTTTCTGTCTGTCCTTAAAGACGAGTGAGGTAAGGTTACCTTAGATGTTTATCCACGTCAAAGAAGCACCACTTTGAATAAAATGAATGTGAATGGCACCAGCTTTGCCTGGTCAGTGTCCTTACGATTTCTAACACTGACAGCCCCCCCTACCCTCCCCCCCCCCGTTGCCGAGGACACCTGTGTCTGCGTGATCAAGGCCAGGAGCAGGGTTGTGTCTGTGTGTGGAGACATCAGGATCAACAGCGTGGTGCTAGTGGCAGCATCTGGAAAACACCGACCATGAAACAGAACACAAACACTAACACAAACACACATACATACATACACACACGCCCACGCACGCACCTACGCACGCACGCACACATGCACACACACGCACACACACCCATAAGTGTATGTCCGCATACATATTCACGCACGCTTACATACGCACACACACACACACACACACACACACACACACACACACACACACACACACACACACACACACACACACACACGCACACACGACACACACACACACACACACACACACACACACACACACACACACACACACACACTGGTTCAAATACATCCTTGATTGTACACGCTTTCATACATGCTTCCACACATAAATGTGCACACTTTTAGATCGGTCCATGCCCATAGCTTTTTCTTCTTTTTTTTTTGGTGTCTAATATCACTTTCATGTGAACAGACGTAAAATTGAAGACCAACAAACACTATACATAGTATATCAGACTACAAAGGCTTCACGAAAGTACAGTACCCTTAGTTAGCGTGGTGGTCTGTCTGCACAGAACTCATCAACCCTCCATGTTTACGTGTGAACATGAGAAGATGACTTGTACTTCTGTCCATTAGCCTATGCCTTTGATGCTGGAGTAAACCAATACTCACGTCACGCACGCCTTCATCTACACTTGTATTGATTTTTTTCATCTCTGTCTCTGTCCGTCTCTCTCTCTCATATGGATATTCGAGGTGTACAGTTTTTGGCACATGCCGAGTTATTATGCCAACGTCTTACCAAAGCTTACGAGAAGTTGTATTTTATTCTTTTGCATCTTTCCACTTTTGCCCCACAAAGTGTATTGTGGTCTAAGGCTGATGTATATTAAACTAGTTCAGAGTTCAGAGCTGTCTGCCTCTGTCTGTCTGTCTGTTTCTGTTTCTGTCTGTTTCTGTCTGTCTGTTTCTGTCTGTCTGTCTGTCTGTCTGTCTGTCTGTCTGTCTGTCTGTCTGTCTGTCTGTCTGTCTGTCTTCTCTCTCTCTCTCTCTCTCTCTCTCTCTCTCTCTCTCTCTCTCTCTCTCTCTCTCTCTCTCTCTCTCTCTCTCTCTCTCTCCCACAAGAGAAATTGAAAATGTTGGGGGAAAGGAAATGTTAACAGCTAGAAAATATACACAGTTCAAGGTAACAAAAAATCCACTTAAAAGCAGCAGCAAAACAACATAACGATTGGGAGCACATGGGCTCCACAAAACAAAACTCAAAATCAATAGAGAAAGCCATAAATCAGTTGAAAAACCTGCAATTATCTCTAACACGATAATCCTCTTTTAAAGACAAATTCAACAGAGATGTAGGTTGGCTTTCACCCATTGTAGCTGACTTACTATTCTTTTTGCGGGTGATAAACCTTAACTGTCACACTACAGAGCTGGTTGTAGTCCATCGTTTTATTTGAGCCTTTAAAGCAAACCAAAAATCTCCAAAAATAAACATATTCGCGAACAGATGGATATTATAAACCATTGAATAAAACTGGTCATGCTAAAATTTATTCATACACTTTTACCCTCAACAAAGATCATTTTGACTTGACTTCACATCAATCTAGTCGACCGGTACTAGTGGCTTATCCTCTGTAATGAAAGCAAATGTGCGCTAATGTATTTATTGACATTATGAATGCCTTTGATTTCCCTGACCAAAACACTTTTTGTATCAATTTTGCCATAACAGTAAATTGGAAAAGAGTTTTCAGCTGAAACTTGTCATTCGAAATCGCTACCGATAAACTGAGTCTCTGCATATATGTACCAAGTGCAGTGTTTACAGAATATGGTATCCTCCAAGGTACCGTGCATGCCGTATTTGTCTTTTCTCATGGGCCACTGACGTAAAGATGTTCCCTGGAAGCAGATTAATGTGCATAAGGAGAGTAAGAAATCTGTATTTTGTGCGTTAAGTTTGCTCTTCTCTGTTGTGTGAAATCATTGGGAGAAGTTTCTTCAGGTTTTGAACATATTTATAAAAATCTGCATGCAGAAACTATGTATCTTTTAAAGAAACAAAAGCTGACATGTCCGCTCACATTTACAGATGTGCTTCTTTCCCCCCCAAAAAAAAAATTGATGATCAAAATTTAGCGTGGAGAAAACTATTGATCTGGCCTGTAGACTGTCTAAAAGAAAAAAAAATGGTGTCAATGCTCGTTTGACATTTCTTGGAAACATTATTTGGGCTGTTCACTCAGCCACCAGACTCGCAGGCACGCGTGCACAGTCGCACAAACACACAGAAATACACATCTACTGGCAGAGATAAAAAGAGCGAGATGGCGAAAAATAGGTCAATAGCACAATAACTTAATGGTGATGTTGTAATCCATAGATGGTGATCGTCACTTTCCCAGTAAAACAAACAATGTTATGGCAGCAGAGCGGAGTTTATCAACGGGTCAGAAAGTAGAAAGCTGTTCTGTCATAACCCCCACACCCTCCCTTCCTGTGCTCAAACCCTTTCACAAACACACTCACACACACACACACACACACACACACACACACACACACACACACACACACACACACACACACACACACACACACACAAAGTCGGTTATTTTATAGATTTGTTTTGCAAACATTCTTATTTGGTATGTTCTGCTATATATGTTTAGACTCTTTCACCCGCCGCCCCCCCCCCTCCCCAATCATCCCACTCACCTACCCTTCCCTCGCTCCTCCCTTCAATCCCAGTTTTTGTGGATGCCACTGTTCTCCAAACACGTATATTGACTGGGCAGGTGGTGTGTAGCCTACACAGATCATTCTGCACCTGAAGACACCTTTCTGGAAAAAAGAATGAAAGTGAAAGGTTTTCTCATTACCCCTTTTTCTGTGTTTTGTTTTACACGCGGCTCTTTTCTGCCTTCTTAGATCCTGTGTTTTTCAGCAGGTTTACTAGACAAGAACATAGATCAAATGACAAAGTAAACCCTAAAATTCCCCCAAATCGGAAAGGGGTTACCTTAATAGTGAGCCCCAAACAGTTGCAAAGGCAAAATCTGACCATTGGTGAACTGGGAGCTCAAGCTGATGAAGGAACAAAACCAACAAACCACCACCACCAACAAACCAACATCAACAAAACCTGACTCGCACTCTCTGCTAGGCAATGTTGTCTTCAATCCTTACAATGGACACGAAAGACAAAGTTCCTCTCTCTAAATCAAGCCTGAATGATTCTAGAGTTTATTTGAAATTCTTTTTTTCTTGAAAGCCCACGAAGATACTATATTTGTCTTCTAGCACAATTAAAGCAAGATGTAAACAAATCCAAGTGTTTGTTGGTGTGCCTTTGGGGTTTTGTGTTTAATTTCTCGGCTAGTGTTCCGACGTTCATGAATGGTGAGAGTTTTGCGGACACCATCGTTTGTGCCCGGCATGAAGGTACTGCATTTCGATGTCGGGGATGATGTCTAAACTACATACCACTCTGCATGCAGTTTTTGTTTTGTTTTTGATTTTGTCAGATGTTCTTACTGGCACGTAATGGCATACTCTTCTAAAAGGCGCAACGGGTTTTAACATGTGCACAAATACGTTCTGAATGCGTTCACACAGGGGGCATCGCTTTATAATCTCATCATCCGAAGGTCTTCCGGGTGAGGGTAGTCGCTATTGATGTTAACTCTAAGGGAATCACCCCTTTAAACGGGTGCCTTGCTGATGGCTCGATGGCTGGCCATCAGATGGCGAGGACAATGCCCTAACTAGGTTATCCCATCCCTCCCTGCCACCAGATGTTTGTTTGAAATTCTATCATTTGAAAAAGAAAGGGCACGAAAATGACAGTTTTACCCTCTGGCATTATCGTAACGAAATGTTAACAAAAAACAGGCCTTTTTGTAAAGAATGAAGCACATAATTATGTACACACACTGATGCCTTTCCTCCAGTATTGATTTGGATACAGCTGCCTACAGTGTCAAAACCTGAATGCACCATAAAAGAACTAAAAATGTTTTGAATCTGAATG
Organism: Stramonita haemastoma; assembly: GCA_030674155.1. Classification (NCBI taxonomy): domain Eukaryota; kingdom Metazoa; phylum Mollusca; class Gastropoda; order Neogastropoda; family Muricidae; genus Stramonita; species Stramonita haemastoma. The sequence goes on along the minus strand of CM060331.1, from coordinate 32,216,914 downwards.
GGGTTATGTTGTAGGGCACAGTAAATAATTCATGGACCAAACCTCCACGCCTTTTCATAGCTTTTCCTACTTTTCAAATTGTTGAGTCGCCTCTAAGGGTATTTTTATACCTAGACGATTTTTACACAATTTGAAAAGATCGGGACTTCACTGCCCAAACTTTGGACACTTCGTTTTGCTTGTTGTAGCAACAACAGCAACAACAATAACAAAAACATTGTAGCAGATTCCTGGGGATCTTACACTGTTGATGATTGATGCCTCTCTGTCCATCTGTCTGTCTGTCTGTCTGTCTGTCTATCTGTCTGTCTGTCTGTCTCTCTCTCTGGACCCAAAACAGTCCTGTAGATGTATTAAAAAGGCTGAAGAAAAAGTGTCATTCAGCCATTAACATCTCAGTCGACAGATGGTTTTAACATTTTAAACTCTGTGGGAGAAACACTCATTAGATAAATCCACAAATAGCTTTGAAAGCAATGAAAAAAAAACCCTGGCAAACACTTTGATTGTCTGAAATCTACTGGCAACACATTCTTAGCGCTTAGAAAACTAACAAAGAACAAACAACAAAACAGCAGCTATCCATCAAATCATTGAGAAAATAATTATCAAAAACTGAGGATAACCATGTGTTTTTCCTTCTATAAGTTAAACAAATTTTTCGCTACGCAGAAAACTTGGCCGAATTTGTATATCTAACATTGCAAAGAAAAAGTGATGTTGGAATTCCTATTAATTACAGAGAAATGTTTTTAAGCAGCACAAGTGACATGCTGCATAGTACAATCATTAGCAGTAGATTACAAGAAAGACTCAATGAAAATGATATTGCAGGTGAACAAGTAGCAGATATTAGGTAGGACACTCCACTGCATATCAAATGTTTACTCTGCATGATCTTGTACACAAACAGTTCACTCATTCACTTATAACCCCAAGCCTTTTTCTGTCATGTATAGATTTTGTATATATAAAAAAGCATCAGTTTGCTTCTCTTGATAGAAACCAATTCTCCTGCGAAAATGGTGTAAAGGGAAAATGATCACAGCATTTAAATGCCATGGATCGAATGTAAAAAAGTAGAATTCAGCAAACTATGAGACATCTGCACTGGCACATGATCACCTTCTTTGAAAAACGCTGACATATTTATTCGTCAACAACTCACAATCACTCTGGTTCAAGGACTTGTGTAATTATCATGATGTGTGTGTATAACCGAAATAAAGGAGGGAGACGTGTGTAGTTCCCTGTCCTTTTCTGCTTTTCATATTATTAATGGTTTCACCTTGGCTAGTCATTAATAATGGTAAACATGGCACAACTTCCCTCCAATGTTTCGCAGCTTGTTATCATTTTATTTGATGAGAATGTTATCCTGTTAGTTGAAAGAGCAGTTGGCTTACAAAAGCAGTTAAATTGTTCAAGCAGAGCTGCAGCTTCATTTAATCAGAGGTAAATCTGAACAAGGAAGTTACTTAGCTACACATAAAAATGGCTGTAGCCTACAATAGATCCCTAATGCCAGTGACATTTTCTCTGCAAAATTCAGTTTTACAGTTGCATGTAAATAAAACTGGCAAGCCTAGCCGAGTTAAACAAACAATGCTTGTTATTTTGCTTTGAAAAAAGTTACATGGTAGTTTCGTTGATTCACTTAATAAGATTTCTGCTAAACAAATACATCCCAATGTGTTATACAATACATGAATGAGGGATCTGAATGGATCTGCTGCACTCTGTGAATCACTGCATTCTCTGTCTTTTAATGGCTTATATTATGTTTAGAGAGATACACTCTGGTGATTTTGTTTAACATGAAACAAATAAATGTCATCTTTTTTATATTTAATTATTCGGCTTTAAGATGCATTAGATACTGGTGTAAGATTTTGACTATGTATGAGAACACCTATGCTTCAAGTCTTACAAGACGCTCTTTGATTTCAGATTGCTATCTTTCCAATCAACATCGCTCACTCCTTTGCATAGGGCTACTCTACTACTGTTACCGGAAGTCAATTAATCTTTGTCAAGAACATAGATAATCTCTTTATAATACCTGACATTTTGAATCAACCACAGAAATCAAAACCAAGTTCATAATAACAGGTGTTTACTTATGCAATCAAGATTTTTTTCCTTTTACAATCTAAATCAAATAATCACATAACTTTAAACAATTAAATATATTATGAAGCACTTCTTTCTGATTAACACAAGACGTCATTGGACAAAAATTGTAAACTGACTTTGGAGTATGGAATTGCTTTGACAAAGTTCGCAAATTGCCAACGTTCCATTATGAGATGAAATTCATCAACAATTGGAAGATAACCACATTTATTATCTAATCTTTCTTCCTTTGGAATGGCAAAAACGGCGGCCCACTTCAACTGGAAATTTGATATTATAAAAGCATATGAAGTTGATGAGAGGATAAATATATATATTTGGTCAACAAGTAAAATATTTCTTCTCTACAAAGTCAGCTTTGAAATAATCGTAGAGAAACCATTCATTACTAGCTTCAAATTCATATTGCCATTATTGATGGAAAGAGTTTTACAGACTGTTTTTGACATTGCGGCACAATGCATTGATATATGTGAACTAATGATTACTACTTACTAAAAAATCCAGACTCTTTGATAAAATGTATTGATGAGGTTTACATTGTCATTCCTCATATTTTGCAGCTCTATTGTAATACTGGAAAAGTTCGTTTGTCAAAAAGATCAAAGTAACATGGATGGCAAGTCCTGATTTGTGGCCTTTTGTGTCAATCTAAGCATGACATGTCGACAGTGGATGCTTTGCCAGTTGCACTTTTCTTAAATTGTTTAAAAAAAAACAACAACCCCAAAACACACACACACACACACACACAAAATGTTTTCTACTAGATATTTGAATTAAGTAACAACATGTAACTTTTCATTGTTATGATAAAATCATCCTTCTTATTAAGTGTTCTGGGATTGAATATAGTTATTTTCAAATTAATAGTGTTAACCTATAGACTCCACTTAATACATTATAATAGCAGAGAGTGTAGGGACTTTTGTAATCTCAGTTGATTCAAATGTAGAGACACTTCATAAGTTTCCCTGATGTCAGACCCTACTTTAAACTGGACATAGACACACATATGTAAAAAGGAGCCATGGCTAAATGTGGACCTGTATCAGACATGAAACATTTATAAATTTAGATATATGGAGGGGTGATCACAGTTTGCTATTCCCATTACATAAGCGATCAGTGGAGGATGAGGTACATTTTTGGGGGGTGTTGTCTGGCATAAGAGGATAGGAGACAAAAACATACCTCAATAGAATACAGCAGACAACCTAATCATCTATGTAGAGTTTGTTTATTCTTAGCAACCAGTAATCCCGATTTTGTGCACAGCCCTGCTGTATAAAGTGAGTATTTGTGTAAGCTTTTGAAGTAAGAAATATAATAATATTCCGAGTCACAGTTCTGTGACCTGACGATTTTTCTTTGGTTTTGTATTATCTCATTACAGATCTGATTAGTTCTGCACTAATCATTCATGTGTGGGTCAAAGGCTTTTTATGAATAAGCCATTTCAAAAACTCTCTCTCTCTCTCTCTCTCTCTCTCTCTCTCTCTCTCTCTCTCTCTCTCTCTCTCTCTCTCTCTCTCTCCTCTTCTTCTTCTTCTACTTCTTCTCTTCTTCTTCTTCTTCTTCTTCTTCTTCTTCTTTTATGTTTTACACAGATTGCACTCGTTTTTGATATTTATTGACTGGAATTTCTACAGCTTAACATACGATGCAATATATATCGTGGTATATTTTGCTATAACATGTCTTGTATTGCTACAGAGGGGACAAGACAGCCTCTTGGTTAAAGGGCCTAGCTCGTGATCTAACAACACCGGTTCCAGCCACCACCCAGATACCCCTTTGAGGGGACTTTTTCTCCCGACAATTAACATTGATACCTATTCCACTCCCCCGAAAGTTCCTTGGATGAGACTATAAACCAAGGCTCGCGTACAGAACACACCGGTAGGAATTGATAAAAAAGCAAACAAACAAACAAAAACGCAGGCACACTGGTGTCGTGTTTAGACATCCCTGAAATCAGAATGATTCTATGATGGTGGGCACACAGTGGAATATGCAACATTCATGTGCGAAATCTCACCTCTGGTAAACTTCGGAGCTCTAGCTGATGAGCCGAAAAATTATTATCGTAGTTGTAAACTTGTATAATTTTTTTCTCTTGATTAAGCCATTGCAAGCTCTTCATGTGTGTCTCTGTCTGTCTGTCTATTTAACATCACGTCTCTGTCTCTCCACAAGTCTGTTTTTCTATTTTTAAACCCATACTTTTTATAGGGGTTTCAATTTTATACGCCACTGGTAATTTAGTTTCTATAATTTTCGTTTTTTTTTGGTTTTTTGCCCACATGCTTTTATCTTTGCTTGTAACATGTCTTGCTTCTGACTGTGCGGGTGTTATAGGGTATAATTGTTCTCTTGCATACATGCGTGACAACATCACATTATCACCTGGCTTTTAATGGCTATCAGTAAAAATATTATTTGTGTACTTCCTTGTGACGAAACCTGTTTAGCAGTCTGTCTGTGCCCCTCACTCACTCACTGACTCTCTTTGTATATTTTATAATACTTATACGAACAACAAAATAGGGTGGGTTTGTGGCTCTCTCTCTCTCTCTCTCTCTCTCTCTCTCCTCTCTCTCTCTCTCTCTCTCCCTCTCTCTCTCTCTCCTCTTGTGCACACTTAAATCCTGCTCCGCTTTTCGTAAGAGTAGGCCATCGTGTGCCGGTGGGAATAGATGACATTTACAAAACGCATACACACGTGGACTGGATATAAAAAGCACAAGAGTGTTTATTCCATTATCCTCGATATAACAGAATAAATTAAATCAAATCTCTCTCTCTCTGGGACTGATGTAAAAAAGCACATGAGTGCTTATTCATTATCCTCGAAATAAAACAATTTGATTTGATTTGATCTCTCTCTCTCTCTTTCTCTCCCTCTCTCTTTCTTTCTCTCTCTGTGTTTATTATTTATTTATTTATTTATTTATTCTTTTATATCGAGGATAATGGAATAAGCATTCATGTGCTTTTTTACATCCAGTGTGTGTGTGTGTGTGTGTGTGTGTGTGTGTGTGTGTGTGTGTGTGTGTGTGTGTGACTTGCTGACTAGCAAGGTTGACTATATTTTTATTTCTGTGAAATTCTGTGTATGAACGTATTCTATCAATGCAAATTATATATGTTACAGTTGATTTTGTTTGAAATCCTCCATACCCCAAGAAGGGGTCAAAGGCGAATTAAATCTTGAATCTTGAATCTTGTGTGTGTGTGTGTGTGTTGTGTGTGTGTGTTTGGGTATGTGTGTATATTGTATTAGCGGAAGTGTTCATTGATATATTAATGTGACAATCCCGATATATCAAATATAAAAAAATATGCTATGCTGTAAAAACAGAAGTTGAAGAACTGTAAACAGCTTTATGGAGTCAACCAAACTCCTTCTCTGAGTTGAATCTTTACAATTCAGTCTAGTATGTTTATCAAATGAAGTCATATATGTCTATTTACAGGAATGAAAATCGTAGAGCTATGTTAAGCCGATTTCGCACTAATTTCCATAATCTTATGATAAGGCATGCAAGATATACAAGTATACTGAAAGAAAGAAAAAAGAACACACACACACACACACACACACACACACACACACACACACAAGGACAGCATGAAGAATTGCGTGGGTTCAAAGAGATTCTCCAGCAAATGTAGCTTCTCTGATTAGATGAGAGAGAGAGAGAGAGAGAGAGAGAGAGAGAGAGAGAGAGAGAGAGAGAGAGCTTGCTTTATTTGCATGATTACGTTGATTGGTTGACAAAAAAGGCACGTGCTCCACGATAAAGTCTCTCATAGGCTGTCGCCTGAGCACGTGATGATGGGCAGATAACGCTGACTGGCAAGTAGGAAGAGTGCCAGCAGCAGACTTCATTAGAGATGGAGTAATGACGAATGAAGCATCAGGCTGTTGATCATTGACCGTCTCCTTCCAGGTAATATCAATCACACTCACACTACAACTGTTTGGAAACAGTCATTTCTTTTTCTGTTGATAAAATTCGGTTGATGACCTCCTATTCTTTCGTCCATAGGGAAGTTAGGTGTTGTATCTGTGAAATGAATAGTAGCTCTTTGAATAGGGTGTTTGTTTACAACATGATTTATGAAAAAATAAAATGAGAAACAATAAACAAAGGTATTATCATGTATAGAAAGTTAACTGGCGAAGTTTTGTATGCACTGTTGGTTTTCTTCTATCACTTTTACCTTTTTCAAAATACCTCAAAATAAGAAAGTATCTACCTTGTCATATACTAGATATAATAGCTATTTGAATAGGATTTTTTTAAATGTCTAAAACATGAATTAAGCCATGTAAAGAAAGCTAACTGGTAAGGTTTTGTATGTCTTGAAGGCCTTCTTCTTTCACTGTTGCTGAAACATACCTTAAATCAAAAGAGTATTTACTTTTCACTTCATTCCAAAGAACTTTTTAAAATGAACTCATCAATGATTTTGATCCTTTGTGCCTGAGTGTGTGTATAGCTTTAAATGTGTGTAGTTTCTCTCTCTCTCTCTCTCTCTCTCTCTTCTCTCCTCTCTCTCTCTCCTCTCCTCTCTCTCTCTCTCTCTCTCCTCTCTCTCTCTCTCTCTCTCTCTCTCTCTCTCCTCCCTCTCTCTCTCTCTCTCTCTCCCCCACATGTGTGTGTGTGTGTGTGTGTGTGTGTGGGGGGGGGGGGGGTGTACTCGTGCATGGTGCTTTTGTGTGTACCTGAACTTTGTCAAGATTTCAGAGTGTGCAAATGCTTTTCCTCCCAAAATCTCTCTCTCTCTCTCTGTCTCTGTATGTATGTATGTATGTATGTATGTATGTATGTATGTATGTATGTATGTATGTATGTATGTATGTATGTATGTATGTATGTATGTAAGTGCGGGCTCGCGCGCACGCATGCGTGTGTGTGTTTTTGTGCACGCTCACTTACGTGCTACAAACCCACTCTCTGTGGCCCGTTTTTGTCTCCTATAAAAAGTATAACAAGCTGTAAGCTTTTGCTTACCCCTGGCTTTAGTAAAGTTTCTAAAGCCAAGTTTCCATTCATCCTGTCTCTTTTCCTCTGTGTACTTCCAGAACACACACACACACACACACACACACACACACACACACACACACACACTCACACACACACACACACACACACACACACACACACACACACACACACACCACTTATTTGTATGTTGATCCTTTCTTTCGGCACTCCATACAGTGTACACCATTGTCTTTGTAGGGACAAACAAATGCTGTTCTAAACCGATTTATTTTATGAACTGGACAACAGTAAACAAATGCTGCTTTGATGAATGAACAAAACGTGGTTCTTCCAAGGAGTCTCTGAGGCTAGCCTTACGTTACCGTGGGCTATAACTCACCCGATTTTAATCAAACCGAGATCTTAATTAACTGCTATTTTCATTAGCTAACTGTGGTGTGTGCTTTGAAAAGGACGTTAGATGTCGAGGCAAAAGAAACGAGGCCCAAAGAGAGAAAAGAGAGAGAGAGAGAGAGAGAGAGAGAGAGAGAGAGAGAGGAGAGAAGAAGAGAGAGAGAGAGAGAGAGAAGATTCATAAGACTGGCCAAGAACAAGAAAAGAAAAAACACACATGTCAGGCCAACAGAAGGAACTGAAGTGATGAAAACATTCTTCTTCTTCTTCTTCTCATTGGTTTAATGTCCGTTCACTACAAGGTGATTTAGACAATGGTACACTCACGTTAAGAATGCACTGAAAAGGGGATGAGGGGAAAAGGTGAAAGGATAAAGAATGTGACGGATGATGCTAAGTTTATACAATTTCATTTATAGTAACTGACCTACTTGTGACTGGCAAATACTTTCTGCAACTGATACTAGGACATGCGACTCGGAATCATACAGAACACTTTGGATATTTCCATTTGTTTTTGTTTTGTTTTTTAGATCTATCCATTTGCTTTTTTACGAGGCAATGAGGACAGGGCAATCAAGCAATATATGGTGGACTGATATGACAGCAGAACAAGTGCAGAAAACATTTTTTAAATATTCAGATTTCCAAGCATTTAGACGTAATTCATGAATTATAATTTCTATATTTCGTGGGCAACACAAACGATTTAAGTGAAATCTAAAATACTTTGAATATATGGAGTTTGAAAGAATTGAAATAATTTCAAGTGAAGATAAACGTAGACCTATACTATTAATCATTATGTCACTTGTACATTCTGAAGCACCGCGTTTTGCCAGAGAATCTGCCAGTTCGTTCCAGTAAAGACCGCAATGTGTAGGCACCCAGAAAAATTGTATCCCAATACTTCTAGAAACAAGAGAATGCACAAGGAACTTGATTTTAAGAATAACATCATTTCTAAGTTTAGAGTCCAAATGTTGTAAAGCCAGTAAAACTGATATATAAAACAAACATGTGTATGAATGAGTGTACCACACAACAGACAGCCAGACAGACAGAAACAAAGAAAGAAAATAGACAGAAAGACAGACAGACAAACTGACAGACATATAGACAGGCAGACATATGGGCAAAGATAGAGGTATATTCTGACCGCTTTGCTGAAGGCACACGAGACAATCAACAGCCTATCTGCAAACAGCTGTGTCAGGGTAGAGGCTGCGTTATGACAAGTCACACAGACAGACAAGACAGACACATAGACAGTCAGATAGACAGACAGACAAGACAGACACAGAGACAGACAGACAAGACAAGACAGACACACAGACAGTCAGAAACAAGACAGACAGACAGACAGACAGACAAGACAGACACACAGACAGTCAGGCAGACGGACAGATAAGACAGACACACAGACAGACACACGAAAACAAGACACATGGCCAATCAACAGTCCATCTGCACAGTCCTGTCAGAGTATAACTTAACAGGTTGGCCAAGGCCAAAAGCTGTGTGTCAATTATTGATATCAGCTAATTGCCAAGGTCTACACTAAAATGGTGTTATGTAGTATACTCTTGTGCTGAGATTACCTCCAGCCATAAAAAAAGCTCTTGACAGACAGCCTGCACTCTCCTTTACAGGAGAAAAATCCTCTGAAGTCGGAGTATGGCTGTCTGTATGGCGAGGTGCTTGGAAACAGTCATACACGCAAACTTTCTCATTCAGTCTCACAATGATTCCCATGAGGATCAATGAGTCAGAGTGCACATTCTGTGTTAAGCTGGGGAACGCCACAACAACATAACTTAAGTAGGTTGCGTTATCACACACACACACACACACACACACACACACACACACACACACACACACACACACACACACACACACGCACGCACACACGCACGCACGCACACATGAAAATACACACACAATCAATCACACACATAACACACAATCACACACATCCACACACAGACACACACACAGACACACAGACACCACACACACACACACACACACACACACACACACACACACACACACACACACACACACACACACACACACACGCACACCACACCACCTCCCCCCCCCCCACACACACACCACTCAACATCTTCTCTTTCATTCTAACGTGTGTGTCTGTGTCTTTGATTTTGCGTCTATTCACCTAAAGTGACATTAGACGAAGGAGGTGGGGAGGGGAGGGGGGAGTATAGTGAGATGAGAGCTTAAAGAGAGAGACGCATGTTGGAATTTCTGTGCGGAAAAAAAACCCTGATTCTAAACCATATAAACAGAATGTTGCAAAACATGGCATAAAAAATCGAATAATACCAAAAACACTGAACGATGAAAAACTAATCTAGAATATAAAATGAACGATTGCGAACTACGTGTAAAGGTTGTCGTGAATAAAGCAAAATGTAGACTGCCACAGTAATGGTGTTATAATTTCACGGTCATACTTTGAAGTAGGATGATCTATTTGGGCGCGTCTTCTAATGCCCCCCCCCCCCACCTCCCCCTATCTCTTTTAACATGTACAGGTATCTGCTAGTGATGAACCAAACTAAGAGAGAAGCATGGAACAACATGCCATTAATTTTCCCCAGACACATCTGGCGGTGTACAGCGAACGAGAGAAGAAGAAACCAAACTGCCAATGTGACCTAATTTCCCCACCTCTTTAGTTGCAGGGCTGCTAGTTTTAGAAGGTCAGATCTTTTAATTGGGACCAGTCAGTGCCCTTCTTTTGATTACATTCCTAGCAGCACGAGCTTTGACAAGACTGTAAAAATAACGGAAGAAAGAATTAAAGCAGAAATAAAAGTTAATGATAGAAAAGAAATGTACGTTAGCTAGACACTGATTATACAAACTGTGGGTCGTAGCTTTTATGTATTATAATAATAATATAATATATAAAAATAAATAATATATAATATATATAATATATATTATATATATAACATATATGTGATGTGGTGTTGTGTGTGAGTGTGTGGTGTGTGTGTGTGTTTTCCTTCAAATACTCCGGAATCTTCGAGTGAATATAATATATATATATATATATATATATATATATATATATATATATATATATATCTGTGTGTGTGTTTGTGTGTGTGTGTGTTTGTGTGTGGTGTTGTGTGTGTGTGTGGTGTGTGTGTGTGTGTGTGTGTGTGTGTGTGTGTGTGGTTTCATTCGTTCGTTCTTAGATTTACGTCTTTCACTTAGTGATATTAGACGAAGGAGACAGGAGAAAGAAAAAAGCAGATGCTTGTGTGTGACAAAAGTTGTGTTTTGTCATTATAATGCGTATGAATATGACTGTGTGTGTGTGTGTGTGTAAATGTGTGTGTGTGTTTGTGTATGTTGTGTGTGCACGTGTGTGAATGTGTGTGTGTGAGAGCACGTGCGTGAATGTGTGTGTGTGTGTGTGTTGTGTGTGTGTGTGTGTGTGCACGTGTGTGTGTGAATGAGTGTGTGTGTGTGTGTGTGTGTGTGTGTGTGTGTGTGTGTGTGTGGATAATGAGCCTTTTAACTAATAGTACACAGTTTGTCCGATTTCAATAGGCAATATCCACTGAAAGATCAACTTCCACTGGCTCTCCCAACGGCAGCTCTGTCCTTTCCACTCTTTACACTTATGACTGCACGGGCTCTGCTCTTATACTATTGATCAAAATAAATATTCGGATGATCCTGCTCTGGTACATCTGTCTGACTCTCATGTCATGAATCTGAAACAAGCTGAGGAGTTTTTTTCCCGGTGCAAATAGAACTGGCTTGATTTAAATGTTAAAAAACCTGTATGTATGTAGGCTTGATTTGAATATTAAAAAAAACTGTATGCCTGTGAATCATGGACCCTGACTGCAGATTTGGAGAGAAGAGTACAGGCAGTAGAGATGAGATGCTTCCGGAGACTCCTTGGCATATCCTACAGAGACCACATAAGCAACGAAGACGTGCATAACAGAATCCAGCAAACCATTGGTCCCTACGAAAATCATCTATCAATCGTAAAGAAGCGTAAACTTAAATGGTACAGCATGTCACAAGATCAAAAGGACTAGCAAAAACAGTACTACAAGGCACTGTCCAAGGAGGAAGAAAAAGAAGTAGACCAAAGAAGAGATGGTAGGAAAACATCAGTGAATGGTTAAGCCTAGAACTCAACAAAACTCTAAGAAAGGCAGACAGAGAGAGGAATGGAGGGGACTGGTTGTCAAGTCTACATGGATGCCCCCACGGTCGCCAGACTAAGGGATAGATAGATAGATAGATAGATAGATAGATAGATAGATAGATAGATAGATAGATAGATAGATAGATAGATAGATAGATAGATAGATAGATAGATAGATATTTTGACTGATTTTAGCAGAAAACCTAAGCCCATACCGAATCTTTGCATTGATGGTGTAGTGGTTGAGCGTGTGCACAAATACAAATACCTATGTACTGTTTTGGATGATAAACTGAACTTCAATGCTAATAGAAAATGCCATTTTCGCATCTTTTTCCTTCAAAAACTCCGATTTTTCAGAGGAATATTTTTTTTTTTTTTACAGAATTTCTATCGATGATTTATTAAGTCTTTATTGAGTTATTCCCACCTCAAATTCTCTGCTTAATAAGTGCATGACAATTAATCTGAACTGACCCAAAGCGAGAGAGACATGGAGAGATAGAGGACATAGAGAGAGAAAGAGCGAAAGAGCGAAAGAGAGGAAGAGTGAAAGATCTATCTATCTTATCTATTCTTTTATATCGAGGATAACAGAATAAGCAATCATGTGCTTTTTTTCATCCGGTCCCCGTGTGTATGCAGTTTTGATAATATTGTCATCTGTTTCCCACCGGCACACGATGGCCTACTCTTACGAAAAGCGGAACAGGATTTAACGTGTGCGCAAGATGTTCTGCGTGCGTTCGCACACGGGGCCTCGGTTTAAAGTCTCATCCGAAGGACTGAGAAAGAGAGAGAGAGAATGAATGAATGAACATTTTTATTGAGGGAAAAGATTAAGCACAATGGTGGCTTGTTTTCATCCAGCCCTCTTAAAAAAAAAAGTGAATCAATCAACCAATCAATCCAATCGCGTAATTCAAGTATAAAGCTATGAAAATCAAAATTTAGTGAATAAATCAACCAATCGTATGATTTGAGCATAAAGCTATAACATTTAAAGAGAGAGAGAGGGAGGGAGTGAGAGGAATGAGGTGCGGGCTGTTATTATCTTTTTCAGCTCCTGAAGAGGGTAAGAAGAAATGGACAAAGAAAAGAGAAAAAATAGAATAGAGGGAAAGAGGGAGAGGAGGAGCAAGAGGAGGTGGAAGAGGAGAGAAAAAGAAGGATCAGGGAAACAACAAGAACTACAATTATGCAAGTTAGTACCTACTTATGTCAAATGAGCAAAATCATAACATACACAAGATTATACAAAGGTTTCATCATAAATCTGAAATATAATGTGCACCTAGACAGTTCAGTGAAATAGAAACGCTTTACATAAGAGACAGACATAATGGTGGGGGAAGAGAGAAGGGATGGGGAAGGGGAAAAGAAGAATGGGAGAGAGAGAGGGGAGAGGAAGAGTGAGGTAGAGAGGTAGAGAGAGAGAGGTAAGAGAGAGAGAGAGAGAGAGAGAGAGAGAGAGAGAGAGAGAGAGAGAGAGAGAGAGAGAGAGAGAGAAGACAGAGACAGAGACAGAGAGACAGACAGACAGACAGACAGACAGACAGAGACAGACAGACAACAGAAGGGAAAAAAATATAACAGACAGGGAGACAGTAGAACAGACAGAGAGATAGGCAGGAAGACAGAGAGAGACAAAAGACAACCCTGGAGCGAGAGGGGTGTAGAGAGGGGAGGGTGGGGGGAGAGAAAGAGAAGGGGGTAAGAATAAAGAGGGGACAAAAGTATTGGGGGGGGGGTGGTTAAGAGTTGACATAATACTTACACATAATTGAAATTACATGGTATTAGTTATCAATGGTGTTACAAAATAAAATCCATTTCATCAAAATAGTGATATATTGTACATAAGATGTACGTGATAGACTTTAAAAAAAAAAAGAAACACTGCAAGCTTTGTGAAGGTTGAGGGTTGATATCTCATTCCACAGTGTACCACCAGAATATGTGAGAGTGAATTTAAATAAGTCAATTCTTGGAAGTGGCACCATTATCTTATTGGCATGACGATTGACATTGATTGTGAATCTGTTTTGAAGCGAGGGGGGGGGGAGCTAAACCAGACATGATTTTATACATAAACACTGCCTTATCATGCTTAAACTT
>CM060331.1:32188036-32198036 GCA_030674155.1 Stramonita haemastoma | reverse complement strand
CGCACACACATACACGCGCCTGCACAAATACACGCACGCTCGCACGCACCCCCCCTCCCCTACTGAATACATGCATAATATGCTCTGATATGTATGAGACAGAGACAGACAGATAAACAGTCAGCAGGAACATTGCTGAAAGTAGCCTACACATCCACCACCCAAAATAAGCCTTTGTTTAAAGAAAAACCCGAATGGTAAAACAGGTTGAGTAGCTGAACAATACCTTGAACTGAACATTGTTGTGCATGTGTTGTGTCTAAAGTGGTCTATATCCTAAAATGAATATGCTCAAGAGAGGTAAGAACTCCCTGGGTTTTGAAACAACCTCCCCTTTCCTTTACCAGATGGGCTGTCAATGCACAGACTGCAAATTACAAAACAAACAATCTAAATATGAAATTCTTCTTGTGAACGTGCATATCAATAGAACAACAGATTATCCTCCGTAAGTCAAGGAGTCTTGTACACATTTTGAGTTTGCAGTCTCGACATAGCTTTTATCTTATATAAAGTATCTTTTTATGGCCATCATTTTGGGTGGGTTTTTCAAGTGTATTGATAGAAAACGAAGTTCCCCGCAGTTTAGAAATAATTTCCAGTTACATTGTTAGGACCGGGTTTTTTGCAATTGAAGGTCTAGGGACAGAAAACACATTTAGCGACACAACACACACGTGCAAATCGTGTTTCTGTTGCGAGTCCCGTGAGTTGATTTGTTTCTTTCTTTTCTTTTTTTTCTCTTGCCATTTCAAACGGCCTGACATCTGCATGCAGTGTAGACCACTTGAACAGCTGGGAAAGCAAAATGTGGGATTTTGAACATCATCGTTTTTGCCTTTGTCTTTTTTATAGAAAGACTATGATGAAGAGCAGCACTGGTGAGTAATTTTTATTTAGAAGTAGCTACTTAGTAAGTAGGCCATTAGGTATCAATAGTGGTAAGAAACTCGCGTAGAGCATGGCAGCAGAGAGTACTGGAGGAGAAGCCCCCTTCAAACAAGTGTTTCGGGCCTTTAATCTTCCTTATTTATTTTAAAACTTAGGGGGAAATCCCTGCTTTGTGAATTTCATGACAACTGCTGCAAAGAAATGTTAATCTTGAGTGCAGCGAGTGATTTGGCGCATTCACAAGGACCAGGGCTGAGAGTCTGATCTAGCTTGGTTGTGTCATAAACCAACCAGGCGTATTCCGTGGTTTTGAAAACTGATTGAAACAGCTGTGTCGTGAACCAAAATGGTTTGGTACTGTCACGAATACGCATCCTTCAAACATACGCATCCTTCAAACACACACACACACACACCACACACACACACACACACACACACACACAACACACACACACACACACACACACACACAACACATCCAGACTTTAAAGGGGAAGATTATTTTTGATTAGGACGTTAAAGCAAGATGTTAAGGGAAGGTTTTTAGTGTGAGCGTAAGATCTTAACCCCTCCCCAACCCCCCTCCCCCCCCCTAAAAAAAGCGTAATCCCTTACTCATAATTATGTTAATGCTTGAAATGGGAAAGATGTCGAGATGCTCCCCTTCTTCCTACACTGATTTTTTTTCTTTTTCAATATTGTCAAATAGTGCTGTAGAATTGAGAAATAGACAAAGATAGATATTTTGGATAAACGATCCTAATATTAAATGGTAGGCAGGCAAGCATCTTTACATCAACAGGTGCAAAATTTATGGATATCTTGTGTTTTAAGACATGTTTATGCATTTTCTTGCTGAAAGTTTTAGCAGAGTAGTTTTGATGTGATCACAAGAGAACTGACAATAATGTTAAAAGGAACGATGTGGTTTTTGCCTGTGGTAATTGTGAATTTTATCATCTTTACAATTTATTTTTCGTTCCGAGGTTCACACTCCGAGGTTGACTGAAGATGAAATTTTGCACATGCGACCATTTTTGCTCACCCCTTAAGTTGTCGCTTTCCGACATCAAGAATGATGTCTAAACACACCTGTGTGCATGCGGGTTTTTGTGTGTGTGTGTGTTTTTTAAAATATCATCCGTTCCTACCGCCACAGAACGGCCTACTCTTCCGGAAGACGGAACAAGTTTTAACGTGTTGTTGTTATTGTAGTTAATTTTTGCACTTGCTGATATTAAACATTTTTGTCAGCGCAGTTAAGTTTGCTTGACTCTACATTTATGAGTTGGGTTTGGCTTTATCTTGACAGAAAAATGTGGACAATAAGTAAATACGTAAATAATTTGATATCTGAATTTAAAAACGTTGCATGTCATTATCGTGTGTTAAAGAGACTGGAGGATATGAATCTTTTACTACAGCTCCTATCAATGATGTCATTAATGTTGTCCATTACTGGTAATTGGGAGGATCGATGGTCTAGAGATTGATCCCCGTTTATTGCCCGAAACTTTATCCCGTCTACTAGACTGTGAGTGGTGGCCTGCATACAAGTCTTTCGGAACGGATGGTGAACAAGGTCCTGCATGCAGCACACATTCAGCGCACGTAAAAGAACCCACGACACCAGAAAGAGATCACCAGCAAAATTCTGTAGAATAAAGCCCTTCTCGTAGGGAAACTAATACACTTAAAAAAGGACATTTTTTTGGAGTGGTACTGCTCTTGTGGCAACGCACTCACCCCTGAGAGAGAAGCCCAAATTCCCCGCAGATAAATATGCTGTGACTGGAAGTGGTATTCAATTCAATTTTCAATGTATTTGAATTCAGTTCAGTTGTGAAGTTATTTTACACTGCTTTAGAATAGAAACGAGTAAAACTGTCATTGTCATAACATGGGTGTAAATTTTCATACTCTGAGATTTTAAAAAAAATATATCGCTGTATAATTTTTCACCTACCTTATGAACTTACGTGGTTTTTTTGTTCAGGTAAAACTGGGTGGCCAGGCGAACTGCCATAGCAACCTGTCCTAACCAACGTGCTGAGGGAGGCTGACATCACAGACACCAGAGGAAGAGTTGGGTTTATTATTATATTATTATCTTTATATCGAGATAAACAAGAGGACCAGACAAACCTCAACATCAAGGACCACACAAACCTCAAAATAGACCACACAACACTTCAACATCAAGACCACACAAACCTCAACATAGACCACACAAACCTCAACGATCAAGACCACATAAACCTCAACACAAGACCGCACAAAAACTCAACAATAGACCACACAAATTTCAACATCAAGGACCACAACAAACCTCAACATCAAGGACCACCACAAACCTCAAACGGAAACAAACCTCAACATCAAGAGCCACACAAACCTCAAATCAAGGACCAGACAAACCTCAACATGAAATGCCTGCAGCAGCATCCCCTGAGGGAGGAAGATCAGCACTCTGCTCTTCAGTCTCCCTTCCCTACCATCATCATGGCCACAGATTCCAGAGAAAAGGTATGTAAAACAACGTGGTGTAGCGTACGGGAAAAAATGTCTTCCCAATTCTGTAAAAAAAGAAATAAAAGTAAAAATATCCACCAGATTTTTTCATATGGTTACGTGTAGTTTTATTTCAGTTACTGGATGTTTCTGAAACGACATTTAAAAAGATACACGTATTTCTGCAGCAGACAGTGCCGAAGAAAATTTACAAAAACTGCATACACATGGCGACTGGATGTGAAAAAAAGTACAAGTGCTTATTTCATTATCCTTGACATACAAGAAAAAATAAGTAAAGAGTAGCTGAGAATTATTTTAAAATGGTAAAGAAACAATCTGGGCAATCTCATAAATGTAAACCCATTTTTCATTTTGTTTTGGTTGTGATACAGTACTGCATGACCTAACTTTTACATCAGAGGAGTGCTGTTGTTTATTTACTACCACAAGTATAATTATTGGTTAGATTTCCCACAGCTGTAAAGTTGTCTTTGAAAATCGTGTTAAGACACTATGTCCTAACAATGAATGCCTGAAACCAGTACCCTACTTGTTCGTTACAAAAAAAATGTCTGAAAGCTAACGTAAGAATCTTTCTGTCGAAAATGAGTACTGGAAATGTAGAGATCAAAAACATTTTTTGAAGAAAAAAAATGTTTCAGCTGAGGGAGGGATATCTATAATGCATGCTAATGTATTTTTTAAATTTTATTTATCTTTTATATCGAGGATAATGGATTAAGCTCTCGTGTGCTTTTTTACATCCAGTCCCCGTGTGTATGCAGTTTTGTAAATCTTGTCATCTGTTACCACCGGCACACGATGGCCTACTCTTGCGAAAAGCGGAACAGGATTTAACGTGTGCGCAAGATATCTGTGTGCGTTCCCACACGGGGCCTCGGTTTATAGTCTCATCGGAAGGACTTTTGGGGAGGGTGGAGTCAGCACTGATGTTAACTCCAGGGGAATAATCCCCTCGATCAGGAATCGAACCCGGGTTGCGAGCGCAATATCTCTTCGTAGAATTTAATTTTTAACGCTAAAACCACAATCCTAGATAGAAGGCAATGAGGTGCTCATGGCTGTAGTCTATGATCTGTACCATATTGGTTTTCTATTTAATTTTATTCTATTTTCATTTTAATCTTGCACACACGCCAGAAGACCTTTTCATAGAACATCTTACACATACGTCAGATGATAAAAAGAAACTGGATTATCTTACGAACACACATGTCAAAAGACCTTTTGTAGGACATCTTGCACTCACGTCAGAAGACTTTTTTCATATTTCCAAAGGATCTGCCAAAATAGACAATAAAAAACAGGATCATGGAACTAAGTGTAGATAATAAAAAAAACAACCATAATCACTGGAAAAAAACCATTTCAGCGACCTCTCAAAAGTTTTGCCATGGATATTGTGATATGGATCTGTAGTAGCCAGTTGCTCATGGTTTCTTTCCCCAGGTCATCTCCACTCTCCTGGATCTGTCTGTCCACTGCAGGTTGTGAAGACACCAGCAGCACGATGCTAGAGCACAGGGCCCAGTGGACTTGTCCTCACCCACATGACTTGACTTGACCTATGTAAGACCGATAGGGAGGACGGGTAACAACCGGAGACAAGGAGCAATGCTTGAACACAGCGCTGAAGGGTTGAGCTTCTGAAGGGCAAAGTCTGGAAAAACGAGCCCCTAAAGGGCTGCATTGCCGCCGCTGTAGTCTAGTGGTTAGGGAGTTGGACTCGTAATCTAAGGGTTGCGGGTTCGATCCCAGCTTTTGGCTATGGCGTTGTGCCCTTGGAAAAGGCACTTTACGGCTATTTTCTCACCCCACCCAGGTGTAAAAGGGGTACCAACCTTATGTTGGGGTTAATCCTGCGATAGACTGGCGTCCTATCCAGGGGGAGTCTATGACTCTCAGTCGCTTAACGCCATAGAAACCGGGATAAGCACCGGCCTGATGAGCCTTAGGCTCGTGATAGACTTTAACTAAAGGGCTGCATCATGCAAGACAAGCCCCCCGAATGGCAGCACCCTGCAAGACAGGCCCCTGAAGGGCAAAATCCTGCATGCAAAACAGGCCCCTGAAGGCATAATCCTCCATGCAAAACAGGCCCCTGAAGGGCAAAATCCTGCATGCAAAACAGGCCCCTGAAGGGCAAAATCCTGCATGCAAAACAGACCCCTGAAGGGCAACATGCAAAATAAGCCCCTGAAGGGCAAAATCCTGCATGCAAAACAGGCCCCTAAAGGGCAAAATCCCGAAAGACCTGCCCCTCAAGGGCAAACTCCTAAAGACCAACTCCTGAAGGGCACACTCCTGAAAGACCAGCCCCTGAAGGGCACACTCCTGAAAGACCAGCCCCTGAAGGGCACACTCCTGAAAGACCAGCCCCTGAAGGGCACACTCCTGAAAGACCAGCCCCTGAAGGGCACACTCCTGAAAGACCAGCCCCTGAAGGGCAAACTCCTGAAAGACCAGCCCCTGAAGGGCAAACTCCTGAAAGACCAGCCCCTGAAGGCAAACTCCTGAAAGACCAGCCCCTGAAGGGCAAACTCCTGAAAGACCAGCCCCTGAAGGGCGAATCCAGTGCAGGCCTAGGATTGGTGTCCAGGGATCTAGGATCAGATCTCACTAGGCTGAAGAGCAAAGTTGATAGAAGTTTGGGGGCTTTCGCATCATGTCTGCATGACCTCATATCTCTGAAACAATTCAGGGATCAAATGCGATGAGAGCAGTGAGGACTGGGGTCTCTGTGGACATCGGACTTTCGACATGCAGCAGCATGTGAAAGGTAAGAATTGCAAAGCCTCCTTCCATGAAAGGGTACCTTGCATTCTTCACAGGTATCTTTGTACCGAGTACAACCTGTCTATGCCTTCGTGCATCATGTTCACACGTGTACCTCAGTCTTTCACATTTCCCAAATCAAAATTTGTCCCTGGAGTTTTCGGTAAGGCTCAACGATCGCGGATTTCAGAACTTCATCAGGAGCCTTTGGGAACCTTCACTCTGTGATCACAAAACTCAGACTAGCATCGACATTGGGTTTGGTGTCCTAAACTGCACAGCCATCAGAACCCTTGCACACAGTGCTCAAGGGGAAAGGACACATCCAGCTCCCAACTTTGTTCAAGAAATTTCTCGCCCTCCGGGTCTCTTCCATCTCGCCCTATTCCTTTAAAAGTTTTAGCATAGATTGTCAAAAAGTCATGTGGGTCATCTATTTCTCTGGCCCTTCTCTGACGTCTGATTGTCACACTATCAAACCTCACAGAGTAAGTACACGTGCAATGTTTTCTTCTTTTTTGTGCTTTTGTTTTTTTGAGGTCCACTGCGAAGTTTTAAGATTTATGTTGAATATTCCCGTGTTTCCATAACTTACCGAAAGAGACAAAACTTCCAACCTTTATGGCTTTTTTGATATTCCGCATGCCTGTAATACACAATGAAAGTAAAGCACCAGCAAGCATGAATAAAGTTATGAAAGATGAACAAAATGTCCCCCGATTTTAAGCACTTCAAGATTAAACCTGGGTATCAAAGATTTCATAATTGTAACAATTAGAAATTCGACACAGACCAAACAAATCGCCACATTGATGTAAAAAGCTTAAAACCGTTAATTGCTAAAACATCCCTAAAAACTTGCATTTTCTGAAATGTAGAAATACACAAATATATACATAATCTCTCTCTCTCCTCTCCCCTCTCTCCTCTCTCCTCCTCTCTCTCTCTCTCTCCTCTCTCTCTCTCTCTCTCTCTCCCCTCTCTCTCTCTCTCCACCCCCCCCTCTGCCCTCCCTCCCCCCCCCTCTCTCTCTCCCCCTCTCTGTCCCTCCCTCCCTTCTCGCCCCCCTCTCTCTCTCTCTCTCTCTCCTCCATATAAATAAAGAGAGACAAAAAAAAAAATAAGAGAAATAATTAGAGAGAGAGAGAGAAATATTGTGTGTGTGTGTTTTGTGTGGTGGTGTGTGTGTGTGTTTTGTAGCATTACGTTTTGAAATGTTCAATTTTGTTTTTAAAATCCTTCCGTCATCAAGGCTGTTCCCTCCTAGTACTTCAATCCTGAGACGCGCAAAAGCAATCGAAACACCCAATAAGGTATAGCCCCTACCCTGTGTCAAACTTTTGTAGTTGCTGTAATTGTTTTTTGTTGGGCGTTTCCGTTTATCGTATCTTGTGTTGTATAATGTTGTGATCGTATTGTACTGTATTGTTTACTAATATTGTTTGTATCGTATCGTATTGCATTTGTTTAACTCTTCATATCGTTGGTGTGGTGCTGATATTGACTTTTTTTCCAATTCCCTATCTCCAACAAACTGGTTCGAATCTAGGAAAACTCTTATAGCCTTCTTCAGTGCTAACTTTGTGTTCTGGCATCATGTTATTCTCTCTCTCCCCCTTCTCTTTTCTCTTCTCTCACTCTGTCTTTCTGTCTGTCTCTTTGTCTCTGTCTCCCCACTCGTTTTGTCTCTTTGTCTCTGTCTCTCACTCTGTCTCTGGGCCCCTGCTGTCCCTTTTTCTCTTTTTCTGCGTCTCCTCCCCTCCCCTCTCCCCCTCCTTTCCCCCCCACCCCCCCCTCCTCCCCCCTCCTCCTCTCCCCTCTCTCTCCTTTCCCTTTTCCTCGTCCGCTCTCCTCCCCGCCTCTCGCCCCCTCCTTCCCCCTCTTAATAAATACTCCCCCAAAATATACATAAATTTTAAAATATATTAATAAAATAATTTCCTCTCTGCCTCTTCTCTTCCTCTCCCCTCTCCTCACCTCCCCTCTTCTGTCTGCCTTCTTCCTTTTTCTTCTTTTTTCTTTTCTTCTTCTTCTTTTTCCTCTCCTTCTCTCTCTTTCCCCCCCTCTCTCCCCTCCTCCCTTTTTCCCCCCCCCCCTTTTCCCCCCCTCTCTCTCTTCTTGTTTTATTTAGCCACCGCTTTTTTTCCCTCGTCGCTATCTCTTATTTTTGTGGCTCGACGGGAAGCATTTATTCAAAAAACTTGATTTTTTTTTTCCAGAATTCTGTCACCCCCGAATCAACCTGTAAATTTTCCGAATGGGGACGCAACCCCAATTTTTTTCCAGGCACACTGCTCAAATTTAAAAAATACCTTTTCATCAAACGGGCCCGCCAGGGATTCAATCCTGAATCGCCATAAACACCCTAAAGGGGAAACCTATTTCTTTTTTTTTTCCTTCCAAATTTTTCCTCTAAGCTAAAAAAAGACCTTTTCCAATATACTTACGAAATCCTATTAAAAAAAAAAAAAATTTGGTAAGGCCTTTTTTTTTTTTTAACCTTTACAAAAAAGGGACGAATTGGCTTTAAAATTTTTTTTTTTTTTCCCTTTTTTTGATTTTTCCCCCCCTTAAAAAATTTTAAAGAAGACAATTTTTTACTTTTAAACAAACTTTTAATTTATTTTAACTTTGTTAAACCCCAAAGACCCCCAAAAAAAAATAAATAAATAAATTTAAAAAAAAAAATAAAAAAAAAAAAACACCCTCCTCAAAGACTTTTATTGCATCTATTTTAAACTAATAAATTTTTTTTTTAAAAAAAAAAAATAATAATAAGATATGATATAAAATAACAAAATCTACAAAAAAATAAAAAAAACCTAAAACATTATAATTTTCTTTTTACAAAATTCAATTTTAATTACAAAACCCCCTCAAATTTTATTTTTGCCCCAAAAAAACTCAATTAAAACACTCACAATATTTTGCAACAACGGGGTTTTTTTTCTAGTGAACTAAAAAAAAGATCAAGGGTGCGCTCTCCAGGGAAAAAATCATTTTTTATTTCTTTATTTTTTTTTCACTAACGCTCCATTCCCTGTAAAACCCCTCAAAGTCTGCATGTCCCTTATCAGCTCTCCATGCTGGGGGACTTCCCTAACTCCCCAGGCGGGGGGCCCATTTGTTTTTTCAACATGTTTTCCGGGGGGAAATTTTACCTGGCAAGCCCCTTTTGTTTTCCAGGTGCAGGTGGGAGGGTGGGGTTGGTTTGACGGGTATTTGCGACCTGCTTTACTGAACAAGCCTCATTCACACAAAAGGGGTATTTTTTAATCAGGTCAAAAGTTTTTTTACAGGGGGCCCCAAAATAAAATTTCAGGGGGGCCAAAGAATTTTGGAATTTGCCCACACTGACTTGTTTAAAATTAAAAACTTTTAAAAATGTTTTTTCCACCTCTTTTTCCCTTTTCAGCCCGCAATCTACATGGGGAAAAACACCCAGTGGACACCCATACAACCGCACCACGGGAAAACTTTACCACAACACTTTACCACGGGGAAACTTCACCCCGAAACTTCACCCGGAACACTTCACGTCATACTCCCTTATTTTTTCCACCTTCTTGATTCGGGAATGGAAATAACAACTCTAATAGCCTATTATTTTTTCCCCTTACGTTGTGGGGGTCTTTGTCCCCCCTTCCGCGCCGTGACGGGGTTGGGGCGCTCGTTACTCGCTCGTGTCTCTCGTCCTTCCATTCTTCGCTCCTCGCGCCGTCGGTTTGGTTTGGGGGGGTCGGGTCGGGGAAAATCCTCCTTTCAACTTCCCTGGCGTTCCGGCCCCCTCACCCCT
>CM060331.1:32174839-32177339 GCA_030674155.1 Stramonita haemastoma | reverse complement strand
GTCTGGGAGTCATCACAGACAAAAATCTGACGTGAACTGACCACGCGAAGTCATCAGGAAAGCATCAAGCTAACAAGCTACTTCAATTAGCCAGAATAAAATCAACACTGTCTGGATATATCCATTCACGCAAACTCTTTTCTTTTTTGCCGTGGTTATTTTGTCTATCATTGACTATACTTCATCTCTGGGATAACTGCAGTGAAACAAACTTGAAATTCATTCATTGCTTCAAATAAAAGAGCAGTAAATCTTGCTTTGTTATAAGCAAGCTTCCTGATCATCAAAGATTATAAGCAATCATCTATTCTGTCCTTGCAAAACAGACCTTTTGATAACAAAACTGACGACGTATTTATATAGAATTCGGTATATAGAAATAGTCCTACAAAAGTCATTAGTGATTTTAAAAAAAAAAACGAGCACAGGCACAATCATTTGCTAACGTCACCAAGACACAGAAATATTCTGTGCAAAACAAGCTTTTAATATTGAAGAAATGATTTATAGAACAAGCTTACAAGCAGTTCAAAACGTTTCAGAGAAAAAAACAACAACATTTTATTACTCATCTGAACAAAAGGAAAAGAAAACGCAAATATACCAGCACATGTACGTGCGCTCGCATGTTCGCGTACGTATCTGCGAAGGGGGAGAGGGGAGGGGGAGGGGTGTCCTTGTTGACATTGCTGTCATTCTTTGAGGCAGCAAACGCCAAGTATAGCAGATTAGGTTTTTCTATCAATGTATGAATGTAAAAGAATAGGTGGTATAAGAATGTAGTCTGATGCAATTTTCTCAATGCATTTTCTTTTTTCAATCTATTGTTGTTGTTGTTTTAATTTGTACTCATTTTGTTACAGTTGTTCTTATTGTTACTGCTGTGGTTGTTTGTGATATAACTATGTTGAACTCTTAAATAGACGGCTGGTTAAAAATAATACAAGCTTTCTTAAAATAATTATCATTTGGAAATTTTGACTTTGACAGACATATAGACAGACTGATAGACAAACAAACAAACCGACAGACAGACACATGTACACACACACGAAGTAATCCTCATTTATTTTAGTTTTTCAACAAAGGTTGATATTTGTCTTTGAATGTTTTAGAAGTCAATTTACATGATTTTTTTGTGAGGGCAGGATGAAAAAAAGTTGTGTAAACTTAATCTTTTACCCTCAATAAAGATCATTTTGACTTGACTGACACACGCAAACCACCTCTCTCCCCCCCCACACACACATGCATACATACATACACACACATACACACATATCCCGTCTTCCTTACACAACACACACACACACACACACACACACACACACACACACACACACACACACACACACACACACACACACACACACACACACACACTCGCGCGCGCGCGGGCGACGGAATAACCTGGTGGTCAGAGTGATGCGCTCGTGGTCTGCTGACCCGGGTTCAAATCTCGTTCAAGAGCGTATGTGTGAGTGAGGGGGGTATGTGTGTGTGAGGGGGTATCTTTGTGTATGTGTGTGTTTGTGTGTCTGTGTGCATGTGTATATATCTAGGTGTATGTGAGTACCTATGTGTGTTTGTATGTATGTCTATGTGTGCGAGGGAGAGGAGATGGGCGCCGCCCTCAACATGCTGGCCCTTAGAAAAGCTGAGGTCTCTGACGCCTCGCTCCCCTACAACCATAAAAGTTAGGGGACACCTTTACCTTTACTTTTACCTATGTGTGTGTAAGAGAGAGAGAATGGGAATGAGAGAGTGAGGGAGGGAGTGGGGGAGAAGGATAGAGAGAGAGAGACAGAGAGAGAAAGAGAGGGAGAGAGAGGGATATACAGACACACGGGCAGACACATAGACACACAGACGGAAAGACAGACATATAGACAGACATACAGACAGACAAATAGACAGACAGACAGTCAGTCAGACAGACAGACAGACAGACAGACAGACAGACAGACAGACAGACAGACAGACAGACAGACAGACAGACAGAAAGAAAAATAGAGACAAAGATGAAACAAAAAGACGAGGGACATAGACAAAAAAGATTGCTTTTCACAGCAAAAAAGGGGAGACAATCTTCGGCCTTATTATTCCTGATGGTTGATTCTTCCATCATGAAATCAGATCAAGTTCTGTGATGGAGAGAAGGGAGTTGGGGAGTGTGCATTCTGCTCTTTTCTTTCTCTATTCTCAGTGGTCACGCTGACAGGGGTGGGGAGGATCAAGAGAGGCCTGGGGGGGGGGAGGTATAAGTGTGTGGTGTAGATCAGCAAGGGTGCACAGATCGCATTATATGACACTGTTTATAGTTTTCTTTTCTCCTTTTTCCATTCTGGATATTTTTTTCGACAGCTCTTGGTGTCTAAAACTGTGTACTTACTTATTCTACCTATCTTTTCTTTTAATTCAAAGATAAAAGAATAAGCACACGAGTGCTTTTCTTTTATCCATTCCCGAAGCAAATGCACTTTTGTCAATGTTGACATCC
>CM060331.1:32164839-32167339 GCA_030674155.1 Stramonita haemastoma | reverse complement strand
ATGATTTGTGCATCTTTCAGAATCATCCAGGCTCCAGACATAGACACCTCCAGACTTACGATGATTTGTGCATCTTTCAGAAAAGCCAGTCAGACTTGTAAGGGCACAACAAAAGACGGGAGAAAGGGGAAGGGGGGGGGGGGGAGAGGAACTAGTCGGGGTGACATCCTCCTCACATCTACCAAACTCACCCCAGGAACTGACAAACGCCGTCGCTTTGTCTGAAGTTTTGACGGTGTGAACCTGCAAGCTGTTTTCAGCATCACTTTGACATGTCTGGAATATCACGTCTGCGTCTGGAATGTCTGTGGTTGTGTGTGTGATGGGCTTTGAAACTCCATTTCCGAATGAAAATGTCTTTGAAATGAGATGTTCTCTGCCAAACTTTGCTTTGTCTTCTGAGTCAGTGAGAGGTAGTGACAAAATGGTGGGTGGGGTGGGGTGTGAGGTTGAGAACGTGGTTCATACTTTCAAAACTCTATTCATAGTGGTTTAGTCAGAGTCTGTGATCTCCTGTGTTGAACGATTTGCTGGCTGTCACCTACCTAGTTATTAAAAATGTAGACTCCTTTGAAGACAGGTGAAGCAGGCAGACAGCGCTGCAATAGTGCAGACAGTGAATAGCGGCTGCTGAAAAATATATTACATCTCTTTGAATTATGAACCCTGAATTTGAGAGATTAAACCTAACCAGTCATAAAAAGTTCATTTTTAGGTTTCTTGTTCTCATTTCTGTTCCCTATTATTTTTTTATGTCATCATTGTTGTCTATATCACACAGTTTATCAAAAAAAGAGACGTATAATTATATAGACATAGATACCGATAAAGTGAAATCATAATGAACTGGATAACATACACTCATATTAATAAATACTGTATAAACTAAGGAGGAAAAGAATTGGTGATACCACATCACATTAAGGCTCGCTCAGCTTGGAGTTATAGATCCAAAGTTAAAGAGAACGTCTGTCAAGCTTCCCATCAGATCCATCATTTTCAAATCCAGTCCACTTAGTCCATCATCAATGGTCACTAAATCCACCTGTAGTTACGCAAGATCTTTTGATCTCCTGTTGGGTCAACAACTGTGGACACCCGCCATAATATGTGTATGCTAGAAACAGAATCCCGGCCAGACAACAAAAAACGGGTCTGCGTGAATAATCTTTCCATTTCATTACAATGCTGACTGTATTATCCAGACAGAACAGATTTTCCCTTTTCTATCTGAATGATACTTTTCATGGTTGAGCTAAGAGGCCAGTTGTCATAACAGTAAAGAGCTTTTTGTGGTGAATAGTGCACATAATGAAGTTTACGCCCTAACATTGGTCTGGGTATGATAAGTATGATGACAAATACAAATTTGTTGTTATTTTGTAGGAGCTACTTTTGTAGTTGTAGATGTTGTTGTTGTTGTCACTGAATGAAGGCAAATTCCTGCTTGAAAGGCACAAGCTTCAGACGCAGACATACTGACAGCAGACGTGAGGGAGATGTCTGATTTATCTGAAAATCCTGAAAGAAATAAGAAGGAAAAATGAGAGTATATGGCCTCGGAATAAGAAGCGTAAATGTCTTGCATACAGTACCTTGATGGCATATTCAGATGGTTTGGGATAAAGAAGAGGTGTCATTATCATTTTTTTTTTGCAATCTGGATATGAAATATTGTTTTTATGACGTCAATTTCCGAGGCCATGTGGTAGCTTTAAGGAGTTACAAATTTACGTACAAAACCCAACGGCAGCGTTTGAAAAGGTGTGTTAGTTATCGACTGATTACTCAAGCCATCTGCAGAGTACTGTTTTCTTTTCGACAGCTATATAAACAGATTTCTCTAAACTAAACTTCAGACGACTTTTTTCTGTACTCTCATGTTCCCTTTCTGTTGTAGTCTTGTATGTGATTGCCTGTGGTCACAGGTTTTCTGAAAATAAATATTCCGTCATAAGTCAATCTCTTTCATGCTGTTTTTTTTTTTTAATGCAGCCACTACATTTTTTTTTCTATTCTTAACACGCACAAAAATCCTCTGGCACGTAATATGCCTTGCTGGCTCTTTCGGGTCGCTGGTGTAATGCTGTGGGGACTGTGTGTAAATTGTTCACTGTAAGAGTGCTCCCCGTTCCAGCAGTGATCATGTGTCTTGAAACTCTCTTTATCTCTTGGCGCAGTATATAAACTGTCCACTTTTCGAATCCAATCTTACGTGTTAGGACTGTCTGAAAACGGCACCTTCGTCATTCCTTCCTGCCACCCCTTCCCCTTACTGTTTTTTGAACCGTCATAAGCCTCCCTACCCAGACCTGTACAGAGTTTCAAGGATGCATTCTCTATCCCTCTCTTCACACACACACACACACACACACACACACACACACACACACACCACACACACACACACACACGCGCGCGCGCGCGCGCGCGCGCGCACGCACACGCGCGCGCGCACAGAACACACACATATACAAACACTTGTGTGTGGCGCGCGCGC
>CM060331.1:32163720-32164739 GCA_030674155.1 Stramonita haemastoma | reverse complement strand
CTATTCTTCCATAAGTCAGAACATGATTTCACGTGTGTGTGTGTGTATGAGGTTATGTATGCGTTTTTCACACAAGGCCTTGGTTTTTAGTCTAAGCCAAGGGACTTTCGGAGGAGTGGATTCAGAATTGATGTTAACTTTAGGGCGGCTTGAATCTGAGCATCGGATTTACAAGCGCAAAAATCTCTAAACACAAGGCTATCCCACCCACCTAACAAACATTTTTTTTAAAAAGGCAGACAAAACAGAGGTATATTAACACAGAAACAGAGGGGGGGGGGGGGGGGGGGGGGACAAATTCCAATAGAGAAAAGAAAGGAAACACAATTATGACAACAGAGACAGAGGGACAAAAGACAGAATAAACAAAGACAAAGTAGAGGCTGCACAGAGAGATGCAGAGAAAGAGACATAGAGAGAGACCCCAGCGACAAACATATATATCCCTTTTCCGCTGGTGAAAAGGGAGACAATTTTTGTGCTGACTATTCCTGATAGCTGGCTCTCCCATCGGGGAATCAGATAAGGTCCCGTGATTACCGGAAGGAAGGGAGTGGGGGACAGTGTGTACCTTGCTCTTCACTTTCTCTATTTCCACCCCGGTCATTCAGACAGGGCAGGAGAGGGGGGTAGGGATCAGAGGGGGAGGGGGGGGGGGGGGGTTGGAGCGCACACACAGGGATAAATGAGAGAGTGTAGATCAGCAGTATGACACAGATCTCTTTATGTTGAGTGTTGACGCCTTCCTCTTTTCTTTTCTCCATTCTTTACATTTCCTTACACTCCTCTGTGGGAATGCCGAGGGGTCTGTCAGTATAAAATAGCATCGCCTGCCACCTTCTGGAAATTCTGTGCTAGGGGTATATAGGTGTTCCCTCTTTTTTTTTTTTTAATCCACTCTTTGTTTCTACTTTCTCTATTCTTCCAGTGTATGTTCTGTCTTCTTGGAAAGATCAGCAGACTGGCAGAGAGACAGATAAAGACAAAGAATCAATTACAGAAAGGCAAAAAGAGAACAA
>CM060331.1:32151220-32153720 GCA_030674155.1 Stramonita haemastoma | reverse complement strand
CTTTGACCGACTATTCTGGTAAATTATTGGATTAGACCTTGAACAGTCCTGTGTGTGGTGTTCAAAATATTGTGTATTCCTTGTTCAACTCAAAGGTTGCTCTCTATTCCAGCAGGGGTCATGTATGGTGGAGCGTTCTTTATCCATTGGTTCACTGCACTGTTTACTTCCCTGACCATCTCGGAAGTGCTTACAGTGTCTGAAGGAGGCGCCACTCCACATTTGCCTCTGTCCTGACTGTTTAAACATCATCATCAACACACACACACGCACACACACATGTGAGCACGCGTGAATACACTCACTGAAACCTACGCAGTTACCTCACACACTAGGTACTGGGCTTTTCGGTGCATGAGAGAGAGAGAGAGAGAGAGAGAGAGAGAGAGAGAGAGAGAGAGAGAGAGAGAGAGAGAGAGAGAGACAGACAGACAGACAGACAGACAGACAGGCAGGCAGGCAGGCAGACAGACAGACAGACAGACAGGAGACAGTGACAGAAACAGACGGACAGAGAAACAGAGACAGAGACACAGAAGGCACAAAGAGATACAAAGACAGAGACAGAGAAGCATGGAAGACAGACAAGAGCGACAACCATAAGAGAGCTCTAGGCAGCAATAATTAAAGATGCAAACAGCAAAGCCCTACTAGACACAAAAGACAAAGAGATCATTTTCACCGCGTACAGGGAGACAGACAATCTTGGAGCGACTATTGCTGAGAGTTGACTTTTCATTCATAAAGTCAGATAAGGCGTTCTGTGATGGCGAGAGGAGTGTGACCGTGTGTGTCTTGCTCTCCTCCGTCTCTCTATCCCGACTGGTCACACAGTCAGGGGGCTGGGAGAGGACACAGAGGCAGGGGTAGTTGTGTGTGGTGTTGATCAGAGGTGGTACACAGATCGCCTTACGCTTACTAGGCTAGGCCTAGTTGTTCACGTCTTCCCTTCTCTGTCCCTTTCAGCCTTTCCATTTCCTGACTGCCTTTGACGTCTGTCGGTCTGTCCTGTCCAGAACCCAGCCATACTTTATAGGTGTGTGTGTATATATATGTGAGATAGTGTGTGTGTTGTATGTGTGTGTGTTGTGTGTGTGTGTGTGTGTGTTGTGTGTGTGGAGAGAGAGAGAGGAGAGAGAGAGAGAGAGAGAGAGAGAGAGAGAGAGAGAGGAGAGAGAGGAGAGAGAGAGAGAGAGAGAGAGAGAGAGAGAGAGAGAGAGAGAGAGAGAGAGAGAGAGAGAGAGAGAGAGATCGTAGTTTTAGTGGCAGAGGAAGCTTGCTTCCAAACCTAGGCATTTCAGCCTCCAGAATGTCAGACACCTGAAAGGCCATCTAACACGTCAGCACATAGTGGGAACAAGTGGCTATCATGGACGGACATCTAGCAGAACACTGAGAGAGAAACGTGAATGAACATTGACCTCTGTGCTGGTCTGACAACCTGTATAAATAGATGATCTATAATAGAAGATCACAAGTGGGATGTCAATACAGTTCTAGGGCCTATGTCTGCAAAATGTGAAGTACTTTTTCTGTTCTAATTTATGCAGAACATATTCTTGTTTTCAGAACAATCTATACCCTGTGTAAAAGCAACTGTGTGCTTAAAGCTACAAATGTGACGCTCCACCACGAAATGAGTCGCTTAGCACATAATCCACTTCTCTGCTAGGAACCATTAAAAGCAGGTTGGGGTGAATTTGTCGATTTGGAGATTTTTATTGATGGTAAAACTACAGCACTTATTCTACCTTATAGTGAAGTATCAAGGTATAATTCTGTTTCCTTTGGTCTTAAAACGTGCTTTGAAAATAGCGAAGCCCTCATTCTGACCACATATTAGGATGCTAAACTTGTCAATTTCTCATTTTGACATTTCCTGCAGTCTATTAATTCAATCTGTAATAACTTTTGATAGAATTGTTCGATTTTCAGTCTGTTTTTTGTGTTGGATAGCCATTTCATTGCACATTAATAACATTTCAATAACTAAAAATTGACCCCTGGTGCAATGCGTCTCCTTATGTGGTGGAGCGTCACAAATATGAAAAAAAAGAAATTGCACACACTACGTCACATGCAACATCTTGTCTGGCATGTTATTGGTTTTTTATTTTCATTGCTCGTTCAGACTCCAAGGTTCATTAATGGTAAGAAGTTGCACAATAATTATGCGATCATTTTTGCCCATCATTAAGGCGGCCTCTTTCTTACTTTGGGCATTATGGCTGAACAGACCACCAGTGTGCGTGCGGTTTTTTCTTTTTAGATTTTGTTATTCGTTCCTACAGGCAAACAATAGCGTGCTATTCCAAAAGATGGAATGGGTCTCAACATATGTGCCGGATATTCTGCGTGCATTGACACATAGGACCTTAATTTATAGTCTCATCTGAAAAAAATTCAGGCGAGCAGAGTTGGTACCTATGTAAACTACAGGGCAAAATCCTCCCAAACAGGCGTTGCGAAACCTAGTGAACAATCTACAGCAGTCAGCTTA
>CM060331.1:32131220-32141220 GCA_030674155.1 Stramonita haemastoma | reverse complement strand
TTTTGCTGAACCAGCCTTGCACATAAATTTTTCGCTGGTGCTTTTTTTTTTTTTTTAACCAGGAACTGGTGCAGGTGATCTGGCAACCTGAGCACAGGTAAGATGTACAGAACTGCCTGTCAGGGTTTCCTTGTCAACACAACGTGTTGTTTTCTCTGAGGAAGTGTTACAGAAAACTTGTTGATCTTGCTGGCCAAAGTCTTTGTCCAGCGAGTTTATCTTCTCACACAGTGAGACAACAAGGATTTTTAGCACTCTCCCCAAAAGTCCTTAGGATGAGACCATAAACCGAGGCCCCATGTGCGAACGTACGCAGAATATATTGCGAACACGTTAAATCCAGTTCCGCTTTTCGTAAGAGTAGGCGATTGTGTGCCGGCGGTAACAGATGACATTTACAAAACTGCATACACGGGGGGACTGGATGTAAAAAAGCATGAGTGCTTAATCCATTGTCCTTGATATCAAAGAATGAATAAATATTTAAAAAATAGCACACACACACACACACACACACACACACACACACACACACACACACACACACACACACACACACACACACACACACACACACACACACACACTTGCTTTGCCTGTAATAGCAAGGACAAAATATCGTGAAGGCAGAATACAATGACATCATAGATAATAATTAAAGTTATTTAAAAGAAAATATATTTAAAGAAATACAAATAATGATAACAACAATGATAATTATAGCAATAGTCGTAGTAGTAGTCGTAGTAGTAGTAGTAGTAGTAGTAGTAGTAGTAGTAGTAGTAGTAGTAGTAGTAGTAGTAGTAGTAGTAGTAATGATAATAATAATAATAATAATAATAATAATAATAATAATAATAATAATAATAATAATAATAATAATAATAATAATAATGTACAGTTACCAAACGTATTTCCTACCCAATCTTGTTTCACTATATTTTTCGTTTATTCTGTTTGTCTTTTTCTGTACCTTTTATTTTTCTTTCTGTCTTTCATTTCATAGCTCTTTTTGTTAAATCTTTGGACGGATCAGCATTCGAAATATATCTTTTTACTTTTGTTGAAGGGTATAGTTCATATTTAATATAAAATATGTGTATTAAGTCTATTTTGTCCGTAAGTCTGTTCAAAGATCAACAAAATAAAAGGAACTAAAGCAAGTACACACACACACACACAAACACAAACACACACACACACACACACACACACACACACACACACACACACACACACACACACACACACACACACACACACACACTCACTCACACGCGCGCGCGCGCGCACGCACGCGCGCACGCACGCACGCACGCAAGTACGCACGCACGCACACACGCGCGTACGCGCGAAAAATATTGAAAGAAAAGCGGAGAAAAATATAGAAAAAAAAGAAGACATCTACAAAAAAATGAAATGGAACAAGACGAACATAAGTAAAGTTCATTATAAAATTCCTCGTATGTTGCATCAAAGAGGAAAAGAAAAAGAAAAGAAAGAGAGACAGAGGAAACGGAGAAGGGGGAGAATGAAGGAAGACGGAACAATATAACGAAGATGAATGTACAAAGTATCCACTCATTCATGCCTGCACGCTTCTCATGGAACAAAGAGAAAAAAGCTGTGAACAATATCGATTTTCTTTAATGTATATATCTATCACCTTTTCCAGACACGGAAGAGAACGCAATAACGATATGAAACAGTTGTACAACACAGGTTTAGATTTGTAGAATGATAATTTTATAAAGTGATGAAAAGAAGAAAGAAAAGGAAAAAAAAAAAAGAGGTAACGAAAAAGAAAAAAAAGGAAGAAGAGGGGAGGAGGGAGGAGGAAGAGGAGAAATGAAAAAGGAGGAGCGGGAGGAGGAGAGGAAGGAGGTGTCAATTTTTTTTTTATTACCACTTTAAGTCAAGACAGATTTCTCTGCATCAAATTCGGGCTGCTAACCTCGGGGAGAGCGCGTTGCCACAAGAGCAGCGCTACCCACTATATTTTTTTTTCCTTTTCAGTCTGCAAGTGAACTTGTTTTCCTATCAGAGTGGTTTTTTCTACAGAATTTTGCCAGGGACAGCTCTCTTAATACCGTGGGCTCTTTTGCGTGAGGTAAATATTTTTTTGTAACACACGGGACCTCGGTTCATTGTGTCTTTCGAAAGACTAGCATCCAGACCTCTATTATTAGTCTTATGTATGGGGGGAAATTCTTTTGGCCTAAACGGGGGATCAAACCACCGCACACTTCCGACCCGGACTTTTCTCTTTCTAGGCAGGCGCGTTACCTCTAGACCACCCATCCACCGATGGTGGAGAAGAAGAAAATTACAGGAGACGGAATAAACAAGAAGAAGGAGGAGGAGTGAAAGAAGAACAAGGAAAAAGAAAAGGTGGTAGTAGAGAAGAAGAAGAAGAAGAAGAAGAAGAAGAAGAAGAAGAAGAAGAAGAAGAAGAAGAAGAAGAGAAGAAGAAGAAGAAGAAGAAAGAAGAAAGAAAGAAAGAAAGAAAGAAAGAAAGAAAGAAAAGAAAAGAAAGAAAGAAAGAAAGAAAGAAAGAAAGAAAGAAAGAAAGAAAGAAGGAAGGAAGCGGAGGAAATGGATGGATAAGGAGACGAATAAAAAGGAAAAAAAGAAGAGAGGAAGATCAGGAAGCTGAGAGGAGGAGGAGGAGGAGGAGGAGGAGGAGGAGGAGGAGGAGGAGGAGGAGGAGGAGGAGGAGGAGGAGGAGGAGGAGGTGGAGACTGACATGATAAAGAAGATGGAATAAAATTTAAAAAAAAAAAGAAAGGAGGAGGAGAGTTAGAAAAAGAAGAAGGGGGAGAAGGAGAGCAGGAAACAAACAAGAAAAAGAAGACAAATAATAAAAGGAAAAGGAAATGGTGTCATGAGGAAGAGTAGAAGAAGAAAAACGGAGGAGGAGGAGGAGAAGAAAGGGAGAGGATGAGGAAAAACAAGGGGAAGAAGGAAGATGGAGATAAGAATCAATAGAATAGAATGGCGCTTTCAATATCAATAAATGATAATTATATTCGTTTCGGTTACAACATTACACAGAACTTCAATAACAGCTACAAAAACGACGACGAAGATGACCAGTGGACCATCACAACAAAACAGCAGCAAAAACAACAACACAAATTACAAACAACCACAACAATGAGTAATTGCTTTTGACATGACTCTTTTATATCCCGTTGGTTGAAGATGGTTTGTATTTTGTTGTTGTTATTACTTATGATACGCTTGTCAGTAAAAATCGAAACTGTATTAACCCATAACAGATTTTATATTTTTAAAAAATGCGCAAAATTTGTTAATCCTCTGCCATATTCTTTGTTACAAGTGTTTGACTGTTGCTCACGTTATATTTTGTTGGAGTGCATTGTATTTTATAACACATGAGGTCACCACAGATTTTTCTGCATAAGATTTGGGCTGCTCTCTCCTGCATTGCAACAAGGCTAGCGCCACTCATTTTATTCATAATTTTTTTTTGAAAAATGTTTCAATTTTTTTACTGTCTCATCCTTTGTGACGTTCTGGCCCTACCGTCCCCACACCTCTCATTTCAATCTCTCCGCCACGGCCATACCCAGAGTCGTTATGTCGCATCCTCAGGGTCAGACTCCACAAGGATCCCTTCAATGTCAGGCCGCCATAGAACGACCAGCCAGAGGGCCATGTACTGCTTGCTGGGTCACTCAGGTGGTGTTCAGTGGTGCCTGTTCTGAGCTAACATAATTACGCAGGACACCACCTACTAAGCCCCCTACTGACGACAGTAGTAGCTCAGTGGCAAAGCCAGACTGAGTGAGATGTCTACCCGGGGTGGCAACCACCACAACATTCCTCATACCACAGTCTCTTTTGAACCTCCAGCCCTGAAGGCTTGACACAGGGTTTGACCCCAGGCACAGAAGTGTATGGGGAAACAAAACTGAGGTCATTATGAGATCAGAGCTGCAAGGGCTAACTAACCCTAGGCAATTGTTTATTGCATGAGGAGCAATGAGGATGATAGTTATATTGATCTGGCAATGGAAGTGCACCTGCTTTGAGACTACTTGGCAGGGCTAAACTCTACGCTTCATATGTCCTGGCATCAACCAGACCCGAGAGATACAGACACCTGCAGTGTTGGTCAGGTGATTTGAGCAACACTCTCAAACTGGGATCAGTAAAGTGGATGAAGCTCGACTGTGTGGTCTCATTCTTCCCAATGAGCTCACAGGACACTCGTTTTGGAAAGGACCCAGCAATCCCTGACTCTCATGGGATTCATCACTATTATCATAATGATGA
Organism: Stramonita haemastoma; assembly: GCA_030674155.1. NCBI lineage: Eukaryota > Metazoa > Mollusca > Gastropoda > Neogastropoda > Muricidae > Stramonita > Stramonita haemastoma. The sequence goes on along the minus strand of CM060331.1, from coordinate 32,136,918 downwards.
TGATCATTATGGTGATTAGCATTGTAGTAGTAGTAGTAGTAGTAGTAGTAGTAGTAGTAGTAGTAGTAGTAGTAGTAGTAGTAGTAGTAGTAGTAGTAGTAGTAGTAGTAGTAGTAGTAATATATCATCATCATCATCATCATCATCATCATCGTCATCGTCATCGTCATCATCATCAACATCATCATCATCATCATCATCATCATCATCATCATCATCATCATCATCAGAACGGCCAGTTCCTATCCAGGATGATTTTGCTATTTCTTAGGGGAAGTTTTGAGCCATGAAGACGGGAGTTTTCCATTCAAAATGCACAGCTTTGGACATGTTGCTTGAGATACCTGACGAACACTGCAAGTGTCTGTTTCTCTCAGGCAAAGTTGATGCCGACACATGATATAAGCCTTGTCCTGTAGTCTCAAACCAAGACTCTTTGCACACATCACTGAGAGCATCATCATGATCCCCCTTGATAGTATGGGGCAACACGAACATGTCCTCTGAATCACTGACCCCTATTGCTCTGACCTGGTGGTATGATGGCCTCAGGTTTGGTTTCTTTTCGCGTCAATGCCTGTGGGAAGATCATGTCAGAGTGGTCAGGTGTATACAAAACTGTCTGGGTTGAGTGGGCATCGTCCGGTATATACCGGGGCAGAGCACCACATCATGAAGCGATCTAGCGGCAGCGCAGGGCATGCTCTGAGTAGTGACCTCACGGCAGCCTGACATAAATAGGTCCAGCCCTGTGGATTTCTGTCTTTGAAAGTAGGACAGAACATGTCTGGAGGAGGTTTGGTTGTGGAGTCTGAATGACATGCCTGGGAACCTTTACTAAAGCACATTTAGAAGGTGAAGAGACAGTAAAGAAACACAAAATGCAGACTACAAGCATAACTTCCAAGTCAAAAAATGCCACTAGTGTATAAGTACAAGCAGTAGCAGAAAAGTTATTTCATGTCTAAGTCAAAAGTACACGAGTCAATTTTATGTGCAATCTGCCAATTGGACACAATACATGTAGTATGAAAATACATTTGGTGGTCTACAACTCGGGGCAAAACAAAGCTATTGGTCTATTGGAGTCAGTTAAGTTTTCTCCATCACCGCTGTCGTTGGTAGGAGCTCCACGGAATGCACTGCCATCAAAGTTCGCCATCTTTTTGTCCTGTTCATTTCTGCAATTCCCCTGCAGCCTTCCAAGACCACTGATCTCAGTGATGTTGGCAGTATAGGATGGTCGTGGTCTGCCTCCTATCCTTCTTCCCTCAAACTGACCTGGCAGAACTGTCATCATCAGATTTGTCTGTGTGCTTATGTTTGAGTGTTCTAGTTAAAGCTGCTGTTGAATTCCACTGATGGCTGGCCCTCAGGAACCCCTACTAGCCACTGTCAAGAAAAGGAAGCTGGCATGGTTCGGCCATGTCACACGCCACAACACCCTCCCCAAGACAGTCCTACAAGGAACGCTAGAAGGTGGCAGACGCCGAGGCAGACAAACCAAAAGCTGGATGGATAACATCAAGGAGTGGACCCACCTGGACAGTCCAACACTCATTCGAAGGCGGAGGTCAGGGCTGGATGGCGACGGCTGGCTGCAGAATCGTCTCTCATGTCTCCTCCACGACCATCCCGGTCATGAGAAAAGAAGAAGAAGAAGAAGTGGTGTTATGGTATTTGCATTCTTGTGAAAAGGACTTTTTCTGGAGTAGCAGTTCATGGCTGTTTTTATTTATTTATTTATTTATTTATCTATTCTTTTATGTCGAGGGTAACGCAATAAGCACTCATGTGCATCCAGCCCCCGTGTGTATGCAGTTTTGTAAATATTGTCATCTGTTCCCACCGGCGCACAATGGCCTACTCTTACGAAAAGCGGAACAGGATTTAACGTGTGCGCAAGATGTTCTGCGTGCGTTCGCACACGGGGCCTTGGTTTATAGTCTCACCGGAAGGACTTATGGGAGAGTGGAGTCAGCACTGATGTTAAATTCAGGGGCAAAAATCCCCCTAACGGGAATCGTCCCCAGGTCGTCAAATTGCGGGCACAATGTTCTGACCACTAGGCTACCCCTCCCCCCCCCTCTGTCATGTGTTATGTAATCTATATGATGTATGTTGGTTAATACCTTACTGTGCAGGTGTGTTTTGTGTCTGAGAACCCGTGTCTTCAGCCATGCCGAAGAGCTGTTTGGTGTTGTGTCGGAAACGACTGCTGACGGACCAGTAGATGAAGAAGTCCACGCTCCAGCTGAGCACATTGACGCAGGAGTAGACAAAGGGGAGGAGGCCCAGGTCTTGATGCTCGGGCAGCTCTTCCTCCCCCCAGCTGTCCAGCTCACTATACACGTCCTACTCATATAGATCTCTAGCGGGAGGTTCAGGCCAGGGTAACCACAGAGTAGGCAAAGACGATACTGACGGAACGTATGGGGCGGACTCGGTTCTTGACTGTTGCGCCTCTGATGTCCTGTTCGCGCATACGTATTTTATGGAGTATGAGAAATACGAGAAGACCCAAATTGGCGACAACAAGAATTAAGGTGGGGATGTACTGACACAGGATGTTGGTGATGACGAGGAAAGAAAGCAGCCCCAGGTTTGTGCGGAACTCCTCAGTGGGGAGGATTAAGCCAACCGTGACGTTGCTCTCCGGATCGGCCATTTCTACGATCTGCCAGCGACACAGGGTGTCTGCCAGGCTGTAGGCCATGGTGGCCAGGAGGACCAGACAGACGGTCAGCCTCGGCCTCCTGATGAACTTGCTCTCTCTCACCAGCAGTGGGAAGGCACTGGTCAGGAAACGGTCCAAGGTCATGATGGCGGTGAGCAAAATGATGGCTCTGCGCATGGCCACCAGGAGGTCAGCTCGGAGCACAGTCTGAAATAGGCCAAAGGAAGGGGAAGAACTGCTGCTCCAGGTAGACAATGTCCGCCACACAGATGGGGAAGTTGACCACCAGACAGAGGGTTTCCAGGGCCAGCAGGAGAGCCATGAGGGTGGTGGTGGTGGTGGCGGGGTACCTGCGGAACACCAGCAGGGAGGCCAGGTTGAGGGCCACCCTGTGATGCTGAGGACAGTGCAGGTGAGGGACAGGGACAGGCGCACCTGCTGCAGGGTTTCTCTGGACAGGGTGCTGTTGGGTCTGACCAGGGGAGGAGGCTCATCTCCGCTGATGGGGCCTGGGGGAGGGGGAAGGGGAAGTCCGCCTTCTGGCACAGTGAGAGGCACTCCGCCACTGGAGGGATCGGGACCACTGTCTGATTTTGCAATGTCTTTTGAAGATGGCAGTTCGGGTGCTAGACTCTCGCTTATAGGGATGAGTTGAGAGGTGAGTTTCCAGTCTTATTTCTGGGATTTGCTGGATAAATGGCAGTTAAAATGAGCTTAGGGTTCATTGTATTAGCTGTGTCATTGTGTTGTGTGAGGATACTGCTAACATTGCTGATTGGCTGTAGTTCTGTTTTACTGAAGTTGTTGATTTGATTGCCACTCATTTTAAGTTGTTCAAAGCCAGTTTTGCTTGTTTGGTTGTGTTGTAAAAGTTTGGATTCACGAAGTTTGCTACTATTCTTCTCTGCAACAGCATCGATTTGCACAGGTGGATCTGTTTGTAGTCTTACATTTTCTGCAATGGTTAATCTGGTTTGTGTGTGGTCCACTGTGCTGGTTGTTTGAAGTTCAGTGAAGGAAACAGGCAAGGTCTTCACCGTTTTTCGTTGGAGGGGAGTCAGTGTTGTGTTGACAACGTTTTTTGTCGAGCTTTTAGTAGTAGACTGGTCATCCTGCATATATTGCTCTACAAAAGTATTCAGGACATGTTTGTGTGTTGTCAATGTAGCTGTGTTGTCAGGAACATCAGAGTGTGAAGCAATGGCAGGATCAGCATTTATAGACAGAAGTTGCCTGACACTGCCAGATGTGTAAAGCACAGCAGTTTTCTTGCTTGCAAGCATAGATATTCTTGGAGCTCTCACAGAAGCTGATTCTGTGAGTTGAAATGCCCATTTGCAAATACCTTCGATTTTCTGCAAATTTCACTGGTTTGGTGAATATGCCATCACTTTGTTTAAATTTGTGTTTAAAATCTTTGCTAGTCTGGTGTAAAATGTCTTTGTTCACTCTCGTACTTTTCCCATCTTTAACAGCAGGTTTCGATACAAGAGTAAGCCGTGCTTTATCAGTGTTTCGTTATCACTGAGGGTGAGATTAGTGCCTGAAGGAGAATAACTGCAACGGTAGACACAGAATGATTCCCGTGTACAGGAAGCACCTGGGGAGAGAGTAGAGCGGTAGAGACAGGCTGATTTCCAATGTGCGGGTGAGGCCTACGTGGAGCTGACCTGCTTTCCGAAGTATTCGGAGCATCTGCGGGTGGGCCAGCCACAGTGGCCCTGTTAGGAGGAGCAGCCTGGCTCTGGCTCTCAGTGCTGTTACAGTGAAGCGTCACTGACAGATTTCCTTTAGAGACTGCTGAGGGTGAAGTTGGGTCCAAATCAGTCCTACCAAAAGAGTCACCATATTTCGTGATCTTTCTCTGTGTGTTGAGTGTGTCCCTGATGCTGCATAGGCTAGCGTTTTGTGCCCCTGCGGTGACAGAGAAGAAGGGGTCCTCAGTTTGTCAGTTCCAGGTGCAAAGTTGTTCTGGCATCGCTAAAGTAAGGTCCTCCTCCCACAACCTGATGACTCCTCGAGGTATGTAGCCCTGGGTGTCGTCATCTTCAGGGCAAACGCTGGCAGGAAGATCAGAAGGGACCTCCACAGTGGCCACACCTCTTCTTTCACAGCGAACCTGCAACAAGATAAGGGGTACCCGTGAGCTGTACACACCAGTCAGCTCTGCACACGTTAAGGTGGCTAATTTAATCTGTGCAGGACATATCTACACTTTACTTTTTTTAACCAGGGTTTATGGACATCTCACAGCTGTCATTGACAGCTATTTGAGAAGGAAAAGAAAATCTGATGGTGTCGAGGTGAGGATAAATTAGTGTCTATGTGTGTATACTAGTGTTTCTTTTTCATATCGTTTTTTTTTTCGCTGTCTTGTCCTTCGTCTGACACCTCTCTCTTCTGTCTCTCTGCTCTTCTCTCTCTTCTCTCTCTCTCTCTCTCTCTCTCTCTCTCTCTCTCTCTCTCTCTCTCTCTTCTCTCTGCCTCTCTCTCTCTGTGTGTGTGTGTGTGTGTGTGTTTTGTGTGTGTGTGTGTGTGTGTGTGTGTGTGTGTGTGTGTGTGTGTGTTCTTCTCCTCTCTCTCTCTCTCTCTCTCTCTCTCTCTCTCAGGTTGTAAATGGAGGCTGACACTGTCCTGATACTGTAGATTCTAAGTCTTACCCCTACCTCCACGTGGTGCCACCTGGGTAACGCTAACAGGAGAGGGCTGTTATCAGAAGGTAATGGCAAACTCCTGATAGAACGTTCTTTGTAAAATTGTCCGCATGACAAAAAAAAAATAGCTGCAAAAAATTCTACATAGGTGTATCATATCAGATTCGTAGACAATGTGCACAATCGATGATATAACAATCAGCTTGCAATCCATATGCTAAATATTAATGCTATGTTATATTGTGCATCACACAATGGTATGTCAATCATGCCATGGCAATAATTGTGTTGCATGACTGTGTTGTTTGAATGTTTCTGGGATTTTAGTTTCTGGGTGTTTGTTTTTGGGTTGTGTTTTCATCCCTGA
>CM060331.1:32091220-32126220 GCA_030674155.1 Stramonita haemastoma | reverse complement strand
TCACAGGCATCTTACTCGCGGGAGAGTTGGATATGAGGGTCTGTCTGTTCATTGTTCACATGCATCTCACCCGCCAAGGAGTTGGACATGAGGGTCTGTCTGTTCATTGTTCACATGCATCTCACCCGCCAAGGAGTTGGACATGAGGGTCTGTCTGTTCATTGTTCACATGCATCTCACCCGCCAAGGAGTTGGATATGAGGGTCTGTCTGTTCATTGTTCACATGCATCTCACCCGCCAAGGAGTTGGATATGAGGGTCTGTCTGTTCATTGTTCACGTGCGTCCGCAGAATGGAAGAAAGCCTGGACATTTTGCATTGTGCAGTGCTGTCGTTTCTTCAGTTCAAGCGCAGTCAAAGAATCCGGTGCTGTTGATTTGGTGGCAGAGCACAGAATGATGCCGAAATCAGCCACACAACCCTCATCAGCTGTCCATTCTTCTTGACGGGGACAAAGGGCGGGAGAGGACACAACGGCCAAGCAAAGCATTTCTGTTTGAAGACGTGGAGCTTAATGAACATACATAATGTTTTCGGTATGTACGCGCGCGTGCGTGTGTGTGTAAGTGTGTGTGTGTATGTATGTGTGTGTGTGTGCACATGTGTGTGCACGTGTTGTGCGTGTGTGTGTGTGTGTGTGTGTGTGTGTGTGCGCGCGCGCGCGCGAGTGCTATGCCTATGTGCCTGCAAATAATTATATGTGTATATAAATATACAACTGTATGCGTTGTTGTTTGTTTTGCAGTACTCTTTTCTATCGAGGATAATGGAATAAGCACTCATGTGCATCCAGTCCCCGTGTGTATGCAGTTGTGTAAATATTGTCATGTGTTCCCATCGGCACACAATGGCCTACTCTTACGAAAAGCGGAAAAGGATTTAACGTGTGCGCAAGATGTTCTGCGTGCGTTCGCACACGGGGTCTCGGTTTACAGTCTCATCCGAAAGACTTTTGGGAAGAAAGGAGTCAGCCCTGATGTTAACTCCAGGGGAAAAATCGCCTCAAACGGGAATCGAATTCGGGTCGTCAAATTGCTAGCGCAATGTTCTGACCACTAGGCTATCCCGTCCTGTGTGACAGCTCCATCATCGAATATCAGACATGGAAACAGAGCAGAAGAGCTGCTCCAGTCTCTAAGACATTCTATATAAATCCATTATTCAGTGCTGTGTTTGCTGCCAATAGGACTTCATGTACTTTGAGAATGCAAAGAATCAGCACACTTCCCTCGATGATTGAACTCTCCTGAAGAGGCAGCCTGAACTCCTGCCTACGTGGGTGCAGTGACTGGTGTCTGAGTGTTTTCTCCGCTCTTGTCCTGAACGTCTGTTTATAATGAGGGGTGTGATAGTAGACAGAAAAGGAATAAATAAAAGGAAACGTAGCGAGCAAAGAGAACAGTGGAGTCGTGTCACAAACTGGGGATGAAGCCAAGAATGGAAAGTAAACATATACAGCAAAGTCAACACGCAATATCTAATGCAGCCTCAGTGCAACACACACACACACACACACACACACACACACACACACACACACACACACACACACACACACACATGCGCGCGCGCGCGCGCGTTAATTCAATCATGTTGTTTACAGCCGCAATCATGTTGTTTACAGGCCATATTGGGGCTGTCATCTCGTCAAAATTAAAACTCAGATTAAAACTGCAACTACACACAGATTAAAATGGGCTAAAAAACAAACACCCCCCCCCCCCCTCCCCCTACTGTCCTTTCTTATATTGACGCCCTGGTCAACCATAAGAGTCAGCCCAGAACGGCACCGCGTTGTGGGAAAACCCACATCGATCACACATACAATGAGATAAAACCAAAACCAGATTCCTTAAAACGACCTTGCTATTAGTATTAGTGACCGACTACGCCATTTCACTCATATCAATCGGAAAAAGTCAGATTCTTTAAGGAAGTTAAAGATAGTGTCCGGTGAAACATCACAAAAATGTATCTTTAGGGAGTCTTCAGTAAAATGCTTGTGCAGTGCTTGTGCTTCTGCGATAGAGGTATCCTGGACTTCTCGACACTCCAGAAGCAGATGCTTGATGGTTACCCGCACAATTAACATGGGTTCCCTGCCTTTCGGCAAATGAATCAAGTAATATGAGAATGACCCGTGTGTATCCTGGTGAGCTCTGTTGCTTCCCTTCGGTTTTTGACACACGAGGGAGAACTTTCTTCAGGTTTGGGTGAACTGGAAAAGTTTATTGTCTGTCTGAGCGTTCCATTCCTCTTGCCAGAGGGGACTGCACGTATTGTTTGCTTCAGAATTACAGATCTGTGAATGGCACCGTAAACCTTGAAAAATCAACACACTAGACAACACACAAACACATAACACACACACACCACACACACACACACACACACACACAACACACAGAGTAAACCCAAAAACAAGGAAATAGAGGCATTGACATATGACCAGCTTTGACCTTCATCCCGAAAACATTATGGTAGTTAACTAAGTCCAAACGACTTTCTTTTCAAAGTGAAAAGCTGATGGGCGTTTCAGGGAGGTATCTACCGTTGTTACTGTCATGAGGGCAGTGATCATATAAAGCTATATATATACATATACATATATATATATATATATATATATATATATATACATATATATATATATAAAATATATATTCATATCTATATATATATAATATATACACACACACACACATTATTATATATATGATATATATATTAATATATAATATAATATATATAGATGATTATATAGATATAGATAAAGATATATAGATATACTTAGATATTTATAGATATGTATATATATATATATATATATATATATAAATATATATTATTATATTATTGTGTGTGTGTCTGTGTGTGTGTTGTGTGTGTGTGTGTGTGTGGTTTATTTGTATCTCATTTTATTTTATTTTATTCCTTTATATCGAGGATATGGATAAGCACTCATGGTGCTTTTTTCATCCGTCCCGTGTGTATGCAGTTGTGTCAATATTGTCATCTGTTCCCACCGGCAACACGATGGCCTACTCTTACGAAAAGCCGGAACAGGATTTTAACGTGTGCGCAAGATGTTCTCATTAAGTGTGTGTGTGTGTGTGTGTGTGTGTTGTAGTTTGTGTGTGTGTGTGTGTGTGTGCCGCGCGCGCGAACGGTGCATGCGTGGTGTGTGCATATGTGTGTGTGTTTGAACTTTGAGTTGAGCCTTCAATTGCTCTCAGTAAATAAATAATTGTTTTACGTGTTTCCAGAATGCCTGTGTAGTTTTCTCTTGTTGATTGGTGATTCTTCAACAGTTTCTGTTTCCGTTTTCATATCACTGCTGGTTTATTCTACGGTGACTCTCTTTTCATTCGAATTTACTTTTTTTACGAGTGACTGGTGCTATCATTATACGTTATAATTTGATCTGTCATATCGTCTTCCCATAATAAGTCTTCTGGTCCCTCCACTCCAAAATAAAACATCAAACTTTGACAAGCTGGTTGATCAGAAAGTGGCCAAAGATGGTGTTGATATCAGGGGGGAGATGAAGACGATGTTTATGTCAAATGAATCTAGTGGGAAAGGGAACAAAAAGAGCCAGAGAAATGACGCTATAAATATGATGTCACGACAACGCGCGTCACAGTTTTGAGTTTCATCTCATCTCGCTGTTCTACAATTGTAACATTTTTGGGGTGGACCGAGGTGCTGAAGTGGGAGAACTTGCCGAAGCGTGGGACCTCCGACTTTCTGGCTTCTGACTACAGTCCTGATATCGGAGAAATCTGGAAAGGACTATAACTCGACTAAAACAACAACAACAGCGCGTCACAAGAACTCCTTGTTCCTCCTCTATCTTCCTTCATATAAGTTCTAAAACCTTCGCTTCAGCTCTGAAAGAAAGCTTGTCTTCTGTTCTCAAAGAAGTGGTTAGACAGAAGGTCCAGAAAGTGGAAGCTCTGCAGCAACGAAACCTTCTGCTGCAGTATAAACAGCACCAAAAAGAACAGTACAGCAGGAGAGAGGCCATTAAAATCGTTGATCTCCCTGAATCAACACATACAAACGTTGGAGAAACCGTACTGAAGGTTTTCACTGCTGCAAAATGTGAAGTGAAGCCTGATGACGTATCTGCTGTGCACAGAACTGGCCCACAGAGAAAGAAACTTGGAAGCAACAACAACATTGACTTCAGCACTTCAACATGGAGAGCTGTCATTGTAAAATTCACTTCCAGAAAAAAACGAAAGCTTCCATAATGGCTAAGCTGAAGAAGTGCACATCATACCAGAGAGTGTTTCTGAATGACGATCTGACCCCTCTCCGGAGCAGAGTGCTGCATCTGGCCAAGAGGAGCCACAAGGTCAAACAAGTGTCCTCCACCCCTTGAGGGCAAAATCCGATGTGTGTTGAAGAAAACTCCTGGTTAGAGCTCCAGACTCCAAAGTGGTGTTCTTGGACACATCAAATGACCTCTTTCATTTGGGGGTGGACGAAGTGGACTTTTCAGCTCTGGGCCTGCAGCAGTTTTCTCTCTAGGACTTCACCGGAGGCCACTAACAGTACTTCTTTATTTTTTAAATTTTATTTTATACCACTTTATGTCACAGCAGATTTCTCTGCGTGAAATTCGGGCTGCTCTCCCGGGGAGAGCGCGTCGCCACAAGTGCAGCGCCTACCCATTATTTTTTTTCCCCCTCAGGGATGGTGTCTAAACACAACACCTGTGTGCATGCTGGTTTTTTGTTATAATAATTTTGTCATCCACTCCTACCGGCACACGATGGCCTGCTCTTCCGAAAGGCGGAGCGGGATTTTAACGTGTGCGCAAGATGTTCTGCGTGCGTTCGCACACGGGACCTCGGTTTATAGTCTCATCCGAATGACTTAGACATTCTGTTCGATTTTTTCGTCAAACTGGGAAGAAACGGCGGGCTGGGTACGAACCCAAAAACCCGCGGTTTACATATTGGCAGGCGAACGTCTTAACCATCCTGCCACCGTCCTTCCTATATTTCCTATACTTCCTTCCTTCCTTCCTTCTATATCACCAGTTAGTTCTAGTGTCTAGTTTAACTTTCTTATTAACGTTTGTGGACTAAGGAACAGAATTAAATGTCACGAGTTTGTTAATTATGCTAAGCAGTTCGATTTTCTTCTTTTTGCTGAAACAAAATCTGATAATCAAGACCATTGCTTCATTGAGGAGTTCTTCAAAGACTTTGGATACGATATTTGTTTACACAGCCGTAATAATCAGTCGTATATACGTTCAAGAGGTATCGCTGTAGCTTTTAAAGAACGTTTTGCTGGCTGTGTTCAGGTGTTTGCTAGTGGGTAACAACGCTTCTTTGCGATTTCTGCGTAAGAACAGCATTACTGGATGTCAAAGGATGTGTTGGTTGGAACAGTTTATAAACCACCTGAAGGTCTGTCTATTACTTACAATTCATTCCGATCTGATTAAAAACGTCAAAATCAGCCATGGTTTAATGAAGCATGTAGAAAGAAACGAACAGAGTGCTTAAGATACGAACATAAAACAAATGACTGCACTTACTCGTCTAGAGTACAGGATTGAAAGCAAAGCAATAAAGAAACTTTACAAAGAGCAGACAGAGCTGCATGTCAGAAATAGCACGTCGAATTACGTAGATTGAAACATTGGGAGTCTAAAACATTTTGGAGAGAGATCAAAAGAAAAAACAAACAAAAACAACAGTTGATCCAGTTAGCATGAAAGACTTTTTTGATCACTTTAGTTCACTTAGTGCTGGGTCAGAACAGTAAGAAAAAGTAAGCTGTACTGTGCCTGTTGATGCGTATTTAGATTGACTTATCTGCATTGAATGCTTCTAATACTGAAGAAGAAGTTATCAGGTGTGTGAACCTTCTTAAAACAGGCAAAGCAGCTGGAGTTGATAGGATACTTAATGAATATTTGGTTAGAGTATTCCAGTGCTAACTTCAGCTTATTGTGATTTATTTAACAAAGTTCTGGATAAAAGTGCTGTGCCCCAGAATGGGCTGTGGGTTTGATAATTTTATTTTGTATAAAGGAAAAGAAAGCGAGAAGTTCTAGATCTAGTTGTTTGGGGAAATTATTTACCTACCAGTATAATCAGTAACAGGCTGAACATTTTTCTGGAAACTAATACCATATTGTTAGAAAATCAAACAAGTTTTAGGAAAGGCCATTCGACTTCAGATCACGCCTTTGTATCAAAAACATTAGTTGAAATCTATTGTACAAAAAAAGACAACGTTTTGTGCTTTCATTCACTTTACAAAGGCAATTCGTTTGACGAGAAGGGCTTTGGCACAAAATATTACTACTAGAAATTCTGTTTAGTCAAAAAGGTAAACTTTGAATAGGTTAGAAAACAACATGTGAAAAAGCACAAAAAGCAATATTTTCTTTGATGCAGACGAGCCGAAATCAGAATATTCCTGTCGATGTTGTCCTTGATCTTTATATCGACATTGCGATATTGGAATCAAACGGTTCGGCACTGCATCTAGAGGCACCTTACTTTACCAAGTCAAGTCAAGTCAAGTCAAGTCAAAAATACTTTAATCATCCCTGAAGGGCAATTACAATACTGACAGGCATATTGCTACAAATTCATAATCATAATCAAACACACGAAGGAGCTACATTTCTTTTTTGTTCAAACATTATATAACTTCAAATAAAATGTCACAAACACTCACACTCTACGCGCGCGCGCTTGCACACACGCAAACACACGCATACACACACACCAATGTTTAGATACAATGTTCTTAAAAACCATTGACTAGAAAAGACATATGATCACCATTATTTACACATTATACGCACGCGTTCACACCCGCACATATACAAAGCCAAAAATAAGACATACTTATTTTATGGGTACATATGCATGTATGTGCACACCTGTATGCATTGGCTACATACATAACAGTGGCAGGTAAGTAATTCAGAGAAGCTTATACACACACACACACACACACACACACACACACACACACACACACACACACACACACACACACACACACAAGAGCAAACAAACAAACAAAAACAAACAACCTCAGTCAGTGTTATTATGAGTTTAGAACTCGGATAGCTACTGGCACAAAGGAATTCCTTTTTCTGTTTGTTTTGCTGTTGTGGCATTGAAAACGACGTCCTGAAGGCAACAATTGAAATTCTGAAAACAGAGCGTGGGAGGAATCGGCCAAAATGGCTCTTGTTTTACGTACAAGCTGCTGATTACAAAACGACCTGAGGTCTCTTTGTTCTTCTCCGATAATTTTAGAGCAGATTCTAACAATTCTCTGAAGACCATTCTTGTTCTTAATGCTAAGGTTATTGTACCAGCAAATGAAAGCAAAACTTAAAACGCTCTCTATATAAGACTTGTAGAACAAAGAAAGAATCTTTTTGTCGACAAAAAATGAGTTAAGCTTCCTCAGAAAGGAGTCAACCAGCCCATTCCAATAAATTCCACAATGAGAAGGGATCCAGCAAAAAGTAATTCTCATGCCTCTGCATGCGCTACAAAAGAATCTATCTGGAATTAGTTTTAAATACAGTGTGTGTGTGTGTGTGTGTGTGTGTGTGTGTGTGTGTGTGTGTGTGTGTGTGTGTGTTATTTGGAGAGGAAAAATGGTTCCCTGTAAATTTAAAGTGGAAAAATAAAGTCGAAGAAAATACCCCCCCCCCCCTCTTAAAAACAAACCCAAAGCAAAACAAAAAAAAAATCCTCTAAAAAACAAAAAAAATACACCAGAAACAAACACAAAATCAAAACACACACGCCATCAACAATCGCAGGGGGAAGCTTGAGAACTAGAACGTAGAAGCCACATAGATCACCTGGAATCTTCCCTGTCTCCCCTGTCGGCATCAGAGAGTCCTTTGTTAGACGTGGCACGCAGTGCTAATGACATGATCCTCCTCCTCATTTTCTCTGGTCTTTGCTGGCCCTGCTGACTTGATAGATCCTCTTGCCACTGAATTTGGTGATGTTGCCGATAATGGTCTGCTATTCTTTTTTCCTCACTGGGACTGGTGACGTATTATTTCAAATTTCGTCAACGTTACTGAGCATCACTGGTTATGTCGTAAATCGAAAATTATGAACGGTACCCATTTCTAGGGGTTGGTATTGCTAGTATTGTTTGTTCTTCTTATTCAGCTGTTCCTAATGGTGAGTAGATGTTCACCTGGTTTAAGCAAAATGTTATTCAAAGAAGATCATACACATACACATTTATAATAGAGTAGCAATAAGCTTAAAAATTTACAATGTAATCAACAGCAATGAAAGTTTCCGTCTTTACATTATTTTAGCATCTGGTAGGCATCCATTTGCTCCAATGTAAAAGTGGATTATTTGAAGCACCATTAAAAACATATGATAGTTTAAATCATCACTGTACAGACATTTTGTAACGAAAGGTTAAAAACAAAAATATAGTCCTGAACATGATTTTATAGAAATATTAAAAAAAGAAAAGTAGGCAGAATGAAAGAACGAGGGACTCTGACTGTTGTTCACGTCGAGCGCGGACGTGTTTTTGTGTTCTCTCCCTCTCCGAATTTTTGCTCAACATTAACGGCGACTTTCTTATAGTTGCAAAGATTATTTGAAGCTCGGCCCAGCTCTTTATTTTGTTTTTGTTTTGTTTTGTTTTCCTTTTTTTTGTTTTGTTTGTTTTGTTTTGTTTTTCCCGAGCATCAGGAGGTCGGTGAGAGGTGGCGTGGAGTTAGGAGCAAGGAAAGAAAAATTGAAAACACAAACTTTGTGCTTCGCCATGTCATAAACACTGCAAACAACAAACCAGTGGTGTGTGTGGGGACTCCGATCAAGGCAAGAGCATGGGCTAAAAATCAAGGATGATAGTGTTAAACAGGCGTAAAACGTGAGTTTTTGCTGTGTGTGATGTGGGATAATCCGTGACGTTGTACGATGGTGGTGATAAAAGCAAAATGACAAGTACTATATCAAAATACTGGAGTAGTAAAACCCCATCCAAAAGAAAGCAGCCCTCAAACTCCTCAGTAAGTGATACTAACGACAGTCCGGAAACGGTCAGTGTGAAAGGCAGGGCGGGGGACGGGAGGGAGGGGAAAAAGTTGAGGCAGGATAGTCTGGCAGAGGATAGTGTGTGTGAAGGGGAGGGGACGATGAGCCTGCAGGAGAGTTTGGAAGATATAAGGCAAAAGCTAACTGAACTGGCGAGTCTGAAGGGGGACATAAAAGATCTAAAGGAGGACATGAATAAAATTGTAAGAAAACTAGAAAACCGAATAGAGATGCTGGAGGGGGAGGTTCATGAACTAAATAATAAGAAAGATAATTTACTTGGAGAGGTGGGGAGACTGAGGGGGGAGAATGAAAATCTGCGGAGTCAAGTCGAACAATGTAGGAAGGAGGAGAACAACCTGAAGTGTGCGCTCAATGACCAGGAACAGCATGGCCGTCAGTTCAATCTTCGAGTGTATGGGGTGCGGGAGGTGCAGGGCGGAACGGAGACAGCAGAAGACTGTGTAAAGAAATGTACAGACATCTTCACCAACAAGGTGGGGGTGCGGGTGTCCTGTGAGGACATCGAAATGGCGCACCGTGTTGGGAGGCCGGGCGGTGCCCGTCCGCGCCCCATTCTGGCACGCCTGTTCTCCCGTAGGCTGAGGGGCAGAGTGCTCACGGACCGCCGCAAGCTGAAGCAGTCCGGGGTGTCAGTCGGCGAGGACCTGACTGCAACCAACTACCGGCTGCTGAAGAAAGCGTCGGAGCACTCGGCCACCTTGGCGGCCTGGTCGTCGAATGGGAAAATTTTAGTTAAAATAAAAAACGGAAAGACCCTCAAAGTCGACATGACAATGAATGTGGATGAGGTGCTGACCAGGGCCATGGCCTGAAACTGGGCATTTGTGCTGAGCTGAAATAATCTTCTTTTTTCTTTTTCTCCTGTTTTTCTCCCGTTTTTTTCTTCTTTGCATTGTGTTTTTGTGACGCTGTTGTGCATTGCCTGCTTCCTCCTCCCCTCCCGGCCCCTGCTACTGCCCATTTCTGTTCTCTGCATCCCTGTCCCCATAGGCACCACCTCTCTCTCTCTCTCTCTCTCTCTCTCTCTCTCTCTCTCTCTCTCTCTCTCTCTCCCTCTCTCTCCCTCTCTCTCTCCCCCCATGGTTGTGTGTGTGTGTTGGGGGGGGGGGGGGGGGCATGCATGTGTGGAGGGAGGCACTGGTGTGCACGAGTGCGGGGTGGGGCGCGCAGTGGAGGGGAGGGACGGGGACAAAACGAAGAGAAACAAAACAAAAACAAAACTCGAAAAACATCCGTGTGCACATGTTTGAGTGGATGTATGTCAGTGCGCAATTTCGCTCCCTCCCCCCTTTCTCCCCCATCTTTCCGACCCCTTCCCGTTCTCCCCCTCCCGGCTTCTGTCGGCCCCCGTCCGTTCTCACTTCCTACTTGCTGTTCTTAAAAGAGGATCTAGCCCTTCTAGTCATCAACAGTTGAACTTCTTCACCTGGGGTAGACTAACACTGAATTTGTGCATGGTTATTGTCAGTGTTTGAAGTGAAACTCTTGGCAGTGCATTCTGTCACAGTGAGGTGGAGCATCAGCGGCCACAAGACAAGCGGCTCTGGGAGGAGGAGTTGTTGTTGGGGATGTTTGTAATGTACGGGGGCAGTCGGCTGGAATGTTTGGCTGGGGGGATGGAGGTGGGGGTTGTGTCTTTGGACTACCGGCACTGGCCTGTTGGGGGGGGGGGGGGGGAGAGGTTGCTGAGATGTTGCTAAGATGTGGTCGCTTGTTCCTCTTCTCCCTTCTCTCTCCCCCCCCCCCCCATCTCCTACGTCGAGAGGGATGTTCATGTACAGGAGAAATACACGCCTGTGCGAAGCGGGGGGAGGGGGTCTGTGAACATGTGTCATATTCCGGAAAAAAATACTTTTTTTTTGTTTTTTTGTTTTTTGTTGTTGTTGCTGTTATTGCAATACTTCAAAAAAATTTTCACGGGCTTATAGGGCTGTGTTTATAAGCGGATTGACAGCTTTAAACTTGAACTGGTTACTGATGCAGGTTTGATGTGAACTGAGATGACCTAGTCTTTGAGAAGGTGCCTCCAGTTTTGAAAATATATTCTCTCTCTCTGTCTCTCTCTGTGTCTGTGTCTCTGACTCTGTCTGTCTGTCTGTCTGTCTGTCTGTCTGTCTGTCTGTCTGTCTGTCACTCTCTGTCTCTGTCTCTGTCTCTCTCTCTCTCTCTCTCTCTCTCTCTCTCCTCTCTCTCTCTCTCTCTCTCTCTCTCTCTCCCCCTTTCTCCCCCTCTTTCCCTCGCTCTCACCCCCCCCTCTCTCCTCCCTCTCTTTCTCTCCCCCCCCCTTCTCTCTGTCTCTGTCTCTCTGTCTCTGTCTCTCTCTGTCTCTGTATCTGTCTCTCTCTGTCTCTCTGTCTCTCTGTCTCTCTGTCTCTGTCTCTGTCTCTCTCTCTCTCTCTCTCTCTCTCTCTCTCTCTCTCTCTCTCCCCTCTCTCTCTCTCTCCTCTTTCGGTGGGGAACAGGACTGATGGACTGGTGGAGAGGGTGTGGGAAATGATCCCCAGTGTTTTATAGATATAATTCAGTGTGTATTTTAAATAGAAACACAGCTAGGATTTCATAGCCGCTATTAGGATGTTTTTTGATGGTTTGGAGTACCTAACACACCATTGCTCCAATTTTTGTGCAAACAGCAGTCGGAGGAAAGAGATATCTACGTACGGCGTTCTTCTGTTACCATTATTTTGTGTGTGATCATTAGGTTGTCTGCGTTTTTGGTGTTGTTTTCTGTGTTGATTTTTTTTTCTATTTCTTATTATTGTTGTTATTTCATAGATCGAAAGGATGTGTGAGTTTGGAAGCTGCCTGAATTGTCTTTACTTGTGGCCATTCGGCATTTGCATCCTCTTTCCGGACAGGTTATTGAATGTAGCGGATTGGTTTGAGGGTAAAGATAAAACACAGGGAAACACTAACTACGCATTTAACGTAAAAAGCACCAGAAATGAATAGCATAACAATTTTATCACTTAATTGCCAGGGTCTTGGTAATTACAAGAAAAGAAGAGACGTTTTTCAATTTTTGCGTCAGAAAAAAAACTGTATATATTTTTTACAAGACACCCATTTCACACACAGATTGGAACGACAGATCAGAAGTGAATGGGGTTATGAATGTGTGTGTGCCTCTAATAACTCAGGATCTAGAGGAGTGGCTATACTTTTTAATAACAATTTTGAATTTACTATCAATAAGGTAATAAAAGACCCTAAGGGAAATTACATCGTATTAACATTAAACACAATGGGAAAAGATATAATTCTAGTGAATATCTACGGACCTAACAGAGATGAACCATCATTTTTCACAGATATGCTAAAGATACTACAAGACCTTAAAACACCAAACATCATTATTGCAGGAGACTGGAATCTAGTTCTTAACCCAACTGTAGACTATCTTAACTATAAACATACAAACAATCCAAAGGCACAGGAAAAAGTTCTAGAGATGATGACAGAACTAGAGCTGGTAGATGTTTGGCGGGAATTTAATCCAGAAGTAGCAAGATATACTTGGAGAAGATCAAGTCCTCTCCAGCAAAGCAGACTAGATTTTTTTCTGGTGTCAGATTCAATCCTTACTTTCGTTAAAGATACAGATATCCATTATGGCTATAGAAGTGACCATTCGCAAGTAAGTATTACTTTAGAATTTAAACCCACTGAAAGATATAAAAGTCTGTGGAAATTTAACTCCTCCCTTCTCAAAGATAAATCATATGTTGAAACAATTCTTAAGACTATAACGAAGATCAAAGAGCAGTATTCTGCATTGCCATACGATAGAGAGAGTATCGATAGCATTCCAAATGACGAAATACAATTTACAATTTCAGATCAGCTTTTCTTGGATGTTCTTCTGATGGAAATCAGAGCACAAACTGTATCATATGGAATAGATAAAAAGAAGAAAATGAGAGAAAAAGAAGAAGGATTAGAGAAAGACATTAAGGATCTAGAAAATAACACACCTATAAATGACGAGGATGTTAAACTTCTGAAAGAAAAGAAAGAGAAATTGTGTGAAATTAGAAAGAAGAAGATGGATGGAATCATTCTTCGATCCAATGCTAGGTGGGTCGCACAAGGGGAAAAAATAAATAAGTATTTCTGTTCCCTAGAGAAAAGACATTTTGTTAGCAAACAGATGAGCAAACTGATAACTGATGATGGTAAAGTATTATACGAGACAGAAGATATATTACAAGAGACGAAAAAATTCTACCAAGCACTGTATACAAAAAGAGAGGCAGATGAGATAAACTTAGAACACTATGTGCATAGCCTACCTAGATTAACCCAGCAAGAATCAGATAACATAGAAGGACAAATAACATTAGAGGAAGCATCTACAGCTTTGAAAAATATGAAAAATGATAAAGCACCAGGCACGGATGGAATCACAGTTAATTTTCTAAAATTCTTTTGGAGACAGATAGGCCCGTTTGTCACTCGTTCCTTAAATGAAGGCCTTCTTAAAGGTGAAATGTCAATAACTCAGAAAGAAGGTGTTGTAATTTGCTTGCCAAAGCAAGGTAAACCAAGAGAGTATCTCAAGAACTGGAGACCAATAACCCTTTTGAATACAGTCTATAAAATAGGATCAGCATGTGTGGCAAACAGAATTAAATCAGTACTACCCAAACTAATAAATGAAGACCAAACGGGGTTTATACAAGGTAGATACATAGGAGATAACATAAGAATTATTTACGATATAATGAAGTACTTAGAAGATAAAAATCGTCCTGGTCTGCTTGTATCAATAGATTTTGAGAAAGCATTTGATTCGCTGGGCTGGTCTTACATGCACAGAGTACTAAGAACTGTGGGTTTTGGAGAAACAGTGTGTAAATGGATATCTGCATTTTACCAGAATATAAAAGCATTTGTCTTAGTGAATGGAAAACTATCGGGAGTATCAAAATAGAGAGGGGCTGTAGACAAGGAGACCCCATTTCTCCTTATTTGTTTGTTTTATGTGCAGAAGTGCTGGCATGCAAAATAAGAAAAATGAGAACATTAAGGGAATTGAAATATTAGATACTGAATTTAAAATTAGCCAGTTTGCTGACGATACATCGTTTACACTGAAAGGAGATCAGCGATCATATGAACAAGTCTTTGAAACATTAAAACAATTTGAACATATTTCAGGGCTAAAAGTAAACTATGATAAAACTTTTAACGTATGGCTAGGAAGCAAGAAAACGTCAAACGTTAAATACCTAAATTATTTAAAGATGGAATGGAATCCTGCTAAGTTTAAAATGCTGGGACTCTGGTTTGTGAGTGACCTTTCAATGATACCCGAAATAAATATAGCTGACAAGTTTCAAGAAATTAGAAAGTTATTTAAGATCTGGTTGCAAAGAACGATAACCCCATTAGGTCGGGTAGCAGTGCTAAAATCATTAATCCTGTCTAAACTAATATATCTATGGATATTATTACCAAATCCACCACAAAACCAAGTTATAGAACTTCAAAAAATGTGCTATGAGTTTATTTGGGACAAAAAGCCGGATAAAATAAAAAGAAAGTATTCATCACATAACATTGAACAAGGAGGTATAAGTATTCCTAATATTGAAATGTATATCTATGCGCTAAAACTTACTTGGATTAGAAAAATGTGTGCTCAGTCTCCAAAATGGGTAAAAATTTTACAATCTGTATGCCCAGAAATAGAATTGCTGCATTCCTGGGGCCCAAAGTATTTTGAGAGATGTAAATTCAATCAGTTTTGGGAAGATGTTTTTACTGCATACTCAAGATTTTGTTCTCAGGTACAACTAAATAAAAGCTGCGAATTGTTAGCTGAACCATTATTCTTCAATGAGAAATTCAAGATTGCCCACAAAACTTTCTTTTTTAAGAAATGGGCAGACAACGGTGTATTTCTAGTAAAGCATTTAGTAGATGAAGAAGGCGAGTTCTTAAGTCATCAGTCTTTTGTATACAAAACGGGAATCAAAATTAATTTTCTGGAATACATTGGTTGTGTTCAATCAGTCAAGTGCTACAAAAGACTGAGAAACATTGTCCTTGAAGACAATCTTAGTGATTCGCCAACAAGAGCTGTACAGCTCATAACTAGTGCCCCAAGGGGTTCCAAGGCTTATTATTCTATTTTGTTAGAGGAAATAGAAATACTGGACATTAAACCCTTTGTGCACTGGGAGAAAAAACTCCGCACTGCGATTGACTGGCATGCTGCCCTAAAAAAGATAAAAGGAATAAAAGAAATCAAATTGAAGTGGTTTCAGATCAAAATATGCTATAGAATATTGGTTACAAATAGTATTCTGATGAAGATGGGCATTACAGACGCTGACAGATGTAGTTTTTGCAACGAGGAAAAATACACAATAGAACACTACTTATACTTCTGCCAGTACGCACAATCCTTTTGGTTTCAACTGGGAAATATTTTGAAAGAAAAATGCGATAATTGTCACAGACTGTCTTTTAATTGTGAATTAATACTTTTTGGTACAACAGAGGATATCAAAACAGACAGAGTGACAGACTTGATCATTCTACTGGGAAAGCATTTTTTATATAGAAATAGAATAAACAAAACGAAACCAGATGTTCAGGTTTTCTTGATTGAACTAAATCACAGATACAAGATGGAAAAGTACACATATCAATTAGAAATGAACTACTTTGAATTTCAAAAGATGTGGCTTCCATATACTGGATTACTAAATCAGTGAAAAGACATTGGTGGAGTTCATCAAAACTTGCTATATCATGGGGTTTTTTGTTGTTTTTGCCAGGCAATGCTTTTGCTTGTTTGTTTTTTTTCTAACTGAAAAATAGCATGAACAATTTTGAAGACAAAGTGACCGCTGCCTTTGAAAGGGACAACGGACTTGGAGTTATCATTATTATAATTTTTAACAGACATGGAGTTGTTTGTCAGCTGTATTTTTGCAATTGCACAATCACTGTTACATGTGCATATTCCCTTGTGTTTGTATTTATAAACTCATGTATACACTACAAAAAGAGCATATGTTTTGTATTGCATTAGCCTGCAGTCTTGTCTGTAGAAACATTAGCTTTTGCAACTCTTGTTTTAGAAGGGTGATGTAAAACTCGTGTTTAAATATGTTATAACGTTTGTTAAGTGAGGATGATGTTAACAATGTTTACAGGTGATGCTCAATAAGCTGCTGATGGCTGTGTGTATGCATCGGTTTAGGGTGTGTGTGTGTGTGGGGGGGGGGGGGGGGGGTGCGTGGGTGTGTGTGCGTGTGTGTGCGTGTGTGTGTGCGTGTGCGTGTGTGTCTGTGTCTCTGTGTGTGTCTGTGTCTGTGTGTCTATGAATAAGCATGAATATATATTTCAAATCCTGTGACATTCACATGTTAACGTGAGCTTGATCTCATGCTTTAGCATCATGCACATTCGCGTGTGTGTCATAGAAAAGCATTTTCTTTTTTTTTATGTCAACGAGTAGAAAAAGCTTTTTTTCTTTTTTATTTTATTGATTGAAACAAAATATATGCATTTATATATTTTTTTAATTTTTGATTGAAAAAATCATTCCATGATGATAAAAAAGTTCTCCTTATTTGCTTATAGTATGCATATTATGTTGGATTGAATAAAAACATTAAAAAAAAAAAGAATGAAAGAACGAGAGCACTCAAGGGAATAAATAACAACAAAAAAGAGATCAACATGAAAACAGAGACCAAGGGAGAAAACACCATCCAAATTACATCTGTTTCAAAACGCTAAGTAGATCACAAGTAGACACGAGGCAGCAGTACACAAAGAGTTTCGTTAATTCACACTAAGAGAGGGCTATCAATGCCCAATGCTGAAATGCAATGTACACTGAAGTCATTGTAAAACATAAGATGACACAAGAAATATCAGCAGGAACATCACAAGCTGTTAAAACTGGTTTTGTTTTGATATTTATTTTCAGAACTTTTTGAAATATGACATTACTCTGTCTGGAACTGCTTGCTTCCATTCAAAAGAAATGCAAAATAGTATCAGCACGGGCTGCATCGAATAAAAGGCATGGTAACAAATAGTGTTCTGCTGTTTCCGTCTCACTGACACATGCACAGCATGGATCAACAAGGTGGCGATTAAATGATATGCAATGCATGAGCCCCCCTTTCCTGTGTGTGAGTCCAGGTGAGTGTGGACAAGTAACCCAGCTCAGGGCAAGATGAGCGTGGATGCTGATGAGCCCAAGGCTAAACCTGAGCTTCTTGACGAAGAAGACCAGACTGCTGTCACTACTCAGCCCAACGTTGTTGGTGAGTCTTTCAAACTTATTTTGTTCATTTCGAAGATAATGGAATAAGCACTCGTGTGCTATTTTCACCCAGTCCCCATTATTTTGTATGCGGTTTTGTCAATTTTGTCATCCTTTCCCACCATCACACAATAGCCTACTCTTCCGAAAAGCGAAACAGGTTTTAGCGTGTGCGCAAGACATTCTGCGTGTGTTTGCACACGGGACTTTATAGTCTCATCCGAAGGATATTTGGGGGGGGGGGGGGGGGGGGGGGGGGGGGGGGGGGGGGGGGGGGGGGGGGGGGGGGGGGGGGGGGGGGGGAGTAGGGAGTGGAGTCGGCACTGATGTTAACTTTAGAAGAAGAAAAATCACCTTGAACGAGATTCGAGTCAGCAGATTCACGAATGCATCACTCTGACCACCAGACTAACCACACTGGGCTAACGGTTGGGTTTTGACCCAAACCAAATGCCCCCAAACAAACAACAGCAGCCCCTCTAAAGATATCACCTCAACTCAACTGTCTCCATCACCGCAGTCATTGGTAGGAGCTCCACGCCATGCCACCAGGGTTACCGTCTTTCTCCGTCTCTGCTCAGTTCTACAATACGATCTCCTGTAGCCCTCCCAGACCACTGAGCGCAGTGATGTTAGCGATGTAGGATGTTGGTGGTCTGCCTCTTTTCCTTGTGCCCTCAACCTTACCGAGGTTCACGAAGATGAAATTTTGCGTGTTTGACCATTCTGAACCACCATACAGCAGCCTCATTCCCACTTCCCGCGCTGATGTCGAAACACGACAGTTGGTGTGTATACGGTTTTAAAAAAAACAAACATTTATTTTATTTTTTTTAAAGGAAAATTATCAACATTAGGACTACAGGGATTCCATGACCCACTCTTTTTGGTGGCAGATCTACCCTTCCCCTCCCCCCTCCCCACCGCTATACTTGCTGATGAATTTTTGTTATGGCAATATTTATTTTCGGTGAGTAAAAGATATGGCTGAAATAATTTTCAAAGAAAAATAGAAAGATCTGAAGTGGTTAAAACAGCTTTTTTTCAAATTTATTATAACAGTTTTGTAGAAGCATCGTAAGAAAGTTGATCATAATGGTGTAAGATATCGAATCAATTTTTCTTCTGAAAATTTAGCTTTGAAGCCAACATCACAAACTGTGATGCAATTTTTTTTTTTTTTTTTTTTACGCAGTTCTCAACAATTTGTACTAGTAACTTAAAGGTCCTAGTTTGGGCACAATCTGTCAAGATGAAAGTAGGTCAGCCTTATTCTTCATAGTAGAACTGCTCGGTGACTGTGGCTGCTTGATACAGTCCCTGACTCCACTGGGACTTTAAAATAGCAAGTATTTACAACGTACACCTACTGCCAATCTTCTGATCGTGGGTGAAAGATGATTAAAACATGTTTTCTTTTTGAGAAATTGCATAGGGATTTACCTTTGTCTTTTGATTTTTCTTCAACTGTCAGTTTCAGAGATTAGAGGAACGTAAGGTACGTGTGTGTGTTTTTATTTATTTATTATTTATTATTTTTATTTGCTTTTATTTATTCTTTTATATCGAGGATAATAGAATAAGCACTCTTGTGCTTTTTACATTCAGTCCCCTTGTGTATGCAGTTTTGTAAATGTCATCTGTACCCACCGGCACACGATGGCCTACTCTTACGAAAAGCGGAACAGGATTTAACGTGTGCGCAAGATGTTCTGCGTGCGTTCGCACACGGGGCCTCGGTTTAAAGTCTCATCCGAAGGACTTTTGGGGAGAGTGGATTCAGCACTGATGGTAACTCCAGGAGAAAAATCTCCTCGACCGGACTCGAACCCGGGTCGTCAAATTGCCAGCGCAATGTTCTGACCACTGGGCTATCCGTCCCCCCCTGTGTGTGTGTGTGTGTGTGTGTGTGTGTGTGTGTGTGTGTGTGCGTGTGTGTGTGTGTGTGTGTGTGTGTGTGTGTGTGTGTGTGTGTGTGCGTGTGTGTGTGTAAAAGGATACGTATTGCAATGCCTGTGTACTACTGTTCTTGTCTGAAACTGTGACGTCACTTGCTTGATATCAATACTGACAATGACCCTACCTCTGGCTCCCTAAGATGAATGAGCCTGAGTCTTCTTTCCCATGCCGATGATTGATGTTTTGTGTGTAAACCTGTAAATCAATGCGACCCGACCCTCTTTCTAAATAAAGATAGCATCACACTACACCGGCACACGGCCTACTTTATTACAATACAATACAGTACAATACAATACAATACAATACAATACAATACAATACAATACAATACAATACAATACAATACAATACAATACAGTAAAACAAAACAATACAATGCAATAAATACTTTATTATCTAAAAAAGAGAAATTCTTGTGGGCGTATATTATAGATATTATATGTCTTCGTATGTGTATGTATGTATGTATGTGTGGTGTGTGTGTGTGTGTGTGTGTGTGTGTGTGTGTGTGTGTGTGTGTGTGTGTGTGCGTGTGTGTGTGCGTGCATGCGTGCGTATGTGCTTCTTCATCGATAAACATGTACTTTCACTTGGTTTTTCATGCTGCACGTGCATTTATTTGTTTACTAATTCATTCTTTTATGTCGAGGATAATGAAATAAGCATTCGTGTGCTTTTCTTCTTCTTTTTTTTTTTACATCGAGTCCCCGTGTGTACACATGTACTTTTGTACATTTTCAGATCAGCAGCCACCGCCAGCGGGATGGGGGGCAAGTCCTGGGCCATCTGCCCCCTGTCCACCCAGCTGCCCCCCAGGGCTGGAGTACCTGACCGCCGTCAACCAACTGCTGATTAAACAGAACGTGGAGCTTCTGGAAGGTCAGAGAGCCTTCCTTCCCTTCCTGCTTTATCAGTCCCTTCAGCCCGTTCGAGGGGATTTTTCCCCTGGAGTTAACATCAGTGCTGTGACTCCACTCTCCCCAAAAAGTCTTTCGAATGAGACTGTAAAACCGAGGCCCCGTGTACGAAAGCACGCAGAACATCTTGCGCACACGTTAAATCCTGTGTTCCGCTTTTCGTAAGAGTAGGCCATTGTGTGCCCGGTGGGGAACAGATGACAAGATTGACAAAAGTGCATACACATTGCATACACACGGGGACTGGATGAAAAAAAGCACATGAGTGCTTATTCCATTATCCTCGATATAAAAGAATTTTAAATTAAAATAATTTAAGTGCAGTCCGTTGTTGAGGGGCGTAGGTGACAGCAGAGTGGTTCAGATTGCTCGGCTTCTGTCCTGTGGGTTCCTGAAGCCCTGTGGGTTGGAATCATGGCAGCGAGGGTGTCTTGTGAATAAAGGATAGAGATTTTGTCTTGTTGCTATCTCCCAGCTCAGTTGCACGTTCAGACCTGTCAGAACTTGAATTCCCTTTGTGTGTGTATGTATACACATCTTCATCTGACCGTCACCTTTCCCCTAGTCTTGTAGACCGTAGGGGTACGCACCACAGTAGATTTTGTTACCAGCTTCCTCTGCTCCCTACTTCCATACAGAATATGAAATTCAATGTTTCGTTTTTGAGTCTTCCAGATTCCTATGCACTAATCTGGCTGTATATAATGATTCGCAACACAGTCATAGACCTCAGTGGGATGATGTCCTACAAGTGTTGGCATTTTTATTTCAGTCATGAATATGATGTTCGTATCAAAGTGTCCTAACTTTGTACTGCAGTGACAATCTGACCACGCAGGATTGTTTCTATCCTAAACTTGTTGCATGTTAGACTGTCTAACCAGTCCTACACACTTTCACTAACGGTCTACAGGAAGTGGCATGTGTGCTGTATCTAAATGTTGTTTTCTGTAGGGCTCTTCAAGCAGAATTGTACTTGTTCTTTGTTGTACCACTCAGACAGTAGCTATTGTCTGTCATATGAGCGAAAATGTGTTGCGTTGCTGTTAAGTACCTTACAAGCCAGGCCTAGTGAAACCGACTTCAGGATGGAAAAGAATTATGCATTTCAAGTCTTCTCTGGAAAAAAGGCAGGAGAATGGACCAAGAAGGCAAAAAATAGACAAGAGGGGGCGGACAGAAGGAAAAGGAACAAGGCAGAAAAAAAGCGAGGATAGAAAAGAGGAAATTTCTAACAGAAACTTCTAGAAGGTGGAGATACTATTTGTGTTGACAGGTCCCCGGAGCCCCCATGGGGGAAAACAGAGTGGTGGTACAAAAAACATCGCCGAAGTCGGAATACTGCTATTTCATGGTGTGCAAAGAGGGTCATATGCGCCAGATCTCACTCCTGGGGAACCTTGAATCTCTAGCCGAAAATGGGGAAAAAGCAAGAAGAAACAGACTGATGCAGGTGACACAGTGACAGGTGGGCAGGTAGAACATTCGATACTTGTCTGTGTTTGCTTTTGTTGTTGAAGTGCTCTGCTCTGGGTCGGTGGTTTCTGTCTGTAGCACTGAATCTGGGAAGCCACATTCAGATCAGGGACTTTTTTTCTTTACTTCGCTCTTCGGCTAGAGCTGCAAAATTCACCAATGGTGAGATTAATGCTTATGCGAATATCAATACCGATATAACACAAGATCCTGTCATATCTGTATCTCTCATTGATGAACTACTTTCTGATCATTCTGCCGTTCTTTTCTTCCTTAACATTGCAAAGCCCGTCAAAAAAAACTGCGTCACCTGTCGTATTCTCAACGCCATAGATATTCAAACTTCCTCATCACAAGCTGCTGTATGACTATCACAAACCATTGACCACACACACCCCTCTAAGCACTACAATGTTATTCTCAGCCAGCTGCTTGATGAGCATGCGCCTCCCATTGACCATCTCCTGCCTGACAAGCCCTGGGCACTATAGTACATCCATGACATCCTGGTCGCTAAACGCAAACGCTGGCAACTAAAGCAGCAGTGGCGAAAAACGAAAACTGAAATCAAGCTTTTTTTCCCAAAACAAATAAACAACGTGAAATCTTTAATTCATTCAACAAAATCAAAGTATTACTCTTCTCAAGTTCTTGATGCCATGTCCATAAAATTTCTTTTCCCTCACGTCCACTCATATTGATCTTGTGAAGGCAAGCACTCTGTCGTCTATCATCAACTACTCTGAACTCCCTCTTATATTTTCTGCATTCTTTTCTGATCAAGTCCGCAAGATTCTTTGCAAATTGTGTGTGTGTGTGTGTGTGTGTGTGTGTGTGTGTGTGTGGTGTGTGGGGTGTGGTGGTGTGGTGGTGGTGGCTGTGCGCGCGCGGTATGTATGTGTTACCCGTCGCATGTGTGTGAATGATTTTAGTGCAATCGCTTTGTTTTGCATGCTCTTCAAGATTCGCGCTCTGAACCCTTCCATTATATCATTGTCATATATTATTGCTTAGATAAACTACCAATATCGTATAGGTTGTATGGATTTTACAGAATAGATGACGCGTGTTTTACCATCCCTTCGTTCTATCCATACACAGTTTTCACGGGCTTTGAGACCAACAACAAATACAAGATACTGAACAGCTTGGGACAGTCCGTGTACTTTGCAGCTGAAGTGAGTCACTGAGGCTGTAGGGTACTTTCTGAAAGTAGGACCATTTCCATAGTATGGGAAGATACTTTCTGAAAGTAGGACCATTTCCATAGTATGGGAAGATACTTTCTGAAAGTAGGACCATTTCCATAGTATGGGAAGATACTTTCTGAAAGTAGGACCATTTCCATAGTATGGGAAGATACTTTCTGAAGTAGGACCATTATAGTATGGAAGGTACTTTCTGAAGTAGAACTTCCATAGGGAAGATACTTTCTGAAAGTAGACCATTCAAGTATGGAGGACCTTCTGAAGTAGATTTTCCATAGTATGGGAAGATATTGAAGTAGACCTTTCATAGAGGGAGGTATTCTGAATAGGACCCTTTCCATAGTATGGGAAGATACTTTCTGAAAGTAGGACCATTTCATAGTATGGGAAGGTACTTTCTGAAAGTAGGACCTTTCCATAGTATGGGAAGATACTTTCTGAAAGTAGGACCATTTCCATATATGGGAGATACTTTTGAAATTAGACCATTTCCAATTATGTGAAGAAGTACTTTCTGAAAGAAGGACCATGTCCATATATGAGAAGGTACTCTTTGAAAGTAGGACTATTTCCATAGTATGGAAGATACTTTCTGAACCTGGACCATTTCCATATTATGTAAAGATTCCTTTTAATTGTATGACTATTTCCATATGCAAAGATACTTTTTAAATGTGTGACTATCTCCATCTGTGAAGATACTTTTTAAAAAGTATGACTATTTCCATGTGTGAAGATGTTTTTCTCGTATGTGAAGGCACTTTCTGGAAGTATGACTTATTTCCATAATTTATGTGAAGATACTTTTTAAATGTAGACTATTTCCATAATTTATGTGAAGATACTTTTTAAATGTATGACTATTTCCATACGTGAAGAATTTTTTGTATGACTATTTCCTAATTATGATGAAGATACTTTTTAAAAGTATGACTATTTCCATATGTGAAAATAAGCTTTTGATGACTATTTCCATCCATGTATGTATTGTATGTATGTATGTATGTAATGTATGTATGTATGTATGTATGTATGTATGTATTATTATGATTATGTATGTATCTATCTATATTATTATTATCTATCTATCTATCTATCTACTATCTATTTCTCTATGTGGATCTATCTATCTATTGACTATCTACTCTATCTATCTATCTATCTATCTATCTATTATCTATCTATCTATCTATCTATCTCTGTTTGTCTGTTTGTCTGTATCTGTCTGTCTGTCTGTTACTATCTATCTATCTATCTATCTATCTATCTATCTATCTATCTAATCTATCTATCTATCTATCATCTATCTATCTATCTATCTATCTATCTATCTATCTATCTATCTATCTATCTATCTTTATCTATCTATCTATCTATCTATCTATCTATTATCTATCTATCTATCTATCTATCTATCTATCTATCTATGTATCTCTCTATCTCTCTATCTATCTATCTATTCTAGTATCTATCTAGTCTGTCTAGTGCTAGCTGTATCTGTCTGTCTGTCTGTCTGTCTGTCTGTCTATCTATCTATCTATTATCCATCCCTTAGTCTGGCGACCATGGGGGCACCCCTCAAGACTTGACAACCATTTCCCTCCATTTCCTCTCTATGTTCTGCCTTTATAAAAGTTTTATTGAGTTCTAGACCAGTCCATTCGCTGATGTTGTTCTCCCATCTCTTCCTTGGTCTGCCTCTTTTTCTTCCTTCTTGCAGTATTGTTTTTGCAAGTCTTTTTGATCTTGTGACATGCCCGTACCATTTAAGTTTACGCCTCTTTACGATTGATAAAAGGTTTTCGTAGGGACCAATGGCTTCCGGATTATGTTATGCACTTCTTTATTGCTTTTGTGGTCTCTGTAGGTGATGCCAAGGAGTCTCCGGAAGCATCTCATCTCTACCGCCTGTACTCTTTCTCCAAATCAGCAGTCAGGGCCCTACGATTCACAGGCATACAGGAATATGGATATGAAAGGGAGGCATTAGTCTGATCTTGGAGTTGAGTGAAATATTTTTTTTATGTTCCAGACATTGTTCAGTTTTGACAGTGCTGTTATTGTCTGTGCAATTCTGCATACTACCTCTGGCTTGGACCCTTGTCTGATACAACAGCTCCCAAGTACTTAAAGCTTTGAACCGTTTCCAGCTTCAAGTCATTGACCCTGATATCAGTGCTGATGCCCTTGGCGTTATTGTCATCAGTTTGGTCTTCTCTGCACTGATTTCCATGCCGTATATTTTAGAGGCTTATTCAGATGTTCTGTTAGGCTGGCAAGCTCTGTTCTGATACTGCTAGTCCGTCAATGTCATCTGCGAAGCTAAGGTTTGTAATCGTTCTTCCACCAATGCTGACTGATCCTTTATGGTGTTCGTGTGCATCAGCCATAGTTCTCTCAAGGAAGATGTTGAAAAGAGTGAGTGAGAGTAGACTGCCATGCCTTACTCCAACTGTTGTCGAAACCACTATTCAATGTTGCTGTTGTAGTACACTGCTGTTCCCACTTCTTCTTGGGGGATAGGGTGACTGTCTGAATTTGTGCTTGAGGGGACATTGGGGACTTCTACATCTCCTGTGGTTTTGTAGTTATACAGGTTGGAGCTTATTTTGTCCATCTGTTCAGAATATCCTGGTCATCAGTGAGGCACTTCCCATTTTTTGTCTTGTATTATTGAGCTTCTTCCCTGTTTTGTGACAGTCAGGTCTTTCACCAGTTGATATGCTTTCTTGCTGTTGATTTTTTAAATATTTTTTTCAATGTTCTAGCACTGTTCACCAATCAATTTCTCTTTTGATTCTGTCACGGACTTCCTGGTTCTTTTGCTGAGTGCCCTTTAAAAAATATTGTTCTGCTCTTTTTTTCTTTTTTCACCATGGCCTACTCTTACGAAAAGCGGAACAGGTTTTAACGAGTGCGGAAGATGTTCTGCGTGCGTTCACACTCGAGGCCTCGGATTATAGTCTCATCCGAAGGACTTTTGGGGAGAGTGGAGTCAGAACTCCTTAGGGTCGTAGATCCAGAGAAAGTTTATCAATATTAGGCCGCTGCGGGGCCACCAGCCAGAGGGGCTCTGCACTTCTGCTGGGCCACTTTGGTGGTGTTCAGTGGTGCCTGTTCTAAGCTAACACACGCAGGACACCACCTACTAAGCCCCATACTAACGACATTATTAGCTCAGCCACGGAGCCAGAATGAGCGAGACGCCCACCTTAGGTGGCTACCACAATAACGTCCTCCCAACGGCCTCTCAGTGTTGACTTGAACCTGAGCTTGAACCTAGGCCGTCAAATCACGAGGCTATCCCCTTTAGTGTGTGATGTAATTTGCTGAATTCATCACGGCTTATGACAAGCAGAAACTGGTATAATCTGTAACGTAACTTGCCCAAATTGTCAATGTGTATAACTTGTTAAAACTGACATCATCTGGAATAATAATGGCTGAAATGATCATACATACAGGCTGTAACGTAATTTGATGACATTGTCGTAGTGTAAAATTTCCTAGGACATGTATTGTTTGTAATGTAATCTACTAAAATGATCACACTTTTTGTCCTTTATACTTGCTGAAATTGGTGCAGCCCTTTACATAATAATTATATGTTGACGTTGTCACAGCATCTATCGTGTTTTGACTTAGTTTGTCTATATAACTGTGTCTTGCAGATTTGGGGCTACTTTAAGGTATGACACTGCACAAGTTTTCACCTACATGTCATCATCACAGTATATCATTTTGTCTTTTTTATCAGACACTTGTTGCCTGTTCCGTATTTGTTGCGGACAAAACCGACCCTTCGATATCAAAATAATGGACAACCTCAAGATTGAAATCATTCATCTGGACAGGCCGCTTAGATGTGACTGCTGTTTATGGTTCTGCTGTCTGCAGGTCGGTCAGATCATTATATGAATCACTATATTGCATTTCATTATATTGCATGTGTTGTATTGTGTTGTATTTTTTCGTGTTGTGTTGTGTTGCATTTCATTGTATTGTATTGTATTGTATGTGTTGTGTTGTGTTTTGTTGTGTAGTAGTGTGTTGCATTGCGTTACGTTACGTTGCGTTGCGTTGAATTGCATTGCATTGTGGTGCGCTGTATTGTATTGCACTGTATTGTGTTGTATTATATTGTGTTTTATTGCATTGTATTGTACTGTATTGTATATCGCTTTTAGTCAACAGAGGGCTTCTCTGCGGGAAATTCGGGCTCTCTCCCTGGGGAGAGAGAGCGTAGCTCCACAGAAGCAGTCGCACCTCCTATTTCAAAAAAGAAATTTTCGTGTCTGCATAAACTGTTGATCACAACCGGGGGGGGGGGGGGGGGGGGGGGGGGGGGGGGGGGGGGGGGGGGGGGCGTGCTGGGGTCGGAGATGTTTCTCTGCTCAGTCATTCAATCATGAAGTCTTTCCCCCCTCGTGTCTACAGAAACTAGTGGTAGAGGCCCCACCAGGCACGCCCATTGGTTCTGTACACCAGACCTGCCACATCCTAAACTTGCCCAGATATAACGTCAAGAACGCCGACGATGAGACAGTGCTCCAAATCAAGGGCCCTCTATGTTTGTGCAACTTCTGTGGGGATGTCGAGTTTGAGGTCAGTGCAACCTTGTCTTTTATCATCCTTGTTTAATCCTTGCAACATGTGTGGAGCTTTTGGCTAACTTAGTCATAATTATCAGTGGTTTGCCATTGCCTTCTGATAATAACCCTCTCCTGCTTGCGATGTACATTAATGTAGCCAGGTGCGGTAGATCTAGTACCGGGTGTGGTAGATCTAGTGTTGTGAGACTTAGCGCGATAGGGATTACCTCCCATATGTGTGTGTGTGTGTGTGTGTGTGTGTGTGTGTGTGTGTGTGTGTGTGTGTGTGTGTGTGTGTGTGCACGTGTGTGTGTGCATGTGTGTGTGTGTGTGGTGTGTGTGTGTGTGTGTGTGTGTGTGTGTGTGTGTGTGTGTGTGTGTGTGTGTGAGCGAATGTGAGAGATTTTGTTAATAATAGTTTGTATGCTAGATGTAGTGTGCTAAACTTAGCGGACAGGAGAGTTGATTAGATTATAGTCCATGCAATCTTGTCGCAGCGTAGTATTACTATTTCCGGACTCACCAATAAATTGTGAGACACTTTGTATTTTTAAATAGGTATAGTTAAGTTAGTGTTTTTGTCTTCATCCCCACATTGGTCGTCACCCATACCGGAATGCTGAGGAACGAATAGAGAATGACCAGCCAGCTACCGTCTTCCCCTGAGTCTTCTGTTGCCTAGTTGCTACAAATCGTTGCTTGAGATTCGTTGATTGAGAATTGTTGTTCCACTCTTTCCCTAACCTGCCTTATTCCTTACCTCTCGGTACCATCACATTAATGGTACAGCCACCCCTCAGAATATAAAAATCGATGAAGTAGTTCTGGAATACGTTCAACATTTCAAATATTCAGCCCCCGTAAAAGAGATTAATGGCTTCGGTTTACAATACGTCAAGGCAACAATCGGTATGGCCAAGCAAAAGATGATTCAATCAAACAACATTTGGAAAGACAGAAGCAGAACTAGACAGCTCAAAATTAGAACTGTCAGAACATTTCATCTGGCCTGTATTGATCTATGGGTCAGAAGCCTGGACAGTACAAACATCGGAAAGGAGCCAAAAACAATGCTGCCGAGATTTGCTTCTACAGGCAACATCTAAGAGTCAAATAATCAAAACCTCTTTCAATTTTAAGTAGCTTTATCATTGCAAAATGTGAGAAACTAAAGAATTGCGACTAGGCGCACCGATACGCTTTGCCACAATCTGGAGCTAAAGTCAAACAGCTGAACAAAATGTCAGTAAAGCATTGCAAGTTTTGTCCTTCTATTTTCAGAACTACTTAGTGCCAGTGCAATCAGTATGTCTTTTTTTTTTAAATACATAATTACTTTTTCACAGCAAAATGTTATTTACTTAAGAGCTGTGACAAAGCACATCAACGCGCTTTATCACAATCTGGACCCCGAGACACATTCCCTCACAAAATAAGAGCAGAGCATGCAAAGCTGCTTTTCCCCTTTTAATAAGATAACATAATTGCTACCATTAAACTCGGGTCTGCTTTTGATCCTAAGTAGCTTTTTAACTGCAAAATGTGAGACACTATAAAGAGTTGTAACAAAGCAAGTCAATGCACTCTGTCGTAATTTGCATCTAGAACTTAAGTCAAACAGCTGAATACAGTAACAGCAGAGCATTCGAGTTGTAACAAAGCAAGTCAATGCACTCTGTCATAATTTGCATCTAGAACTTAAGTCAAACAGCTGAATACAGTAACAGCAGAGCATTCGAGTTGTAACAAAGCAAGTCAATGCACTTTGTCATAATTTGCATCTAGAACTTAAGTCAAACAGCTGAATACAGTAACAGCAGAGCATTCAATGTTTTTTCCTCTCTCATTTTTAACAAAGCAACTTATCTTTGCCATTGTAATCAGCTCAATTTTTCTTCAATACTCTGTGAGCGGTACCTTCAACACAAACAAGACCTCTCTGCTACGTATTAATTGATTTAAAGAAGGCATTCGACAGGGTATAGCATGCAGCTTTGTGGGCAACCATGAATTTGTACAGCATCAATGCAAACCTGACCAGAGTCATCAAAGACCTGTACAACAAGACCACCAGTGCAGTGTACTACAACAGCAACATTGGAGAGTGGTTCCAAACAACAGTTGGAGTAAGGCAGGGCTGTCTACTCTCATTCACTCTTTTCAACATCTTCCTTGAGAGAATCATGGCTGATGCACTGGAATACCATAAAGGATCAGCCAGCTTTGGTGGCAGAACAATCACAAACCTCTGCTTAGCAGATGACATTGACGGACTAGCAGGATCAGAACAAGAGCTTGCCAGCCTAACAGAACACCTGAACAATGCCTCTAAAACATATGGTATGGAAATCAGTGCAGAGAAGACCAAACTGATGACCAATAACGCCAAGGGCATCAGCACTGATATCAGGGTCTATGACCAGAAGCTGGAAACGGTTCAAAGCTTTAAGTATTTGGAAGCTGTTGTATCATACAAGGGGTCCGAACCAGAGGTAGTATGCAGAATTGCACAGACAATAACAGCACTGTCAAAACTGAACACCATCTGGAAAGATGGAAATATTTCACTCAACAAATCAGACTTATGCGCTCCCTTGTCATGTCCATATTCCTGTATGCCTGTGAATCATGGACCCTGACTGCTGATTTGAAGAGAAGAGACGAGATACTTCCAGAGACACCTTGGCATCTCTACAGATAACGCATAAGCAGCGAAGACGTGCATAACAGAATCCAGCAAACCATTGGTCCCTTCGAAAATCTTCTATCAATCGTAAATAAGCGTAAACTTAAATGATACGGGCATGTCACAAGATCAAAAGGACTTGCAAAAACAATACTGCAAGGCACTGTCCAAGGAGGGAGAAAAAGAGGCAGACCAAGGAAGAGATAGCAGAACAACAACAGTGATTAGACAGGCCTAGGACTCAACAAAGAGAGAGAGAGAGAAATGGAGAGAGAGAAATGGAGGGAACTGGTTGTCGAATCTTCAGGGGTGCCCCCACGGTCGCCAGACTAAGGGATAGATAGATATGATAGATAGATAGATAGAAATAGATAGATAGATAGATAGATAGATAGATAGATAGATAGATAGATAGATAGATGGGAGGCAGGCAGGCAGGCAGGCAGGCAGGCAGGCAGGCAGGCAGGCAGGCAGGCCAGGTTTATCATTGCAAAGTGTAAGGTACTGAAGAATTCTGACAATGCACTTGGAGGCCCAAGGGATATCTGTGCTCTGGATGAAACGCACCTGACTAGAAAGCAAGTTGGTTCTGAACAGTATGTGTCAATTGTGACATAGCGTGTCAAACCCCCCTCTCCACCCCCACCCCCCACCCCCACCCCACCTTTGTACCGCACTATAATCACACTTGAGATAAAGTGTATAATTGAGACATACCGCGTCATAACACCCTCTCCCTTTCCCAGCAGATGGGTTTCCTCTAGCGCACAGTCAAATCGGGATCTCCCGTTTTTCAGGTCCTCTCCAAAGACGGGGAGACTGAGGTGGGCAAGATCTCCAAGGCGTGGTCAGGGCTGGCCAAGGAAATCTTCACGGACGCCGACAACTTCGGAATTTCTTTCCCCATGGACATGGCTGTGGAGACCAAAGCCACGCTTCTTGGGGCCGTCTTCCTCATTGTGAGTTGGACCCCCCCCCCCCCCAGGGTTCTTCTGTTGCCGTCTGTGCCTTTGTGTGGAGGTTTTTATTTCAGTTATTTTATTTTATTTTATTTTATTTTATTTCTTTTCTTCTTTTTATACCGAGGATAATAGAATAAGCACTCGTGTGCTTTTTTTTCCTCCAGCTCCCGTGTATATGAGTTGTGTAAATATTGTCATTAATTTTGTTCCCACCGGCATACAATGGCCTACTCTTACGAAAAGCGGATCAGGATTTAACGTGTGCGAAAGATGTTCTGCGTGCGTTGGCACACGGGGCCTCGGTTTACAGTCTCACCCAAAGGACTTTTGGGGAGAGCGGAGTCAGCACTGATGTTAACTCCAGGAGAAAAATCCCCTCGACCGGGAATCGAACTCGGATCGTCAAATTGCCAGCGCAATGTTCTGACCACTAGGCTATCCAGGTGGGGGGGGGGGGGGAAGTCATTTCTCTACCTCGTCACTGTACTGCCTACCATGTATGCGTGGGCCTTGCATTTCGCCTGTGATGTGCTGTGAGTTTGTGAGCCTCTGTGTGTGTGTGTGTGTGTGTGTGTGTGTGTGTGTGTGTGTGTGTGTGTGTGTGTGTGTGTGTGTGTGTGTGTGTGGTAGATTGTCATGGATGAGACTATAAACCGAGGTTCCGTGTGTGAAACCCACGCAAAACTTCTTGTACACACGTTAAAACCTGCTCCACTTTATGAAAGGGTAGGCCATTTTGTGCTGTGGAAATGTATGCCAAAATTGAAAAAAACTGCATGCACACGGGGGACTGGACATCAAGAGAAAGCACACGAGTGCTTATTCCATTATCCCGGAACTAAAAAGAATACAATTAATTTATTTGTATATTTGCTGTGCTTGCTGCCCACAGGACTTCATGTACTTTGAGAATCCGAAGCAAGAATAAAACCTCTAAACACCCCTGAGGGAGCGAGCCCAAGCACTGCCTGCTATACTACCTATGTATGTATGTTTACTGACTGACGTCTGAATGTGTGTGGGTTTTTTCTATTCTTGTATATACCAGCTTTCCTCTACAATTAGTATTAAACTGGACAAAAGTGACTGACAGGGATTTAAACGTTTTTATTTCAGTTTTTGAGCGGTAGATTAGAGAATTGTAAAGACCAGAAAGCAAATGAGAAAAAGAGGTTGTGTGTAATAGTTGGCATCGACACAAGTGTATTGCATAACAATAGACAGCAAAGTTTGACAAAGGGACGTGTTTTTTTTTTAAAAAGGGGAACAAAACAACTCCCCCCTCCCCTCCTCCGCTAATAGATAGCTAGGGAAGGAACTAACTGAACAAATGAATACCGAAAACAAATCTGTTTTGAATCATTTCCTCCCCTTCCCCTTATCCCCAACTAATAGCTAACTAGCTGAAGAAAAGAAAACGGAAAACAGAAACAAAATACCCCCTCCCCTTTAACCACAACCACCAAATGAACAGCTAGCTAACTAACTAAAAGTATAGAAATACCGCAAAGGAACATCTTTGGAATCAACACCCCCCCAACCCCACCCCACCCCCACCCCAAATAAACAGCTAAAAAAAGAACCTAACTAACGAACGCACCAAACTACCGAAAACAAATCTCTTTTGAACATCGATTGAAGAAAAAAAGACTGCAAAATGATGTACTGTGGTTTGCATTTTTATGACCAGTTTGACTAAAGGTATCAGGGATTTAGTTCAGTTTAAGCAGGAACGTGGTAAGACGGTTAAGATGTTTACCTACCGAGAAGTAAATAGAGAGGCTCTGGGTTCGATTCCCAGCCTCTCCCTTTCTTCCTAGTTTGACGAAAAACTCGCATTGAATGTTAAAGTCCTACGGATGACACTATAAACGAAGGCCTCGTGTAGGAACGCACGCAGAACATATTGCACACACGTTAAAACCCGTTCTGCCTTTCGGAAGAGTAGGCCACCATGTACCAAGAGGATTGGATGACAATAAAAAAAAATTACAACAAAAAGACGCATGCACACAGCTGTCGTGTTTAGACACAATCCCCAAAGTCAGGATGTGGCTACCTAAATGATAGATTAAAAAAAAAAAGGTTATAAATATATAGGCTATATACGCAAAGTCTCAAAATTGGTGCACCTTGGAGCTCTAGCCGAGGAAGGAAAAAAACACATCCAAACCTCAGTTAATATCGTGGGGTCTTAGTTTTCTATCATGGTTTGAACTGTTTGCCTTTGTTGGTTTTAAATCATGATTTTCTCTCTCTCCTCTCTCTCTCTCTCTCTCTCTCTCCTCTCTCTCTCTCTCTCTCTCTCTCTCTCTCCTCTCCTCTCTCTCTCTCTCTCTCTCTCCTCCTCCTCTCTCTCTCTCTCTCTCTTTTCCTCTCTCCTCCTCTCTCTTCTCTTCTCTCTCTCTCTCTCTCTCTCTCTCTCCTCTCTCCTCCTCTCTCTCTCTCTCTCCTCTCTCCTCTCTCTCTCTCTCTCTCTCTCTCTCTCTCTCTCTCTCTCTCTCTCTCATCTCTCTCTCTCTCTCTCTCTCGTTTTTGTGTCATTGAAATTGTGTAGGGTTGTGTTTTATAATGTTTGAACAAATAAGAAATATAGCTGCTTCGTGTGTTTGATTATGATTTGTCCTTCAGGGATGATTAAAGTGTTTTTGACTTTGACTTGACTTGACTTTGACTTTGCTATGTTACCGTAGAATAATTTGAATTTGTAATCCAGAGTGTTATGCTGGATAAGACGTTATTTTGTAGGGGTATTGACTTGGAATAGAGTATATTGTGATTTTGCTTTGTGCCTGTATTTGTGAGTGTAGCTGGATAGTTGGTTACATAAATAACTAAGTACGTTTCTCATTTGCTTCGTTATATCTATATGCTGTATAATTCTTTGCTTGCTGTTTGTTTGCCCGTGAGTTTGTTGTTTTTTGTGGGGGTGGGTTTTTTTTTTTATGAGGACCTGGTGTAAAGAAGCTTCTGGTTTATCCTTATTTTAGCAATAAAACATTCTCCCTCTCGTCCTCGTTCTCTCTCTCTCCTCTCTCCTCTCTCTCTCTCTCTCTCTCTCCTCTCTCTCTCTCTCTCCTCTCTCTCTCTCTCTCTCTCTCTCTCTCTCTCTCTCTCTTCTGTGTCTCTCTCTCTCTCTCATTTGTTTGTTTGTTTGTTTGTTTGTTTGTGGGTGAAAGGGGAGGGTGGTTGTTGTCCTTTTAGGTTTTTCTTTTGTTTCTTTTCTTCTTTTCCTGTTGTGGGTTTTTTTTTAGGGGGGGGGGGGGGGGAAGCGGCCTTTTTGATTTTTGGTTGGCTGTGGCTGATGTTTATCTGTCTATTTAGTTGTTATTGATGTATTTGATTTGTTTAGTTGTTGGCTGTGGCTGGTGTTTATCTGTCTATTTAGTTGTTATTGATGTATTTGATTTGTTTAGTTGTCGGCTGTGGCTGATGTTTATCTGTCTATTTAGTTGTTATTGTTGTGTTTGATTTGTTTAGTTGTTGGCTGTGGCTGATGTTTATCTATTTAGTTGTTATTGTTGTATTTGATTTGTTTAGTTGTTGGCTGTGGCTGATGTTTATCTATTTAGTTGTTATTGTTGTATTTGATTTGTTTAGTTGTCGGCTGTGGCTGATGTTTATCTGTCTATTTAGTTGTTATTGACGTATTTGATTTGTTTAATTGTTGTTTGGGTCTGATGTTTTTATCTGTCTATTTAGTTAATATTCATGTATTTGATTTGTTTAGTTGTTGGATGTGGCTGATGTTTATCCGTCTGTATAGTTGTTATTGTTGTGTTTGATTTGTTTAGTTGTTG
>CM060331.1:32068720-32086220 GCA_030674155.1 Stramonita haemastoma | reverse complement strand
TCATAGATTTCTGTATTTCCATAACTCCTCTTTTTCCTCTGTTACAAACATCTACCAAGGCACTATTAATGCTCAGCTTTGTTGTGAAACCCATCCCCAAATATTTATATGAATTGGTAACCTTAATTTCTTCATTCCCATACATCCACTTTTCCCTAGAACCTAAGTACCCTCCCTTTCTAAACACCATTACATTAGTCTTTTCAAGATTGACAACCAAGTATAATCTATCTGCTTCTCTCTTAAGTCTGTTCAACTGATTTTGGAGACCAATAGCAGATTCAGATAATAAGATAACATCATCAGCAAACAATAATAGAAATATTTCAACAGTATCAGTCATTAGTTGAATGCCATGCTTTCCTGCTCTGGATACTTCAAGAGCCAATTCATTTATAAATAGAGAGAACAATAGGGGACTGAGTAAACAACCTTGTTTTACTCCTTTTGGACAAGCAAAATAATCTGAATAATTACTCTTATCACGCACACATGCCAAAACAGAGTTATAAACACTTCGTACTGCCTTATACAATTTTCCACATACACCACATTTCCTCAATACTTCCCACAAATTGTTTCTATTGACTGAGTCAAACGCCTTTCTAAAATCTACAAAGGCAACATAAAGTTTAGTGTGTCGTTGCAAGAATTTTTGAACAATGGCAAAAAGCGTAAAAATATGGTCAACTGTAGAATAGCCTGCTCTAAAGCCTGCTTGTTGTTCAATTATTTTATCTTCTTCCATAGCCCATCTAGAAAGCCTTTTGGTTAAAATATCTGTGTATATCTTGCTAACCACACTAGTTAAAGCTATTCCACGATAATTACCTGGTTGGTCTATATCCCCTTTCTTATAGATGGGTACAATCATAGATTTTGACCATTCCACAGGAAAAAGGCCAAAATCAAAGAGTTTATTGAAATAGGCAACAAGAAAATCAATGACCTCATTACCAGCATGTTTCAACATTTCGCTGACAATCTTGTCAGGACCTGCACTCTTTCCAGACTTGAGTTTACCAATGCTGGCTACAACCTCTTGTCTAGAAATTGACTCATTACAGGTTGCCATGGAAATATCTGATAAGTCACCCTCTTCAATTTCAACACTTTCTTCTTGCTGTGGTACATCATCTTCTCCATTAAACAGTGTAAAGAAATGGTCGTACCACTGATTAATGCTAATGTTATTGTAAATTACTCTTTTTCTGTTAACTGACCTAATAATTTGCCAAAACAATTTTGCATCATGAATTGATTCTTTAAGCTTTTTTAATCTTGATTCATCAAATTCATTTTTCTTCCTTTTTAACAAAAGTTTATATTGATTTCTTTCTGTTACATATGCTATCCTCTTTTCATCACACAACCTTTTTGATTGTTTAAATTTTCTTAATAACCCTCTCACTGTTCTTTTCTTTCGTTTACATTCATCATCAAACCAGTCATTTGTTCTTTTCCTATTACCTGTCGTTCTTACCATGCAAGCAGCTGCACTGTACAGTGATTCCATGAATATGTTCAAAGAGCTGTCAATATCAGTATTGATAGATATGACAGCCTGCTCTATCTTCTGTTTGAAGACTGCAGATTTTTGTTCCTCTACATAAGTGTGTAGACAGTCTTCAAACCAGATAAAACGATCCTCAGTGCTTGCATTGTCTACTTTCTGTGGACTGATGTCTTCCTCTGTTTTTTTTTCCATATGAATTCAACTGGCAGATGCCAAGAATCAATATGGTCACTGACATTAAGTTCACAGCAGTTGAGAGAAAGCATATCTTTTGACAAAATAACATAATCAATTACACTGCATCCATGTGGTGAAACATATG
Source organism: Stramonita haemastoma (assembly GCA_030674155.1). Lineage (NCBI taxonomy): Eukaryota > Metazoa > Mollusca > Gastropoda > Neogastropoda > Muricidae > Stramonita > Stramonita haemastoma. The sequence goes on along the minus strand of CM060331.1, from coordinate 32,084,382 downwards.
TGAAATCTCCACTAGAGACACTATCACAACAACCATTCAGTATGACACAATCAAACATGAAACATAAGTTTAACAGGGACTGGCCAAAGTTATTAACAGTGCTATCTTTTGAACTTCGCTGTAAAACATCGTTACCTAAAAAGTCATCAATATTATCATCATCATCGAAGCAAGATGCAAAGTTAACTACATCCTCCTGACATGGCTGTGCGCTCCCGGTTCTTGCATTCAGATCACCAAGGATCAGTAAATGCATGCTATTGTTTTGTAGAACTTGCATGAGGCTTTCTTCTAAGTTTACTATACCATCTTTAATCGCCATTGTGTCATACAACGGACCATTTTCTGGTACAACGTAACATGCCACCATCAGTACATCCTTGTCACAGTTAAACACAGACTTCTTAACCTTAACAGCTACAGTATTTTCACAAACAATATTAACTACTGAGATATAAGCTGACAAGGATTTCTGAATTAGCAAAAGAACACCACCTGAATTCCTGCCTAAACGAGACAACCTTTTAGCAGGAGCAGCAACTTTAACAAAATCATGAAAAATTCCACTATAATCAAATGAATCATCAATGAATGTTTCTGTCAAACAAACAACGTTAAAAGTAGAAACGTAATCAATGTAATCAATGAAAGCGGTATTATTTAATTTACTGTACAAATTTTCAACATTGTAAATAAGGAATTTCAAAGTCCCAAGATGGTCCAGCCTGTCCTATGGTGCGTTACGTGTTGACCGTCTGGGTCGCGCATTGTTGGCTGGGCACTTGTTGACAGGAGGGGAAGAACGAGGGGACCAGGAGTGGCGCAAACCCGTACCGGACTGACTGCCACGTGCAGAATTCCCTCTTACACCACGTTGACCACGTGCAGTTGGTGTCGTGTCACTCTGACTGTCCTGGTTCAAGTGAAGGGAGGAATCCCCCTCCCCGCTTTCCTCGTTCCGACCACGTGCTTTACGTGCTCTGTGGCTGTGGCTGCCCAACTTGGAACCAAGAGGGGAATCACCTCTTCCCCCTCCATCCTGTTGACCACGTGCACTGCTGACAAGGGTCATAATACAATAAACACACAAGAGAGAGAGAGAGAGAGAGAGAGAGAGAGAGAGAGAGAGAGAGAGAGAGAGAGAGAGAGAGAGATTAAATTCTTTTATTTAGAGGATAATGAATAAGCTCTCATGTGCTTTTTTACATCCAGTTCCCATCCTTGTCAGGGATAACATGAAATAATAATAAAAAGCAACCTTTAATTAAGCAAAAAACATCATGAAGGCAATATGAATATAAAAAAACAACATGAAGACAATAATAAAATAGCAAAAATCACATTCACACAGCACTGAAGTAAGCAATCAACAATCAAATGATGATTATGATAAAGAGACTCTAATAAGTAGGTAGCAAGCGAGAAAACCTAATGAGTTATGCAATTAAAAAATGAAACCCCACCACCATCTATCAAAAAATAAGTCCTATCAATCATAATATTTTGGCATGCGGTATGCGAAACTTAACCAATATTTTGAGTATTCTACCCCCCATCCTCCCCAACAAAAGCCACCAGAGAAAGAAAGAAAAATAGAAAGAAAGAAAGAAAGAAAGGAGGGAAGAAAGATATATATATATATATAAATATATATATATATATACATATATATATATATATATATATATATATATATATATATATAGAGAGAGAGAGAGAGAGAGAGAGAGAGAGAGAGAGAGAGAGAGAGAGAGAGAGAGAGAGAGAGAGAGAGAGAGAGTTTTCAAGGGCTACAAGTAAATATGTGCATACTATTGCCCTTGATATAAATCAAGATGATACAGATTTTTAATATCGAAGAAAAACTATACAGGGATATTATGTCACATTGCCTTGGATCACTAAAAAGAATATTACTTAGAAAATATTATCAAAGGATTGAGAAAGAGGAAGATAAACAGCCAGCCAGACAGACAGACAGGCTGACAGACTAGAATAAACAACAGAAGGACAGAGCAACAGAAACAAGGAAACAGCTGTTATACAATCTGCTGCATATTATGAAAAATATTTTCATTCATAAAAGAAATTGAAAAAAAAAAAGGTTGTACGTATGAACTGTAAGTCATTAACATTAACACGATAATAAATAAGAGAGAGGAGAGAGAGAGAGAGAGAGAGAGAGAGAGAGAGAGAGAGAGAGTAATGATGACACTAGTTTATTGTGGTATGCTTTCAAGCGCAGCCCGTTCACAAGGGGACAGCAGAGAGAGGACCGGGCACAAACACCTTCAGCTATCTAACCCCTCTGATAGAGAACACAGGGAATTTTTTTTAAAGGCTTATACCACAAATGCAAAAGGACCAAGTCATTGGCAGTCTGCACACCTATAAGATAATTATACAACGTATGCAAAAGGACCAAGTCATTGTCAGTCTGCACACCTATGTAGTGCAGCTAATATATACTACGAATGCAAAAGGACCAAGTGAATGGCAGTCTACATACCTATAATATATATGAAATATGCAAAAAGACCAAGTCATTGGCAGTCTACACACCTATAATATATATATAACGTATGCAAAAGGACCAAGTCATTGGCAGTCCACACACCTATAATATATATAACATATGCAAAAGGACCAAGTGTACACACCTATAATATATACCACGAATGCAAAAGGACCCAGTCATTGGCAGTGTACACACCTATGATATATACCACGAATGCAAAAGGACCAAAGTCATTGGCAGTCTGCACACCTATAATATATACTACGAATGCAAAAGGACCAAAGTCATTGGCAGTCTGCACACCTATAATATATACCACGAATGCAAAAGGACTAAAGTCATTGGCAGTCTGCACACCTATAATATATACCACGAATGCAAAAGGACCCAGTCATTGGCAGTCTGCACACCTATAATATATACCACGAATGCAAAAGGACTAAAGTCATTGGCAGTCTGCACACCTATAATATATACCACGAATGCAAAAGGACTAAAGTCATTGGCAGTCTGCACACCTATAATATATACCACGAATGCAAAAGGACCAAAGTCATTGGCAGTCTGCACACCTATAATATATACCACGAATGCAAAAGGACCAAAGTCATTGGCAGTCTGCACACCTATAATATATACCACGAATGCAAAAGGACCAGTCATTGGCAGTCTGCACACCTATAATATATACCACGAATGCAAAAGGACCCAGTCATTGGCAGTCTGCACACCTATAATATATACCACGAATGCAAAAGGACCAAAGTCATTGGCAGTCTGCACACCTATAATATATACCACGAATGCAAAAGGACCCAGTCATTGGCAGTCTGCACACCTATAATATATACCACGAATGCAAAAGGACCAAAGTCATTGGCAGTCTGCACACCTATAATATATACCACGAATGCAAAAGGACCAAAGTCATTGGCAGTCTGCACACCTATAATATATACCACGAATGCAAAAGGACCCAGTCATTGGCAGTCTGCACACCTATAATATATACCACGAATGCAAAAGGACCAAAGTCATTGGCAGTCTGCACACCTATGATATATACCACGAATGCAAAAGGACCAAAGTCATTGGCAGTCTGCACACCTATAATATATACCACGAATGCAAAAGGACTAAAGTCATTGGCAGTCTGCACACCTATAATATATACCACGAATGCAAAAGGACCCAGTCATTGGCAGTCTGCACACCTCTAATATATACCACGAATGCAAAAGGACCCAGTCATTGGCAGTCTGCACACCTATAATATATACCACGAATGCAAAAGGACCCAGTCATTGGCAGTCTGCACACCTATAATATATACCACGAATGCAAAAGGACCCAGTCATTGGCAGTCTGCACACCTATAATAGGGCCAAGTCATTGGCAGTCTGCACACATTATGTTGTGCATCTAACACATAATACAAATCTGCTTCCGTTAATTTGAAAATTTTAATGTTATTCAATTGATATCACACACACACACACACACACATGCACGCACGCACGCACGCACACACACACGCACACACACACTCACAAACATACACACGTGTGCGCACGTGCGTGTGCACGTTTACACACCCACAAAAGTATGTATGTAAACACACACACACACACACACACATACACACACACACACACACACACACACACACACACTGCAGGTGAAAACACACACTTTCATCAGTCACACAAACAGGTGCTTTTCTTCTGCATTCCCCTTATCCGTCTCCTTCCCAACAGTGAAAAGACGTTGAATCATAAGAACAACGAACAAATGCAAAAGGAGCAAGTCATTGGCAAGCCTACACCCACATGTACAGTGTTGTGAGGTCTTAAAAATCTACACTTGTCGCACCATTTATGATAGAATCAGATTTTAGATGTTTGTCCTGATATTGGACTTTGTTTCAAGCTTAACGGCTATGCAGGTTGATGACTTTTGTTACCTGCTGTGAGTGGAGATTTGCACCCATTAGCTTGCCATCAACTAATGACTTCAAGAAGTTTGAAATCCGGTCAAGCTATAACAGCAAAAACAATAGACCAGCAGTACCAATAAAGTCACCACAATGCTCAAAGAAATCAACTGTATTAGGTTCATTGGCCTAGCCGAAGAAATGGGACGGCTGTTCTCCAACTTCAACTGGTTAGAGCTCGATTTCCTTCTGTTTTATATACATCTGGCTTATACATCTGAACACACATGATAATAGCGTTTTTCATTGCAGCCTTCTCCCCCCCCCCCCACCCCCCCACACCCAAATAACCCACCAAAAATGGTTTTAGGAAACTAGTTACTCATTTCCCGTGTGTGTGATTTTAAGTTTGTTAGGTTTGAGTTTTAAAAAAACTGTTTGTCAAACACAACCTCACACTTCATTTTTATCTGCTAGCCCCCAAACAACAATAACATGGTGCCATCGATATAGGAACACAAACAATCCTCAGATATTGATAATTTCCAACTGTTTCATCATTATCTGGCATCAGTCAGTGAGTTTCCTGAGGACAGTAGCATACTTTATATCTTGCATATGTTTTGAAAAGAGCCAAACAATTTCCTAGTAGTACTGTATAGACGATGCTACTTCACTCGGAAGCTAACTGTGGAGTTGGGCCCGACAAGATACAGGAAGTGCGCGCTGTTGGAGTTACTGTTCCCGATGCCAAGTATGGTTCTCCAGCATTGCTCCAATAAAACAGGAAAAACGACTTGATCTGTCTAGATTTGTCTGTCTGCATTCAGACAAAAAACAACTTTCAGAACAGGATGCATGGACAGAAAAAAAGTCCCTCCTGTCCAGGAAATGTTTTCTGTTATACCATCAAGGAACGGCATAGCTCAGTAGAAAGTGAGTAGTGAGGAGAGAAAGACTGGTATCAAGTTTGATATCAAATCAAAACCATAGCCGCTTCACAACTGTTAGCAATATAGGAAACAACACACACACACAAACACACACACACACACACACACAAACACACACACACACACACATTATGACGACGACGACGACAACCAAGGACAGAGAGAGAGAGAGAAGGGGGGGGGGGGGAGGATTGATGAAAGGGAGTGTGACAACTCTGGCGTTCATATAGATAGATCAAAGCCGTCATGTGTTATGTCTTTGCATATCTGGTTTTTTTTTTTCAAAATGCACTATTCACACAGAAACAAAGACTGTACCATTATGATCAATAAAGCATGCATCGCAGAGCCGAATGTGAAAAGAGATTATGAAGTAGTGGAGAGAAATTAATGAAGCAACAGATACGATAGGAATCCCCTGTGACTATCAGGGGTGGATCAGCTGCCCTTACTATACTGGTTAGTTTGCTGAGTTGATTGAATCGCTGCCATCATACTGGCATGTTGTGTAGATTTGATGATAACGCCGAGACTGTTAGTCACATGCACATGTACAGCTGTGGGGTTTTTCCATACACACCAGCCTACGCACCCTGTTTGCAAAGGCATACGATACGCAAAGCCGGCCTCTTTGGCAGGAATTGCTAAGTTTTGCTTTTGGCGAACATCTTCTGATGCCGCTTCTCGTTCATGGGCACACTCCGTTTATAATGAATGTAACTAGTCTTTGCTGTTTGTTAGTTAATTTTACTGTGAATGGTCTGATGAAACGCAACAAGAAGAACAACAAAAACAAGAACAACAACAACACACACACACACACACACACACACACATATATATATATATATATATATATATATATATATATATATATATATATATATATTATGTATGTATGTATATATATATATATATATATATATATATATATATATATATAATATATATATATATATATATATATATATATATGTATGTATGTATCTGTATCTGTGTGTGTAGTCATTATCATCATTATTTTGCATGCATGGACCCTGCTTGCTGCACGCAACTCCATGGAGATTTATGTAATAATAAAAAAAACCTCCGAGACTAGATAGAGTACTCCAAGTGATTTGACAGGATGAAATAGAAATGATAAAAAAGATATAAAAATTCAAATCTATTACTCCTGTTTAACTCATACCACAAAACATGTTTTGTGTTAACCAAAAAAAAATATCGATTTATGACTTTGGCCATGTTGAGACCATACCATCCACTATGCGTTGTAATAATGAAAAAGACAATACTTATCAGATTCACAACATTAATCCTGTTTATCACATACCACCAGCATGGTTTGTGTTAATAAAAAAGACTATTAAGATTCACAACATTAATCCTGTTGATCTTGTACTACAAGCCATGGTTAGTGTCAATAAAAAGACAATTAAAATATCCACAACATTAGTCCTGTTGTTCCTCACACCACCAACCACAGTTTGCGTTCCTTGTTCACATTTGACTATGCACATCAAAGCAGAGTAGATTTTTTTTATGATAATGACTAAATCTGTGAATGACTTTGCATACAATGACTGGTTCAAAGTAAACATACGTCTGACTGCAGGGATTTAATGCAAATATAAAATGTGGTGTTGTGTGTGTGTTGTGTGTGTGTGTGTGTGTGTGTGTGTGTGTGTGTGTGTGTGTGTGTGTGTGTGTGTGTGTTTAAATGAACACTGCACATTGTCAATCAGCAAAACACAGTCCAAGGGTACACTAAAAATGTATGTGAACGACTATGGAAGAGTACGTAGATGAACATGTGCTTATAAGAATGTGTGTGTGTGCTTGTGTGTGTTTTGTGCAGACGCACATGCGCGCCCTTAGCGTCTTTGCAGCACGCGCACAAGAACTCTGACATACATGTGCAAACTATATTCAATCAGTCAGTCTTTATGCTAAGCTGGTTGTCCCATTTCCTGAACTTTTTGTATTCCAATTAAAACATCGTTCTGAGTCAGTTTTCGAAACACTGACATACATTCACTGCAAGTTGGCTAATAGAGATGTGTTATCTGTTATTTCAAAAGTCTGATAGACTCAAGAGATTGTGAGAATCTTGTTATCAGCAATCTCCCCAATCATTTTTTGGGCGTTTTTTTCTCTCAGAAATTACTAGTAAACCACTCAAATGGAAACGCAACATATGTACTTGACAGACTAATTCAATACAACCATTGAACCAAATCAAATATAACATTGGTTTATTGTGTTCAAAACAAATAACCAGCCATGCAAGAATTGTGTAGTTCTTCCTTGTTTTCCTGGGGGATGGGGGGTAGGGAAGGGTAGGGAAGGTGATGGGATTTTATCATGTGCCTGGGGCTATACTTAAATTCCTAACCCTCAATGTCTACAGTCTCCAATAGGCCTAGTACACCGCACTTAAAGTGCTTTCTTTCTTCCTTCTAAATGAGTTGGGGGGTTTTCGCAGATATACGAAATAAACGCCATAGTTTTCTATTACGGAATGGGCTACCTGAAAAAAAACAGATCTGTCTGTCTGTCTGTCTGTCTGTCTGTCTGTCCGTCTCTCTCTCTCTCTCTCTCTCTCTCTCTCTCTCTCTCTCTCTCTCTCTCTCTCTCTCTCTCTCTCTCTCTCTCTCTCTCTCAGTGCTGACTCCACTCTCTCCAAAAGTCCTTCGGATGAGACTTTAAACCGAGGCCCCGTGTGCGAACGCACGCAAAACACCTTGCACACACGTTAAATCCTGTTCCGCTTTTCGTAAGAGTAGGCCATCGTGTGCCGGTGGGAACAGATGACATTACAAAACTGCATACACAGGGGACTGGATGAAAAAAGCACAAGAGTGCTTATTTCCCATTATCCTCGATTAAAAGAATAAATCAAATCAAATCAAATCTCTCTCTCTCTCTCTCTCTCTCTCTCTCTCTCTCTCTCTCTCTCTCTCTCTCTCTCTCTCTCTCTCTCTCTCTCTCTCTCTCTCTCTCTCTGTCTGTCTGTCTGTCTGTCTGTCTGTCTGTCTGTCTGTCTGTCTGATACATACACGCACGCACGCACAACTATATGCCTATGCACACGCACACACACGCGCGCGACGCGCGCGCACGCGCACACAAACATACATTTTGCTTGTCGGAGGCGCATGTACAACAGCGAGAATGAGGAGTATTGCCATAACTGTACAGATTTACTTCCCTTCCAACTTGTTGTACGTCATTATCTTAACAGAACTGAAACGTATGGAAGAATTTCAAACTGCGGTGTTATTTGCTCAATTTAACAATCTCTGTGCAAAAAGAACAAAACCAGCAAACATGATTCCAATTCCATACGTACATGAACTTGCATGGGGGTGGGGGTGGGGGCACGCAGAGCAGTGCCCTGGTAAGTCTGGCAGCTGGACAACACAACGCCCCCCAACATGGGCTGCAGTCCTGCCCGCTACAGGAGGCACAAGGGGGACGGATAGCCTAGTGGTAGAACATTGCGCTGGCTATTTCACGACCCGGGTTCGAGTCCGATCGAGGAAATTTTTCTCCTGGAGTTAACATCAGTGCTGACTCCACTCTCCCCAAAAGTCCTTCGGATGAGACTTTAAACCGAGGCCCCGTGTGCGAACGCACGCAGAACACCTTGCGCACACGTTAAATCATGTTCCACTTTTCGTAAGAGTAGGCCATCATGTGCCGGTGGGAACAGATGACATTTACAAAACTGCATACACACGGGGACTGGAGAAAAAAGCACAAGATTGCTTATCCCATTATCCTCGATATTAAAGAATAATCAAATCAAATAAAAAAACAACTCCGAATAAGGACCTGGCCTGACCCACTTTCACGGCAAAAGGGGGGGGGGGACCTGTAGTACACTATACTACTGCCCCTTGGCTGTCCCAGAGACTGAGTTGGTCATCTGGGGACCCCCAGAGAATTCATCATGATGGTGAGGAAGCTGCAGGTCAGATGCACTGCTAAACCACAGCTTGTTTCACCCTTTCTCCCCTAGTGGAGCCAGGGTCCTGACACTATAAACAGCAACTCCCCCCCCCCCCCCCCCGGGCGGTCGTTGGAGGGACGTTGTGGTGTCGCCACCATAAGTGGGTGACTCACTCAGTCTGCACTCGCGACTGAGCTGATACTGTCGTTAGTAGTGGGCTTAGTGGGTGGTGTCCTGCGTATGTTAACTCAGAACAGATCACCACGAACACCACCAAAGTGACCCAGCAGTAGTGCAGGGCCCCTCTGGCTGGTGGCCCCACGGCGACCTAACATTGATGAGCTCCCTGTGGACTTCCGACCCTGGGGATGAGACATGACAAACCTGGGTATGGCTGTGACGTGGAAGTTGAAACGAGCGGCGTAGGAACAGCAAAGACAGGAGCGTCACGGAAGATGAGGCAAGCAAAAAAAAAAGAAAAAAAACAGCCCCACCCCCCTGTCGGGAAGTTCTGTGCTCAGAATTCCCTCTTTTCTATCCTTGCCTTTAATTTTGTCTTGCCTCCATTCCTCCGGTCATCCCCTTCTTGTGTCTTTTTCTGCCTTCTTTGTCCATTCTTCTACATTTTATCCAGAAAGACATCAATGATAACAACTCTCTTCCACGCGGAAGTCGGATGTGGTGGGTCTGACTTGTCAGGCTCTTAACGGTAAAGCAACGCAGTTTTGCTGGTAACAGCAATGTTGTTGTCCGAGCGTTCAACAAAGAAGAGGAATAGGGTCATCCTGTCTTGAACAGAACTACATTTCAAACTAGGTCATAATTATGTCTAGACCAACGCGCTCCGTGTCTCCACACTGAGTGTTCAGACCAGGGAAGGGGAGCTGAGAATCGGGCATTTTCGTCTGGTATGAATTACATGTCACATCACTGTTACTACAGTCATGGTTAGTTCAAATATCATTTTCGTGTTATATATATATATATATATATATAAATATATTATTGATATGTAAATTAGAATATATCTAAATATAAATTCTAATTATATATAAATCTTGGGATTATATAATATATATATATTGGTTATAAATTAAATATATATATAATATAATTAATTAGCTACTATATATATATATATATATATATATATATATATATATATATATATATATATATAATATATAATAATTGGTTTATGTGGTTCTCCCACACAACGGTTGACCATGATGGTTGGCCAAGGGCGTTTGTCAAAAGAACAACCGAGGGCTGGCTCTGTTCTTGTTTTGACCTGTATTATACCACTGCATAATGCCGATCTCAGCGTTAACCATCAACGAGGAGGCAGGCCTGAACTGACCTCTGTGATCGGGGGTTTCATTTAATTCCATGCTGTTGGTAACTCCACTGACACCATAGGACATACCAGGGCTGTGACCTTACACCATTTCAGCAACGTCAATATCCACTCACCTAAACTGCAACATCAAACCATCTCATCCCCAATCGAAAAACAAAAAAAAAATAACATTAAATGATGAAATAATTTATGACTGTATCTGTTGATATAGTTCCAACTCTTACCTGTTCCTGCTTTCAATAGAAATCTCCATCTCCATCACCTTGCCTAAGCAAAAGTGTGTGTGTGTGTGTGTGTGTGTGAACCCAAAATATGTTAACTTTTTAAACAGTTGCATGCGTGTGGATGCTATTAATATAATCTCTTTGATCTGTTTGCTTAACAAGATTCAGCGCCATGCAAATTCCGTATCGTATCATTATTATCATCAGCATTATTGTTATTATCATTTTTGTTATTGTTATTATTTTCATCATTGTCATTGTTGTCATTAGTAGTAGTAGTAGTAGTAGTAGTATGTAGTAGTAGTAGTAGTAGCACAGCAGCAGTAGCTAGCTAGCACAGCTGTAAGTAGTAGTAGTAGTAGTTAGTCGTAGTCGTAGTCGTAGTAGTCGTAGTCGTAGTAGTAGTTGTATGTAGTCGTAGTAGTATGTGTATCGTAGTCGTAGTGTAGTAGTAGTAGTAGTAGTAGTAGTAGTAGTAGTAGTAGTAGTACTCGATCGATCGTAGTCTAGTCGTAGAATAGTATAGTAGTAGTATAGTAGTATAGTAGTAAATAATAGTGTAGTAGTATTGAGGATGACAGCCATTCAGCTTAACTCATCATCGCCAGGTTACAAACAAGCGTAAAAATACATAAACAATCCTTCAACATACATAAACAATACAGTAAAATGTCATATGGCAAAATAGCTGTAGAATGGACAATGACATTATGTGCCCATCCCAGTTTTTGTATTTTACGACCTGGTGCCATAAAAATAAAACAATACGGGGAAAAAGTATATAAAAAATACAATTTGAAAGATTTGCTCTAAAAAAAGGGCAATCAAATATAATGGACTGAAAAGGCAGAAAATAACCAAAGAGATCAGACAGGACTATTGAAATTTATAAAGTATTCTCTTATTTAATTTTTTGCAACAATATTCTAAGCATATTTTCTTTCTCCTTTTATCATTGTCTTTTGAGGGCAGCTTCAAAAGGCCACAGGAATATCAAATATTCCTTTGAATGCAATCGACACTTTTAAATTCTGAAAAGTGTCTTGCTGTAAGGTACCACAGCCAGTGAGTTTCAATCACCGCGGGGATCTTGACGAGGACTCATCCAGAAGCCGAAACTCGAGTCAGGTCAGGCCAAAGGTATGGTTCTTACTCAAAAATGCCTATAATGCTGCCACTGAAAGACATTATTCCCTAGAATTTATTTCTATTTCATTTTTCTTATATTGAATCTTTGATAAGTCATTTTCAAAATGAATGTAAAGTTGGTACCTGCACTTGTTTTTTCTCCACTACTTTTTCTCAATTACAGGAATATAGAAAGAGACAATGTCAAAGACAGGAGAGTGATGGAAAAGGGGACATTTTAGCACAGAACATTAAGGTGGTCACGCTATTTATACTGAAAAAGCCCTCCCCCCCCCCCCCCCCCTCCTGTATCCTCAAGGTCGATGGTACTGTACACATAGAAAGATTGGATTGGGTCAGGTGACAGACAGTTCTGGTATGGCCTCGATGGTCAGATGATGATAATATTATTGATGAAGAAGTCGTTGGCTGTGATGATGGTGATATGATGATGATACTACCTAAATGATGATGAATGATATGATGATGATGATGATACTTAAACGATCTTCTCCTAAGCTTAGGCTAATGCGTCTGCGTATTAATCATGCCAAAGTTATTTCCATCTTGGAACAAAGAAACTCAGTTTGGGTCACTTTAGTTCAAGTGTAGATGTGCCCTCTGCTTCTTTTTTTTTTTTTTTTTAAAATAATTTATACATTTCTGTTCTAAAGCGATTCGATCGTAATTGCGGTTGATCAGATCTACTATCGTGGCCTCTGGCACAAGACTTGTATGCAAATAAGAATCGATAAAAAGTGATGGTGACAGCTTGTAGAGGGCTTAGTGGCGAGTGAAAACTATAAAACTGGATAGTGGCCACCTACCACTTTGTCTCGGATTTCACGCCACACGGAGAGCTAGCTGGATCCTCGCCACTCTTTGACTAACTTTCACTACAAAGGTAAGTCTTTTTTTCTGTCACTGTTTTTTTTTTTTTATTACGAAGGTCTATGTTCTTTTCTTTGACTAACATGAATCACAGACGTAAGTCTATGTTTTTTCTGTCCTTTTTTTTTTATTATACGAAGGACTATGTTCTTTTCTTTAACTAACTGGAATCACATAGATAAGTCTACGTTTTTCTGTCACTAATTTTTTTTTTTTTTACAAGGGACTATGCTCTGTTCTTTGACTAACTTGAATCACAGAGCAAGTCTATGTTGTTGTTTTTTTGTCTCTGATATATATATATATATATACAAATATATATTATATATATATTATATATATATATATATATATATATATATATATATTATAAAGAACTATGTTCTTTTCTTGGACTAACTTGAATCACAGAGTGAAGTCTATGTTTTTTTTCTGTCTCTGATTTTTTTTTTATTACAGAGGTCTATGTTCTTTTCTTTGATTAACTTGAATCACAGAGGCAAGTCTATGTGTTTTTTTTTTTCTGTCTCTGATATATATATACTTTTTTATAAAGGACTATGTTCTTTTCTTTGACTAACATGAATCACAGACGTAAGTCATGTTTTTTTTCTGTCCTTTTTTTTAATTACAAGGACTATGTTCTTTCTTTAACTAACTGAATCACATAGATAAGTCTACGTTTTTTCTGTCACTGATTTTTTTTTTTAAAAGGGACTATGCTCTGTTCTTTGACTAACTTGAATCACAGAGGCAAGTCTATGTTGTTTTTTTTGTCTCTGATATATATATTATATATAATATATATATTATATATAACTATATATAATATATATATATTATATTATTATTATATATATTTATAAAGGACTATGCTCTTTTCTTGGACTAACTTGAATCACAGAGGTAAGTCTATGTTTTTTTCTCTGTCTCTGATTTTTTTTTATTACAAAGGACTAAGTTCTTCCTTGGACTAACTTGAATCACAGAGGTAAGTCTGTTTTTTTTCTGTCTCTGATTTTTTTTATTACAAAGGACTATGTTCCTTTCTTGGACTAACTTGAATCACAGAGGTAAGTCTGTTTTTTCTGTCAGCGATTTTTTTTTTTTTACGAAGGTTTGTGTTCCTTTCTTTGACTAACTTAAATCACAGAGGTAAGTCTATGTTTTTTTTTCTGTCATGTTTTTTTTAATTTTTATTACAAACGACTGTGTTCTTTCTTTGACTAACTTGAATCACAGAGGTAAGTCTCGCTATGTCTTCTTTTTTCTATAGAATGTTTATAGAATTGCTACAGCAGCTCAGTAGTGCTGTAATTATCAACGAGGTGATAGATGTCGGCGTGATTATGGGGACGGGATAGCCTAGTGGTCAGAACATTGCGCTGGCAATTTGACGACCCGAGTTCGATTCCCGTTGGAGGGGATTTTCCCCTGGAGTTCACATCAGTGCTGACTCCACTCTCCCCTAAAGTCTTTCGGAAGAGACTGTAAACCGAGATCCCGTGTGCGAACGCACGCAGAACATCTTGCGTACACGTTAAATCCTGTTCCGCTTTTCGTAAGAGTAGGCCATTGTGTGCCGGTGGGAACAGATGACAATATTTACACAGCTGCATACACACGGGGACTGGATGAAAAAAAAAGCACATGAGTGCTTATCCCATTATCCTCGATACAAAAGAATTATAAAAAAAAATGACGACGCCTATGTCTAGTTGGCATGGCTTTGAACAGTGGGATGGACTTAGGGCTTGCTATTCATGACGTCCTTATTTCACGTCAAAACTTTGTTTTGTTTGTTGGTGTGTATTTGTTTGTTTGTTTTCATTACCTGGTTGACTGTGTACTTTTCTTTGGCGTTAATTTGTTTGTTGTTTATTCGCTTTTTTTTCCCCCTTTCTTCATTTCGCTCATCTGGTAAAAAAAAAAAAAAGTGATTAAAGAAAGGAACATGTCTACCTGTCGTCATACTGGTGATGTCTTTTGAGCATGAAATAAACTTTTAAGCTTGTTGTTATTATACTGTTGATGTTAACTGTTCGTATTATGTATAAGGCTCTGTTCACAATAATGTGGTTAAACCAATGTGGACTCTTTTGTTGTTGAACAGGAAAGCAGAGACAGCTATCGTCACGATGATGGGAAAGGCGGGAAGGATTGTATTGTTGCTGGTGTGTGCAGTCAGCCTCTCTGAGCAACACCTGATCAAACTTCACAAAGGTAGGTAGGAAGGAGGAAGGGGCTTGCCTCCTCTTTGTCATCAATAATGGATATTCTCCTATCAGGTGTTCAAGGTGTAGAACTTAACACCACAAAAAAAAGAACAAACACACAGACAAAAAAAAATCAATTTTACAATCGGCATTTTGGCCTACAATCAAATACACAATGAAGTCTTCTTCAAATACACAATGAAGTCTTAGCAGTTTCAACCGTGATAAGGTCTCGATTAGAACTTATTCTACGCAGTTCAAGGTAGCAAAAGTGGCAGACGTTTGAAGTATGCTGCTGAAAGCTGAGAGTATTTTCAATGGTAACTCTGACTCATTCTTTTTCACAACATTATAACGAAGCAAAGAAAGTCCAACAAATGAATCATCTATGAAACAAACGTTGTCATTATTATCAATCCCTCCCACTATATAAGGACTCCATAAGGTTTTCCAATAAGACAGTTTATGAAATACCCTGTTCATC
>CM060331.1:32048720-32058720 GCA_030674155.1 Stramonita haemastoma | reverse complement strand
CATTCGTGATGATGTTCTCCCATCTCTTCCCTGGTATGCCTCTTTTTCTTCCTCCTTGGACAGTGCCTTGCAGTATTGATTTTGCAAGTCATTTCGATCTTGTGACATGCCCGTACCATTTAAGTTTACGTTTCTTTACGATTGATGGAAAGTTTTCGTAGGGACCAATGGTTTGATGGATTCTGTTATGCACGTCTTCGCTGCTTATGTGGTCTTTGTAGGAGATGCCAGGGAGTCTTCTGAAGCATCTCATCTCTACCGCCTGTACTCTCATCGCAAAAGGTGTATGCCATTCTAAATCTCTAATAAAGTTTTGAAGCTTTCTTGAAACATGGGGATTATAAAGCATACAATGCCGAATTTGAACCAACACAAACATGACATACACTCAACTGCATTTCATGAATATAAGTGAGAGCCAGTGGTATTGCTACTAGATCTAGTTGCCCTATAAAAACTGAGTGACCTTTACCAACATAAAATGAGAGTGAGAGAGTGAGAGAGAGAGAGAGAGACAAAGTATTTGCAAGGCAAGGCAAAGTATTTTATTCGAGGATAATAGATAAGCACTCGTGTGCTTTTTTACATCCAGTCCCCGCCCTTTTCAGGGATAATCAAGATGAAAAGATACTAAACAATAAAATTTTACGCAGTACCAAGCAACACACAAGAATAAGGACACTATATATGATAAGGTAATAAAAATGCACTCGATCAGAAGACAAAAATCAGAAGTCACAATAAAAAGATTTTGATTATGGAAGAACAGAAAAGTGTTAATAGGTAAAGAGCAAACAAGAGAACAAGATGAAATAAACAACTGAAAACATCAATCCACCACCATCTGTCAAAAGTTATACATGTGATATAAATCATACATTTGGATAAACGGGGGGAAACTTTTTTTTAACTAATATTGGAGGGGGGGGGGAGAGATACTGCCAATAAAAATATAAATAAAATCAACAATTATAATGATCCAAATACCAAAAGTAAGGAACCATACCAAGCATCAAACAACAGGCAAGAATTAACACAGAGATACAATATTAAGGTAATGTTATAAAAGTCACTGATTCAGAAACGAAAATGAGAAGTAAGAATCAATGATGATTTTGAGTTGAATAAAAAAAGCAAGAAAAACAAAGAACAAACAAAAACAAAACAAAACAAGAAAGGGCGCAATAATTAAAGAGTAAACATGAGAACATGATGAGGTTAAATGACTAAAAACATCAATCCACCACCATCTATCATCAAAATAAGTCCCATAAAACATAAGATTTTGATAAAGGGGGGAAAGAACAACAACAACAGGTAAGGAATACGACAGAGATACAATATTAAGGTAATGTTATGAAAAGGCACTCATTCAGAAACAAAATATGAAGTAAGAATCAATGATGATTTTGATTTGAATAAGAGAGAGAGAGAGAGAGAGAGAGAGAGAGAGAGAAGAGAGAGAGAGAGAGAGAGAGAGGAGAGAGAGAGAGAGAGGAGAGAGAGAGAGAGAGAGAGGACTGACACTGACACATTTGACACTGACACATTTTATTGCTTTAAAGCTGTACAAAGCTCATCAAGCATGCATCGCGAAAGATCGAATCAAACACGACGCGAAATGTTTGACATGGAAACCATAACAAACAATGTTTTTTTTTCTTTTTTTTATATATCGGAACTGACAATATTTGTCAGTGACTGTCATTTCATATGTACACATCAAGCAGCACACTGGTCCACGGTACACGGCCGTCATCACCCCAGGTAGAAGCAGATGAGGTCACGGAGCACCTGTAGTTTGCGCAGAGCACGTGCCTGTGTGTCGGGGTATGCAGTTCTGCCAGCACGCCTTCCCCTCCGTAGATTGTCCAGTTTCGCCACTTCCTCTGTCAGCATGTTCTTTCTCTCTTGTTTTACGTACCAAAACACACAGTCATTTTCTTCTTCTGTATGTGACTTGCATGAAAATTCCAACACCAAGTCATCTGACTCACAGAGTAACAGATCGTCATTCTCTGTGGTGTAAAGTATAACTTTTCTGAAAAACTTGTTTCGGTCTCTGTCTCTTAAACGACGTTGTACCGTTTTACTGGTCATGGTAGAGATGTAATCCTTCACCATACCAGCATTAAACCCATCTATTGTCTTCTCGATCTTGTTTTCCTCATTTGTTTCCAGTTCCTTCAGAGAGACACTGACGTCACAATCAGCTGCACACGGGGCATTTATTATGTTTTGCACGTGCAACACATCGGACACACCCCCTTCACTGTCTGACTGGTCTGTTTGTGTTGCTGTCAGGTGTGTAGGGCTGAGATTCGCCTGTGTGCATGGCGATTCAAACACATTTTCAAGCACATGCGACACATCTGGCATGAATCACCTGGTGTCTGGCCACTCACTTGATGTTGCTGCTGTTGATGTTGTTGTCGTCGTCGTTGATCTCGTTGTATCTGGCTTGGTGGTTTACGCCTAAAATAATGTGTCTGGCTGTTTCGGTTGAGCACTGGTTGAGCACTGGACTCGCCATGTTTGTTGTCACTGGGAGGGTTTGCTGGCTTGAGTCGTAACACGACAACAGTGCTGTGGTCTTCGCCACCACACACCTTCCAACTCGTTAGGGCATTGTCTGTTAGCAGGGCACTCAGCATTGTTTCTACAGTCGTTGGCAGTCCAATAACTGGCATGGTGCTGTTGTAAACGGGAAATTCACGGCAGCTTTTGCAAAATGCGCCTTGATGCTTCGCGTCCCTTCACGTGACCCGCGAGAGAGAGAGAGAGAGAGAGAGAGAGAGAGAGAGAGAGAGAGAGAGAGAGAGAGAGGAGAGAGAGAGAGAGAGAATGAACATTGAAATCGTTTAGTGTACATCGGCATTAGGCTACAATAGTTTCAGGGGCAAAAATAGAAAGATGCAAAAACTGAAATATAACTCTTTGTAAACTTGATAAGGCTTAGCCATGACACCTTGTTGTGTACTCAACACAATACATTATTGAATATGTATCTTCCGAAATCTTGACTACAGAATCAAAGGCTGACAAGAGAGAGAGAGAGAGAGAGAGAGAGAGAGAGAGAGAGAGAGAGAGAGAGAGAGAGAGAGAGAGAGAGAGAGAGAGAGAAAGGAGAGAAGAGAGAGACAGACAGACAGACAGACAGACAGACAGACAGACAGACAGACAGACAGACATGTGTGTGTGTGTGTGTGTGCGTGTGTGCACGCGCGCGCGCCGTGCGTGTGTGTGTATGTGTGTGTGTGTGTGTGTGTGTGTGTGTGTGTTGTGTGTGTGTGTGTGTGTGTGTGTTTTGTGTAAGAGCTATGTGGTGTGTGTGTTTCACAGCTCTCACTCAGTTCTGTTTTCTTCACATCCATCTATCCTGTAGTCTTGTCGACCGTTAGGGCACCACTGACGATTTTTCAACCAGCTTCCTCCACTCCTGGCCGTTCTCACCTTTCCGCTGTATGTCATTTCACCCAAGGCCAGTCCATTCCCTGATATTGTCTCCCCATCGTTTTCTCTGTCTGCCCCTTCATCCCCCTCCTTGTACTGTTCCCTGTAGGGCAGTCTTGGCCAGTCCACATGTTCGTGTGACGTGCCCCTACTACTTCAGCTTATGATTTTTTCATCGAAATCAGAAACTCTGGATTCGGTTTGACGGCATTTTTACTTCAGGATTCTACTTGCTTTTATTCATTTTTAAAATTTATTTTATTATTTATATCGAGGATAATGGGATAAGCACTCATGCAGTTTTTTTCATCCAGTCCCCGTGTGTATGCAGTTGTGTAAGTGTTGTCATCTGTTCCCACCGGCACATAATGGCCTACTCTTACGAAAAGCGGAACAGGATTTAACGTGTGCGAAAGATGTTCTGCGTGCGCTCGCACACGGGGCCTCGGTTTATAGTCTCATCCGAAAGGCTTTTGGGGGGAGAGTGGAGTCAGCTCTGATGTTAACTCCAGAGGAAAAATCCCCTCGACCGGGAATCGATCCCAGGTCGTCAAATTGCGAACGCAATGTTCTGACCACTAGGCTATATCCCGCCCCCAGCAGTCTGTGGAAGCATGACATCTCACGCTGCTGAATTTCAGGTGGTGCATCACAAAGCCTTCCTCATTGGCTGTGGGTACGCCTACTGCCCCAACACCCTCTATAAAAAGCACTACGTCTGCAATTATGGCGAAGGGTAAGAAGTCCTGACTTCAGGGTAACAATGCAGTAACTTCAGGGGTAAGAAGACACAACAGCAAGGGTAAGAATACAGCCGTGCATAACTGCAGGGTAAGAATACATAACTTCAGGGTAAGGTTACATGACTGCAAGAGTAAGAATACATAACTGCAGGGTAAGAATACATAGCTTCAGGGTAGAACTCAATGACTGCAGCGTAACAATCTGTCACTGCATGCAGGGTAAGAATCAATGACTACAGTGTCACTCCCCCTAGTGGGGTGATAGTATATGAAATCTGCCTTCATCTGCAACAACCAAACACAGCTGTCATTCCCTTATGAAGAGTGGCACAAGGCAAACAGCAGACTGACACAGACAATACAGAACTTTACCTCACTTGGACACACCGACAAAACAAACAACAGCTGACTCTCAACCTAATATGAAGAGTGGCACAAAGCTAGCAGCCTGTTTATATAGAAACACAGATGTCGTGTGTAACCCGAAGGTTCATAAAAAGTCATAAGCAAGCAACCAGTCAGAGGAGCTGGCTCCTGCCACAGGTCACTCCATCTTGTTTCCTCCAAGACACTCTGAGGACACCATGATAGCGTTGACATGCAGAGGAACTGCAGTGCAAAATGCATAACTGCAGAGTAAACAATCTGTGACTGCAGTGCAAAATATATAACTGCAGAGTAAACAATCTGTGACTGCAGTGCAAAGTGTATGACTGCAGAGTAAACATCTGTGATTGCAGTGCAAAATACAAAACTGCAGAGCACCAATCTGTGACTGAAGGGTAAAATACATGACTGTAGAGTAACAATCTGTGACTGCAGTGCAAAGTGTATGACTGCAGAGTAAACATCTGTGATTGCAGTGCAAATACAAACTGCAGAGCACCAATCTGTGACTGAAGGTAAAATACATGACTGTAGAGTAACAATCTGTGACTGCAGTGCAAATACAGAACTGCAGAGTAAACATCTGTGACTGCAGGTAACATACATAACTGCAGAGTAACAATCTGTGACTGCAGTGCAGAATGTAAACTGCAGAGTAAAAAATTGTAACTGCGATGCAAACTACATAACTGCAGAGTAGCAATATGTGACTTCAGTGCAAAATACATAACTGCAGAGTAACAATCTGTGACTGCAGTGCAAAATACATAACTGCAGAGTAACAATCTGTGACTGCAGTGCAAAATACGTAACTGCAAAGCAAACATATGTGACTATAGAGTAAAATACATAACTGCAGAGTAACAGTCTAAGACTGCAGGTTTTCTGGTACAGTATTTTGACAAGTATGTTCTGACATGGTATTGATACAGTATGTTTTGATACGGTATGTTGATGCAGTATGGTGATACGGTATGTTGATGCGGTATGGTGATATGGTATGTTGATACGGTATGTTGATGTGGTATGTTCTGATACAGTATGTTCTGATACAGTATGTTCTAATATGGTATGTTCTGATACAGTATGCTGATACAGTATGTTCTGATACAGTATTTTCAATACAGTATGTTCTGATACAGTATGTTCTGATACCGTATGTTCTGATACAGTAAGTTGACACGGTATGTTCTGGTACAGTATGTTCTGATGCAGTATGTTCTTATACAGTATGTTCTGATGCAGTATGTTCTTATACAGTATGTTCTGATACAGTATGTTCTGATGTGGCATGTTCTGATGGGGTATGTTCTTATATAGTATGTTCTGATACAGTATGTTCTGATTCAGTATGTTCTGATACAGTATGTTTTAATACAGTATGTTTTGATACAGTATGTTCCGATACAGTATTTCTGATACAGTATGTTCTGATACAGTATGTTCCGATACGGTATGTTCTTATACAGTATGTTCTGATACAGTATGTTCTGATACAGTCTGTTGATCTGATACGGTATACTCTGATCCGGTTTTGTGATGGTACGGTATTTTCTGATACGGTATTTTGATACGGTATGTTCTGATACAGTATGTTCTGATACGGTATGCTCTGATCCGGTTTTGTTCTGGTACGGTATTTTCTGATACGGTACATTGATATGGTATGTTCTGATAGGTATGTTCTGGTACCCTATGTCTCAAGCAAGCCCCCCGTCCTCCCCATCTCCCCTGTGACAATGGTGACAAAGCCCATGGAGCCCTCTGGGCAGTTAACAGGCATGTCACAATGCCACAGAATGCGTCATCCCCCTCCCCCTTCGCCCTTGGGGGCTACACTCCTTATGTCATAGATTACATTTTGTGACATAGGTGTTTCCTTCCAAATGCCCCAAACAAATCACACTCTTAATCAGTACAAGTTTAATATCGTGTACTACTTCAGAATTCTAAATGCTCCGCAAAACTGTGTCGATTTTTTGTCTTACGTTCAAATCTGTGACAAAGCACGTCGAAAACTCTTCAGTACCTCAGAGTTGCAGTGACAGTAGTGCTTAGTACAAAAATGGGCTAATTATGATGGCAGAAGATATGTTGTTTTTGTGAAAAACAAGAAAAAAACACTTTGTTTCGCTTTTATTTCTATTCACCTATTTGACTTTAACTCCAGATTGTTGCAAAGCTGTCAACGTGCTTTGTCATAACTCTCTCACATTTTACATGATGAGGGATGATGATGATGTTGTAAGCAAACATCATCATCATCATCATCATCATCATCATCATCATCATCATCATCATCATGCTTTAGAAGCGACAGAAGCAGAGGCCATATTTAATCATTTTAAATGTTGAAATGTATTTTCAGCCAGTCAAACGCACACATTCCGTACACAAACGGCACACGTTGTGCTGCTTGCCCCAACACGTGTAACAATGGGCTGTGTGGTAAGTCCTTCCGAAATGCGTGCACGCGCGCGCGCGCGCGCGGTGTGTGTGTGTGTGTGTGTGTGTGTGTGTGTGTGTGCATGCGTGCGTGCGTGCGTGCGTGTGTGCGTGCGTGCGTGCGTGCGTGCGTGCGTGTGTTGTGTGTATGTGTGTTGTGGTGTTACCAGTCAATAGCTAAGCCTGTGTATACTATAAATGCTCCATTCTACTCCAGACTATCATAGCTACGACATTGCCTGTGCCTGCGGTAATAGAAATGCATTTATTCGTGGGTTTCTCTTTGATGTTACACCCTTCCTCAATTCTTTCTCCTTTTAATCCTGCTTTCTTTCGTCTCCTGCTTATTTCCTTTTTTTTGATAGTTTCTTCTCTCTATCATTCTCTTAGAATTGCGCGTTCTTTTCCTCCTCTGTTGGTGACGTTTAAGAGAGTAGATCTTTCATGTGAGCACCCCGGAGTCGTTCAAAGCAAAAAGAAGACTAGAATTGCAGACAGCTCTGCAGCCTCGAAAAAGAAAGACAGGCATCACCCTACAAGGCAGACACACCACGTATGTAGAATCGAATACTTAAGGACTCTGTCCTGAAAAAAAAAAAAGTGCTCTCAGCACAAGTTACAGTGTGTGTGTAAATGTTGCAACAAGAACATTGTCCACTCTGTGATACTGGACAGAGAAGAGGTCAGTTGCTCTGCAGTTGTGGTGGTAAGGTAAAGGACTGGAGAGCTGGTGTACGCCTAACAGTGGACTTCTCCGCATATTAATTGGCGCAGCGGGTATGGAACGGTTTGCATAGAACTACTAAAGTGGCTCCGGCCACAACACGGCTTCCTTCATGCAAACAAGTCGGAGCGATTTTTTTCTTTCAAAATGCCTTTTGTATATTAACACTCAAGACACATCCGGAACGACGATCATTCTGTAACAACTAATGGTGCAGAAACTGGTGGTGACAATAGTGATGATGATGATGATGATGATGATGATGATGATGATGATGATGATGATGATGAGATGAGTGATGATGAAGGTGATGGTAGTGGTAGTGGTGGTGGTGGTGGTGTGACGATAGTGATTATGGTGATGGTGATGATAATGATGACAACAATGACGAAAATGATGATGGTGATGGTGATGGTGGTGGTGGTGACGTCAGTGATGATGATGATAATGATGGTGATGATGACTTGTGTGCAGACTGCAATGGGCTGGCGTGTCTGAACGGAGGTAAAATGGACCTCAGCACCTGTACCTGCCAGTGTATCTCCACCTACAAAGGAAACGACTGTGGGGAGTGTGAGTTAGGAGGAGGGGTAGCGGACCAGCTGAAGAGAGAGAGGGAGAGAGAGGGGCAGAGAGAAGGGGAGAGGGAGGGGGAGAGAAAGGGGAGAGAGAGGGGAGAGAGAGAGAGAGAGAGAGAGAGAGAGAGAGAGAGGAGAGGAGAGAAGAGAGAGAGGAGAGAGGAGAGAGAGAGAGAGAGAGAGAGAGTGGTTTGTTTTGCATTGTAGTATGTGTGTGCGTGTGTATGTGTATGTGTGCGCACGTGTTGTGTGTGTGTGGTGTGTGTGTGTGTGTGTGTGTGTGTGTGTGTGTGTGTGTGTGTTTTCTTAATTTTAACTCTTAAGTCACATAATTTTTTTTAGCCTAACAGGCAAGCAAAATGTTTAAAAGGATCACAAGATGACCTTCAATCAATCATTTGTATACCAACAGTTGCCCTCCATCTGTGCATTATACATTTTACTTTACATGTGCATTTAAGCACATTTGAAACAACCTACGGCAACAAGAGAGCTGTTCGTGGCATCATCTGTAGAATGAAAAGCACTCTGATAAGGAAACAAAAGTAAATGTGCAGACAAAAAAAAAAAAAAAAGTGTTGGTGGTGCTGCTCTTGTGGCGACTTGTTTCTCCCGAGCAAAGCAGCCAGAACTTCCTGCAAAAAGATCTGCCGTGACTGCGTTTGGAACATCAAACGTTACAATGCAATACAATACAATACAATACAATACAATACAATACAATACAATACATACAATACAATACAATACATACAATCAATACAATACAATACAGTACAGTACAGTACAGTCAGTACAGTACATACGTACAGTACAATACAGTACATACAGTACAGTACATACAATACAATACAGTACAGTACAATACAATACAATACAATACAATACAGTACAGTCCAGTACAGTACAGTACAGTGCAGTACAGTACATACAATACATACAATACATACAATACAATACATACAATACATACAGTACAGTACAGTCCAGTACAGTCCAGTACAGTACAATACAGTACAATACATACAATACATACAATACAGTACAATACAATACAATACAGTACATACATATACAGTACAGTACAGTACAATACAATACAGTACAATACAGTACAATACAGTACAATACAGTACAGTACAGTACAGTACAGTACAGTACAGTACATACATACAATACAATACAGTACAATACAGTACATACAGTACAATACAATACAATACAATACAATACAGTACAGTACATACAATACAATACAATACAATACAATACAATACAATACAGCACAATGTTTGGGGTGGATAGCTTCTATCCCAAGTGGCTTTAAGCTTTACAGTTGCAAATGATAAGCTCAGGGTCCATGCCCACAGACTGATCGAGGATGGTGGTGATGATGGTGGCGGTGATGATGATGATGACGATGATGACTGTGAAGATACTCCAGGTCAGCTGAGATGAGGAGCAAACCTGCCATTGTGCAACTCCCTTTAAGTAGAAGATGAGGTGTCCAAGTAAAAAGGCCACGCAAGTCATTGATGGATTCTAGGCATTCACTGACTGAAATCGGCTTACTGAATCGTGTACAGAAGAATTTTATTGCATTGCATTGTGTACCACTTTCAGTCAAAGCAGATTTCTCTGAAAAAATCGGCTGCTCTTTTCCTGGCGAG
>CM060331.1:32041220-32043720 GCA_030674155.1 Stramonita haemastoma | reverse complement strand
GGGAGGGCATGTTCATCAGGATTATCTCCAATCATTGGGGAGGGCGCTAATTTCTCTTCCCCCATAATAGATTTGAAATTATGCTAATTTAACTCTACCTTCCTAGCGTAAGCCTAGTTTAACTATAAAAGTATTTCACATCTATTTCTCGAACAGAGAAATCACACGAGATTTTAGCAACCAACAAGACACATGCAACATGCCTCATTCAGTAAAAAACAGGTCTGCAAGAAATTGAAGAAGCATTGTTCAATGAAGACTCACTATGTACAACACAGTCCAAACCAGATATGACACATTATTGTTTTGTAAGGTAGGTGTCCGAAACTGACTGCCCAAAGTTTGGAGTAACAGCTTTTTTGTAATAAGTACAAAAGGTTTGCTGACTACTCCAGCCCGCAGCCTTCATCACTGACCTAAGGGAGGCAGGCACCATGACTGGCAGCTGAACTAGCACTAGTGGCACGTGTACTGGGGATTTCAAATTTTGAAGCATCTATGCTCACCATTTCGAGTACCGTTTTCACCCAACGTGAAAAAGTTTTCCTGGAAGTAGGGTCATAAGGCTTAATAAAGCTGACACCAGTTCTGATCCTTTCTGGAGCTTCCATGACTGTGATCTATGGAGATGTTTCACCGAACACAGTTTATTATTGTTAGGAAATGACTCGTTTATTTGCTGGCTCCGTGTGGACACCTGGCTTTATATGCTTCTGTTTTCCAGATAAAAGAAACAACATATCTATCGGTAGTTCCAGAATGTTTTATACATGGTCTGAAGCTTTCTTTGAACAGCATAACTTAACCGATGAACATCAAAAGTACTCTGGTTTTTCCACACATGTTTAAACCCAATTGTGTAAAGGATATTTTTTACTGTATTGATCCATTTATCACATGTATTCGTCTGATACAAATAATCGTATACTATTCTAATATAAGAGTTTGGTTTTGATTATGTTAAATGAATCCAAAAGGATATTATCTGGCATATGATTTTAAGAGTCAGTGGAAATCTTCCTAATTCACCCAGAGTGGGTAGTACCAATGCTTTTTTTATGAACTCCCAGTATTTGTTTACAAAATTTTATATGAAAAGTTTCATACAGAAACTGATTTGATAAGCATGTCTTGAACAATTCATCAATATGAAATTCTGTCTCCCCATGAAAACAAAAAGGAAACCAAACTTCTTCTCCATAAGTTAAAACAGGAGTTATTAATGAGTCAAATAAACGCATTATTATAGTAGTCTTGAAATGTTGTCCATGAACTGCTCTTTTAAAGGCGTACAATGCTTTATTACTTTGGTTTACTAAATGTTCTTGTGTTGCTTGAAACTTACCATTCTGATGAAAGATGACACCTAGATATTTGTAAGTTTCTACTGTTTCAATTACATGCTCTCCACACTTAAAATGTATGGAAATTTTAGGTGGTGATCTCGTAAAGACTATTACCTTTGTTTTGGTTTTGTTTATCTTTAAGCCCCAGTTTGAACTGTATTCTTGAAGTTCATTTAATTTAGTTTGAAGACCGACTTTGGTTGTTGATAGTAATGCTAGGTCATCAGCATATAGTAAACAAGGAATTCTGAGTGAATTCTGTTCTCAGATGGGGAGGTCTTTAGGATCCGTCTATTGTCCAGATTCAGATTCGGATTCAGAATATTTACTGCCATTTAAGTCATGCAGACCCATTTGACACAACAAAACAAACAGGTTTAATTATCTTTCTGCCCAAATGATGTCCACTAAAAATATGTTGTATTATGCTTTTCTTTCTCTTTTCTCCAAACATTCATTCACATATCTGATCATATCTGCTTGATAGATATCAACTGTGATTATGTCGCTTACTTTATGTATATATTGTTTACATTCTTTGTCTGTGGTTTTGATCTTTAGTAACAAACTGTTTCTAAGTTCATCATATAAGACACATTCATCGAGTAAATGAAATTCGTCTTCTGTTTTGTTACAGTTTTTACATTTGTTGTCCTCTCTGGGCATATTTAGGTGCCTCCCTTTCTCTATCATTAAACTGTGATAACTTATGCGAAATGTATAAAACGTATTTTATGGGTTTTGTTTTCATAGTTTATTAAATATGGTTCAAATCTGTACACTTTGGTAGCAAAATCATAAAATTTTAACTTTGCACACTGTTTCTTCTGGTAGATCCGGAATGTTTTATACATGGCCTGAAGCTTTCTTTGAACAGCATAGCTTAACCGATGAACATCAAGAGTACTCTGGTTTTTCCACACATGTGCACGACATGGGCAAGCCAGTGCATTCGTCTGTTTCAGCAGTGTGTACATGCTGGTGCATGCAGCTCTTTCCAGGACAGTGTTATTTGGGACCTTGTTCTGCCAGGATGTGACGGAGGCAACGCGTGTGAAAAGCATCGAACTTTCGTTATTGCGGACACGCAAAGCCTAGAACTCACTGCCATACAGGAAGGTGCCTATGACACAGGCTCTGTGGATATCTGTGGA
>CM060331.1:32018720-32038720 GCA_030674155.1 Stramonita haemastoma | reverse complement strand
TGATGTTAGGAGTTTAAATACTACGTTAATTAGTTAAGAGTGCCATGATACCTACGCTTTCAGCACAAGAAACCAACGACTCTCCATGGCCCGATGGATTGAAAAAAAAGTCTTCTGAAGTCGGAGTACGGCTAGAGTCAGTAATCACACGCGCAGGCTTCTGGTACAGCGTGACCTCAGGGTCCCCCGGGGATTCCTTCTCAGGGGCGATGAGTCAGACAGAGTGCACAGTCAGGATACCCCCCCCCCACCACACACACACACACACACCCTCCCCCGCTCCGAGTGTTCAGCTGGAGAATGTGCAACAATAACCACTGGCAGCGAGTCAAATTGGGGAGGGGGGGGGGGGGCGTGTTTGTGTGTTTGTGTGTATGCCAACGTGCGTGCATGTATATGGGTGCGGCGGGTGCTTGTGCGTGCGTACATACGTGCTTAAATAATAGTGGTTATGTCTTTTCTAGTCAATGGTTTTAATAACATTGTGTCCCTATAGTGGGGGGTGTATTGTGCGTGCGTGCGTGCGTGCGTGCGTGGTGTGTGTGTTGTGTGTGAGTGTGTGTGTGTGTGTGTGGGTGGTGGTGTGGTGGGGTGTGGATGTGGGTGGGGGTGTGGATGTGCATGCACGCACGCCTACTAGTGTGCTTTGTGATATTTTTATTTGAAGGTATAATGTTTGAACAAATATGAAATGTAGCTATGTTGTATCTTTTGATTATGATTCGTATTAATATGCCTGTCAGTATTGCAATTGCCCTTCAGGGATGATTAAAAGTGTTTTTGACTTGACCTGACTTGACTATTGCCCGTAACCACCTCCACTCCCCCCCCCCCCCCCCCCCCACACACACACACCAGTAGTTCGGCGGTCTGAAAGTATCACACCGGCATAAAAAGCGAAACCTCCTCCCCTGTAGTGATGCCGTGGGGAGGGGTGGTGGGGGTGTCAGTGTAAATAGCATCCCCACATTCTGGACATTCTGTTTGAGAAAGTTCCTCTTTTCTATCACTCTCTTTGTTTCTCCTTTTAAAAAAAAATTCTCCCTGTCACCTCCTTCTTATCCAGTGTTAGCCTTCGTGGTCTTTTCTACTATCCTTTTTTTTCCTGAAAGAATTAGAAAATAACGATTGTATCTCATGCCAAAGTCGGATGTGCTCGGTCTGGCTTGTCAGGTGCTTAATCAACGGTAGTGACACATTTTCGCTCATATGAGAGACGACTGTCTGAGCGTGCGACGACGACGATGACGACGACAACGACAACGACAACGAAAGAAGAAGAAGAAGAAGAAGAAGAAGAAGAAGAAGAAGAAGAAGAAGAAGAAGAAGAAGAAGAAGAAGAATGAAGCAAAATGTTCGGATTCGACGTGTGTGGTGGTCCGATTCCCGTTTGTACCCGTCACTTTCCCCCATCCACTAGATCTTGAGTGGAGGTCTTAGTGCTAGTCTTTCAAATCAGATGATAAACCGAAGTCCTGTGTGCGTGTTGCCAAGAACCCACAGCAACAAGATATTTGTCGTTGGCGAAGTTCTGTAGAAAAAAGCCATTCTGATATAGAAACAAACACAGATGCAGACAGGAAAAGAAAAAATAAAGATAATGGGTGGCACTGTTCTTGTGGCGCCGCGCTTTCCCCGCCCGGGAAATGCAGCCCCAAATTTCATGCAGAGAAATCTGTCGTAATGCATGTTACAATACAATACAATACAAAAGTCATGCAATGTAATGAAATGCATACAATATAATACGTACAATATAATTGAATACAAGACAAGACAAGACAACACAGATGATACGATACACAAAATGCAATACAATACACAGAATACAATACAATAAATACAAAACAAAACAATGAACACAATACAGTACAATGCATACAATACAATACAGAACACACAATACATACAATACAATATAGAGCACACAATACATACAATGCCATACAGAACACAACACATACAATACAATACAGAACACACAATACAGATCATACAATACAGATCATACAATACAGAACACATAATACATACAATACAAAAAATACCGAACACACAATACATGCAATAAAATACAGAACACACAATGCAATACAATACAATGCAGAACATACAATACAATACACACAATACAACAAGAACACATAAAGAATACACACAATACAATACAGAACATACAATACAATACGATACAGAACACACAATACAATGCAATACAGAACACACAATACAATGCAATAAGAACACAATACAATGCAATACACATACAAGCAATACACAAACACATGACGCCGGTTTGTGACAGCTGAGTAGCACAAGACACACTGTCTGTGACCGCCCGCCTGATTGTACACATTGCTGTCTTTGTCTTGTCGTGTCTTGTGTTGTGCTGCTTTCTGCTGCATTGCAATGTTTTGTATTGATGGCATCGTGCTATATTGTACCGTTTTGTGTTGTACGTGCTATGTTCTTTTGTTCTGTATTGTATTGTTTTGTATTGTATTGAAATATTGTATTGGGTTGTGTTGGACTGTGTTCTCAAAACATAGAAAGGGCATTTTATACGTTATCTAACCTTGAAAACAGATGGGCATTTATCAACTTAGTTCGATTTTGCAAAATAAAGAGAAACCCCGTACCGAGTGAGGTTTTAAGTTCTGCAGATTGTGTGCATCTCATAAGTGCATGAATGTTAAGATTACTGCGTGTTAATGAGTGAATGTGTAGTGTGTGTATGTATCCAAGCGTGTGAGATATTCTGCACATCACTTCATGAAGTAGATTGATGGAATTCAGTGACCCTTGTTTGTTGAAGTGATAAATGAATGTTTGTCATTGTTGTGAGCAGATCAAAGTAAAGGACTCGGACAATGGCCCCTCACAGCTGACTCCATCTTGATGGAGATGTGTGCCAGCTTCAGGACAGCTAGCAGTGCCTGTTCTCCTCAGCATCCTCCTCTGTCACAGCCATACACACGCACATCTCTGCTGTCTGTCCTAGCAGTACTGTTGACAGCAGTCTGCTGCCCCTCTGCCTCTGTAGCTAGTCTGCCGCATGACTGTTGCTGCTTCTTCTCTCTGTGGCGTTTTTCCTGTTCAAGTTTTGGTTCGGTTTGTTGGCGTCTTTCTACTATAAGCGATACTAAGTAGTGTATAGGGTATAGTCCTGCGCTGAATTAATCCTTGAATGCTGTCTTTGACAGCTTTTCACTTGGAGTGCTTTCTCCTCCACCTGCCACTCCCGAATGTTTGATTATAATCATTTTTTTTATGAGGAAGAAGTTGTAAGTGGTTACCTGCGATGGTTTCCTCACCTACATTTTCTGTATTTTACATATATACATACACAGTTATAGACACATAGATATATCCACATATACATACATAGATGCATATATATATATATATATTATATATATATATATATATATATATATATATATATATATAATAATATATATATAATATGTATATATATAAACATATGTACATAGACACATAGATACATATAGAGACACATAGACAAAATATATACATACATCCATACGTAATCCATGCATACATAGACCATACATACATAGAACACAGATAAATACATAGATACATACACACATAGATGCAGACAGACATACATACATACTACATACATACATACATACATACATACATACATACATACATACATACATAGACACATAGATACAGGAATACATAGGTACATAGATAGATACAAACATACAGAGATGTATACATAGGTACCTACATACATATAGACATACATAGATTCATAGATACAGACATACATAGATTATTACATACATAGATACAGATATTCATACATAGATACATACACAGATACCTACATTATACAGACATTGATAATAGACACATACATATCTATAAACGTAGATACATAATTACACATTCACACACACACACACACACACACACACACACACCACACACACACACACACACACACACACACACACACACACACACACACACACACACACACACACAAATATATATATATATATATATATATATATATATATATATATATATATATATATATATATATATATACATATATGTGTATGTGCATTGTGTTAGAGGATAAACGATATCATGCTCTGTGTATGTTCTAGAATTGCTTTTGGTTTTTGTACAAAACAAATATCCAGTGTTAAAAAAGCAAAAAAGAAAGGAAAACTGAAAAGCTCTAGCAATCTGTTTACGCCTTGAACAGTCTGCCATTATCAAGCAACTGTGATGATACAATGAACTTGTTTAGTTATACAGCCAATAGTGACTGTCTCGTCAAGACATCCATTTCACTGCAAAATAGGTGATAATAAACTTTGATGACGAAGGGATGAAGGATTCTGAAGAGTTCAATAATGTGGTCGCTAGTTTCTGCCCTCCCACCTCCACACGCACTTAGACTATGGTTTGCATCGATCTATCAAAGAATGTCTCAGAATTAACAAAAGAGTGTGGAGAAATGCCCTGTGGGGTGTAGACGAATTTAACAGCAGATGCTAACACAGCGTACTGCATACACTTGTTTTACATGTTTTGGGAAAAAAAACGACTCTCTCTCTCTCTAAAAAAAAAAGCAGGTTGGTGTATTTAGTACAAACGAATGATACTAGTGACTGTCAACTCCCTTTTCGGTGATACATCAATGAACTCACATTGTGGGATATAGCAGACATCTGGGTACATTTTGGAAAGTTCGAGTGTAAACTGATTGTAACAATAATGAAGACGGGTTCTTATCTGTTATACGTAAGAATATAAAATATATTTTGCAGTATCTGTTGTTGTTGTTTTTTTTTAACAAAGGTGGTAAAATTTTTGCTGCCATTTTTTTCTCATAGAATATTCAGCATCATCTCTCGGTTTCTATTTTGTTTACCTTGCTCTGTTTTGTTTTGTGTGTTTGTATTTGTTTGGTTCATACTTTTTTTTATTCTTTAGAAATCAAAGATACTGTCTTTACGTATTTACATTAGAAAAGCAATGCATAGGTGTAGCAACTAATTTCAAGGCAGAATAAATCTTGCATAAAAAATTGGCTATGTTGTTCTGTGTTAATGAGTGTGTGTGTATCTCTGTGTGTGTATTTGTGTGTGTGTGCTTGTGTGAATGTGTGTGTAGTATGTGTGTTTGTTTAAGAGTGTGTGTGTGTATGAGAGAGAGAGAGAGAGAGAGAGAGAGAGAGAGAGAGGAGAGAGAGAGAGAGAGAGAGAGAGAGAGAGAGAGAGAGAGAGGGGAGAGAGAAATGATATTTTATTGAACATGAGCCTTGGGCACAATTCAAAACAAAGTGGGGGGTGAGTGAGTGGATGTACGTGATATAACAATTTGTCCCAAATTTCACAATAAAGCGACAATACACACTTGATACAACTCTTCTTTTACGCTGTAGGCTTTTTTCTATTGACTTAGTTTACATAAGTTCTGCCATGGTGTTTTATCTTCGAACAGCATGGAATAAAAATTTTTTGTGCTGCCCTGAACGAAATTACTATGTGCCTGAAGAAGAAAAGGCATAGGCACACGAAGAAGATCTTTCAGGTGACTGGTTCGCAAATCTGTATACAATGAACATTATATATATTTTGCTATTATATCCATATCTTCTCTATATCTTTTATCTTATACTCTTACTCTATATCTATATTATATATCTAATATCTATACTATATATATATATGAGATGATATTCAGCTTCAATAACGTTTTTGCACAAATAACAGTTCTTATCTTGACAGTAGTCGCTGTATCTAATAAGATATTATTTAAAGGAAGAACATTCATTTTAGCCTGTGACAGTGCAACTCTGAAACAATAAATATCGATACTATGAAGATACAATTCTTTTTCAAAAACAGTCTTAAAAGATCTATATGTTGCTACCTATTGCTCTCTCTCATGACACCTGACCACTCCTGAATAAACATGTCTATTAATCTTTGCTTGAGAACACTAAGGAATCCCTGAATATCACCAACGTCCTGTTGTAGCCAAGCAGTATTACACCCTGAATTACACAATTCCATTACACTTGCTACCCAACATTTTTTACTTTTTTGATCTCGAATTAATTGCATTTCTTAGGCCTGTCTAGGCAACCTTTCATGACTCATTTGAAGTGATTTTAACCAATATCTAACTTCACAAATTTATGAGTTTACGAATAAAGGATATCTGGCAACTTCACCATAAACCATTTCATTTGGTGTTTTAACATGAACTCACAGAAAACGTTTACAAGCCATCAGATGTATTTTTTCAACAAATTCTAAGCGATTTACCCCCACAGACTTCAGATGCATATAGCAATATTGGCTTAATTTTTGCATCAAAAACTTTGAAATAAACCAGGCAGGACATATCCTTGTGTTTTTTTTTAGAAGCTCTTATTAAACTGATTAGTGCTTTTTTCCATTTTACACACACATGTTTCGTACCCAGCATATGACAAAGCTTTGGTGTAAAAACATACCCCATATAACATATTTATTTACAACTTCTAACTTTTTATCTCCAAAAAAAACATTCTTCATCCTTCCCCAAAACCCCTTCTTTCCTAAAGACCATAACTTTTGTTTTATCTGCATTGATTTTTTGTTTCATATCTTCACAAAAATGTTGGAGAATATTCAACTGATTCTGCAGGCCTACAGGAGTAGAAGACAACAAAACAACATCGTCTGCGAAAAGCAAAATGAACAATCTACACCTGGTATCAGTTGTGCACCATGTCTTCCCTTCTCAGACATATGACTTGTTAGTTGATTAATAAACATTCCAAACAAAGTAGGACTCAAGACACACCCTTGTCGAACCCCTAAAAGGCAGTAAAAAAAACCCTGAATATTCGTTATTGGATATAACACATGACATCAAACTACTATACATTGCATGCAGGGCACAGAAAAAAATTCCTCTAACACCTTGGTTTCTAATCAGTTGTAGTAGCTTTTGATGTCTTACTGAATCAAAAGCTTTCTTGAAATCGACAAAAGTAACAAACAGATTTTTTTTATTCCGCTGAGAGAAGCATTTTTGAATAATAGTGAAACTTGAAACTCGAAATTTTAATGAGGGTAATTGGATAGGCCAGAGCTTCTTTACACCAGGCCCTCATAGGGAAAAAAATGAAACAAATATGAATAAATCAATAAATTAATAGTAAAATGAAAGTAAGATAGCAAAGAAATCAATCATTCATATTACCATTCAATTATTGAGAATCAGGAAATCATTGAAAAATGACATAAGTTAGCGAATCAAATAAATAAACAAGACCAGTCAAACACGAAAAAGTCCCCTCCCATAAACAATTCTTCCCCAAAAGTCAAGACATAACACCCATCCACCCACACCCACAAGCATGAACACACACACACACACACACACACACACACACACACACACACACACACACACACACACACACACACACACACACACACACACACACACACAATCATGGAGGACGGGATAGCCTAGTGGTCAGAACATTGCGCTCGCAATTTGACGACCCGGTTTGATTCCCGTTTGAGGAATTTATTAACCTTCGCGCACATTGCATGGAATTAGAATGCAGAAAGAAAGAAAAATAGGAAAGAGAAAACTTCTGGTCTTCAAGAGTGGTGAAGACTGCTTGTTGGTGTTCTTGATGACCAGGAGTTTTCTCTTTCCTATTTAATAAGTGAGTACTCCACGTTGTTTACTAGGCCAGTGTGGTCACGATTGAGAGCACAGCGTACATCAATCAGTACCTGATCAATAATTTGCTTGCTGCCCCATTATCTCCCGCAATACCACCCACGTTTGTGGGCCTGATAGGTGAGTAGACACCATCACCATTCTGCCGGCAACTGCACCACTTAGGGTCTGATGTCTCGTCCTGTTAGGTTTCATTGAGGGTCTGATGGAGATTGCTGGCAGGAGATCTTGTTTGCTGCCAGCCTTGCTTTGTGTAGATAGCAGGACACTGGATGCATCAGTGGGGGGCGTTGGAACAATGATCATCCCTGAAAGGAAATAGACCCTTGAAATACACACGTAGAAATGAATGGTCTGCCAGTAGGCATCCATCAGTCTCGGAAGACAATGGAGTTGCACTCTCATCTTTAGAGCGCAAAGCCTGGGTAAGTAAGTATGGAGGGCAAGCTGTTACCCATGCAGCAGACCACCCCTCTCCACGCCACTGGAATGGTCCGTTGGAAAGGCAATCGCCAATACGAATGGTTCCAGTACCATCGCAGAAGCCGTTAGAACGTTGCCATATACAGCCCCGAACAGCCCTGGGGACTCCAACTCCACGATTTTTCCTATGGGATGGTGTCTAAACACGACACCTGTGTGCATGCTGTTTTTTTTGTTTGTTTTAATTTTGTATCGACTCCTAGTGGGCAACATTGCGCTCCTTTGAACGACGGGTTTTATTCGTTTGAGGCAGATTTTTACCTTTTGCCACACTTGGCATGGAAATTAGAATGCTAGAAAGAACAGATCGGAAATAAAAATTCTGGTCTTCACGAGTTGCTAGCCTATGTTTGTTCTTTGACCAGATTTTCTCTTCTCTTTTAATAGTGAGTCTCCCTCGTCTTCTACTAGCCAGTCTGTCTCGATTGAGCTCCGCGTACATTTTAATCAGTACTCATGATCAAGCTTTTGGCAGATGCCACATTATTTCCCAGCGAAAACCCCCGACGTTTGTGGGTCGTAATTGTGAGTAGCAATATTCTGACTCGGCTAACCTGCACCACTTAGGGTTGATGTGTGTCTGTGTAGTGTTTCAGTTGAGGGTCTGATGGAGATGTGCTGGGGGTGTGATTTGTGTGTGTACAGTGTGCTTGTGTGTGTGTGGTGGTGTGTGGGGGGCGTTGGTGTATTGAAGGATAATAGATTTGAAATACGAATGTGGAATTGATGGTCTTGGTTGTTTATCATTTGTTCTCTGTTGACCTATCTACTACGCTTTTCTTTTTCCATATCCAAAATGCTGTGGTAAGTTTTGTATGAGAGGCATTGTTACCATCAGCAACAGTCGTCCTTTCATGGATGGTCCGTTGGTAGCTGCCAATACATGTTTAGTACCATGTTCAGAAGCCTTGAGTTGCCATTCCCCGAACAGCCCTGGGGACTGAAAAACACACGATTTTTCTTTTATGGTGCGAAAAGAACTTGTGCATGCTGTTTTTTGTTTTGTTTTTGTCTCCGTCCTACGGCACCTGGCTGCTCTCTGATAGGCGAACGGTTTTCTCTGCGCATCTTCTCTGTTGTACACGTGCTCTTTAAGTCTCATCCGATGTCTGTATAGATCGTTGCATATACAGTATGTCGTCCCACCTCTTCCCCTTCCCATCTCTCTCTCCTCTCTCTCTCTCTCTCTCTCCTCTCTTCTCTCTCTCTCTCTCTCTCTCTCTCTCTCTCCTTCTCTACACACACACACACACCACACACACCACACACACACACACCACACACACACACACACACACACACACCACACACACACACACACACACACACACACACACACACCACCACACACACGGGACGGATATTCTAGTGGTCAGAACAAACATTGCGCTCGCAATTTGACGACCCGGTTCGATTCCCGTTCGAGGGGATTTTTCCCTGGAGGTAACATCAGTGCTGACTCCACTCCCCGAAAAGTCTTTCGGATAAGACTATATAAGCCGAGGCCCCCGTGTGCGAACGCACGCAGAACATCTTGCGCACACGTTAAATCCTGTTCCACTGTTCGTAAGAGTAGGCCATCGTGTGCAGGTGGGAACAGAGGGCAAGATTTACAAAACTGCATACACACGGGGACTGGATGTAAAAAAAAAGCATATGAGTGCTTATTCAATTATCCTCGATGTAAGAGAATAAATAAAATAAATGAATGAATAAAATAAATAAACACCCAATCACACACACACACACACACACACACACACACACACACACACACACACACACACACACACACACACACACACACACACACACACACACACACACACACACACACACACACACGGGGAGGGATAACCTAGTAGTCAGAACATTGCGCTCACAATTTGACGACCCAGTTCGATTCTTGTTCGAGGGGATTTTTCCCTTGGAATTAACATAAGTGCTGACGCCACTCTCCCCAAAAGCCCTTCGGATGAGACTATAAACCGAGGCCCTGTGTGCAAACGCACGCAGAACATCATGTGCACACTTCAAGTCCTGTTCCGCTTTTTGTAAGAGTAGGCCATTGTTTGCCGTGGGAACAGATGACAAGATTTACAAACCTGCATACACACGGGGACTGAGTGTAAAAAAGAACAGGCGTGCTTATTCCATAATCCGCTATATAAAAAAAATAAGATAAATAAAACACACACACATGCGCACAGACAGATATGGATATATATATATATATATATATATATATATATATATATATATATATATATATATATATATATATATATATATATATATAAGATGAGAGAGAGAGAGAGAGAGAGAGAGAGAGAGAGAGAGAGAGAGAGAGAGAGAGAGAGAGAGAGAGAGAGAGAGAGAGGGAGAGAGAGAGAGAGAGAGAGAGAGAGAGAGAGAGAGAGGGTTGATTCGATTCGATTAGATTGAGATTGATTGATCAGATGATTTTTTCACCTCAAAAAATGTGTTTAAACATAAACAAAAAAGTTTGAACGGAAAACAAACGAGACCAACGAACCTAATGGTACCACAGCAAACGGCGTTTGTGTGTGTGCCTCTGTGCTTTTATTGCCAAACGAGATTTCCGTTACTTCTAACTCATCGCTTATGAAGACACGGTCACTTAGTGAAGGAGGATGATAACATAATGGATCTGAAATATTGAAAAGCCAACAGTTTTGTGCACAGCACTAATGTTATAATTACAGACCACGTACCATCTCTGGCTGTTAGGCCTGACGGGTGGATCGTGGTCTAGGTGGTCACGCGCCTTGCCTAGAAAGCAAAAAGTCCGGGTCGGAGTGTGCGGGGTTCGTACCCCGTTTGGACCCAAAACTTTTTCCCCATCCATTAGACCATGAGTGGTGGTCTGGGCGCTAGTCTTTCGGATGAGACGATAAACCGAGGTCCCGTGTGTTACACATCACTATTTAGCGCACGTAAAAGAACCCACGGCAACAAGGGGGTTGTCCCTGGCAAAATTCTGTAGAAAAAAGCCACTCTGATAGGAAAACAAATACACTTGCATGCGGAAAAAGAAAAAAAAACATATGGTAGGCGCTGCACATGTGGCGACGCGCTCTCCCCGGGGAGAGCAGCCCGAATTTCACGCAGAGAAATCTGCCGTGACATAAAGTGGTACAAAATACAAAAATACAAAAAAAATACAAACAACGTCAAGTGTATCAAAGCCTCGCGGATTTCACTGGTAGGGCGAGTTTTTGAATGATTAAGGAATGACTTGGATACTTTTGTTCAGTTAAGTTCGATTCTAGTCCAGGTGATTCGGTTTGAATCGATTAGATTCAATTCATACAATATCACACCCCTTTCATTCATGACAGGTTTCTGTGCGGGAAATTTGGATGCTCTTTCTTTTTTTAATTAAAAAAAATCTTATTCTTATATATCGAGGATAATGGGATAAGCACTCATGTGCTTGTTTTCATCCAGACCCCGTGTGTATGCAGTTGTGTAAATATTGTCATCTGTTCCCACCGGCACACAATGGCCTACTCTTACGAAAAGCGGAACAGGATTTAACGTGTATGCAAGATGTTCTGCATGCGTTCGCACACGGGGCCTCGGTTTATAGTCTCATCCGAAGTCTCATCTTCTTCTGGGAAAGCGTGTGGCCAGAAAGCAGCGCTACTCCTTAGTTGTCTGTCTGTTTGTTTTATAACGTTTTCCTCTGTGTGTGTGTAGACTATTTGTTGTCCTAGTATGATAGTGTCTTTTTCTACGGAATTTTGCCAGAAACAACTTTATTGTTTCCAAGTGTTTTTGTTGTTTTTTGTGATATTAAAATGTTTTTGAACACAGGGACGTTGGTTCATTGTTTTATCTGAAAAAACTAGCACTCAGACCACCATTCACAGTGTAATGGATGGGGGAAAAGTTCGAGTTTAACTGTGACTCAAATCTGCAACTTTTTGCTCTGTAAAGAAGTGCGTTAGTTTTGTGCCATGTAATAATCCACATTGTGCTTGTGTCTGAGGTGTTGCTGTTGGATGTTTCCAGCTTAACACCATGGGGATCACCCCAAACAATTGTGCACTCTTCCCACTGTGACACTGTAAGTGCACACGGGATGAAAGAGAGAGAGAGAGAGAGAGAGAGAGAGAGAGAAGAGAGAGAGAGAGAGAGAGAGAGAGAGAGAGAGAGAGAGAGAGAGAGAGAGAGAGAGAGAGAGAGAGAGAGAGAGAGAGAGAGAG
This sequence comes from Stramonita haemastoma, assembly GCA_030674155.1. Classification (NCBI taxonomy): domain Eukaryota; kingdom Metazoa; phylum Mollusca; class Gastropoda; order Neogastropoda; family Muricidae; genus Stramonita; species Stramonita haemastoma. The sequence goes on along the minus strand of CM060331.1, from coordinate 32,026,259 downwards.
AGAGAGAGAGAGAAGGCAAGGCAAGGCAAGGCAAGGCAAGGCAAAATATTTTATTCGAGGATAATAGATAAGCACTTGTGTGCTTTTTTACATCCAGTCCCCGCCCTTTTCAGGGATACATCAAGTTGAAAAGATACTAAACAATAAAGCTTTATGCAAGCCAAACAACACACAAGAATAAGGACACTATATATGATAAGGTAATAAAAATGCACTCGATCAGAAGTCAAAAATCAGAAGTCACAATAAAAGATTTTGATGATGAAAGAATAGAAAAGTGTTAATAGGTAAAGAGCAAACAAGAGAAGAGAATAAACAACTGAAAACAATCAATCCACCACCATCTGTCAAAAATTATACATGTGACATAAATCATACATTTGGATAAAAGGGGGAAAATTTTTTTTTAAACTAATATCCTTATTGGAGGGGGGGGGGGAGATACTGCCAATAAAAAATATAAATAAAATCAACAATTATAATGATCCAAATACCAAAAGTAAGGAACCATACCAAGTATCAAACAACAGGCAAGAATTAACACAGAGATACAATATTAAGGTAATGTTATAAAGTCACTGATTCAGAAACGAAAATGAGAAGTAAGAATCAATGATGATTTTGAGTTGAATAAAGAAAGCAAGAAAAACAAAGAAAAAACAAAAACAAAATAAAACAAAGAAAAGGTGCAATAATTAAGAGTACACATGAAAATATGATGAGGTTAAATGACTGAAAACATCAATCTACCACCATCTAACATCAAATAAGTCCCATAAAACAAGATTTTGATAAAGGGGAGAAAGAACAACAACAACAGGTAAGGAATACGACAGAGATACAATATTAAGGTAATGTTATAAAAAGGCACTCATTCAGAAACAAAATATGGAGTAAGAATCAATGATTATTTTGATTTGGATAATAAAACAAAAACAAAACAAACAAAAAACAAATAAACAAACAAAAACAAAGCAAAGCAACAAAAAAAAAAAAAAAAAAAAAAGGCGCAATGATTAAAGAGCAAACATGAGAACATGATGAGGTTGAATGAACTGAAAAACATCAATACCACCACCATTGTCATCAAAAATGTCCCATCAAACATAAGTTTTGATAAAAGGGGGGAAAGGAACAACAACAACAAACCCCAATTCACCACACACACACACACATCAAACACACACAACACAACAACACAACACACACACACACAACACACCACACACACACCACCACACAAAAAGGGCTGCAATAATTTAAAGAGCAAACGAGAATATGATGAGGCTAATGACTGAAAACATCATCCACCCCACATCTAGCATCAAAATAGTCTCATAAAACATAAGTTTTGATAAATGGGAGAGAAACAACAACAACAAAAAACCCAACTCACACCACAGCTTCACCACACCACACACACAGTCAACACTCTCACACCACCTCTCATTCCTCTCTCTCATCTCTTCTCTCTATCCTCAACACACACACACACCACTACACACACAACCACACACACGAACGCAATACACACACAACACACCACCCTACACACACACATCACACACACACTACACACCACGCAAACACACACACACACCACACCACATCCAACACACAACTACACACACCAAACACACTGAAGGAGGGAATGGAGGAAGAGGGGGAGTGTAGAAGGGGATATAATTGGTTCATTATTTTTGGTGCATCAAGTGGAGTAGAAGGTGAATTTTTGAAGGTTGTCAATGATTTGATGTGCTTTAATTGCATCGGGAAGGGAGTCCACAGCGCACAGGGGTCTGAGTATAGTAAACTAGATTTAAACAAGTCTATTCTTGGGATTGGGACACTTGGCTTTTCAGTATTTCTGGAATGATTCATTGCGAACTTATCTCTTAAGGATGTGGGGACAGCTCCTGCCATTATCTTAAACATAAAATGTCTTTGTTATATTTTAGTCTTTGTTGTAGGGGAGAATATTTAACTGAGTATAATCCACTTCAAATAAAGTTGTTTTCTTCAGGAGGATAAGTTTGAGAGCACGTTATACAGACTTAGTAACGGTTTCATAGTGTTTGCACTGGCAGAATCCATAGGGTTGAGGCATAGTCTATTGAGGATTGATGTAAGCTTGGAAGAATATTTCCTTGAATGTGGTCAAGGAATGTTTAATTTTAGTCAACTAAAAGAGAGAGTAGAGAGAGAGATGAGAGAGGAGAATGAGAGAGAGAGAGAGAGAGATGAGAGAGAGAGAGGATGAGAGAGAGAGAGAGAGAGAGGAGAGAGAGAGTGTGCGTATGTGTGTTATGTGTGTGTGTGAAGTTAAGTCAAGTCAAGTCAAGTCAAGTAAGTAAAAATGATCTTTATTGAGGGTAAAAGATTAAGTTTACAAACTTTTTTCATCCGCCTCAACAAAATAAAAATCAAGGAAATTGACTTCTAAAACATTCAAGACAAAAATATCAATCTTTGTTGGAAAAACTAAAAAAATGAGGATTTTCATCCATTACAGAATCTCACAAGATAAAAATAAACCAAGACAGTAACATAAGCTCAGATCATATAGACAAACTATATATAATAGAATACAAAATAACGTGATACGAATGACAACAAAGCAGCCAAATATAAGGTAGCTTCGAACATGAAGGTGGACTTACAATTTGTCCACCAGATGTTTCTTCAAAAGTTTTATAAACATTTGTTTTGAACGAACTGATTTTAGAAAAGGAAGTAGATTATTCCACAATGTTCTTCCTGAATAAGCAAGGCTTGATTTATAGAGATTATTATTGGGCATGGGCAGAAACAGTCTATGGGTTGGCCTGTTTTTATTGACAGCACAATTTTTCCCACGATTTTCTTTGGGGCTTTTCAGTTTAATATATTGTGCATACACAGATACTTGTTGAATTGTAGTCTGTCTTTGAGTGGAAGAATATCTTGTTCTTTGTAGTTGGTGGTGGTCAGTGTATTGGGATTCAAACGGATTCGTTTCACAGATCTTTTGTGTAGGCGGTTTATATGCTTTTAAGCGTTACAGATGATTCTAGAAGAAACGGATCTTTCTGTGTAATAGAAATAATTTCTTTAATTCTTGGACACTAAGTGAGCAGATGCTTAACACTAATTTGATTTCCAAACATGCATAATATGTTCTTGCAATACTTTTGTACGAAGGGAATTTAAACGGAATCTGTAGACCAAACTTGAGATTTGTCTGGAAGCAGACATAGATGGTTTTTGTATAGAGAGGCTTAACGTTTGTACATCAGTCATATTTAGGCAATATTGAGAGTAATAACGATTAGAAATGTGCTATCTTTTATTTGCCTTATCATAGGATTATGCCTTAAAAGTTCATTACCCTCTCGCAAGTCTAACGGAATCTTAACTGAAAGTGATCCTTCAACATTGCGTGCTCCTCATCGGGCAGCTCTATCCACCCGTTCATTAGCAATAATCCCATTGCGTACGTGTGCGTGCGTGGGTGCGCGCGTGTGTGCGCGTGCGTGCGTGAGTGCGTGCGTGTGTGTGCGTGTGTGTGTGTTGCGCGCGCGTGTGTGTGCGTGTTTGTGTGTGTGTGTGTGTGTTGTGTTTGTGCGTGTGGTGTGTGTGATGTGTGTGTGCGTGTGTGTGGAGGGGTAGAATACATGCGTACACATGTGTGGTTTTGCTCATGTGAGCGCACGAGTGTGTGTGTGTGTGTGTGTGTACGTACGTACGTTACGTACGTGCATGCGTGCGTGCGTGCGTGCGTGCGTGCGTAAGGGCATGTGCGAGCAATAGCGCAGCAGTGTGAGCATGTATGCATTTTAGTGGATGTCTGCTCTGTGTGTGGTGTGTGTGTGTGTGTGTGTGTGGTGTGTGTGTGTGTGTGTGTGTGTGTGTGTGTGTGTGTGAGCATGTATGCATTTTAGCGAATGTCTGCTGTGTGTATGTGTGTGTGCGTGCGTGCGCGTACGCGTGCGCGCGGTGTGTGCCGTCACTACTCTCAAGAAGATGCATACAAAATGTGCAAAAGTCGCTCCCATCACACAGCATTCTGGCATTCCCCGGGGGCGGGGGCTTTCTGCCACACCTCTGCTAGCTAGTTGTGCATTGTTCACCTGTCAGCTGTCTGCACACACCTGCCTGCCTGCCTGCCACAGGTGCTATACAGACTTGACACATCGGTCAATCCTCCACCATGTTCTCCTTATTTTTGGAGGGCAGGACATTATGCAGTTGTCAGGTTGACATCGTTTGTGCTGTTGTCGATTGAGGAGTAGGGAGTGGTGTGGTTGTCTGCTTGATGGTGAAGCTCCAGGAGAAAGAAGGAGATGTGTACGGTTTGGAATGCTATGATTATTATAAGGCCGGGTTTTCCTTTCCCGCTTCCACCTTACTACCACTAAGTGGCCGATCCTGTTTAGTGGGGTTTGTTTGGTTGGTTTGTTTAGTAGTTTTTTGTTGTTATGTCTTTTGGATGGGGATGGATTTGGTAGGCTAAAATCCCAGGATCTCGTGTGCTACATATATTTAGAGCATGTAAAACAACCCATGGCAACACGTAAATTGTCCTTTATTTTTTTTATATATTATTTACTTATTCTTTTACATCGAGGTTAATGGAATAAGCACTTTCCTTGGAAAAGGGTGCACGTGAGTGTGCGTGTGTTTGTGTGTGTGTGTGTTTGTGTGTGTGTTTGTAAGTGTGTGTGAGTGTGTGTGCATCTGTGTACTTTTGCGTGCGTGCGTGCGTGCGTGCGTGCGTGTGTGCTTATTTATTAACTTATTTATTCTTTTCGAGGATAATGGAATCAGCACTTATGTGCTTTTTTTACGTACATTTCCCCCGTGTATTCAATTCTGTTACCATCAGTACCAACTCCACTTCCCGAAAATCTTTGGGATGAAACTATACAGTGAGGTTCCATGTCCGAACGCACGCAGAACATCTTGCACATAAGTTAAATTCCATTCTTTCAGAAGGGCAGATCATTTCTGCCAGTAGAATGGATGACAAAGATATATTAAAAAAAAAAAATTATGTACGTGGGTGTCGTGTTTACACGTCATCCCCAAAGTTGGAATAGACCTATATCAGTGGTGGTGAACAAAAACGGTTGCATGCACATAAACCTCACTATTGGTGAACCTCGGAGCTCAAACTGAGGAGCAGACAAAACAATGAGAGCTTTGGGGGCTGATTCAGAGAGTAATATCCAATCATAGTGAATCACTCGAGCTTCCAATCCATCCCGTGGGAAATAAAGGTGAAGAGGGGCATCAACAGGAATAGATGTAAAGTTAAAAAAAAAAAACCCAGGGAAGTATGCTTGTTGAATTGATGGACTTGTGTCCTATGAACAACAGCTGTACGCCAACATTGTGGTACATTTAATTAATTAATTAATTAATTTTATTCTTTTATATCGAGGATAATGGAATAAGCACTCATGTGTTTTTTTTACATCCAATCCCTGTGTGTATGCAGTTTTTGTAAATCGTGTCATCTGTTCCCACCGGCACACGACAGCCTACTCTTACGAAAAGCGGAGCAGGATTGAACGTGTGCGCAAGATGTTCTGCGTGCATTTACGCACGGGGCCTCGGTTTATCGTCTCATCCGAAGGACTTTTTTTTTTTTTTTTTTGGGGGGAGGGGGGAGGGGGGGGGGAGTGGAGTCAGTGCTGATGTTAACTCCAGATGAAAAATCACCTCGACTGGAATCGAACCCGGGTCGTCAAATTGCAAGTGCAATGTTGTGACCACTAAGCTATCCTGTCCCACCTTACCCCGTGCTAGACTCACCTGTGACCAAAAGCAGTACGCTAACATTGTGATAGTCATTCGGATGAGATATAAACTGAGACCCCGTGTGCGAACGCACGCAGGACATCTTGCGCACACCTTAAATCCTGTTCTGCCATTCGTAAGAGTAGGCCATTGCATGCCGGTGGGAAGAGATGACAATATTTACAAAACTGCATACACACGGATGTAAAGAAGCACATGAGTGCTTTTTCCATTATCCTCGATGGAAAAGAAGAAAATAAATAAAAATAGGATCACCTCCTGTGATCACTAGCAGTACGCTAGCATTGTGATAGACTGACCACTGTGTCTTTCATAGTACTTTGTTGTCAAGTCACCCATCGTGATAGACTCACCACTGTGTCTTTCATAGTACTTTGTTGTCAAGTCACCCATTGTGACAGACTCACCACTGTGTCTTTCATAGTACTTTGTTGTCAAGTCACCCATTGTGATAGACTCACCACTGTGTCTTTCATAGTACTTTGTTGTCAAGTCACCCATTGTGATAGACTCACCACAGTACTTTGTTGTCAAGTCACCCATTGTGATAGACTCACCACAGTACTTTGTTGTCAAGTCACCCATTGTGATAGACTCACCACAGTACTTTGTTGTCAAGTCACCCATCGTGATAGACTCACCACAGTACTTTGTTGTCAAGTCACCCATTGTGATAGACTCACCACTGTACTTTGTTGTCAAGTCACCCATTGTGATAGACTCACCACAGTACTTTGTTGTCAAGTCACCCATCGTGATAGACTCACCACTGTGTCTTTCATAGTACTTTGTTGTCAAGTCACCCATTGTGATAGACTCACCACTGTGTCTTTCATAGTACTTTGTTGTCAAGTCACCCATTGTGATAGACCACAGCACCAAAACCACCCTAGTGCACACCTTAAACTCGCTTCTACATGCTTCTGACTCAGGGAAAATGTCCCTCCTCACTCTTCTCGACTTATCTGCAGCATTTGACACTATAGACCATTCAATTCTTCTCTCCCGTCTCCAAAACACTTTCGGTATTAAAGGCACTGCCCTCACCTGGTTTAGTTCGTACCTGACAAACCGATTCCAAACTGTGGCAGTAAACAAGATTCATTCCACACCAACCAAACTAGAATGCGGAGTCCCTCAAGGATCTGTTCTAGGCCCTGTTCTCTTTACTCTCTATACTGCTCCCCTATCACATGTTATTAACCGTCATCAGATCAACCATCACTTTTATGCAGACGACTCTCAGATTCTAAGCAGTGATACACCTGAAAACCTGCCTTCTCTATTGACAAATATGTCCTACTGCCTTCAAGATATCCAAAACTGGATGATACAGAACAAATTACAATTAAACGCAGATAAAACCGAATCCATGCTTGTAGGGACCAAACACAAACTGTCTTTTATCACAACAACTTCAATAGAATTCGGCAATACGTCAGTCCCTCTATCCAGTGCTGTAAAGTATCTAGGAGTCGTTATTGACAACACACTCTCCATGCAAAAATTCATCACCCAGACCTGTCAGTCATGCTACTATCAACTACGGCGTATTAGTGCAATTCGAAAGTACCTGTCTACTGATGCAACATCCAAACTAGTCACTTCTCTTATTCTTTCACGTCTGGACTATTGAAATTCTCTTTTGGCTGGTCTGCCAGCATCATCTATCCACTCTCTCCAACGTACACAAAACTCTGCAGCTCGACTGGTCCTCAGAAAGAAAAAATCTGAACA
>CM060331.1:32011220-32016220 GCA_030674155.1 Stramonita haemastoma | reverse complement strand
AACTTGTTCTCTTAAAATCTTCATCATTAACCATTTCTGACTATAAAGCACTTGACATTCTTCCATTAAGATCCAAGCTTAAGCATAATAAGGCAGTGTTTATGTATAAAATCATGTCCGGTTTAGCTCCCCCCTTGCTTCAAAACAGATTCACAATCAATGTCAATCGTCATGCCAATAAGATAATGGTGCCACTTCCAAGAATTGACTTATTTAAATCCACTCTCACATATTCTGGTGGTACACTATGGAATGAGATATCAACCCTCAACCTTCACAAAGCTTGCAGTGTTTCTGTTTTTAAAAAAGTTTATCACGTACATCTTATGGACAATATATCTCTATTTTGATGAAACTGATTTCAATTTGCAACACCATTAATAACTAGTATCATGTAATTTCAATCATGTGTAAGTATTATGTCAACTCTTAATCACCACCCCCCAGTACTTTTGTCCCCTCTTTATTCTCCCTCCTTCTCTTTCCCTACCACCACCCTCCCCTCTCTACACCCCTCTCGCTCCAGGGTTGTCTTTTGTCTCTCTGTCTTCCAGCCTATCTCTCTGCCTGTTCTACTGTCTCCCTGTCTGTTCTATTTTTTCCTTCTGTTGTCTGTCTGTCTGTCTGTCTGTCTGTCTGTCTGTCTGTCTGTCTGTCTGTCTGTCTCTCTCTCTCTCTCTCTCTCTCTCTCTCTCTCTCTCTCTCTCTCTCTCTCTCTCTCTCTCTCTCTCTCTCTCTCTCTCTCTCTCTCTCTCTCTCTCTCTCTCTCTCTCTCTCTCTCTCTCTCTCTCTCTACCTCACTCCTCCTCTCCCCCGCTCTCTCCTATTCTTCTTTTCCCCCTTCCCCAACTTTTCTCTCTTCCCCCCACCATTATGTTTGTCTCTTATGTAAAGCGTTTCTACTTCACTGAACTGTCTAGGTGCACATTATATTTCAGATTTATGATGCAACCTTTGTACAATCTTGGGTATGTTATGATTTTGCTCACTTGACTTAAGTAGGTACTAACTTGTATAATTGTAGTTCTTCTTGTTTCCCTGATCCTTTTTTTTTTTCTCTCCTCTTCCCCCTCCTCTTACTCCTCCTCTCCCTCTTTCCCTCTATTCTATTTTTCTCTTTTCTTTGTCCATTTCTTCTTACCCTCTTCAGGAGCTGAAAAAGATAATAACAGCCCGCACCTTATTCCTCTCACTCCCTCCCTCTCTCTCTTTTCAAATGTTATAGCTTTATGCTCAAATCATACGATTGGTTGATTTATTCACCAAATTTTGATTTTCATAGCTTTATACTTGAATTATGCATTTGGATTGATTGGTTGATCGATTCACATTTTTTTTTTTTTTTTTTTTTTAAAGAGGGCTGGATGAAAACAAGCCACCATTGTGCTTAATCTTTTCCCTCAATAAAAATGTTCATTCAAAAAAATGTTCATTCATTCATTCATTCATTCATTCATTCATTCATTCATTCATTCATTTCTCTCTCTCTCTCTCTCTCTCTCTCTCTCTCTCTCTCTCTCTCTCTCTCTCTCTCTCTCTCTCTCTCTCCTCTCCTCTCTCTCTCTCTCTCTCTCTCTGATGTATCCCTGAAAAGGGCGGTGACTGGATGTAAAAAAGCACACGAGTGCTTATCTATTATCCTCGAATAAAAGACTTTGCCTTGCCTTGCCTTGCCTTGCCTTGCCTTGCCTTGTCTCTCTCTCTCTCTCTCTCTCTCTCTCTCTCTCTCTCTCTCTCTCTCTCTCTCTCTCTCTCTCTCTCTCTCTCTCTCTCTCTCTCTCTCTCTCCTCTCTCCTCTCTCTCTCTCTCTCTCTCTCTCGATGAAAACTAGATGAAATTGCAACGATTTTGGACAACTTTGGTAAAAACTTTCATTTGTTTTGTCTTTCTGAATCACGACTACGTTTTCAAATACCAGATTCTGACCTGTTATTCCCTGGTTACAATATCATTCGTCGTGATCCAAAAACTCCTAAAGAAACGGGTTTATTATTATACTATAATCAGTCAGTCACTTTAAATAGAGTCTTAGAATTGGAGCAGTACCATGTTGAATCTTTATGGGTAGAAGTCAAGTTAAAACATACAAAACCATTACTCATCGGCTTTATTTACAGAAATCCTTCCGAAAGAATAAACTGGTATACTAATTTTAATACAATGATGGATGCTGCCACACTTTATAACAATGAAATAATATTATTAGGTGACTTTAATATTGATTTACTAAAACCTCAGACACAATGGGTTCAGCTTTTCAAAACTTTTAATTTAAATCAGCTTATTGACTGTCCAACTCGTATTACAGACACCACTAGCACTCTCATTGACCACGTTTACGTTTCTTCCGAACAGAACATAGCTGAAGTTTGTTCACCTGTTTCTTCGTGCAGTGACCATTTCCCTATTTGTGTAACTTGGTCGAGAAAAGGGATAAAAATTCCCAGGACAGGACACAAAACAATAAAATACAGATGCTTTAAACAGTTCAAAGAAGACGTTTTTCTTAATGATGTGGCAAACTCCACTTTGTCACATGTTTATCAGTATACTGATCCAGGTGAAGCCATAGACTTCTGGATACGCACCTTTTCTAAAATATATAATAAACATGCTCCAATAAAAACAAAACGAGTGAAATTCAAGCCAAAACCTCCATGGATATCAGCAGAAATAGAGAACGAAATAAAAGTAAGAGACTGTTTAAAGTCTAAACATGATAAAGAGTTTAAAAACCAAAGAAACAAGGTGACAAACATGAAGCGTATGGCAAAACAAAAGTACTTTCAAGATCTTGTATCGGACAGAAAAAAACTGCAGACACATTTGGAAAGCCATTAATCTACTAACAAATAAAACTAACAAAAAGGCACAAACTACAGTTAAAGATATTTCATCCTTGAGCCTGAATAAACATTTTGTTGGGATAGCCAACAACCTAATAAAGTGTGAAGACTGGAAAAGTAATGATTTGAAACATTTAAGAGCATATTGTGAGTCTAAAAATATACACTCTAAATTAGACATTCCATTTATTTCCTTACCTGAAGTGCTGACATCCCTCTTACAATTAAAGCAGTCAACCACAAAAGATGTTGATGGACTAGATGGTAAAATAATTAAAATTGCTGCGCCTGTAATAGCAGACACCCTTACCTATATTTATAATCTTTGTATTGACAAAGCTTATTTTCCTTCTCATTTTAAAAAGGCTAAAGTAATTCCTCTCTTTAAATCTGGCGCATCAGATGACCCATCGAATTACAGGCCGATATCAATTTTGTCTATCTTATCAAAGCCTTTAGAAAAGCATGTTAAAAAATCTTTACTTTTACATTTAGAAAAATATGACCTAATCAATCCAAGTCAATCAGGTTTCAGAAAAAAACATTCATGTCACACGGCTCTGATAAATATGGTAGACAAATGGCTTCTGAATATTAATAACAATATGTTTACCGGAGTTGTCTTCGCTGATTTTGCAAAGGCTTTCGATGTGATAAACCACACACTTCTGTTAAAGAAACTACACCTATATAGAATATCAAAAAATACCTTTCAATTTTTTGAATCATTTTTATCAAATAGACAACAGTCAGTCTTTGTTGGAAAGTCTCAGTCTGATTTTCTCACAGTGACCAATGGTGTTCCCCAAGGTTCAGTTCTGGGTCCTATACTTTTCTCTCTATATATTAATGATTTACCATTGTACATGAATGCTTGTTGTGAATTATTTGCAGATGACAATTCAATTTATGCTGAAAATCATTCCTTACAAATTTTGTCATCTAATCTCCAAGACAATATACATCAGCTTACCAGATGGGCAGAACTAAATCACATGTCCCTTAATCCAATAAAGACTAAATGTATGTGTATAACAACCAGACAAAAGCGACAGAATCAGATCTCTTCTATGTTCCCTATAAATGTTTCAGGTGAAAAAATTGAAGAAGTAAATTTCCACAAGGTGCTAGGAATCATTATTGATCATAATCTTTCATGGCAAGACCACATCGCCAATCTAAGTAAAGTTGTATCGCAAAAGGTGTTTCAGTTATCCAAAATAAAACATTTCCTTAATCTTAGCACTAGAAAACAGTTTTTCCATGCACACATAAGTTCTGTTATAGAATACGCATCAACCTTGTGGGATTCTGCAAGTGCAAATACATTAAAACCTCTGATTAGATTATACAAGCGTGCCATTAAACTTATTCTATTGAAATCAAGCTCATTAACTTCCGTGGACTATAAATCAGTTGGTATTTTGCCATTTAAATTGCAGTTGGAATACAACAAAGCTTTAATGATGCACAGAATAGTGTATGGAAATGCACCGCCCACTCTGGCAAAACATTTTCAAATAAATACATATCGTCATTCACATAAACTTACTGTGCCAAAACCAAGAATAGATCTGTTTAAAAGTAGTCTTGTATATAGCGGTGGCACTTACTGGAATAACCTGCCAGCATCCTTAAAAAGTGTAACTTCTATGCTAAACTTTAAAAAATCATTGAAACATTTTCTTATGAATGAAAGGCTGACAGAGACTGGCTGTTGATCTTGTCTTATATAAAAAAAAAGCATATTGTTTTCTTGTTAATCGGACAAAATGTCAGTCATGGTTTGCCATGACTTCATTTAATCATGTTTTACATATGTCTTTTATCAGCTGTCTGTCATTCTCTGTCTGTCTGTATGTCTGTCTGTCTGCCTGCCTGTGAAACTGAGTGTCTTTAGTCTGTCCGTCTGTCTGTATTCTATCTCTCATCTGCCTGTCTATCCCTTCTCTGTCAGTCTCTACTCTGCTCTGCTCTGCTCTGCTCTGCTCTGCTCTGCTCTGCTCTGCTCTGCTCTACTCTACTCTACTCTACTCTACTCTACTCTCTAGTCAATCATATTTCTTATTTTCTAATCTGATTTTGTATTTTGTTCTCTCATTTTGTAAAAGATAAAGCATAAGCGTAGAAAATGTTTCTTGTATTTGGATAAAT
>CM060331.1:32006220-32008720 GCA_030674155.1 Stramonita haemastoma | reverse complement strand
GTCCAGACGTGAAAGAATAAGAAAAGTGACAAGTTTGGATGTTGCGTCAGTAATACTCCGTAGTTGATCGTAGCATGACTGACAGGTCTTTTTGCATGGAAAGTGTGTTGTCGATTAACGGACCCAGATACCTACAGAAGTAGATAGCGGAAGTTATTACAACCGATTTCAATGAGCTGTTGAAATGAAGAAAAGACTGTGTTTGGTGTATACCAAGCATGGCTTCGGTTTTATCTGTATTTAGTTGTAACTTGTTTTGTATCAACCATTATACCAGATTCTGACCTGTTATTCCCTGGTTACAATATCATTCGTCGTGATCCAAAAACTCCTAAAGAAACGGGTTTATTATTATACTATAATCAGTCAGTCACTTTAAATAGAGTCTTAGAATTGGAGCAGTACCATGTTGAATCTTTATGGGTAGAAGTCAAGTTAAAACATACAAAACCATTACTCATCGGCTTTATTTACAGAAATCCTTCCGAAAGAATAAACTGGTATACTAATTTTAATACAATGATGGATGCTGCCACACTTTATAACAATGAAATAATATTATTAGGTGACTTTAATATTGATTTACTAAAACCTCAGACACAATGGGTTCAGCTTTTCAAAACTTTTAATTTAAATCAGCTTATTGACTGTCCAACTCGTATTACAGACACCACTAGCACTCTCATTGACCACGTTTACGTTTCTTCCGAACAGAACATAGCTGAAGTTTGTTCACCTGTTTCTTCGTGCAGTGACCATTTCCCTATTTGTGTAACTTGGTCGAGAAAAGGGATAAAAATTCCCAGGACAGGACACAAAACAATAAAATACAGATGCTTTAAACAGTTCAAAGAAGACGTTTTTCTTAATGATGTGGCAAACTCCACTTTGTCACATGTTTATCAGTATACTGATCCAGGTGAAGCCATAGACTTCTGGATACGCACCTTTTCTAAAATATATAATAAACATGCTCCAATAAAAACAAAACGAGTGAAATTCAAGCCAAAACCTCCATGGATATCAGCAGAAATAGAGAACGAAATAAAAGTAAGAGACTGTTTAAAGTCTAAACATGATAAAGAGTTTAAAAACCAAAGAAACAAGGTGACAAACATGAAGCGTATGGCAAAACAAAAGTACTTTCAAGATCTTGTATCGGACAGAAAAAACTGCAGACACATTTGGAAAGCCATTAATCTACTAACAAATAAAACTAACAAAAAGGCACAAACTACAGTTAAAGATATTTCATCCTTGAGCCTGAATAAACATTTTGTTGGGATAGCCAACAACCTAATAAAGTGTGAAGACTGGAAAAGTAATGATTTGAAACATTTAAGAGCATATTGTGAGTCTAAAAATATACACTCTAAATTAGACATTCCATTTATTTCCTTACCTGAAGTGCTGACATCCCTCTTACAATTAAAGCAGTCAACCACAAAAGATGTTGATGGACTAGATGGTAAAATAATTAAAATTGCTGCGCCTGTAATAGCAGACACCCTTACCTATATTTATAATCTTTGTATTGACAAAGCTTATTTTCCTTCTCATTTTAAAAAGGCTAAAGTAATTCCTCTCTTTAAATCTGGCGCATCAGATGACCCATCGAATTACAGGCCGATATCAATTTTGTCTATCTTATCAAAGCCTTTAGAAAAGCATGTTAAAAAATCTTTACTTTTACATTTAGAAAAATATGACCTAATCAATCCAAGTCAATCAGGTTTCAGAAAAAAACATTCATGTCACACGGCTCTGATAAATATGGTAGACAAATGGCTTCTGAATATTAATAACAATATGTTTACCGGAGTTGTCTTCGCTGATTTTGCAAAGGCTTTCGATGTGATAAACCACACACTTCTGTTAAAGAAACTACACCTATATAGAATATCAAAAAATACCTTTCAATTTTTTGAATCATTTTTATCAAATAGACAACAGTCAGTCTTTGTTGGAAAGTCTCAGTCTGATTTTCTCACAGTGACCAATGGTGTTCCCCAAGGTTCAGTTCTGGGTCCTATACTTTTCTCTCTATATATTAATGATTTACCATTGTACATGAATGCTTGTTGTGAATTATTTGCAGATGACAATTCAATTTATGCTGAAAATCATTCCTTACAAATTTTGTCATCTAATCTCCAAGACAATATACATCAGCTTACCAGATGGGCAGAACTAAATCACATGTCCCTTAATCCAATAAAGACTAAATGTATGTGTATAACAACCAGACAAAAGCGACAGAATCAGATCTCTTCTATGTTCCCTATAAATGTTTCAGGTGAAAAAATTGAAGAAGTAAATTTCCACAAGGTGCTAGGAATCATTATTGATCATAATCTTTCATGGCAAGACCACATCGCCAATCTAAGTAAAGTTGTATCGCAAAAGGTGTTTCAGTTATCCAAAATAAAACATTTCCTTAATCTTAGCACTAGAAAACAGTTTTTCCATGCACACATAAGTTCTGTTATAGAATACGCAT
>CM060331.1:31998720-32001220 GCA_030674155.1 Stramonita haemastoma | reverse complement strand
CAGCCTTGATTTGTCTGAAAACGTTGTTATGCCGAGTTGTTATGTTGGTATTGCCTTCAGAAATGTTGTTATGCCGAGTTGCTATGTTGGCATTGTCTTCAGCCATGATTTGTCTAAAAATGTTGTTATGCTGACTTGTTATGTTGGTATTGCCTTCAGCCTTGATTTGTTTGAAAACGTTGTTATGCCGAGTTGTTATGTTGGTAGTGCCTTTAGCCATGAGAGGATTTTAGCTCAACAGCCTGCACTCTCCTTTAACGGGGAAAATCCTCTGACGTCAGAGTACGGCTGCCGATATGGCAAGGTACTTGAAAAGAATCAGAAAAGCAAATGTCTTATCGAGTGTGTACTTTACATTATAATTATGGTGATTTCAAGGTGGGATGAATCAGTCAGAGTCAAAAGGCACACTTTGAGTGACTAAAGGAGTGTGAAACGACAATAGCATTAACATTCAAAAGACTAGAAGGAGAAAAGCCTGCAAAAATGTTTACTTCACAGAAGTCTCATTCAGTCTCAAGTTGCGAACAGTCAGACTGAAACTCTCGATTCTTGGTTAAGTATGAAAGGTCTATCCACCGAGATAACAATCGTCCCTTCCTGCCCCTTCCTCCAACCCGAATTGCAAAGTTTGGTAATATTCATACCGTAATTATGTTCCATCCACCTCCGAGTTACCTTTTTTACTTTACACATCCGAATAGGAGGTGTACTCTAAACGTTGCTGGTGCAGCTACTCAGCAATACTGGCCGTGAATGACAGGATCCTTCACCTGTGAACTCATGTATAGATACTGCACTATACAAAGGCAGAATACAAAGGGGGACATGTATAGGCACTATTCAAAGGGGGGGGGGGTATGTATAGGAACTATACAAAGGAGGTGGCATGTATAAGCACTATACAAAGGGGGGTATGTATAGGCACTATACAAAGGGGGGTATGTATAGGCACTATACAAAGGGGGGTATGTATAGGCACTATACAAAGGGGGACATGTATAGGCAGTATACAAAGGGGGGTATGTATAGGCACTATACAAAGGGGGGTATGTATAGGCACTATACAAAGGGGGGCATGTATAGGCACTATACAAAGGGGGACATGTATAGGCACTATACAAAGGGGGACATGTATAAGCACTATACAAAGGGGGTATGTATAGGCACTATACAAAGGGGGGTATGTATAGGCACTATACAAAGGGGGGTATGTATAGACACTATACAAAGGGGGGTATGTATAGGCACTATACAAAGGAGGTGGCATGTATAAGCACTATACAAAGGGGGGTATGTATAGGCACTATACAAAGGGGGGTATGTATAGGCACTATACAAAGGGGGGTATGTATAGGCACTATACAAAGGGGGACATGTATAGGCACTATACAAAAGGGGGACATGTATAGGCACTATACAAAGGGGGGTATATATAGGCACTATACAAAGGGGGACATGCATAGGCACTATACAAAGGGGGACATGTATAGGCACTATACAAAGGGGGACATGTATAGGCACTATACAAAGGGGGACATGTATAGGCACTATACAAAGGGGGACATGTATAGGCACTATACAAAGGGGAACATGTATAGGCACTATACAAAGGCAGAGGCACTGGTAGGCCTACAGATAATTTGACCCGGATGATACCTACATCTCTTTCAGTGTCTTGCCTCACAGATCCGAATTTCTCTGTGTCGATGTCATTATCAAACTTAACAACACCAACAACGAAAATGGATGACAACAAACCAGTTTCCAATCCCGTTTGCCGCTTCCACCAAATAAATTGGAAAAAAAGAGTGGATGACAAAATGAATGATGCACTCACAGTAAATGAGAAAGTTACCTGCTTGTTTAATTCACGCTGTGATTGATTACTGGATTCATTGGTGAGGCAACTGTTTCGGTTCATAGTGATAGACAGACCCCAGTGTGCACGGTGGTGGCCTTTGAACACAGGTAACCTCTAGCCTAGCACTGCACTGGTGCTGAACTGTGACTTTGTTGTGTGTTGTTGTTCTTCTTCTTTCTTGGTGTTGCTTTGTGTTCTATCTTTCTTTCTTTTATTCTTTTATATTGAGGATAATGGAATAAGCACCATATGCTTTTTTACATCCAGTCCCCGTGTGTATGCAGTTTTGTAAATTTTGTCATTTGTTCCCACCGGCACCAATGGCCTACACTTACAAAAAGAGGAACAGGACTTAACGTGTTCTGGCCCACTCACCCCTCCTTGGAATCACAGTAACATTACAGCACACTATAATTATGAGCTGTTTGTCACAGTGTTTAGATGCATCTGGTGTAGGCAGCCATACTCTGACTTCAAGGATTTTTTTCTTCAGTAAAGGAGAGTGCAGGTTGTTATGTTCAGAGGTTGTCATGTTGAAAGACAATATCAAAAGACAATGTCAACCTACTCATTCAAAGAAAAACAACATTTAAAGTTAGGCTATGACACTCAGCTTGCATCAGTCACCCCACATGT
>CM060331.1:31988720-31993720 GCA_030674155.1 Stramonita haemastoma | reverse complement strand
AGACACCATCCCTGAAGAAAAATCGGGGAGTTGGAGTTGGGGATCTTTGCGCCTGGTGGCAGCATGATCTGTGGCTCTGTAGGTCAAATGCAAGCGCTTTGATTTGTCTTTACAAGAGATAGCGCTATACAAATTCCATGTATTAATTAATTAATTAAAAAGGGACCATAGACAGGGTGTGTAGACTGTGAAGGGAAGAGTGAAGGAAGAGGTGAAGCTAGCGAAGTTAGTGCCACTGACCAGTTACCAGTGTGGAGAATCCTTGTAATAAACAAGAACTGTCTGCAGAGTTTCACATCCACCTTGGACACGACAATGTGGTCAAACTGAGGATCTATCCCCTGAAAAGAGCCTGCTTAAATGCTATACTTTAGGAGAGCATAGTGTATACATAGTGTGAAGGGGGTTTCAACCACCATCCAACAAACAGAGAGTCGCAGAATTCGCAGGTGTCCCAACATAGAAACACGACGCTGCAACTGTTGTGCTCTGATCGCATGGGATGTAATCTCATTACCGCCCCATCACATCTATCTGTTATCTCCCATGGAGTGTATTTCAGGCGGTGCTGTGCAAGATAAAGAAGCTTGTTAAAAAGGCGTGAGGAAAGCAAAGGAAACATGCATTGAATGATAATGCAAATGTATCAGACAACATCTGCGGACAAATAACAGCAAGAAAGCTCAAAACAAAGAAATGATGGCTAAAATCCTAGACAAAGCATGAAACTGTCTCCCAGAAAAACGAGATACTCTGAAGAAGGGGACAGTGTATTGCTCTGAATTGTACACAGGCAGAGCAACAGGAGACCCCAAGGTGTTAGGTTCCCTCCACCAACCAACAACATCAGCTGTGCTATCTTGAGAGAAGAATTTAAAGCTGCAGTATCAGCACTTAAAAGGGGAAAGTCAGCAGAGGTGGACAACATTCAATCACAGCCGGTCCAGAAAGGAGGGAAGGCCATGATAGATAGGTCACTCATCATCTACAATAGATAAGATCAAATCACAATTGATTTGGCTGCCACAACAGTCTGCCCTCTCCCACCTTCTTCAACATCTTATAAGAGAGAATAATGGCTGAAACACATGAAAACCACGAAGGAACAGTCAGCATAAGGGCAGGATAATTATAAATATGCATTCATCCGAGGACATTGACGGCTTAACTGGTGAAGAGCAGGAGCTGGTCAGCCTGGTAAATCACCTTATGAAGCCTCTTCGGCATGTGACATGGAAGTGCAGACGTAACCTGTTGATGACAAATAATGCTCATGGCATCACCACTGACATCATTATAGACGGCAAGAACATTAAGAACATCCATAGCTTAAAACACCTGGGAGCTGCAGTATCGGATTAAAGATCAAAACATGAAATTCTCACAAGGATAGCCCAGACCACAGCTGCAATGACCAAACTGAAAGTTCTCTGGAGGACAAGAACATGGCCATCAGGACAATAACAGCACACTCTGAAAGGAGGATACGGGGCAATGGAGAAGAGATGCTTTCGCAAACTCCTTGGTTTCTCACACAGAGATCACGTAGGAGGAAGAGAAAACCCTAAATGAAAACGCCATTGAGCCATTATGAAGAGATTCTGACCAGTGAGAAGAACATAATTATTGAAATGGAATGGGCACTTTACGCAAATATCTGGACTGGCCAAGACTGTCCAACAGAGATCAACACAAGGAAAAAGCAGACAGCAAAATCGTTGAGAAGACATCAGAGAGTGGACTCGCCTTTAGCAAAACGACACACTGTAGAGAGTGAAGAACTGTGAGGAATGGAGGAAGCTGGTGGCAAAATCTCCTGTCTTACCCCAGCCCTCTACTAGACTACAGGATAGGTATTGTTGAAAATTTGTTCTCTCTCTCTCTCTCTCTCTCTCTCTCTCTCTCTCTCTCTCTCTCTCTCTCTCTCTCTCTGCGTGCGCGCGCGCCGCAAGAGTACGCGCACACAGCCATTAAACTTTTATCATGTGAGTTCCAGTGAAGTGTGGCTTCAGTCATGCCCCATCCTAACACCACACACACACACCCACTCCCAACCTACACGCTTTCTCCTCTTTCACACAGCAGGCAGTGGATAGATTACTGTATCCGGCAGGATGTTTTAGCAGTGTGTGCGTGTGGGTGGGTGTATCGTGGTGGTAGGTACTTTGTGTTTCATCCAATTACATTTTGTCTTCTCCTTTGTTATGTGCAAAACAAATGCCTTCCTAGACCTTCACAGTTCTAAGTGCATCAGCTCACCTAACTGCTCAGTCGTGGGGAAGGTAAACAAGGTGTGATCTATTCCAAATTTTCAGCAGTAGTTAGGAAACAGTGGACTAGAGACATCAAGATTTCTGTCGACTGTGGTTGAGGTCTGGAAAAAAAAGCTTAAGATCAATAGGCAATAAAACTATGTGGTAGTATTGTGAATTCCTGAAACCAGCCGTCAAACAATTATCATTATGTTGTACAATATACTATTCATAGAAGTAAGATTCTGGAGGCTGTTGTCGAGCCCATAACAAATAATCATGCTTTTCGCAACCTATATAATAAAAGGTCTGATGTGTTGTTTTTCTTTGTTTTAATTTTCTGTTAAACATTTTTCTTTCTTTTTTTTTTTTTTTTTTTACATAATTTTGTTTATGGATTTTTGTAACAGATGCGTGGAAACAGATCGGATTCAACATGCTAAATCACAAAAGCGGTTGTTGTGTTTTCCTTTAATCAAATGTCTGTTCACATGAACTGGTATTAGACACAGAAAGGAAGAAAATCAAAAAACTTTAGTGGAGGAGCTGTCTAAAATTTTAATGATTTAATCATAAAGCAGTCTAAGAAATAATAACTTGCAATACAATAACTGCATAACTAACATAACTACAACAAAAGAATATATGTATTAAATACAAAATGAAAATTCCTCAAGAGTTATACAAAGCAACTTTTGGAAGCTTGAATGCCTTTGCCTGTAGGTACGTCTCACAGAATATAAGTTTGGGTTTGTGTTTTTGATTAATGCGATTCAACCATCAATATCTATATCAAACTAATGACACGAGCCGATCCACGTATGTCTAATGTTTGTTTTGATGATGGTGGTTGTTGCTATCGTTGTTGTTGTTGTTGTTGTTGTTGTTGTTTTTCTTCTTCTTCTTCTTCTTCTTCTTCTTCTTCTTCTTCTTCTTCTTCTTCTTCTTCTTCTTCTTCTTCTTCTTCTTCTCCTCCTCCTCCTCCTCCTTCTCTTCCTGCTCCTCCTTCTCCTTGTTTGTAGTGGTAGTGGTGTTGCTGTTATCATTGCTTCTTTCTATCACAACTTATTTTCATGCCAGGATTCTAATCGTTTATTTTATTTTATTTTATTTTAAAATTAATGACACTAGCCAAATTACCTACGGATGCCTGTTTGCTTTAATGATAATGATTGTTGTTGTTGTTGTTGTTGTTGTGGTTGTCGTTGGTGCTTCTTCTTCTTCTTCTTCTTCTTCTTCTTCTTCTTCTTCTTCTTCTTCTTCTTCTTCTTCTTCTTCTTCTTCTTCTTTGTGGTGGTGGTGGTACTGGTGTTGCTGCTATCATATTGCTTCTTTCTGGATATCGCAAACAATCTATTTTCATGGCAGGGTTTCCATGTGTTAGCATATTATTAAGTATTTTTGAGGTAGGTATAGATGACTTTCTTGAACGTTTCTTTCCTTTGGGATGTTTTTCACATTATCAAGAGAGAGAGAGAGAGAGAGAGAGAGAGAGAGAGAGAGAGAGAGAGAGAGAGAGAGAGAGAGAGAGAGAGAGAGAGAGAGAGAACACTGAACTCTGAGATTGTTTAATGCACGTCGGCCTTTGGCCATATTAAACGCAAACGCAAACGCAATTTTATTTTACGAGGGTAATAGATTAAGTTACAAGACTTTTTTTCATCCAGCCCTCAAACCTTCAGAGAGAAAGAGACAGAGACACAGAGATAATATTATGATTATAATGATGATAATTATGATAGAGATGATGATGTTTCTCCTACAGGAATTTTTTTATATAGGAAAATCTCTTTAAACTAAATTGAAATGGTGAGATCAAGAATATGTCTGATGGTTTATGTACTGCTTGCACAGAAAGCATAATGTGTTGAATTGGTTTGGTGCTGTAAGCTTCTTTTTTCACACAGTCTAGTCGCTTTTCTAATTACATGCACTCATAAACAATTGTTTTGAATTTTATTGTATATCTCTCTCTCTCTCTCTCTCTCTCTCTCTCTCTCTCTCTCTCTCTCTCTCTCTCTCTCTCTCTCTCCTCTCTCCTCTCTCTCCTCTCCTTCTCTCTCTCTCCATATATATATATATATATATATATAATATATATATACATATATACACATATATTTATATATATATTGTATGTGTGTGCGTGCGTGCGTGTGTGTGTGTGTGTGTGTGTGTGTGTGTGTGTGTGTGTGTGTGTGTGTGTGTATGTGTGTGTGTGTGTGTGTGTGTGTGTGTGTGTGTGTGTGTGTGTGTAATGCTTGTATATGCGCGCCTGCGTGTATGCATGCACGTGAACGTGTATCTTGTATATCGGAGGTTGCATGGAGTGCGTGTACGTGTATGAGAGTATGTCAGATATTATGTGTTTTTTTTGTTTTTTTTACAGAGAGCATAATGTGTCGATTCTGTTCGGTGCTGTAAGCTGTGTAAGTTCTCTGGTGGCATGCAATTCTTTTATCCTTAGATATTTAATCCTTTCCTTTTAACCCTAATGCATTTCATTTTTTGAGGTAACAAAGTAGTTGAATTTGAATTCATGCAAACTGCGTTATTTGTACTAGTTGTTCATTTTATTGTTGATTTTATCCATTTCCCTGAGCTTGCATATTGACTTATCTACATTTCTACATAACTTGAATAAATAGAGTGCATATTAAAAAAATAATCCACTTTCATTTGCATTATTTCACATATGTATGAGCGTGGTCAGCAAATGGAAGGGTGGCCATGCACTTTGGCTTATGT
>CM060331.1:31981220-31983720 GCA_030674155.1 Stramonita haemastoma | reverse complement strand
CGTGTTCTTTAGGCGTAACCAAACTTCAGTTTTCTTCTTCAAAATGACTTTTGGTCATACAGCTTGTTATTGTTGTTGTTGCGCATTCCACAGTTCAACACCATGGGGGTCATCTAGAATATCCACTTTGACTCACCCATTCCCGCCTGGGAATCACAGTCATTTTTGTAACTACAGTTGAAGGGGAGTACACGTGTATGACTCTTCAAGTACCTCACTATATAGGTAGCCATACTCCGACTTCAAAGGAAGTCTGTACATGGATAATAACTGGTGGGGAACGGATAGCCTAGTGGTCAGAACTTTGCGCTCGCAATTTGACGACCCGGGTTCGATTCCGGTCAAGATTTTTCTCCTGGTGTTAACATCAGTGCTGACTCCACTCTCCCCAAAAGTCCTTCGGATGAGACTTTAAACCGAGGCCCCGTGTGCGAACGCACGCAGAACATCTTGCGCACACGTTAAATCCTGTTCCGCTTTTCGTAAGAGTAGGCTATCATGTACCGGTGGGAACAGATGACATTTACAAAACTACATACACGGGGACTGGATGTAAAAAAAGCACAAGAGTGCTTATTCCATTATCCTCGATATAAAAGAATGAATCAAAATAAATCAAATCAAAATCGGTTTATAGTCTTATACGAAGGTTGAGAAATCTGTACATGGATGAGTTTTGATTCACACTTATCAATAGCAATAACTGGTTATTAAAAGTAACAATGTGTTGATGTTTGTTTTGGAAAGCTGGTGAGTTTTCTGGAGGAGCAGAAAACGGTGAAGAAATTCCATCAAGGCTTCGCCATGTCTGGAACAACACTTGGGATGGCCGCGGTGTGATGACAGTGGAGACGGTGGTGGTGGTGGTGGTAGTGGTGGTGGTGGCGGTTCTCTGGCTGGTTGTCGATGGATGAGACACTCCATTTACCTGATGGTGACTGAGCCCTGGTCTTCTTTGATGGCTAAGGTAAGGAGAGAGAGAGAGGAGAGAGAGAGAGAGGAGAGAGAGAGAGAGAGAGAGAGAGAGAGAGAAGAGAGAGAGAGAGAGAGAGGAGAGAGAGAGAGAGAGAGAGAGAGGAGGGAGAGAGAGAGAGGAGAGAGAGGGAGAGGGAGGGAGGAGAGAGGAGAGAGAGAGAGGAGGGAGGAGAGAGGGGGAGGGAGGAGAGAGAGAGGAGGAGAGAGAGAGAGGAGAGAGAGAGAGAGAGAGAGAGGAGAGAGAGAGAGAGAGAGAGAGAGAGAGAGAGGGAGGGAGAGAGAGGGGGGAGGGAGGGAGGGAGGAGGAGAGAGAGGGAGGGGGGAGAGAGGAGAGAGAGAGAGAGAGAGAGAGAGAGAGGAGGGAGAGAGAGGGGGGAGGGAGGGAGGGAGGGAGAGAGAGGGAGGGGGAGAGAGAGAGAGAGAGAGAGAGAGAGAGAGAGAGAGAGAGAGAGAGAGAGAGAGAGAGAGAGAGAGAGAGAGAGAATAATGAACAATGAACACGATTAATTCTTCAGGCCACCAGCCCCAAGAATTGAGTCGACAAAGTAAAACCTCATGACATATGTGGCGACTGCAAAAACACATGGGTCCTTTCAAACCAAAAAACCGATCCACTTTAAACATTGGTTTTCTCCTTGTCAATGCTTCAAGTTTTCGACAAAATCCTGCCTTCCTTTTGAGGCATTGAAAAGACATAAAGTTAACTTACGAATGCTAGAGACAGAACCCTATTTCAGCGAATTCAATTCGCGTATGGCTGATCGTTGGGGACCAAGTACTTATGCCATATATTTTCATACAGAATACAATATTTTATAAAATACTCTTCATCTTCTACGACATTAAACACCTTACACATGTAGTCAGTGTTCTTCTTAAAAGTTCTCCTGAAAGATTATCCAATAATTGGTAGCATGCAATCCAAGACGCAGTTTTACTAACCAACCCTTAAAATTTTACATCCATGTTTTCAAAATAAAGTTCACATCCAAAGTCAGCTTTAAACAGTCTATAATTTATGTCTGATAATTATGTGTCTTTGGCTACTATAGACCAGGAGAGAGAGGACTCAGAACTCAGAAACTTAATGTACATCGGTCTTGGGCCACAATACATAAGGTTGGTGTGGGAAAGTTGACTAAAGTCCGGCAATGGGCAAAACTCGAATATGCATCAAAATTATCATGTTCAATTTCTTTGAAAAATCATAAAGCCAAAGCACATAATATACCTAAAAGGGTTTTTGTACCAAACAAAATCACAATAGTATTCTAAATATACCATTCTTATTTCTGGGGGAAAACAATATAAATATGTCTACTTAAAATCACAACAAAATGGGAACCACTATCTCCGTTTAAGCAAAAAGCTCTATAGATTTATAACAAACTGGTACTTGCTATCTTTGTTTGTAACAACTATCCTAATACAGTACTTTCTTTCTCTTATTGATGGCGTAAAAATTATCTCTAGACAAGCCGTGATTACTGTTAGTGTTCTCTGCTTCAAGAAGATCGTGTAAAGG
>CM060331.1:31943720-31976220 GCA_030674155.1 Stramonita haemastoma | reverse complement strand
ATCCACCATCAGCACCACGAGCGCAGCTGGTGTAAATTACTCCCCCAGGGCACTGGTGATGTGGGTGCAGTATTGCAGCTACACCTGCACCGCCTTCTTGATCTTCGACTACGTCTTACGTCTGCTGGTGTGCCCCAGCTTCTGCCGCTTTTTCCTGGACTTCATCAACATCGCAGACGGCATTGCCTTGGCAGCGACAATGGCCAAGTACATCATCGACAAAACCAACCCGGAGGAGATGTACGAAGATTCCGTCACGGATGTGATCAACATTCTGCAGCTGTTGAGGGTGTTGAGGTTTTTGAGGCCCATGTCGAAGGTGACTGGGTTCCGGGTCATCTACTTCACCTTGAGGAGTTGTCTGGCAGAGCTACTGCTGCTGGTCGCCTTGCTGGCTTTCCTGGTGATGTTCTTCTCCGCCCTGCTCTTCTACCTGGGGGACAAGACGGCCATCACTAGCATCCCTGTGGGCATGTGGTACGCCCTGGTCACCATCACCACGGTGGGGTACGGGGATGTAGTTCCGCACTCTTTCGGCACCAAGCTGATCGGCAGCCTGTGTGCTATTATGGGCGTGCTCTTCTTAGCCATGACCTTACCCATTGTGGTCAACAACTTTTCCTCCTTGTACACCTATTGTTCCAACGTGCCACCATCCATAAAGATGCAAAAGAAGAAGGCGAAAACGTCTGTAAAAAAAATAAGGGTAAAGCAGTATGATGGTACATCTCAGAAATGGTGAATGGATTACGCATTTTGAAGGCAAATTTCTTGAACATAAAACTTTTTTTTGTCTTAAGGAATATTACCAAAAAATGGTGAACATTTTCAGTCATGTTTTTCCAAACAGTTGCTGTACTGTTTTTATGCCTAAAAGGCTTTCGGCTTTTACAAGATTTAAAGGATCTACATGAAAGGTCTTAAACTTTTAAGGAAACAGCATAAGCTTCAGTCAGTATTTGAAAGCCTAAAAAACACATGATGACTTACAAGCTTCAAACCAGCTGTCTTCTTCAAA
Organism: Stramonita haemastoma; assembly: GCA_030674155.1. Lineage (NCBI taxonomy): Eukaryota > Metazoa > Mollusca > Gastropoda > Neogastropoda > Muricidae > Stramonita > Stramonita haemastoma. Next base: position 31,975,202 of record CM060331.1, on the reverse strand, counting down.
GATGAATTCAGAGAACCCTAACAAACTCTGTGCATGTGCTCCTGTTGCAACTACACCAACATCATGTGAACTTCAGCAGGTGTAAGAGCTGGGTTCTTTGTGCTCCATTTCTGGCACCTGCCAACTGTTTTCAAGTTGTTCTCAATGTATGATTTATAATATAGCTTATTTGATCCGCAACTCAGAAGCACTTTAAAACACTAGAAATCGTATGTTTCTTTCTGTGAAAAATGCATAAACTTTTCCCCTTGAGTTAACATCAGTGCAGACTCCACTCTCCCCAAATGTCCTTGGATGAGACTATAAACCGAGCTGTGTGCCAATGCACGCAAAAACATCTTGCCCACATGTAATATTCGTTCCACTTTTCATAAGAGTAGGCTGTTGTGTGTCGGTGGAACAGATGACAAGATTTACAATATTTATGCTGGTTATTATTGGATGGTTAGCTGGTTGTTGTTTGGTTGGTTACTGTTTGAATTGTTGGATTAGCTGGTTGTTGATTGGTTGGTTAGCTGGTTGTTGATTGGTTGGTTAGCTGGTTTATTGATTGGATGGTTAGCTGGTTGTTGATTGGTTGGTTAGCTGGTTGTTGATTGGTTGGTTAGCTGGTTGTTGATTGGTTGGTTAGCTGGTTGTTGATTGGATGGTGAGCTGGTTGCTGGTTATCTGGTTGTTGATTGGATGGTGGATCTGGTGTTGTTGGTTGCTGGTTGTTGGTGTAGCTGATTGTAAATTGGTTGGTTAGCTGGTTGTTGGTTAGCTGGTTGTTGAGTGGTTGGCTGATTCTTGATTGGATGTTTAATTGGCTTTCTATAGCAGTCATAATGGAAGCTTCATGTGTGATTTTTCATCCATACCAATCAAAGTTTGTGTCTGAAACTTGTTTGACACCAAAAAAAATGTAACTGCTATTTTCTAAGATGCAATCTTTGTCTTTCCTTGGTTGAGAACAATGTTAAAATCGTCATCATAGCCATTGACAGAAAAAATACAGGGGATGGCACTGGTTTAATGATTTTTTTTAGACACCATTGATCTGTTAAAAGAGCTGTTTGTCGTTGCAGTTTGTTAAAACCAAGCTGTTTGTCGTTGCATTTTGTTAAAAACAAGCTGTTTGTCTTTGCATTCTATTTTAACGTAGCTGTTTTTAAAATTTTATTTTAACCCGTTTGTCTTTTTGTCTTTGCATTTTGTATTTTAAAACAAAAGCTGTTTGTCTTCGCGTTTTGTCTTTATAAAACAAGCAGTTTTTCTTTGCATTTTGTTGAAAAAAAGCTATTTGTCTTTGTATTTTATCTTTTTAAAATCTGTCTTCGAATTTTGTTCTGTAAAACAAGCTGTTAGTCTTCGCATCTTGTTTAAAAATTCCCTTTGTCTTTGAATTTTATCTTTTTAAAAACGATGTTTGTCTTTATATTCTGTCTAAATAAAACCTATTTGTCTTTGCATTTGGTCTAAAAAAAAAACTGTTTGCATTTGCCTAAAAAAATGTGCTATCTTTGCATTTTGTTTAAAAAAACGTAGTCTTTGCATTTTGTCTACAAAGTAAAAATAAATGTCTTTGCATATTGTCTACAGAAAGCTGTTTTTCTTTGCATATTTTTTATAAAGCTGTTTGTGTTTGTATTTTTTCTAAAGAAAAAGCTGTTTCTCTTTGTATTTTGTCTTTTGCAATAAAGCTGTCTTTGCATTTTGTTACAAGAGATATTTTTCTTTGCATATTAAAAAAAACTGTCTTTGCATTTTGTTATAAGAGCTGTTTCTGTTTGCATTTTAGCTTTCAAAGAAAGCTGTTTGCCTTTGCATGTTGCTAAAAACTGTCTTTGGATTTTTCCTTTCAAAAAGTTTTTTCTTTTTGCAAAATTTTAAGCTGTATGTTTTTCCGTTATTTTTAAAAAGCTTTTTGTTTTTTTTGCATTTTTTTTTAAAAGCTGTAAATCTTTGCATTTTGTTTGAAGAAAAAGCTGTTTGTGTTTACATTTTTTGAACGAAAGATGTTTGTCTTTGCATTTTGTCTAAAGAAAAAGCTGTTTGTATTTCCATTTTGTCTAAAGAAAAAGCTGTTTGTCTTTGCTGTTTTCATTTTATCAAAAAGTCATCTTTGCTGGTTTTTAAGATCTGTTTGTCGTTGCATCTTGTTTTGAAAAGCTGTTTGTCTTTACAATTTGTTTTTGAAAAAGCTGTTTGTCTTTGCTTTTTGTTTTTAAGCTATTTGGCTTTGTTGTTTGTTTTTTTAAAGATGTTTGTCTTTGGTGTTTTTTTGTTTTTTTAATTGTCTTTGCTTTTCTTGTTTTTAGAAAGGTGTTTCTGTGGATTTTTCTTTTAAAGCCGTTTGTCTTTGTTGTCTTTTTTGAAAAAAGCTGTTTGTCTTTGTTTTATTTAAGCTATTTGTCTCTGCTGTTTTTGTTTTTAACACTGTTTGTCTCTATTACCTTTTTTCAAAGCTCTTGTTCATTGTTGTCTTTTTTCAAAACTGTTAGTCTTGTTGACTTTTTCACAGCTGTTTGTCTTTGTTTTCTTTTGAGCTATTTGTCTTTGCTGTTTTGGTTTTTTTAACCTATTTGTCTTCCCTGTTTTTTTGTTTTCTTTTAAAACTTTTGGTCTGTTTTTTAAGTTGTTTGTCTTAGTGGTTTTGAGCTGTTTGTCTTTGTTGTTTTTCTTTTTAAAAAGCTGTTTGTTTTTAGTGTTTTTAAGCTGTTTGTCTTTGCTGTTCTTGTTTTTAAAAAGCTATTTCTGTTTCCTGTTTTGTAAAGCCTGATTGTCTTTGCTGCTTTATTTAAAAAACCTGTTTGTCTTTGCGGCTTTTGTTTTTCAAAGAAGCTTTTTGTCTTGGTTGTTATTGCTTTTAAAAGAAGCTGTTTGTCTTGGTTGTTTTTGTTTTTCAAAGAAGCTGTTTGTCTTGGTTGTTATTGTTATTAAAATAGGCTGTTTGTCTTGGTTGTTTTTGTTTTTAAATGAAGCTGTTTGTTTTGGTTGTTTTTGTTTTTAAAAGAAGCTGTTTGTCTTGGTTGTTATTGTTATCAAAATAGGCTGTTTGTCTTGGTTGTTTTTGTTTTTAAACGAAGCTGTTTGTTTTGGTTGTTTTTGTTTTTAAACGAAGCTGTTTGTTTTGGTTGTTTTTGTTTTTAAAAGAAGCTGTTTGTCTTGGTTGTTTTTGTTTTTAAAAGAAGCTGTTTGTTTTGGCTGTTTTTGTATTTAAAAGAACTTATTTGCTTTCTTTGTTTTTTTAAGGTGATTGTCTTGGCTGCTTTGTATTTAAAAGAAACTGTCTTTGCATTTGTATTTTTAAAAGCTGCTGTCTTTGCTGTATTTTTAAGAGCTGCTGCCTTTGCTGTATTTAAAAAGCTGCTTGTCCTTTCTGTATTTTTTAAAAGCTGCTTGTCTTTGCTGTATTTTTAAAAGCTGCTTGTCTTTGCTTTTTTTTTAAAAACCTGATTGTCCTGATGTTTTTGTTTAAAAAAAACATTATTGTCTTTGCTTCATTGTTAAAAGCTGCTTGTCTTTGCTGTTTTTTAAAAGCTGCTTGTCTTTGCTCTTTACTAAAAGCTGCTTGTCTTTGCTGTATTTTTAAAAGCTGCTTGCCCTTTGCTGTATTTTTAAAAGCTCCTTGTCTTTGCTGTATTTTTAAAAGCTGCTTGTCTTTGCTGTATTTTTTAAAAGCTGCTTGTCTTGCTGTATTTTTAAAAGCTGCTTGTCTTTGCTGTATTTTTAAAAGCTGCTTGTCTTTGTTGTATTTTTAAAAGCTGCTTGTCTTTGCTCTTTACTAAAAGCTGCTTGTCCTTTCTGTATTTTTGAAAGGTGTTTGTCTTTGCTGTATTTTTGAAAGGTGTTTGTCTTTGCTGTATTTTTAAAAGCTGATTGTCCTTGCTGTGTTTTTGTTTAAAAAAAAACCCTGATTGTCCTTACTGTTTTGTTTAAAAAAAAGACCTGATTGTCTTTGCTATTTTTGTATTAAAAAGACCTGATTGACCTTGCTGTTTTTGTTAATAAAAAGACCTGATTGTCCTTGCTGTTTTTGTTTTTAAAAAAACTTGATTGTCCTTGCTGTTTTTGTTTTAAAAAAAGACCTGATTGTCCTTGCTGTTTTTGTTTGGAAAAAACCTGTCTTTGCTGTTTTTGTTTGAAAAAAAACACTGTCTCTACTGGGTTTGTTTGTTAAAAAAACTGTTTGCCTTTGATTTTCTCTGACCCATTTTGGTCTTGTTGTTGTTCTTCCTCTCTTCCATTAATTTCCTGTCATGAGGAGTCCCGGTACTGAAGAGCTGTTTACAGATTGCTCCATTTCTTTTGTTGTGTGCCAAAGCCTAGGCATAGATTTGGTATCCTTGTCCATTTTTCTGCAAAGATGTCCTTCCATCCTTTTGTTATCATTTGTGATTTGTGTGGTATATACTAGGTTCGGTGGACATTATTAAGATAGTTTTGGTTGAGGTGACTGAGGAAAGGGTTTCCTAGTTATTTTTTCATCTTTGTTATTTGACTTGTAATGTGCATGCTCTCAACTGGTTCCCTTTGGTTAACTTAGCATCCTGGTATGAGTGACGTAAGGTGTTTGGCTTTCTTACATTCTGCTAGATGACGATAGTGTTTGCTATGTGTGCCTTTTATGCATTATTTACCTGATTAAATATGGATGGCATAGTTACCTGAATTATATGTTTGTTCCTGGTGCATGTTGTTGGTAGATTAAATAAATTGTTTACCATGACACCCCTGCCTGGCATCACATTGATTTGAGTTGTGGAGAGTCCGAGTCTGAACCTCTCCTTCACCCCCAAACACTTGTATGACGGTGATGTTAAAAGGTGAAGCCCTCAGGTAGATGTAATGAGTCGACCAAAGACTGGTCAACACCCCAGGATGGTATTCATAGCTGTCAGTTTCCCCCCCTTTCAGCTCCTCCAGCTGCTAATTAATCTATCCCAGCCCAGCCCAGATGGGGGCCAGCTGGTGCTATTTATAGCAGGAACTGACCACTCTTGGACTAGGTAAGACGACTGGTCACGCTAAATTTAGCACTCATTACTGAGTGATGTTGGATTTGTGTGCTGTGTATTCACAGTGTTTTTGTAGATGAGGAATCCAACTCCATGTTTGTGTTTTTGTTCACTGCCACTGAAGTAAAATTTGTGGCCTTCAGGGGCAGAGGTTTCTCCCAAAGTTTTTTCTAACATATCTCACAGAGTTTAAGATGCTTCACTTGTATATTTCCATTTTGTATGCAAGTTCTTCCACTTTTCCTGGAGCTCTCAGTGATCTTACATTCCATGTGCCAATTGTGGTGTTGTTTCTGGCACGCAGTGATGTTGGACTACCAGTCACATACTTTTCACCTCTGTCCTGCTGGTCAGCAACAGATGGTGCTGTCCTTGTGCTGGGCAACGACTGACTGATATGGAAGCAGCATTCATTTTTTTTCTTCATGTCGTGTTTCTTGGGAAGTTTTGCATGGTGGAGCCATTCCTCTCCATGCCAGACCACAGCCAATGTTCTCTATTGAGGTGGCTTGCCTTGACCTCAAACACATGGCTTTGAGTTCCAGGGAACTTCATCCGCTTTGGCCGGTAACCTGCAACATGGAAGTTTTACGCCCAGTGATCCTATGTTATCACATGGTTAAGCACGCCTGCCAAGGCAAGGTCCTGGTATGTGGCACTTTGACCCAACACATGAGTCAACCTGAGATTACTCTGTTAGAAATACTTGCAACACCAACAAGATCTTTACCATGTCTTTGTAGACTTTAAGAAGGTATTCAACAGAGTCTGGCATGCAGCTCTGTGGACATCCATGAGGCTGTAAAATATCAATGCCAACCTGATCAGAACCACAGAATGCCTCTATAACAAGGCAACCAGCGCACTCTATTATAACAAAAAATAGGAGATTGCTTCAAAACCACAATGGGAGAATGCAAAGGATGTCTTGCTCTGCTCCACACTCTTCAACATCTTAGAGGGAAGAATGGCTGATGCAGTTGAAAATCATGAGGGGACAGTCAGCATTGGAGGCAAGACAATCACAAACTTACGCTTTGCTGATGACATTGACAGCCTAGCTAGAGAAAAGAAAGAGCTAGTTAGCCTGGTAAATCACCCTGATGAAGATTCTTCAGCATAATCATGGCATGTGGATCAGTGTAGAGAAATTCCAGCCTATGACAAATAGTGCCAATGGCATCAACCTGACACAATTATAGATGGTAAGAAAATCAGGACCATCCATTGCCTCAAATATCTGGGAGCTATAGTATCACATGAAGGGTCAAAACCTAAAATTTCTACAGATTAGTCCAGACCACAGCTGTAATGACCAAACTGAAAGTCCTCTGGACCGACAAGAACACCGTCACAGCTGCAAGATCAGACTGATGCATTCCCTGATTGTGTCCATATTGTTTTTAGGCATGTGAAACGTGGACCATAGTGGCAGAAATTGATCACATACTCCTTGGTATCTCATAGAAAGATTACATAGCCAATGAGAAAGTAAAAAAAAAAAATCAGTCCAACCATTTGAAGAGACCCTGACTTAAGTGAAAAAATGCAAACCAAAGGTGTACAGGTATGTCACAGGAACATCTGGATTGGCCAAGACTGTCCTACAGGGAACAGTAAAAGGAGACAAAAAGACAGACAGAAGGAACATGGGAAGACAACATCAGAGAGTGAATTGGCCTTGGGTGGAACATTTGCTATGGAAAGCAGAAGATCATGGGGAGTGGAGGAAGCTGGTTGCAAAATCTTCAGTAGTACTCACCACGGTCTGCGGACTACGGGATAGGTAAAGGTGAGCATGAGATAAAAAGTGGATGACATCCCTCCTTCTGTCTGTCTTCGTCTGTCTTCTGCTCTTCTCTTCTGAAGATGGAAAAACTAGCATGTGCCATCAAATTGTAAACAGGCCATTGAACTGTTAATAACTATATATGCCACGGAGAGAAAGGAGCTATAACAGCATGTGAATTCATTCTTTTCTCTGTGTCTAAACTATGGGTGACTCCGGTAAATACACATAAAAGGCAAAACTAAAGACTACCCTTGATGAAATTCAGAAACGACCTTTTGTACTGCAGAAACTTGCTGTCTGGCGTAACTCCCTGATCTATCACAATAAATCAACTACTAATAAATCTATAAATGTGCAATTCACAGACCTAGATCAACATGATTCATCCTTATCAGAAACTCCAAAATTTATTTCATCATACACACCTTCGAAACTTTCAAAAGCTGTTTATTCAAATAACATACAACTGCTCAAAATGTATTATCTTCACACTATACTTCACACAACACAGAAGCGGTACCCTATTGTGCCAAGGAAGGGACTGCATAATGTGAGGAGACCCAGAATGTGTACAAATCAAAACTTTGTGTCAGTCTTTCTTCAAAATAAAAACAAAGAACATTTGTTAGAATCAGGTAATGGGAATACCACTCCCGGTCATAAAGAACCTCATGCAGCCTGTGACACTGGATGCCCGTCAATAGACATGTCCAGTCTTGACACGCCTTGTACAACTTCCGATCATCCATTCTTTGATGACCAGACTTCTACACCTCCTTCTGATCCCCACTTATTGCTGTCTACCGAGGTTACAGAAATGGTGACCAGTACTGGTCATAAAGGATTCTCCTAACTCCAACTCCATCAACTACTAATTTATTTATTTATTTATTTATTTATTTATTATTAATTCTTTTATATCGATGATAATGGAATAAGTTCTTGTGTGCTTTTCACATCCAGTCCCCATGCGTATGCAGTTTTGTAAATCTTGTCATCTGTTCCCACCAGCACACAATGGCCTACATAGTGTAAAAGACGGTCGTGGTGCCTTGGGCTCTGTAAGCGCGGAAAAGTGCGGGCGGCAAGGGCTGGAAAACGGCGTTTGCGTCCCGTCTTTTGCAAATGCTTCTTTAGCCTTATTCATGGAGGGTGGGTATGCATGCGCGCGTGCGTGCGTTCGCTGGTGTTTGTGTGTGCGGTGTTTTTGTGTTTGTGCGTATGGAGGAGACCCTGCAGATTGCCCTGGTGCATGATATTGTATAGTATTATTATTGGATATGTCTTTTTGGGTTGGTTTTTGCCTACACTGTACCCTGTTTTTTTGGCCAATACTTGGCTATGTACGGGCGGGGTCACCATCTTCGGGGCCGAGATGTCGCCACAATTCCAGTGCAACACACATGGGAAATAAATGTAAAGTTTGTCTGCATAGTGTATAAAACGGTCGTGGTGCCGTGGGCTCTGTAAGCGTGGAAAAGTTGGGGCGGCAAGGGCTGGAAAAGGCGTTTGCATCCCGTCTTTTGCAAAATTATGACGCACAAGGGCAATTTGCAGGGTCCCCGCCACATGCACGCACAACAACCAAACGCACTGACAAACACCAGCGCGCACGCGCGTGCGCGCATGCATACCCACCCCCCTGCCAAAAAGGCGCTGTTCTGGCCAAAGACGGGACCCAAAGACCCGTATTCGGGCCCGTCCTGCCCCGACTTTTCCACGCTTACAGACCTCAAAGCTCCAGGACAATAATATGGCACCGTATGCATACTCGCCACCCCCCCCCCCCTATCATCTCCGACGTGTGTGGCTATGGACTTGTGGCGACACCGACGCCCTCAAGAGCCAGAAAAGTTAGTACGTGGCAAGAAAATCGGGTGAAGTGGACAAACCAAAAACCAAGCAAGGCGCCGACAAATAATGACAATACACAGTAATATGATCCACACGACCAATCTTCAGGGTCCCCGCACATGCGCGCACACAAAGCAAACGCACTGACAAACACCAGCGCGCACGCGCGTCCGCGCATGCAAACCCATCCCCCTGCCAAAAAGGCGCTGTTTTGGCCAAAGACGGGACCCCAAGAGCCGTTTTCGAGCCCGTACTGCCCCGACATTTCCACGCTTACAGACACCAATGCTACAGAACAATATGGCACCGTATGCATACTAGCCCCCTTACTATCTCCGACGTGTGTGGCGCCGGACTTGTGGCGACACCGACGCCCTTAAGAGCCGAGAAAGCTAGTCTGTAGCAAGGAAATCGGGTACAGTGTACGCACCGAAAACCGAGCAGGGCGCCGACAAATAATGACAATACACAGCAACATGATGCCTCAGGGCAATCTGCAGGGTCCCCGCCACATGCGCGCACACAAAGCAAACGCACTGACAAACACCAGCGCGCGCGCGCACGCGCGCATGCATACCCACCCCCCTGCCAAAATGGCGCTGTTTTGGCCAAAGACGGGACCCCAAGAGCCGTTTTCGGGCCCGTCCTGCCCCGACTTGTCCACGCTTACAGACCCCAGGGCTCCAGGACTATATGGCACCGTATGCATACTCGCCCCCCTACCATCTCCGACGTGAGTGGCGCCGGACTTGTGGCGACACCGACGCCCTCAAGAGCCGCAAAAGCTAGTCTGTGGCAAGGAAATCGGGTACAGTGTACGCACCGAAAACCCAGCAGGGCGCCCACAAATAATGACAATACACAGCAACAAGATGCCTCAGGGCAATCTGCAGGGTACCCGCCACATGCACGCACACAAGCAAACACATTGACAAACACCAGCGCGCGCGCGCGCGCGCGCGCATGCATACCCACCCCCCTGCCAAAATGGCGCTGTTTTGGCCAAAGACGGGACCCCAAGAGCCGTTTTCGGGCCCGTCCTGCCCCGACTTGTCCACGCTTACAGACCCCAGGGCTCCAGGACTATATGGCACCGTATGCATACTCGCCCCCCTACCATCTCCGACGTGTGTGGCGCCGGACTTGTGGCGACACCGACGCCCTCAAGAGCCGCGAAAGCTAGTCTGTGGCAAGGAAATCGGGTACAGTGTACGCACCGAAAACCCAGCAGGGCGCCCACAAATAATGACAATACACAGCAACAAGATGCCTCAGGGCAATCTGCAGGGTCCCCGCCACATGCGCGCACACAAAGCAAACGCACTGACAAACACCAGCGCGCGCGCGCGCGCGCGCATGCATACCCACCCCCCTGCCAAAATGGCGCTGTTTTGGCCAAAGACGGGACCCCAAGAGCCGTTTTCGGGCCCGTCCTGCCCCGACTTGTCCACGCTTACAGACCCCAGGGCTCCAGGACTATATGGCACCGTATGCATACTCGCCCCCCTACCATCTCCGACGTGTGTGGCGCCGGACTTGTGGCGACACCGACGCCCTCAAGAGCCGCGAAAGCTAGTCTGTGGCAAGGAAATCGGGTACAGTGTACGCACCGAAAACCCAGCAGGGCGCCCACAAATAATGACAATACACAGCAACAAGATGCCTCAGGGCAATCTGCAGGGTCCCCGCCACAAGCGCGCACACAAGCAAACGCATTGACTGGATTTCTTGTGTATTTGTAGTGGGAGCGGGGTTCAAACTTTGAACTGCCCTAGATAAACGAGGCAGTTGTACTGAAATAACAACCAATCAGAAAGGCCCACTACCAACACGCAACTGCTCTCTTATATAAAAGCTTTTTCGTGTTTTCTCCTCTGAGCATATAAACCTATCTAAAAGCGCGCGAATTCGACATCCCCCCATCTTTTTTTCATTCCATGGCTGTTTCCACTCCAGGGTAGCTTGCTACTATCAACAGCAGCAGCAGGATGGGTCTCCACCCCCATCCTCTCCTCTAACCAACACCTGCAGACAGGGGCGCCTAGAAACTTTACAGACTGACACTCCTGTAGTGAAGGTAAGTTTTTGCTGCTTGGGCAGTCATTGGAATCTAAACATTCTTACATTTTATCAGACAATAGTTTTTCATGTATATATGTTTGGTTTGTATATTTTTGACTGTCAAACGTTGCCTTTCAAACACACATACACATACCCCCCCCCCCCCCCCTCCCTCGCACTCACATGTAGGGAGACATTCATGTAAAACATATACATGAATACAAACATTCATTCATGCAGATAGACGACAAGCATGCACAGAATGGCAGACACAAACTGTTACAAACTTACACCCATTTTTACCACAACCCTCCCCCACGTTTTTTGTTATTTGAATGCTCACACAGTAGCAACAAAGTCTGTCATAATAACAAAACATGTCTAGTGTTGCTGTGAAGCACCTCACAAGTCAGGCCCAGTGCATTCCTCATCAGCATAGGAGAGAACTGTAATCTTTAGTCTTTCTGTAAAAAAACATAGGCAAATGGACCAAGAAGGCAGACAATAGACTCTTGTCTTTTGGACCAAGACAGATGCCAGAATTTGAAAAGAGAATTAGCAGAGAATTTCAAGAAAGTAGTGATGCTATCTATATTGATACCCCCCCCCCCCCCCTTTAAGCCTACTGAGAGATCTGTCCATCTGATATCCCAGATTGTAAAGTGACTTTAGCAGACACTTAAACAAACTGCCGCCAACTTCTGTCACAGATTGGGGTCACATTCCCAACTCATGTCCTAAATTCAGTCAGCCACCAATCACAGCAAGGCAGCACCTTGTTTGAAAATAAGCTGGGCCGCCACTGCCCCCCCCCCCCCCCCCCCCCCCCCCTTCTGAATTTGAATTTCAAAACAAACCCGTGCTTCTCTATCTGCCACGCTGACACATCTAAAATGAGGTCGCCCACGCTGCGCCTGTGCACGCAGCACGCATTGCACGCACACACACACACACACACACACACACACACAGTTCATTGGATTAATACATTCTCTTTAAGTGTAGGACAAATATGCACCCTGTATAAGAAAGACTATAAGTTTATACAGTCATAAATATGTAAACTTCTTTAGGTAGAATAAGATACTGAAACAGATGTAACATTTCAGATACTATCTTAACCCATAGTACAAATGAACAATTTAGGATAGAAAGGTACGAAGCTAATTCTCTTAAATGCAGATCAAAGCCTAGTTATTGCACAACCCTAGATAATCAAATGTTTAAACAGAATAACAAACATAGACACAACCACTTGCTAATATTTCCAAGACCCAGAAACAAACTGTACAAATCGAGCTTCTTGTATTCAAGATAGGCTCCCAAAACTTTGAAACTTACCAAAAACAAAGATCAGTTTCAAACGCATCTAAAAGTATAATTTTTTTCATAATTTATGGTTTCAGTTGTCTAGAGGTAATAGGCCTGTCTAGAAATGAAAAAGTCCGGGTCAAAGTGTCCTGTGGTTCGAATCCCGTTTAGACCCAAAACTTGTCCTCCATCCATTACATTGTGAGTGGTGGTCTTTGGACGAGACAATAAACCGAGGTCCCGTGTGTTACACATCATTATTTAGCGCATGTGAAAGAACCCACGGCAACAAGAGGCTTGTCCCTGGCAAAACTGTAGAAAAAACCCCACTCTGATAGGGCAACAAATACACCTGCAGACAGGAAAAAGAAAATAAATAATGGGTAGGTGCTGTATTTGTGGCGACGCGCTCTTCGGGGAGAGCAGCCCGAATTTCACGCAGAAAAATCTGTTGTGACATACTGTGGTTTAGAAGACAATTTGTAAACTTGTACAGTGATCTTTCCTTTACACCTCCTTTTCTGTTTCACTTGAACGTGTTTGTGGTGGGCTTTATTGTTACCCTTTTTACACTTCACACCACTTTAAGTCACTGCACATTTCTCTGTGTGAAGCTCGGGCTGCTTTCCCTGGGGAGAGTGCGTCGCCACGAGAAGAGTGCCACCCATTTTTTTCTTTCCCCCTCTGCAGCAGTATTGGCTTCCCTAGCAGAGTGGCTGTTTTCTACAAAATTTTGCCAGGGACAACTCTTGTTGCCGTGGATTCTTTTACGTGAGCTAAATATTTTTTTGTAAGACATGGGACCTCGGTTTATCATCTTATCTGAAAGACTAGCACCCAGACCATCATTCATGGTCTAATGGATGGGGGAAAAGTTTGGAGCCTAAACGGGGGTCAAACCACCGGCACACTTCCGACCCGGGCTTTTTACATTCTTTAGCAGGCCCGTTACCTCTAGACCACCATCCATTCAACAAACGAAAAGAAAGCTAAGAAGGCTTTTTCTTTTCTTTTTTTCCAGTTGTAACGGAAATCAGTATAATGTGTGCGTGAGGTAGGGAGATGGCGGTGTCACTGATGTTATTGTTATTATAAAATGAGGTATGACCCAAGTTTATACAGTCATAAATATGGATTAACATATCTTATCTAGGAGTACCCATCTGCTGATGTGGTGATTTGATATTAGACCCTGACAGCTTTGTGTGTGTGTGTGTTTGTGTGTGTGTGTGTGTGTGTGTGTTGTGTGTGTGTGTGTGTGTGTGTGTGTGTGTGTGTGTGCGTGTGTGTGTGTGTGTGTGCGTGCGTGCGTGTGTGTGTGTGTGTGTGTGTGTGTGTGTGTGTGTGTGTGTGTGTGTGTGTGTGTGTGTTTACATAATGGGTGATTTGGGGTTTGTTTTTTTATATTTTGTACCACTTTATGTCACAGCAGATTTCTCTGCGTGAAATTCGGGATGCTCTCCCCGGGGAGAGCGCGTTGCCACATTTGCAGCGCCAACCCATTTTTTTTCCTTTTTCCTGCATGCAAACGTATTTGTTTCCCAATCAGAGTGGCTGTTTTCTACAGAATTTTGCCAGGGTCAACCCCCTTGTTGCCGTGGGTTCTTTTACGTGCGCTAAATAGTGATGTGCAACACACGGGACCTCGGTTTATTGTCTCATCCGAAAGACTAGCGCCCAGACCACCACTCGGGGTGTAATGGATGGGGGAAAAGTTTTGGGTCTAAACGGGGTACGAACCACTACACACTCCGACCCGGAATTTTTGCTTTCTAGGCAAGGCGCGTTACCACCTTGACCACAGATGGTTCAAACTTAAGCTGCAGGTTACAATCAGAATGTGCTGCTCCCCTAAACTTACCACTGCTGTGATCATGATCTCTTACAGTTGGGTTGTCTTCTGTGTTTTCTAATGTATGACTGCAAATCCAACAACGTGTTGCTGAATCATAATTATTGTTCTTGATCTACGGCAGTCATAATAAGATCAGAAAGGTTGAGTTGATTAGAGAACTCAGTACGTGCTTGTTTCATTTGTTCTAAGAAGCGTTCTGCTGCATCGGCCCTCTATAATGACATGGCATTGTGTGTTCACCATCTGACCTAACAATAATGAATGCATACGAACACATTTGATGATTATTAACTACTTTATTTATTTATTAATTAATTAATTAATTTATTTATTTATTCTTTTATTTTGAGGATAATGGGTTAAGCACTCTTGTACTTTTTTGCATCCAGTCCCCGTTTGTATGCAATTTTGTGAATCTTGCCATCTGTTCCTACCGGCACACGATGGCCTACTCTTACGAAAAGCGGAGCAGGATTTAACGTATGCGCACGATGTTCTGCCTGCGTTCCCACACGGGGCCTCGGTTTAGCCTATAGTCTCATCCGAAGGACTTTTGGGAAGAGCGGAGTCAGCACTGATGTTGACTCCAGGAGAAAAATGTCCTCGACCGGAATCAACCGTTTTAGTTTTAGGTACTGTTTTTGGCTTAGGTTCTTGGTATGGGACTATAACAGATTCAAAGTCAGCATAAACAACGTAAGGATTGGACTGTATCTTTTTTTCAGTTCTTAAAGCTTGCTGTGTGCTACCAGGTTTTGGAGTAGTAAGTTTTGTAATGCATTTAGTACAGCTTTTACGATGTTCTCTGTGTTTAAAAGCTGCTTCAATAGGCGGAATCTTCTTCTACAGAACTCTTGTTGTTTTTTTTACAGTTTGCTGTTGTGTATGTTAGTAGTCTACTCATTGTGCGAATTAAAGTATAATGCTGTTTTGCACTATCTGTCACTAAAAGTAAGTCAACATCTTTGACATGTGGCTCTCCTACAGTCGGTGACTCACTGGATATTCTAAGCGGTAGAAGATTGTCTTCTTCAGACCATGTATATATATATATATATATATATATATATATATATATATATATATATATATATATATATATATATACATTTAAAGTGATCGGTTTGTTCTGGGAATTGGATTGTTTGATTTTGTCAATTCTAACGGAAAGTCAATTCCATTAAAGTTAAGTTCATGTTTGTATGGTTCATATTTGGAGATTGTCTCCACATTCTTTTGAACATGATGTAACTTTGCGAGAATACACCACATAAAACATTTATCATCTGAATTCTTAATGTTTAAGACTGCTCGTTTCAAAACCAGTTTTCTGGGTAAAGGAATGTAAGACTTACCAACAAATGGGGTAAAGACTCACTGATACTGTAGGAGTGCTTATTCCATTATCCTCGAAATAAAGAAAATAAATAAATGAAAACAAAATAAAGCAAACCGAAAAGAATGGTGATGGTCAGTGCCCAAATTGGAACTATCTGCTGGGACATAGATATAACCCCATCAACACCATGGTGATGGTTTGTCATGGTTCTATCGCTGATGGTTGTCTGAATCAGAGAGCTGTTCTGAGACTCCAGCACAACCAAACCAAAATGGGGATGGTTTCCCTAATTAATGGGAAATCTTCGCTGGGATGTAAATGTAATCACAACAACAACAACAACATGGTGAAGGTGATGAAACGGGTGGCTTGTTGATGGGCGAGTGCCTGAACTAGACACCTTCACAAGGTAAAGGTAAATGTGTCCCATAACCTAGGCGGTCGTAGGGGAGCGAGGCATCCGAGACTTCAGCTTCTCTAGGGGCCAGCATGTAGAGGGCGGCGCCCATCTCCTCTCCCTTGCTGCTTTACTTTCCCTGACCCTAAAGAGGGCAGGTACCCATTTACAGCAGGGTGAACTGGGGGACTGTACTGAAGCCAAGGCGTGCAATCGGTCACCCATCTAATTGGTAACCACGCTCCACGCTGCTTAACATTGGCTGGGGGAAAGCGAGCGCTCTGACCACTGAGCTATCCCTCCCCTTGCCTCCACTAGGACTGTAAATAAATTCAAACTGACTGAATGCTGACGACAAGTGGTGATGCTTACACGCGGGACAGGATAGCCTAGTGGTCAGAACATTGCGCTCGCAATTTGACGACCCGGGTTCGATTCCCGGTCGAGGGGATTTTTTCTATGGAGTTAACATCAGTGCTGACTCTACCCCCCTGAAAAGTCTTTCGGATGGGACTAAAAACCGAGGCCCCGTGTGCAAACGCACGCAGATCATCTTGCGCACACGTTAAATCCTGTTCCGCTTTTCGTAAGAGTAGGCCAACGTGTGCCGGTGAGAACAGATGACATTTACATAACTGCATACACACGGGGACTGGATGCAAAAAAGTATCTGATTGGTTATTCCATTATCCTCGGAATAAATAAATAAATAAGTTCGAACTATAAACCAAGCTAGGTCCCCTGTGCGAATGAACGCTGAATATCTTGCACACACGTTAAAAACCTCTTCTGTTTAAAAACAAAACAAAACAGAGAAGGCCGTTGTGCCTGTGGGAACAGATGACAAAAGCTGCATACACACACGGGGACTGAATGTAAAAAAAAAAGCTCATGAGTGCTTATTCCATTATCTTCAATATACAAGAATAAAATAGATAAATAAATAAATAAATAAATAAATAAATAAATAAAACTGGCACCTCCACAGGAATCTACCAAAATCAAACTAAATTGTGATGGCTAGCGGATACTTACAGACTCTAAATCAGCGGGGAATCTAATCTAATCTATAATTTTTCTCCTAAAGATGATATTTTAGAGAATGTGTGTGCACATATGGATTGCTGGTCTAGAGCCAGAGGTAACCTAACCTAACACACCTGTCTGGAAAGAAACAGGTTGCAGGTTTCATCCTCACCTTGTCTGCACTTGGAACTTTTCCCCCATCCATGAGACAGGACTGGTGGTTTGGATGTAAGTCTTTTGCATGAGACAATAAACCAAAGTCCCATGTGCAGGAGAATACATGGTATTTTCTACGGCGCTGAATCTTGTACAGCGAACAAATCAAAGCCCTTGCTTTGAAATCATTTCTGCTCAGGCGAGGCAGATTTTAAATTAACACACTTACACACAAACACACACACACGCATGCACACACACATACACTATAAACCGAGGCCCCGTGTACGAACGCACACAGAACATCTTGCGTACACGTTAAATCCTATTCCGCTTTTCGTAAGTGTAGGCCATCATGTACCAGTGGGAACAGATACGATTTTTTTAAAAAAAACTGCATACACACGGGAACTGGATGTAAAAAAGCACATTAGTGCTTATTCCATTATCCTCCATATAAAGAATAAAAAAATAAATAAATGTGCACACACACATGCGCGCGCACACACACAAATAGGTGCACGCACACACACACACACACACACACACACACACACACACACACACACACACACCACACACACACACACACACACACACACAATGTTGTGAGAAAGCAATTTTTTATTTTTTTAAAGTCACATGTCAGAAAGAATAACGTCAATATTTCAGCATTTGATTTGTTTTTAAACATTACACACTTAACAACATGCATTATTGAAAAAGATGTTACACGTAAAGATGAGATGACAGTTCAAAACACAAATATTTCCACCAAGAATTCAAAATGCAAGGGAAAAAATCCCAAATAAACACACACATCATTCATTCAATTCAATTACTTTATTATCTCATATATAGAGAATTTCAAGGAGGTTATAAGACATACATAAAAACAGTTAACATGTTCACATAACATCACATATTTAATATATATGTATGCATGTTATGTAAATATATATACATATTTATATACACCACAAAAACAGGTTCTGAACATCAATTCGCACCCTTCAAAATATAAAGAGTGCCCACAAATCTGCTATACCAAAGCCAGTCATTAACTCACCCAAGTAAAAATTAATCACAATACTGGTGTGTAGGCACCAGTTTACCCACGACTCACACACGCACAAACATTATAGGCACACATATAATCCTGTTCCGCATTTTGTAAGAGTAGGCCACCGTGTGCCGGTCGGAACGGATGACAACATTTACAAAACTGCCTACACAGGTGGACTGGATGTAAAAAAAGCATACGAGTGCTTATTTCATAATCCTCGATATAAAGGAATAAATAAATAAATAAAAAGATAAATAAATAGCTCGCACACACACACACACACACACACACACACACACACACACACACACACACACACACACACACACACACACACACACACACACACACACACACACACAAACATTATAAACATTCACACACAGGCACATTGTTTGTTGGTTTTTTTTTTATACAAACCAAATTGTTATAACATGTTGTATAGTAAGAGAAACATCACTTAAATTGATACTCTATTCCATTAAGATACTGAACAGTTAAAACACACACACACCAAAGTTCCCCACTTCAACCAAAGCATACACTGCCACTATCACCCTACTCTATAGACATTTCCCTCCCTTCTTATGATCACATATACCCCCCCCCCCCCCCCCCCTCCTAATAAAAAAAGAAGAAAAACATCTCTCATTAATTTTTATGGCCCCCTCGGAAAAAAAAAAGAATTAATCAAAAGAATTTCTCTCACACACAAATTTTCCATCCTCTCCCATTCACATATACTTATATGTATGAAATAGGACAGAAAAAAATCTTTCATATAATTGATTTCAAAGATGCAGGTGTAGGTGTAAAATCTGCGATGATCTGCCATCCAGTGGAAGATCAGTGCAATATCTGCCACCAACACAATCTGATGATATCACATGTCCTGACTTGTGTCATCCACATTTCATCATATCATTAAAGCAATGATACATTGTTCTACACACACAAATCATAATTGGATATCCAGAACAAATTCAAACAAACAAAATCTTCACCCCCCAAAAAAAAAATCAGGGACAAAATGACCCCATACCACACACACAGAGACACAGACACAAAATTGCTCACACAATATCACACACACACACACACGCGCGCGCGCGCGTGCACTCACAACACACACACACACACACACACACACACACACACACACACACATGCACTGTACACACAGGTTTCTTTCTTGCAAATCACCCCTTTGCATATCCACATGGATATCCTGCCTCTTTCCCGCCAAAAAAAGAGAAAAAAACTTACTTTCTCTCAAACACTCAACTCCACACACACACACACCACACACACACACACACACACACACACACACACACACAACACACACACAAGGACGGGATAGCCTAGTGGTCAGAACATTGTGGTGGCAATTTGACGACCAGGGTTTGATTCCCCATCGGAGGGGATTTTCCCCCTGGAGTTAACATCAGTGCTGACTCCACTCTCCCCAAATGTCTTTCGGAAGAGACTATAAACCGAGGCCCCGTGTAGGAACGCACGCAGAACATCTTGCGCACATGTTAAATCTTGTTCCGCCTTTCGTAAGAGTAGGCCATCGTATGCCGGTGGGAACAGATGACAAGATTGACAAAACTGCATACACACGAGGACTGGATGTAAAAAATAGCACATGAATGCTTATTCCATTATCCTCAATATAAAAGAATAAATAAATAAATGGATAATAATTTTAAAAAAGAAAGAAAGAAATAAAGGTCGCCTTTTCCAATACAAACCCTCCAGGCACATCATCATCATCATCATCATCATCATCATCATCATCATCATCATCATCATCATTATCATCATCATCATCATCATTGCTGTCAGTGACATGAACGTCATCGGAGACGTTGTCATCGCTGTCATTGTCATGAACATCATCTTTAATTTTGAACGATCACACAACCATTATCATAATAATTTTTTTGCTGTTGCTAACAGGCGGCAGCTGAACAGGATATACAGTGTAAGGGAAACAACCGTACATTGGGTAGCCTATTCGCTAGTTCTCTCTCTTAGACCACTCGGTGGCAATTCATTTTTTTTTTGGTTGTTTTCAATATTTTGTTGTGGTAATGTTGTATGTGGTTTGTTTGTTTCTTAATGATGGTTCTTTTCTTTGTATGTCTCATTGTGGTTATTGGGTGAGGGTTGTCTGTGGTTTCTTTACAACAATTTTTAGGTGTATTTCTTACATCAAAGTTGATAATTATGGAATACCCATCTCAGTACATTCTAACTAAAGCAGGGAAAAGCTTAATTCTCCTGGAAATTATTTGTAAGCATTTGGCTATTAAAGGCAAGATCTGTAAATCCTTTAACATTTATGGACGTCAGTAATCAGATCAAAATCATCATATAGGCAAGAAGTCTTCTTTAATGCTCCAAAATATATACTGAGGAAGCTTCAAAGTATAGATCGTAAAGCATACAGGCTTACTCTTGGTGTACCTTTTCTTGCATCAGCAATTGACACATATGAAGTCGAAATATTGCCGTTAGATGATCAATCCTACCGAAAACTTGCATGCCCCAAATATGTACTGAGAAGTTCAACACCCAAAACTTTGCATCGGAAGACGTGAAAATAAATCTGATACTTTTTTTTTAACCAGAAGGACGCAGCAAATCGGATGCACTTGTGGCGAAGCGTTCTCTCTCCCTGGGGAGAACAGCCCAAATTTCACGCAAAGAAATTTGCTGTGACATTAAGTGGTATAAAAATAAAATCAGAGAAAGGTTACCAAGATTTGATGAAAGATGAGTCTTTAGGAAAATAAGCTGGTCAATAGTCTTTCAGGGCTTTTATTTATTTCATATTATACCACCTTATTCACAGCAGATGCAATTCAGTCTGCTCTTCCCAGGGAGAATGCGTTGCCACAAGTGCAGCGCCGCCCATATTATATATATATTTTTTTTCGTTTTCCTGTTAGCAACTGTATTTGTTTCCAATATCAAAGTGGCTTTATTTCTACAGAATTTTGCCAGGGATAACCCCCCTGTTGCCGTGGGTTCTCTTACGTGCACTAAATTATAATGTGTAATACACAGGACCTTGGTTTATCGTTTCATCCGAAAGACTAGCACCCAGACCACCACTCATGGTCTAATGGAAGGGTGGAAAGTTTTGGGTGCGAACCAGATTTTTCGCTTTCTAGGCAGGCACGTTACCTCTAGACCACCGATCCTTAGGAAATAGTCAAGATTGGCTGCTTAAAGCCTGCTCTGTGGTCAGCATAAAATGACAGAGGCCCAGTTGGTAATCTCTCCTGATCATTGAAATTATGAAAGAAAAAATGATTATGTAAACTGGATTTTTCTAGGAAAGGCAGTCAGGCAGAACTCCCCTCCCCCTCCCCTTCTACCTTCCCCTCCCCCTCTACTCCACACCCCCTCCTCTCCACTTTCCTGTGTGCAACTAACAGACGAGTAATGAAAATATTACCAACAAACAGAAAAAATATAAAGGTTGACACCACAAAGATAAGTGATGCATTTATCAAGAAAAAAAATGACTCAAATGCCTGCACGTTTATTGTACTCGCAATTTTGCAAGTATCCTGTTGGAAAAATTCCAGTTTGTCCAAGCTCGTGGCATTTTGGCCGAGCGTAGAACTAGCTGCCTACTGCCAACTGAGCGCAGAGTTATCCCACCTTGGTACGGGGCATGCCCAGAAGACCGTTCCGGTTATGAAGTGAGCACGAATTCATGCTTTTAAATGAGAGTGCATTGATTTGTATCGCCATTTTAGTCTTCTGTGCCTTCTTCCAACAAGTTCGAGATCAACTGGAGGTGATAATTTACACGCAGATTGTTTCATTCCATACAAAGGTTAGTGATAATTTTCCTTCAATGTATACCTACATGCTAACGACACCCACTGGTAAATGTCTTTCTTTGGAGCAAGTTTTAAGTTTCAAAATGGAGGCAGGTGGTTTTGACGTGACAGTACTTCAAATGCACACACCAATACGAGCAGGCGTGTACACACACACACACACACACACACACACACACACACACACACACACACACACACACACACACACACACGATGGGATAGCCTAGTGGTCAGAACATTGCGCTGGCAATTTGACTACCGGGTGGTTTGATTCCCGGTGGAGGGGATTTTCCTCTGGAGTTAACATCAGCCCTGACTCGACTCCCCCAAAAGTCCTTCGGACGAGACTATACACCGAGTCCGGTGTGCGAACGCACGTAGAACATCTTGTGCACACGTTAAATCCAGGTCTGCTTTTCGTAAGAGTAGGCCATTGTGTGCCGGTGGGAACAGATTGGATTTACAAAACTGCATGCACACGGGAACTGGATGTTAAAAAACATGAGTGTTTATTCCATTATCGTTGGTGTAAAAAGAGTAAACAAATTCATAAATAAATTGATAAATAGATAAGTAAACACAGGTACTGAATAGGTTTATAATAATGTAACCAAAGCCTTTGTGGTTGAAAGAGAGAGGGTGAGGGAGAGAGAGGGGGGTGGAGCCATGGAGAGGCCCAAATGTCTGATAGAGATGTAGTCGGCTTGAAGACCATGTCGAGAGGCCCAATGTCTGAGATACGATCTTGCACTTACAGTACCGACTATGTACACGGAGGCCATGTTGGAGTAAGCACAAGGTCACGACCTTATGCAAAGCCGTTGGCCATGGGTGACCTTTGCACACATGGCTTCAGTACAGCTCCCCCCCCCCCCCCCCCCCCCCCCCCCCAGTTTACCCAGCTGTAAAATTATGTACCTGCCCTCTTTAGGATCAGGGAAGGTAAAGCAGCGAGGGAGAGGAGATGGGCGCCGCCCTCAATATGCTAGCCCTCGGAGAAGTTGAGGTCTCTGATGCCTCACTCCCCTAAGACCGCCTAGGTTATGGATCAGCTTTACATTTATCTTTACTGATGTTAACTCCAGAGGAAAAATCCCCTTGAAGGAGCATATCTGGATGGTAGCTGAAACGTGGGGTTGATCCTGGGTTGTCAGATTGCGAAGGCAACGCTCTAACTACCAGGTTGTCCCATCCCTAGACAAAATTATGACCATTCCAATTGTAGACAGACACCTACAACTATAGTGAAGGCACAACAGTCACTGGTCGTTTTATGTACCGGAATGTTTTAACATTTCGTTTTGTTTTTTCGATCCTCGGCTAGAGCTCCGAGGGTCGCTGATGGTGAGGTTTTGCGTATGCGACCGTTTTTGCCTCACCATGAAGGTAGCTGCATTCCGACTTCAGAAATGTACTTTAGGTATGTTCATGTATTCGTAACCCACCGAAGGATAACTTTTTTTGTCAATTGTTTTTTCGGTCCTCAACTAGAGATTTGAGGTTCACCATTGGAGAGATTTTTGCGTATGCGGGCGTTTTTTTCCCTCCATTATTCAAGTAGCCACATTCCGACTTCGGGAATTGCTGTCATTAATTATGGGTTCTTTAACGTGGATATTTACTCTTCTGCATGTCTCTATACACTGAGAAAATTAAAACACTGGCAGGTCTGCAATTAGTTGGCCAGACGCCACAGTTTTGAACCCACGACCGTATGGACCCACGAGATTGAAGTCAAACGATGTTAACCACTAAGTTATGCACACGCAAAGCACACACACACACACACACACACACACACACACACACACACACACACACACACACACACACACACACACACACACACACGAGATTGAAGTCAAACGATGTTAACCACTAAGTTATGCACACGCAAAGCACACACACACACACACACACACACACACACACACACACACACACACACACACACACACACACACACACGACCGTGGGGACGGGATAGCCTAGTGGTCAGAACATTGCGCTCGCAATTTGACGAGCGGGGTTCGATTCCAGGTCGATGGAATTTCCCCCCCCCCCCCCCCCCCCCCCCCCGGAGTTAACATCAGTGCTAACTCCACTCTCCCCAAAAGTCCTTCGGATGAGACACTATAAACCAAGGCCCCTATGTGAACGCATGCAAAACATCTTCCGCACACTTTAAATCCTGTTCCGCTTTTCGTTAGAGTAGGCTATTGTGTGCCAGTGGGAACAGATAAGATTTACAAAACTGCATACACACGGGTACTAGATGTAAAAAAGCAATGAGTGCTTATTCCATTATCCTCGATATAAAGAATAAATAAATGAAAATGAAACACACCACACGCACGCACTCACGCACCCGCGTGCACGCCTTCTCTTACTTTTCTTTAAATTACGGTAATATTTTGTACGTTTTTTGTTATCAGAAGCCTTTCTGCAACCTCGGACATTCTGGCCAGAAACACCATGTTGTGATCCACATTGGATTTTAGCTGGGTTGGACCTTTGTTAGATAGAGGGTAGGAAATGGAGGAAGGAAATGTTTCAACAAAGCCTTCTTGGAGCTTTGTTTCCATGGACTTCAGATATGGAATATGTTTGACCCTAAACCTTCAGAATGGGGATAGTCTTGCTACCCCAAAGGTTCTTGGTATTGGGATATTCTGCTATCCCCAGTGTTTTCAGAATGGGGATATTCTGCTATCCCCAAGGTTCTCGAAATGGGGATATTCTGCTATCCCCAAGGTTCTCGAAATGGGGATATTCTGCTATCCTTTAAGTTCTCAGAATGGGGATATTCTGCTATCCCAAAAGTTCTCAGAATGGGGATATTGTATTATCCCAAAAGTTCTCAGAATGGGGATATTTTGCTATCCCAAAAGTTCTCAGAATGGGGATGTTCTGCTATCCCAAAAGTTCTCAGAATGGGGATATTCTGCTATCCCAAAAGTTCTCAAAATGGGGATATTCTGCTATCTCCAAAGTTCTCAGTGTTCATGAGTCCCAGCCCTGCAGATTTTGTCAGCAAAGTTCTTTGTCAGACGATGTCTCTGCCATTGAACTGAACTGTCAGTTGCCTTTGAACGATCACTGGGCACCATATTTCTAATTGCATCTCCGATCCTTGCTAAAAGATAGATTTAAATAGAATAGAATAGGACAGACTAAAATAAATGAAATGAAATTAAGAAAAACAAACTTTCAGCCAAAAACGATAAAATAGGAAATAAAATCAAACTAGCATAGCATTAGAAAATAAAATGAACTAAGAAAAAAAAAAACTGGCCACAAAAACAGTAAAATCAAATTTCAAACCCGGGACAAAACAGCGCGAGAGATCAAAGGAGAAAGCAATCTTGGTGACAGTGATGTCTTGGTGTTTAAACACTGACGCCACCTACAAAGGCTTTTGAGAGATTGGTGATGAGAAAGAGTTACCTCATCTTGGGGACAGTGATTGTGAGGAAGAGTTACCTCATCTTTGGGACATTGGTCTTGAGGGAGTGTGACTTCATCTTTGGCACGGTGGTCACGAGGGAGTGTGACATCATCTTTGGGACATTGGTTATGAGGGAGTGTGACTTTGCCGCCCCCTCACATTTTCCAAACATTTCCTTCAGTTTCTTTCATCCCACCCTTTATTTGACACGGGTCCTGGCCTGGTTAGTCATCATGTGAATCACATGGGAGTCGTCACTATAGCAACGGGGCTGTATCATTGGATAACCTGGGAGTCATCGCTATAGCAACGGGGCTATATCACGTGGATCACATAGGAATTATCTTCTGACCCTGGATGTCATCTGGAGAATTCTCCCTCACAAGACCATGCACTGTAAGTAATGAGATGAATGGTGATGTGATGATGATGATGATGATTGATGATGATGATGATGATAATAAATAATATAATTATATAAAGAAATGATAATAATGGAAATGATAATATAAAAAAACAATATAAAGAAATAGTACACACAGCGTCCCAAAAATGGGACAGTGGGCATATATGGGCTAAAGTGACATGGTCAGGTGATTATGTTTGTCCAAGAAAACCAGAATTTTCAGTGGTACTGATTGGGACTGCCTTGCTTTCAGGAGCTGTGGGACTGGAACCAAGGACCCCGTGTGCAGTGGCAGCCATGATAAACTGGGGTCCTTTGTGGAAGAGTGGTAATGCTATGGTTTTAAAAGGTATGATAAACTCTTTGTTGTCATTGGGCTCTGAAAGCCAAAGGCCTTTTTTTTCTTTTTTACTAAATTGCCTGTATCCTAATTGTTGATGAAAAAGATAAACATATTTATGCAAATTCAGATCATTTCTCTTTTTTTTCTGTGTTTGTGAACATTTTGCAAATTTATTCATCAACTCAAAAAAAGACTGCTTTCAAATACTTTTGAAAATCAACTATAACATTATGTACAAGTTTCGAGTTTGTTTTTTAAATACTGAAACAATGAAATTTTAACTCATAAAGTAACTGGACAGTATGCCACACGTGAAAATAATAATAATCCTTCATTCAATCTTTCGTAAAGTAACATGGTCAGGTGACTGTCATGTTTGTCCAAGAAAACCAGCAGAATTTTCAGTGGTACTGATTGGGACTGCCTTGCTTTCAGGGGCTGTGGGACTGGAACCATGGACCCGTGTGCAATGGCAGCCATGATGAACTGGGGTCCTTCGTGGAAGAGTGGTAATGCTATGGTTTAAAGAAAGGTATGATAAACTCTTTGTTGTCATCGGGCACTGAAAGCCAAAGGTCTTTTAAAAAAAATGTTTCTACTAAATTGCCTGTATCCCTTATTGTTGAGAAAAAGATTATGTAAATCGGTCATTTCACTTTTCATCTGTGTTTGTAAACATTTTGCAAATGTACTCAACTTAAAAAGACTGCTTTCAAATAAATGTTGAAGATGATTTGTAACATGTACGGGCTTCGAGTTTGTTAAAAAAAAAATCAAATCATTAAAATATGAACTGATAAAGTAACTGGGCAGTACAGTGCAGTTTGTAAATGATCATCCTTAATTCAGTCTCTTTTTAAGTAACTTGGTCAAGAGTCTGTCATGTTTGTAAAAAAAATTATTTAAAAAAAAAGCAGAATTTTCAGTGGTACTGATTGGGACTGCCTTGCTTTCAGGGGCTGTGGGACTGGAACCAAGGACCCTGTGTGCAGTGGCCGCCATGATGAACTGGGTCATTTGTAGAAGAGTGGTAATGCTGTGGTTTAAAGACAGGTATGCTAAACTCTTTGCTGTCATTAGGCTCTGAAAACCAAAGGCTTTTTTTTTTAATAAATTGCCTGGAACCCCTCATTGTTGAGAAAAAGATAAACATATACAAATCAAGGTCGTTTCACTTTTTGTCTTTCTTTAACATTTTGTAAAGTGATTCATCAACATGAAAAGAGTGCTTTCAAATAATTTTGAAAAATATGAAATTTAAAATTATGTACTAGTTTTGATTTTGTTTTGAAATATTGAAACAATTAAATTTGAACTCGTAATCTACTTATGAGCTATCCTCGATATAAAAGAATAAATCAATAAACAAAATATAAATAAATAAATAAATAAATGGGCCTTATGGTACACTTTGGAAATAATATATTTCTTAAATCAGTCTCTTTTTAAGTAACTTGGTTAGGAGTCTGTCATGTTTGCCCAAGAAAATCAGTAAAATTTCCAGTGGTACTGATTGGGACTGCCTTGCTTTCAGGAGCTGTGGGACTGGAACCATGGACCCTGTGTGTAGTGGCCACCATGATGAACTGGGGTTCTTTGTAGAAGAGTGGTAATGCTGTGGTTTAAAGAAAGGTATGATAAACTCTTTGTTGTCATTCTGCTCTGAAAGCTAAAGATAAAATCCATCTTTGAGTGAATATGAACTTGTGACGCTCCACCACGAAATGAGTCGCTTAGGACATAACCCAATTTTGCGCAAGGAGCATTAAAGGCAATGGGGGTCAAGTTGTCAATTTTGAGATTTTGATTGATTATAAAACTGTATCAGTTATTCTACCTTGTAATGAAATATGAAGGCATAATTTTTATTCCTTTTACTTTAAAATGTGTTTTGAAAGTACCCAAACCCTATTCTGAGAACCTGTTCAGAAAATAGACTTGCCCATTTCTCATTTTGTCACATCCTGTAGTCTACCATTTCAATTTGTAATAACTTTGCACAAAACTGTCCGATTTTCAATCTGTTTTTTGCATTGAATAGCCTTTTTATTGCAGATTAAAAACCTGCCAATAACTAAAAATTGGCCTCTGATGCAATGCGACTCCTTATGTGGTGGAGCGTCACATTTTTGTTTTCAAAGTGTTATTTCCAGTTTAAACAAATGGAGTGAATCTAAAATATACGTCTTTAAAAAGGACTTAATGAAGTTTTTTCCCCTCAAATTGACGAGATTAAATCCTCTTAGATTTGAGCTAGTATATCAAAATAAAAATAATGAGCCACGTCTTTTTCAGCTAATAATGCCATATTGAAATAATGTTAATCTATTGTTTTAAGTGATAAGATGAAATCAGATTTAAGCTAGTAGAGCTGTGAACATTTTCCCTGTCACTGACGATTTCTTAACCGCTTTCAGGAGCTCCAGGACTGGAATCAAGTGCCAAAGACCAGACACGTCATCCGGCACCACATGTCAGTTACCAGGACGTGACGAGGTAACATCAAATATATTGATTCCGTTTTCTGGCCCAGGCCAAAGCTTCGTCAGTTGAAGATACAAGCTAGGGGCCACGGTATAGACTGACACGGTGTTATATTTTAAATGGTGTTGAGATTTGTCTTCAGCCGAGACACACTCGTAGCGAAGAATCCTGCACTCTAAAGGAGAAAAATCCTCTGAAGTTGGAGTATGGTTGCCTTTATGGTGAAGTACTCGAAAAGTCATACACGCAAACTCCTCATCCAGAGTGTAGTTAACAATCTGACAGTAACGTGGTATTCTGTCTCCTCTCCAGCTGGTAATATAATGTAACAATCTGACAGTGACATGTTGTATTCTGACTCCTTTTCAGTTGGTAATATCATACAATATAAGAAATGGTAATAGATATATAAATGAATAAACTAACACATCTGTGTGCTTTGAGACATAAACGAGCAGCATAATCCTGAAAACTGATTTTTTTTCTCTCTTTTTTTACATTAGCAAATAAGAGACTTTGGCTTGACCTTTAACACTGTCAGTCAACAAGCGCCATCAGTGTGTGATGAAAGGTAAGAAAAAGATTACAGGACGTCAGGTCTGTGTGTGCTGTGCAGTGCAGTGCATGATTAGGTTTATGATACCACTTTCAGCAGTGCCTAGGCTGTAGCATAGGATGAGCTGCAAGAAGTCAGTTTCTGGAAGAACAAAAGTTTGAAGCTTATGGTTAAGGAGTTAGTGTAGCTGACAACAGCCAACAAGGGAATATAAAATAGTGCAAATCAGTATTTTATGTATTTATTTTTTTATATCAAGGATAATGGAATAACCACTCATGTGGTTTTTTTACATCCAGTCCCCGTGTGTATGCAGTTTTGTAAATCTTGTCATCCGTTCCCACCAGTACACGATGACCTTATATCATGGGCCTAGACAACCATTTCCCAAACTTTTTTTTTTAACGTTTCCTTCGACATAAAGACATGCAAAACGGTGGCTTACACAATATCTCGATCTCTGATAAACCTCGGAGTTCTAGCGGAAGAATAAAAAAAAAAACCAAAAAAATAGATATAGTGAATGACGATACTGACGATTGTGACGTGTGTTCTGGCAGGAAGGTGAGAACACCATCCATCCAGGACTTCGCCGTGGCTGCAGAAGACTTCGCCGTCGCCTCAAAGACTTCGCAGTCGCCGCACACGACTTCTCCGTCACCGCACACGACTTCGCCGTCACCCCACAAGACTTCGCCATCGCCGCACAAGACTTCGCCGTCGCCGCAGAAGACATCGCTGTCGCTGCAGAAGAATTCGCCGTCGCTGTCGCCATCGCCACAGAGGACATCCCCTGATCTGATTATAGATGGTCGTGATTTGAAGTTTTGTTTCTGATTTGTATTTTAAATGACATGTGTTGAGAGAGGATAATTATTTTGTAGTACATGGCTTAAAATGGTGAGGTTTTTTTTTATCAATATACTGGTTTTCTTCCTTTTATTTTTGTTGTAACTTGAATAGATCATTTAGAAAATACTATCATCCTAGCATCCAGGAAATACTTTGTGATGAATGTTCAACCAAGTTTTTAGATTTAAAAAAAATAGATCAGGGGATTTAAGGATCAGCTAAGACAATAATTATGGTTGAAATATGCCCTGTAGGACTGACAATTATTTTAATGATTTATCTCCCCTTGTTGAAAAGCATTATAAAAAAAAATTGGTACCAGCAGACTATCCGTCCGTTTGATGTTAGCAGGATTTATGATACCTTTTTTTTATATTTTTTTACTATTGTAAACGTTATGTGGTGATCTACCTCTGGTTATCTTTTTATGATTTTACTGCAGTGTAAAGTTTTATAGTTTCCAGTTAGAAGGTGTGTGTGTGTGTGTGTGTGTGTGTGTGTGTGGTCGTGTGGTGTGTGTGGTTGTGGTTGTGTGTGTGTGTGTGTGTGTGTGTGTTGTGTGTGTGTGTGTGTTGTTATGTGTGTGTGGTGTGTGCGTGCATGTGTGGTTGTGTGTGTGTCTGTGTATGTGTGTGCGACCGCGCGCGCGCGCGTGGTGTGTGTGTGTGTGTGTGTGTGTGTGTGTTGTGATGATGTGTGTGTGCTTATGTGTGTGTGTGTGTGTGTGTTGTGTGTGTGTGTGTGTGTGTGTGTGTGTAAACCTGCATGTGTGTATGTTTTGTGTGGATGTTGTGTGTGTGTTGTGTGTGTGTGTGTGTGTGTGTGTGTGTGTGTGTGTGTGTGTGTGTGTTGTTGGGGACATGGGCGTTACTCGGGGGAAAATGTGTTAGGAGGAGGGTTAGGACACAAGTCGGGATCAATGGGGATAGAAAAGAGGGCGATTGATGGTGATAGATTTTTTGCAAGCCTACATTTTTTTTGGGGGGCCCTCATTTTTTTTTTTACTTCACGTAGGTTTTTGGATGGTTAAAGCCTTTTTCTACATAGATATAACGCCGTGAGGTTGTGGGTTCGACTCTCAGTCCTACATTTTCTCTCCAGTTTGACGTGAAAATCAAATTACATATTTCTTTTTAAAAAGCAAAACTCAGGATAGTGGAAAATCGAAAAGAGCAGTGAGGTACCTCCCGACTGTCCTAGCAAATTTGGTAGGTTTGAATTCTCAACTGTATCCCTAAAGTTCAAATGCAGCTACCTATATGGTGGGGCTGCGTATACAAAAAAAATCTCACCTTGAGTAAAAGTTTGGAGCTCTAGCAGGAGAAACAAAAACGAAGAAATTGTATTCCCAAGTCTTTAGCCTGAGGCAGCTTTGATGGAGCAGAGCTGGAAATTTGGGGTTAGAAATCCAAACAAAACCAAGTACAACAGAGCCTAGCAGTTGATAGAACCAGTAATTTTTAAAAGAAAATTTTAATAGAGCTCCACATTGTTGTCTCCAGCTAAGTACCATCCGTTCTATCTGCTGCTGTGTCCACATGCTTTCCCACATAGACAGCCAACAGACTGGCAACCCTCCCCTTTTTGCATGCTTCTTTCCCCTTTTTGCATGTGTCCCCCTTTATGCATGTGTTCCCCTTTTTGCATATGTCCCCTTTTTGCACGTT
>CM060331.1:31930574-31943620 GCA_030674155.1 Stramonita haemastoma | reverse complement strand
AGTGTGTGGAGAGCCCTCGTTTTTTTTCAAATAGCCTTTATTGTGAAAAGAAAAACAAGTGGCTCTGTGATTGTGTAAAAGAACTTCCAGTTTGTGTTCGTGGCAGACCCGTGTATTGGTCTTTTTCTGGAAGACTGATGGCAGATTTAACACTTAACACATCTTGTAAAAAAATATATGAGAAAAACTACTGGTATATGATTTTAAGCATAGTAGTGAATAAAAAGTGACTAGGTTTTTTTGGGGGGGAGGGGTGGGAAAGAGTTTCTTCTTTTTTTCTTTTTTAAAATCATATCAAATTTGAAAACAAAATGAAAGCTTGTGCTGCATCGCCATTGATATTTTAATGATTTAATGTATAGTATAGGATAAAATGCGCCTGTGTATTTTGCCATTTTTTTTTAGATAATGAGATGTAATGTAAAATGAAATAGTATCCATTCTAAAATGACAAGAAATATGCATGTTGTATAAGAGTGTGAAATCCAGCCCAAAGATAGTTTTTCATTTATTAATTTTTTAAAGTATAAGCAAATGTGAAAACACAAAGAAAGCTTGTACTGTGATTGGCATTGATATTCTGTGAAAAAAATATAAATGATGTTGGTGGCAGATCTGTGCATTGATCTTCTGCAGGAAGATTGAGGGCAGATTTTACACCAACTCAACTTCCAAAAATGTACAGGGAAGAAACTCTGGTGTGTGATTTTAAGTAGTAGGAATGGGTAAAAATGGGACCGATTTCATTTTCCTTTTTTTTTTTAAAGAGATCAATATTAATGTGAACTGCAATGAAATGTAATAGTTTCTATAATGTTGCAAAGAGTGTGTAAGGAAAATGCTTGTTTTTGGCTTTTTTTGTGGCAGATCTGTGTATTGATTTTATGCTGGAAATTGATGGCAGATTTAACACCAACATATGTTACAAAAAAATGTATGTGAAAGACTGAAGTTTAGTAGTGAAGGAAATGTGCTTGTTGTTTTTTGTGATTTTTTTTTTGGGGGGGAAGGGAGGGAGAGGGTGCATGTGCCTTTTTTGGGGAGGGTAAATGTGCCTTTTTTGGGGAGGAGGGTAAATGTGCCATTTTGGGGAGGAGGGTAAATGCGCCTTTTTTAGGGAGGAAGGAGGGTATGTCCCTGTGTCTTTCTGGAGGGGGGAGAGGATAAATGTGTCTTTTTCTGGAGGGGGAAGAGGGTGAATGTGTCTTTTACTTGAGGGGGGAGGGGAGAGTGTAAGTCTTTATCTGGAGGGGGGAGAGGGTAATGTCTTTTTCTGGAGGGGGGAGGGGTAAATGTGCCTGTGTCTCTTTACTTTTGGTTTTTTTTTTGGCGGAAGTAAATGTCCATGTGTGTTGGTTTTTTAGGGAGTGGGTAATTGTGTGTGTGTGTTGTGTTGGTGAGGTGTAGTGTGTGTGTGTGTGTGTGTGTGTGTGTGTGTGTGTGAATGTGTTGTGTGTGTGTGTGTGTGTGTGGTGTGTGTGTGTTTCTGGAGAAGGTAAATGTGCATGTATCGTTGGTTTTGGTTAGGTTTTATTTTTAAATGACTGAAAATGATGTTGGTGGCAGATCTGTGTGTTGATTTCTGCTGGAGATTGATGGCAGATTTTACTACCAACACATCTTACGAAAAAAAGTATGTGAAAGACTGATGGGATATGGTTTTAAGTGTAGGGTTGAAGAGAGTGTGCCCGTGTGTTTTTCGTTGAGGGAGAGGATAAATTAAAGTGACTGTTTGGTGGGGTTTTGTTGTTGTTTTGGGGGGAGGGGTAAGGGTGGGGATGGTAAATGTGCCTGGTCTTTTTTTTGGGGGGAAGAGAGGGTTATTGTGCCTGTATGCTTTATTGGGGGGGGGGAGGATAAATGTTCCTTTGTTGGGATGGGGTGGATGGGGGGAAGAGGGAATGTGCCTGTGTGGGTTTGGTTTTTTTGGGGGGAGGGAGGGGGGGGGAGTATGCACATGCCAGTTTTCTTTATTTTTGGGGGGTGGGGGTGGAGAGTGCAAATGTGCCTGTGTGAATTTATTGGGGAAGATGGTAAATGTGCCTGTGTGTGTGTGTGTGTGTGTGTGTGTGTGTGTGTGTGTGTGTGTGTGGTGTGTGTGTGTGTGTGTGTGTGTGTGTGTTTCGGGGGGTGTGTGTGTGTTGTGTGTATGTGTGTGTGTGTGTGTGTGTTTCGAGAGGGTAAATGTGCCTGCGTGGTTTGTTAAGTGGTGTTTTTTTAAAAATAATGACTTAAGAGGATGTTGGTGGCAGATTTGTGTAGGAAGATTTATGGCAGATTTTACACCAACACATCTTACGAAAAAAATGTGCAAAGACTAAAGGTATATGATTTTAAGTATAGTATTGGATAAAATGTGCCTGTGGTTTTTTTGGTTTGGGGGGGGGATGTTTTCTTTCTTTCATTAAATCACTTCAAATTTGAAAACAAAAAGAAAGCTTTTCTGTGATTGTCATTGACATTCTAATGGTTTATGTATAGTATTGGATAAAGCAAGAATGTGTGGTTGTTTGTCTTTTTCTTTTTAAATATGAGATCCATTGGAAGTCAAGAAGAAATGTAAGATGTTGTGTAATAGTGTAAAAAAAATGTGTGAGATAGGTTTTATATTTTAGTTTTTTTAATCACCTCAAATGCAAAAACAAAAGAAAGTTTGTGCTGTGATTGGCATTGATATTTTGTGAAATGACTTTAGACGATGTTGGTGGCAGATCTGTGTATTAGATCTTCTGCTGGAAAATTGTTGGCAGATTTTACACCAACACATCAATCTTATTCCTTTTCTTTTATTTCGAGGATAATGGAATGACCATGGGCTTTTTATATCAGTCCCTGTCTGTATGCAGTTTTATCAGTTTTCATCCTAATGCTATATGTTTTATAGTGTGTAAAATGTGCCTGCGGTTGGTTTTAGGAGGGGTCTTTTTATTATTTTTAAAATATTATTAAACATCAAATGGGAAAGGAATGACAAAAATGGTCATGTCATTGCCATGTTGGTGGCAGATCTGTGTATTGATCTGCTGGAAGATTAATGGCAGATTTTACACTAACACATCTTAGCAAAAATGTATGTGAAAAATTAATGATGTCAGATTTTAAGTATAGCAGTGAGTAAAGTGTGAGTGTTTTCTTTTTGCCTTTTTTGGGTAATGAGATCAAAATTAACGTGAATTGGTAATAAAAAATTAATAGTTTGTAAATGTTTGTCAAAATGTTCGTGCAAAGTGTGTATGATGTAAAAGTAAGGCGATGATTTGGATTGTTTGGTTTTATGCTTAAAAAAACATCACATCATATCGGAAAAAAAAGAAAGCCGTGCTGTGATTGACATACATACTCTGTGAAATGACTTAAGATGATGTTGGGGCAGATCTGTGTATTGATCTTCTGCTAGAAGATTGATGGCAGATTTTACACCAACTCAACTTCTGAAAAAAAACTCAGGAAAAGACCTTTAATATATTATGTGATTTTTAAGTATAGGAATGGGTAGATGTGACTGTTTTTCCCTTTTTGGGGGGTAAGAGATTAAAATCAATGTGAATTGGCAAGAAAATGTAATAGTTTCTATAATGTTGTGGAAAGTGTGTCTTTTTTTGCTTTTAAAATCCATCAATAATGAAAACAAAAAATTCTTGTGCTGTGATTGTCATTGATACTCAGAAATGTTTTTAGATGATGTTGATGTCAGATCTGTGTATTGATCTTCTGCTGGAAGATTGATGGCAGATTTTACACCAAACATCTTCGAAAATTTGTGAAAGATTGAAGTATAGTAGTAAAGAAAATGTGCCGGTGTGTGTGTGTGGAGGGGGTGAATAGAGGGTAAATGTGCCTGTGTGGTTTTTTGGGGGGAGAGGTAAATGTGCCTGTGTTTTTTATTTTTGTTTGTTGGTTGTTTTTTTGGTGGGGAGGGTAAATGTGCCCGTGTGAATTGTTTATTGTTTGGTGTTTTTTTAAATAAAAACTTTGATGATGATGTGGTATATCTGTGTATTGATCTTCTGCTGGAAGATTGATGCCAGATTTTACACCAACACATCTAAGAAAAATGTAAGTGAAAGACTTATGGTATTTGATTTTAAGTATACTAGTGAATGAAGTCTGCCTGTGTTTTTTCCCCTTTTTTCTGGAATTGGTTTTCTTTTTTTCTTTTTTAAATCACTTCAAATGTGAAACCAAAGAGAAATGCTGATGCTGTATTGCCATTGCTATCTGTGGTTGTTTTTTTTGTTTTTTTTAAGAATGAGATCAAATGTAAACAACAAAAAAAAATAGCAATGGTGTATGAAAGTGTTGAAAATTTGCCAGAAGTGTTTTTTTTTAAATTTTTTAGTTTTTAAACCACATCAATCATAAAAACAAAAAGAAATTGGTGCTGTAATTTGCATTGATATTTTGTAAAATAACTTTAGATGATGTTGGTGGCAGATCTGTGTATTGATCTTCTGCTGGAAGGTTGATGGCAGATTACACCAACAATCAAACGAAAAATATAATAGTAAAACTAATGGATATTACATTAAGTGTAGTATATTGTTTTTTTTTAAGTAATGAGTGATTTAATTTTTTCAAAAAGTTTTTTTTGTATAATAGTGTAGGAAATGCACGGATGTTTTCTTTTTTTTATATCTCATAAAATGTGCAAAATGAAAGCTGGTGCTGCAATGGCCATTGCTATTTTAATAATATTATGCAAAGTACTGGATAAAACGTGTCTGTTCGCTTGTTTATCTTTTACTTTTTTAAAGAGTGAGATCAAATGTAAACAGCGAAGAAAAATGTAGCAGGGGTGTATATTAGTTTTGAAAAGTGTGTCAGAAGTGGTTTTCTTTTTTTTTATCAATTTTTAAATTCCATCAAATTTAAAAACAAAAGGAAAGCTTGTGCTGTGATTGGCATCAGTATTCTGTGAAATAACTTTAGACGATGTTGGTGGCAGATATGTGTATTGATCTCTGCTGGAAGATTGATGGCAGATTTTACACCAACACATCTTAGAAAGAAATGTGTGAACGAATAATGGTATAGGATTTTAAGTATACTAGTGAATGAAATGTGCCTGTGGTTTGTTTACTTTTTGGGGGGGGGGTCCTTTCTTTTTGTTCTTTTGAATCACTTCAAATTTGGAAACAAAAAGAAAGCTTGTGCTGTGATGTCATTGACATTCTAATGGTTTTATGTATAGTGTTGGATAAAACGTACCTGAGTGGTTTGTTTGTCTTTTTGTTTTTAAATGAGAGTCATTGGAAGTCACAAAAAATGTAGAATGTTGTATAATAGCGTAAGAAATGTGTGGGAGAGGTTTTGTTTTGTTTAGTTTTGTTTTTTTAATCACCTCATGTGGGAAAGTAAAAAGAAAGCTTGTGCTGTGATTGGCATTGGTATTTGTGAAATGACTTCTGATGATGTTGGTGTTAGATCTGTGTATTGATTTCTGCTGGAAGGTTGATGGCAGATTTTACACCGACACTTCTTAGCAAAAATGTATGGGAAAGACTAATGATGTCAAGATTTTATGTATAGCAGTGAGTAAAGAGGAAGTGATTTCCTTTTCCTTTTTAATTTTTTTAGGGGGGGGGGGGATATAGAGATCAAAATTAATGTGAATTGGTAATAAAAATGTAATAGGTTGTATAATGTGCAAAGTATGTATGATGTAAAAAGTAAGGCGATGATTTGGATTGTTTTATGCTTTTAAAAAAATCGACATCAAATCAGAAGACAAAAAGCTTGTGCATTGATATTCTATAAAATGGCTTTTGATGATGTTGATGGCAGATCTTTGTATTGATCTTCTGCTGGAAGATTGATGGCAGATTTTACACCAACACATCTTACGAAAAATGTGAAAGACTGACTTGGGTATGATTTTAAGTGTAGGGTTGAATAGAGTGTGCCTGTGTGTTTTTATTAAGGGACAGGATAAATAATTGTTGCCTGTGTTTGGGGGGGAGGGGTTGCGAGGGGGGTGGGAGGATAAACGAGTTGTGTTTTTTGGGTGGTTTGTTTTTTAGGAGGAGAGGGTAAATGTGCCTGTGTTTTGTTTTTTCTTTGGGGGAGGGGGAGGGGGTTGAGAGTAAATGTGCCAGGGTTCGGGGATTTTTTTTGGTGGGGAGGGTAAATGCCTTGGACGCTTTTGTTGGAGAGGATAAACTTCCTTTTTACCTTCTTGGTTTTGTTTTTGTTTTTTGATTCTTTTTTCGGGGGGGGGGGGGGGGGGGGGGGGGAGGGGGGAGAGCAGTTAATGTACCTGTGGTCTTACTTTGGGGGGGAGGGAGGTAAAATAATGTTCCTGTTGTTTTTAGTGAGGGGGGGTGGGGGTAAGTAAATGTGCCTATTGTGTTGTTGTTTTTTTTGTGGGGGAGAGTATATATGCGTGTGTGTGCTGTGTGTTTGTGTGTTGTGTGTGTGTTGTGTGTGTGTGTGTGTGTGTGTGTGTGTGTGTGTTTCGGGGGAGAGGGTAAATGTGCATGCGTGGTTTGTTTGTGGGTTTATTTTTCAAATAATGACTTTAGATCATGTTGGTGGCAGACCTGTGTATTGATCTGCTGCTGGAAGATTGATGGCAGATTTTACACCAACACATCTTACGAAAAAAAATGAATTAAGACTAAAGGTATATGATTTTAAGTATAGTATTGGGTAAAATGTGCCTCAGGTTTTCCCCCTTTTTTCTTGGGGAAAGGGTTTTTTTTTTTAAATCACTTCAAATTTGAAAACAAAAAGAAAGCTTGTGCTGTGATTGCCATTGACATTCTAATGGTTTTATGTACAGTATTGGATAAATAAAAAAAACGTGGCTGTGTGGTTTGTTTTTGTTTTTAAATTATGATATCCATTGGAAATCAACAAGGAAATGGAGAATGTTGTATAATTGTGTACAGAAAGTACCCAGAGATGGCGTTTTAAAAATTTATAGATGGTTTTTTCTGTTGTTGTTTTTTTGAAGTAATGAGATAAAACGTGAATTTACAATAAAAATTGTGTAGTATAATTGTGTAGAAAATGGGTTGAGTAAGATTTTTTTCCTTTAAAAAAAAATCATCAAAGTGAAAAACAAAAAGAAAGGGGGTGCTGTAATTGCCATTGATATTTTTTAAAACTTTTATTTTACTGGATAAAACGTGCCTGTGTGGCTTGTTTACCTTTTTTTTAAAGAATGAGATCAAATGTAAACGGCAAAGAAAAATGTAGCAATGGTGTATAATAGTGTTGAAAGTGTGCCAGGAGAGGTTTTCTCTTTTTTTGTAATTATTAAATCCCATTAAATGTAAAAACAAAAAGAAATCTGATGCTGTGATTTGCATTGATATTCTTGGAAATAACTTAAGATGGTGTTTGTGGCAGATCTGTGTATTGATCTTCTGCTGGAAGATTGATGGCAGATTTTACACCAACACATCTTCATGCTATATGTCATGTGGTGTGTAAAGTGTGCCTGCGATTTTTTTTTTATATTGAATCAATGAAGATTAGTGAGAAAACTACAGGCTGTATAGTGGTATTTATTTATTTTCTTTTAGATCGAGGATACGAATAAGCAATCATGTGCTTTTTTTTATCCGTCCCTGTATGCATTTGTAAATTGTCATTGTCCCACGCACACGATGGCCTACTCTTACGAAAAGCGACGGATTAACGTGTGCGCAAGAGTTCTGTGCGTACGCCACGGCCTCGTTAATCTCATCCGAAGGCTTTGGGGAGATTGATCACAGTTAAATCAGGAGAGAAAACTACCGGCTGAATGCCGTATGGACAGTGTGTGGGGAGTAGAGGGTCTTTTCTTAAAAATCACATAAAATGGGAAAGGAATAACAAAGATGTTCATGTGAATGCCATGTTGGTTGCAGATCTGTGTATTGATCTTCTGATTGAAGATTGATGGCAGATTTTACACCAACACATCTTAGCAAACATGTATGTGAAGACTAACGTTGTAAGATGTTAAGGTATGGCGGTGAGTAAAGGGTGAGTGTTTTCTTTTCTATTTTTGAGGTAATGGGTCAAAATTAATGTGAATTGGTAACAAAACTGTAGTAGTTGGTATAATGTTGTGTATAATGTTGAGCGAAATTTGTAGGATGTAAAATGTAATGCAATGATATGGATTGTTTGATTGCTTTAAAAAAATGCATCAAATTGGAAAACAAAAAAGCTTGTGCTGTGATGGCATTTAAAATATGTGAAATGACTTTAGATGATATTGGTGGCAGATCTGTGTATTGATCTTCTGCTGGAAGATTGATGGCAGATTTTACACAAACACATCTTACGAAAAATGTAAAAGACTGATGGAATATAATTTAAAGCATATGGTTGAATAGAGTATGCCTTTGTGTTTTGTTGAGGTAGAGGATAAATGAGCCTGTGTGTGTTGGGGTTTTGGGGGTGGAGAGGGTAAATGTGTCGGTTCTTTTTAGGGTTTTTTGTTTTGTTTTTTTTTTTTTGGGGGGGGGGTTGGGGGTAAATGTGCCTGGGTCTTTTTTTTTTGGGGGGGGGAGGAGAGGGTAACTGTGCATGTATGCTTTTGTTGGGAAAGAGTATAAATATTCCTTTTTTTTTTGGGGGGGGGGGGGGAGAGAGAAATAAGCCTGTGTGTTTTTTTTTAGGGGGAAGAGGGTAAATGTGCCTGTTATTTTTTTTTGGGGGGGAGGGTAAATGTGCCTGTGGGTTCTTTTTAAGGGGAGGGTAAAATAATATGCTTCTGTGTTTTTATTGGGGGATGAGGATAAATGTGCCTGTGAGTTTTTTTGCTGTTGTTTTTTTTAGGTGGGCAGAGGTTTGTAGTTTTTTTTTTTTTTAAATAACGACTTTAGATGATGCTTGTGGCAGATTTGTTATTAATCTCCTACTGGATGATTGATGGCAGATTTTACACCAACACATCTTCCGAAAAATACATGTGAAAGACTAATAGTATATAATATTAAGTGTAGTATGGATGAGATGTGCCTGCGTGCCTGGATTTTCCTTTTTTTTAAAGTATTGAGATTAAATGTGAATTAACATGATAAATATATGTTGCATAATGGTGTATATAATGACAGTGGGAGGTTTTTTATTGGAGGGGAGAGAGAGAGAAGGTTAATTGTGTCTGTCTTTTTGTTGGGGGGGGGGGGGAGGGGGATGAGAGGGTAAATGTGCCGGTGTTGCTGGGATTTTTTTGGGGGGGAGAGGGTAATGTGCCTGTGGTTTTTCTTGTAGAAAGGGGGGATGGGTAAATGTACCTGTGGTGTTTTTTTAGGAGGGGGGGGGGGGGTGTGGGTAAATGTGCCTGTCTAGTTTTTTCTTTTTTTTTTTTGGGGGGGGGGGGAGTAAATGTACCTGTTTTGTTTTTTGGGGGAGGGGGGAGGAGGTAAATATGCCTGTGTGTTTTAATTTTGGGGGAGAGTAAATGTGCCAGTGTGTTGTTTTTTTGTTTGTTTTTTTATCGGAGGGAGTGGGGGGGGGGGGGGGGGGTAAATGTGCCTATGTTATTATTCTTCTTTTTTTGTGGGGGGGGGGGTAGGTTAGTGTGCCTGTGTTTTTGTTGTTGTTTTTGGTGGGAGGTTAGTGTGCCTGTGTTTTGTTGTGTTTTTTTTCGGGGAGGGGGGGGGGAGACTAAATTTGCCTGTGTTGATATTTTTTTAGGTAGAGGGTAACTGTACTGTACTGCTCTGTGTGGGGTTGTGTGTGTGTGTGTGTGTGTGTGTGTGTGTGTGTGTGTGTGTGTGTGTGTGTGTCAGGAGAGGGTAAATGTGCCGTTGGGGTTTGTTTGTAGTTTGGTGTTTTTAAAAAAACAAAAAACTTTAAATGATGTTGGTGGCAGATCTGTGTATCAATCTTCTGCTGGAATATTGATGGCAGATTTTACACCAACACATTTTAAGAAAATCTATGTCATGATGTTATATGATGTTAAGTGTAGTAGATGGGTTGTTTTTTGAAGTAATGAGATCAGATGTGAATTTCCAAGAAACATTTTTATTGTATAATAAAATAGGAAATGCACCCTTGTTTTCTTTATTTTTTCCATCACA
This sequence comes from Stramonita haemastoma, assembly GCA_030674155.1. NCBI lineage: Eukaryota > Metazoa > Mollusca > Gastropoda > Neogastropoda > Muricidae > Stramonita > Stramonita haemastoma. The sequence continues at coordinate 31,933,595 of CM060331.1, read as the reverse complement.
TCAAATGTGAAAACAAAAGAAAGCTTGTGTTGTGATTTGGCATTGGTATTTCAATGATTTTATTTACATCATAGGATAAAATGCGCCTGTGTTCTTTGGTTTTCTTTTCTTTATTTTTTTTAAAATGAGATCAATAATATTGGGAAATGTAAGATAAATGTAGAAGGTTGTAAAATTGTGTTATTAGTGTGCCTGAAGAGGATTTTGTATTTATTGCTTTTTAATTTGCATAAAATTTGAAGACATTAAGAAAGATTGTGCTGTGATTGGCATTGATATTCTGTGAAATGACTTTAGATGATGTTGGTGGCAGATCTGTGTGTTGATCTTCTGCTGGAAGTTTGATGGCAGATTTTACAGCAATACATCTTCATGCTATATGTCTTGTGGTGTGTAAAGTGTACTTGCGAATGTGTTTTTAATCGAATCAAATGAAGATTTGGGAGAAAACTACAGGCTGTATAATGGTGTGGACTGTGTGCGAGGAGGAGGGGCTGCTTTTTTTTAACATAATACCATCAAATGTGAAAGGAATAACAAAGATTGTCATATGATTGCCATGCTGGTGGCGGAAGATTGATGCAGATTTTACACCAACACATCTAACAAAAAATGTAAAAGACTGATGGGATATGATTTTAAGTATAGGGTTGACTAGAGTGTGCCTGTGTGTTTTTGTTGAGGGAGAGGATAGATGTGCTAGTGTTTAGTATTTTGGTTGTTTTTTTCTAAGGGGGCGGGGGGGGGGGAAATGTGCCCGGTGTTGTGGGGGGGGGGGGTTGGAGGGGGGAGAGGGTAAATGTGCCTGGTGTGTGTTTTTTTGTTTTTTGTTTGTTTGTTTGTTTTTGGGGGAGGGGTAAAATAATGTGCCTGGTGGGTTTTTTTTTTAGGGGAGAGGGTAAATGTGTCTGCGTGTTTGGTTGGGTTTTTTTTGGGGGGGAAAGGAGGAAAAAATAATGCGCTTTTGATTTTTTTTATTGAGGGGGAGGGTAAATGTCTGGTGTGTGTATTTTTTTTTACAGGAGCAGAGGAAACATGTGCCAGTATTTATTTGGGTTTTTGTTTGTTTGTTTGTTGTTTTGGGAGGTCGGGGTGGAGAGTGCAAATGTGCCTGTGTTGTTTTTTTTTGTTCGGTGAATGTTATTATTTTTAATAATGACTTTAGATGATGTTGGTGGCAGATCTGTGTAATGATCTTCTGCTGGAAGAGTGATGGCAGATTTTACACAAACACATCTTACGAAAAAAATGAATGAAAGACTAAAGGTATATGATTTTAAGAATAGGATTGGAAAAATGTGCCTGTTTTTTCCCTTTCTTTGGAGAGGGTTTTTTTTTTTAATCACTTCAAATTTGAAATAAAAAAAAACAGCGAAGCTTGTTCTATGATTGCCATTGATATTTTAATGGTTTTATGTATAGTATGTGGTTTGTTTTGTCTTTCTTTTTAAATTATAATATCCATTGTATGTCAAGAAGAAAATGTAGAATGTTGTGTAATGGTGAAAAAAATGTGTAGGAGAGGTTTTGTTTATTTTGTTTTTTAATCGCATCACCTGTGAAAACAGAAAGAAAGCTTGTGCTGTGATTGGCATTAACATTCTGTGAAATGACTTAAGATGATGTTGGTGGCAGATCTGTGTATTAATCTTCTGCTGGAAGATTGATGGCAGATTTTACACCAACACATCTAACAAAAAATGTTTTTTAAAGACTAATACTGTATGATATTAATGTAGTTTTAGGTAAAATGTGTCTGCGTGGCTGCTTTTTCTTTTTCTAAAGCAGTGAGATCAAATGTAAATGAACAAGATAAATATATGTTGGATAATAGTGTATAAAACACACACCAGGATGTTTTCCTTTTTTTCTTTTTTTAAAAAATCCCATCAAATGTGAAAACAAAATGAAAGCTGGTGATGTAATTGCCGTTGCTATTTTAATAATTGTATGCACAGTACAGGAAAAAAGTGTGTATGTGGCTTTTTCTTTTTTATAACAATGATATTAAATGTAAACAGCAAAGAAAAAATTGGATCTAGTAACTTGTAAAATAATGTTGAAAGTGTGCCAGAACAGGTTTTCTTTTAAGGATAAAACGTGTCTATGTGGCTTGATTTTCTTCTTTTTGAATATATAATAATGAGTTAAATGTATACAGCAAAGAAAAATTTGGATCTAGTAACTTGTATAATAGTGTTGAAAGTGTGCCAGAACAGGTTTTCTTTATTATATTATTTTTTTTTTTTTTTAGATCACATCAGATTTAAAAACAAAAAGAAAGCTTGTGCTGTGATGGGCAATGATATTCTATGAAATGACTTTAGATGATGTTGGTGGCAGATCTGTGTATTGATCTCCTGCTGGAAGATTGATGGCAGAATTTACCCCAACACATTATCTTATTCCTTTTATTTTATTTCGAGGATAATGGAATAAGGATTCACGCACTGGTTTTTTTGTTTTTTTACATCTAGTCCTTGTGTGTATGCAGTTTTATCAATTTTATCTTAATGCTATATGTCTTATAGTATGTAAAGGGTGCTTGCGAGTTTGTTTGTTTGTTTTTTTCTAAAGGAATCAAATGAAGATTGGGGAGAAAAATAGAGGCTGTATAATGGTGTGGGGAGAAGAGGGTCTTTTCTTTTCTTTTTTTAATCACATCAAATGTGAAAGATCTGTGTATTGATCTTCTATTGGAAGACTGATGGCAGATTTTACATCAACACATCAAACTTAAATTGTAAAAAATTCTTCTGAAAGATTTATGCATATCTGTTTTTCTTTTGTTTAATCTAGTAATGGGTATATGTGCCAGTGTGTTCTTTTTTTTGAAAAAAATGTTGTGTTCTTTAAAAAATAAATTCATGAAACCAAGAAAAATAAGAAAAACGTAATTTGCACTGTGCTGTCGAACGTACATGGGGAGATAGGTTAGTTTTTTTTGACATCACATTAAATGGTCTGGGGTGATTTTTTATTGTTTTGTTTTGTTTTTATAAGGAACATCAGTTGAGTAGG
>CM060331.1:31915574-31928074 GCA_030674155.1 Stramonita haemastoma | reverse complement strand
CTAGTTTGTTGCAAAACAATCTTACAGCACACAAGCAAAGAAAACGTAGCAGTTTGCACAATAATAATGGCAATATACAGCAATATAATGCCGCAAAGCAAACTGCAGGGTCCACACCAGGACTATAATTATGGCACCGTATGAATAATCGCTTCCCTACCATCTCTGACGTGTTGGCGCCAGACTTGTGGCGACACCGACACCCTCAAGAGCCGAGAAAGCTAGGTTGTGGCAAGAAAATCGGATACAGTGTAGGCACCGAAAACCAAGCGGGGTGCCAAAAATACTGACAATATACAGCAACATGATGCACCAGGGCAATCTGCAGGGTCCCCGCCACATACGCGCACATAAACAAACGCACTGAAAAACACCAGCGCGGGCGGGCGTTCCCACATGCATACCAACCCCCCTGCCAGAGAGGTGCGGTTTGGGGCAAAGACGGGACCCAAAGAGCCGTTTTCGGGCCCGTCCTGCCCCGACTTTTTAACGGTTACAGACCCCAAGGCACCAAGCCAATATGGCACCGTATGCATACTCGCCCCCCTACCATCTCCTACGTGTGTGGCGCCGGACTTGTGGCGACACCGACGCCCTCAAGAGCCGAGAAAGCTAGTTTGTGGTAAAAAAAAATCGGATACAGTGTAGGCACCGAAACCAAGCAGGATGCCAAAAAATACTGACAATATACAGCAACATGATGCACCAGGGCAATCTGCAGGGTCCCCGCCACATACGCGCACACAAACAAACGCACTGACAAACACCAGCGCGGGCGTGCGTTCCCACATGCATACCAACCCCCCTGCCAGAGAGGTGCGGTTTGGGGCAAAGACGGGACCCAAGAGCCGTTTTCGGGCCCGTCCTGCCCCGACTTTTTAACGGTAACAGACCCCAAGGCACCAGGACATATGGCACCGTATGCATACTCGCCCCCCTACCATCTCCAACGTGTTTGGCGCCGGACTTGTGGCGACAGCAACGCCCTAAGAGCCGAGAATGCTAGTTTGTGGCAAGAAATTGGGTACAGTGTACGCACCGAAAACCAAGCAGTGCGCCCGAAAATACTGACAATATACAGCAATATAATGCAGTAAGGCAATCTGCAGGGTGCCCGCCACATGCGCGCACACAAACAAACACACTGAAAAAAATCAGCGCACGCGCCCCTGCGCGCATGCATACCCACCCCCCTGCCAAAAAAGGTGCGATTCGGCCAAAGACGAGACCAAAAAAGAGCCGTTTTGGGGCCCGTCCTGCCCCGACTTTTCCACGCTTACAGACCCCAGGGCTCCAGGACTATATGGCACCGTATGCATACTCGCCCCCTACCATCTCCGACGTGTGTGGCGCCGGACTTGTGGAGACACCGACTCCCTCAAGAGCAGAGAAAGCTAGGTTGTGGCAAGGAAATCGGGTACCGTGTACGCATGGAAAAGCAAGTAGGGCGCCTCAAAATAATTAAAAATAGACAGCAATATGGTGCACCAGGGCAATCTACAGGGTCCCCGCCACATGCTCGCACACAAACAAACGCACTGAAAAACACCAGTGCGCGCGAGCGTGCGCGCATGCATACCCACCCCCCTGCCAAAAAGGTGCGGTTTGGGGCAAAGACGGGACCCAAAGAGCCGTTTTCGGGCCCGTCCTGCCCCGACTTTTCCACGGTTACAGACCCCGAGGCACCAGGGCATTATGGCACCGTATGCATACTCGCGCCCCTACCATCTCCGACGTGTGTGGCGCAAGACTTGTGGCGACACCGACACCCTCAAGAGCCGAGAAAGCTAGTTTGTGGCAAAGAAATCGGGTACAGAGTACGCACCGAAAACCACGCATAGTGCCCCAAAATAATGACAATATAAAGGAAAATGATGCCCCAGGGCAAACTGCAGTGTCAGCACCACATGCGCGCACACAAACAAACGCATTGACAAACATCAGCGCGCGTGCACGTGCGCGCATGCATACCCACCCCCCTGCCGAATAGGTGCGGTTTGGGGCAAAGACGGGACGCAAAAAGCCGTTTTCGGGCCCGTCCTGCCCCGACTTTTCAACGGTTACATCCCGAGGAACCAGGACAATATGGCACCGAATGGATACTCGCCCCCCCTACAATCTCCAACGTGTTTGGCGCCGGACTTGTGGCGACAACAACGCCCTCAAGTGCCGAGAAAGCTAGTTTGTGGCAAGGAAATCAAGTACAGTGTACGCATCGAAAACCAAGCAGACCACCAAAAAATAATGAAAATATATAGCAATATGATGCACCATGGCAAACTGCAGGGTCCCCGCCACATGCGCGCACAGAAACAAACGCACTGACAAACACCAGCGCGCGCGCGCGTGCGAGCATGCAAACCCACCACTCTGCCAAAAAGGTGCGGTTTGGGGCAAAGACGGGACCCAAAGACCAGTTTTCGGGCCCGTCCTGTCCCGACTTTTCCACGGTTACAGACCCCGAGGCACCAGGACAATATGGCACCGTATGCATACTCGCCCCCCTACGATCTCCAACGTGTGTGGCGCCGGACTTGTGGCGAAACCGACGCTCTCAAGAGCCGAGAAAGCTAGTCTGTGGCATTGAAATTGAGTACAGTGTACGCACCGAAAACCAAGCAGGGCGCCAACGAGTAATGACAATATACAGCAATATGATGCACCAGCGCAAACTGTAGTGTCCCCGCCACATGTGCGCACACAAACAAATGCACTGACAAACACCAGCGCACGTCGCGCGTGCGCGCATGCATACCAACCCCCTTGCCAAAATGGTGCGGTTTGGGGCAAAGACGGGACCCAAAGAGCCGTTTTCGGGCCCGTCCTGCCCCGACTTTTCCACGCTTACAGACCCCGAGGTACCAGGAGAATATGGCACCGTATGCATACTCGCCCCCCTACCATCTCCGACGTGTGTGGCGCCTGACTTGTGGCGACACCGACGTCCCTAAGTGCCGAGAAAGCTAGTTTGTGGCAAGGAAAAGAAATACAGTGTACGCACCGAAAACCAAGCAGGGCGCCAAAAATAATGTCAATATACAGCAATTTGATGCACCAGGGCAATCTGCAGGGTCCCCGCCCATGTGCTCACACAAACATATGCATTGACAAAAAACAGCACGCGCGCGCGTGCGCGCATGCATACCCATCCCCCTGCCAAAATGGCGCTGTTTGGGGCAAAGACGGGACCCAAAGAGTCGTTTTCTGGCCCGTCCTGTCCCGACTTTTCCACAGTTAGAGATCCCGAGGCACCAGGACAATATGGCACCGTATGCATACTCGCCGACCTGCCATCTCCGACGTGTGTGGCGCCGGACTTGTGGCGCCACCGACGCTCTCAAGTGCCGAAAAAGCTAGTTTGTGGCAAGGAAATCGGGTATAATGTACGGACCGAAAACCAAGCAGGGCGCCAACAAATAATGACAACACACAGCAATATGATGCACCAGGGCAATCTGCAGTGTTCTTGCCACATGCGTGCACACAAACAAACGCACTGACAAACACCAGCGCGCGCGCCGTGTGTGTGCATACATACCTACCCCCTGCCAAAAAGGCGCTGTTTTGGGCAAAGACAAGAACCAAAGAGCCGTTTTCGGGCCCGTCCTGCCCCGATTTTTCACGCTTACAGACCACAAGGCACCAGGACAATATGGCACCGTATGCATACTCGCCCCCCTACCATCTCCGACGTGTGTGTGGCGCCGGACTTGTGGCGACACCGACGCCCTCAAGAGCCAAGAAAGCTAGATGGTGGCTAGATAATGGGGTACAGTTACACACCGAAAACCAGGCAGGGCGCCCACAAATAATGACAACACACAGCAATATCATGCCTCAGGGCAATCTGCAGGGTCCCCGCCACATGCGCGCACACAAACAAACGCACTGACAAACCCCATCGCGCGCTCGCGTGTGCGCGCATGCATACCCATCCTCCTCCTAAAACGGCGCTGTTTGGGGCAAAGACGGGTCCCAAAGAGCCGTTTTTGGGTCCGTCCTGCCCCGACTTTTCCACGCTTACAGACCCAGGGCTCCAGGACTATATGGCACCGTATGCATACTCGCTCCCGTACCATCTCCGACCTGTGAGGCGCCGAACTTGTGGCGACACCGACTACCTCAAGAGCCGAGAAAGCTAGTTTTTGGCAAGATAATCGGGTACAGTGTACGCACCGAAAACCAAGCAGGGCGCAAACAAGTAATGACAATACACAGCAATATGATGCACCAGGGCAATCTGAAGGGTCCCCGCCACATGCGCACACACAAACAAACGCACTGACAAACACCAGCGCGCGCGCGCGTGCCCGCATGTATTCCCACCCCCGTGCCAAAAAGGCGATGTTTGGGGCAAAGACGGGACCCAAGAGCCGTTTTCGGGCCCGTCCTGCCCGGACTTTTCCACGCTTACAGACCCAAGGGCTCCAGGACAATATGGCACCGTATGCATACTCGCCCCCCTACCATCTCCGACGTGTGTATCGCCGGACTTGTGGCGACACCGACGCCCTCAGGAGCCGAGAAAGTTAGTTTGTGGCAAGGAAATTGGGTACAGTGTACGCACCGAAAACCAAGCAGGGCGGCCACAAATAATGACAATACACCGCAATATGATGCACCAGGGCAATCTGCAGTGTCTCCACCACATGCCCGCACACAAACAATCGCACTGACAAACACCATCGCTCGCGTGCGTGCGCGCATGCACACCCATCCCCCTGCTAGAAAGGTGCCGTTTTGAGCACAGATACCAGCCAAAGAGCTGTTTTCAGCCGCGTCCAACCCCGACTTTTGCACGGTAAAAGACCCCACAGCACCACGACACTATCGTACTGTATGCAGACACTCACTCCTACAATCTTGGATAGGTGTGGCGCGGATTTGTGGCGACAAGAGAGCCGCCAAGAGCGAAGAAAGCTAGTTTGTCGCAATGAAAGCTATCAAGTGTAGGTGACAAAAAACAAGCATTGCGCACAAGAGTAATGACAATATACAGCAATATGATGCATCAGGGCAAAGTGGAGGGTTCCTGCCACATGCGTGCACACAAACGAACACACTGACTATCACCAGCGTGCGTGTGCGTGCGCACATGCATACCCATCCCCGGCCCGAAAAAGGTGCCGTTTTGAGCACAGATACCAGCCAAAGAGCTGTTTTCAGCCGCGTCCAACCCCGACTTTTGCACGGTAAAAGACCCCACGGCACCAAGACACTACCGTACTGTATGCAGACATTCGCTCCCACAATCTTGGATAAGTGTGGCGCCGGATTTGTGGCGACAGGAGAGCCTCAAAGAGCGAAGAAAGCTAGTCTGTCGGAAGAAATGGTGGTAAACGTACGAGACAAAAAACAAGCATTGCCACAAGAATAATAACAATATACAGCAATATGATGCACCAGGGCAAAGTAGAGGGTCCCCGTCACATGTGCGCACACACACGAACACACTGACAAACACCAGCGCGCGCGCGTGTGCACGCAAGCATACCCACCCCAGGCCCGATAAAGGTGCCGTTTTGAGCACAGATACCAGCCAAAGAGCTGTTTTCAGCCGCGTCCAACCCCGACTTTTGCACGGTAGAAGAACCCACGGAACCACGACACTATCGTACTGTATGCAGACACTCGCTCCCACCATCTTGGATAGGTGTGGCGCCAGATTTGTGGCGACATGCGCGCTGCCAAGAGCGAAGAAAGCTAGTTTGTCGGAAGAAATCTGTTAAGTGTACGCAACGAAAAACAAGCATTGCACACAAGAGTAATGACAATAATTTTAATGCTCCTTTAGCCTTATTCATGGGAGGGTGGGTATGCATGCGCGCGTGCATGCGTTCGCTGTTGTTTGTGTGTGCGGTTTTTTGTGTTTGTGCGTATGGAGGAGACCCTGCAGATTGCCCTGGTGCATGATATTGTATGATATTATTATTGGATGTGTGTTCTAGGGGTGGTTTTTGCGTACACTGTACCCTGTTTCTCGGCGCCAAACTTGGCTATGTACGGGCGGGGTCGCCATCTTCGGGGCCGTGGTGTCGCCACAATTCCAGTGCCACACACATGGGAAATGGTTGCAAAGTCTGTGTGCATAGTGTAGAAGACGGTCGTAGTGCCGTGGGCCCTGTAAGCGCGGAAAAGTGCGGGCGGCAAGGGCTGGAAAACGGCGTTTGCGTCCCGCCTTTTGCAAATGCTTCTTTAGCCTTATTCACGGGAGGGTGGGTATGCATGCGCGCGTGCGTGCGTTCGCTGGCGTTTGTGTGTGCGGTTTTTTGTGTTTGTGCGTATGGAGAAGAACCTGCAGATTGCCCTGGTGCATGATATTGTATGATATTATTATTGGATGTGTGTTCTAGGGGTGGTTTTTGCTTACACTGTACCCTGTTTCTCGGCGCCAAACTGACTGTACGGGCGGGTTCGCCATCTTCGGGGCCGTGGTGTCGCCACAATTCCAATGCCACACACATGGGAAATGGTTGCAAAGTCTGTGTGCATAGTGTAGAAGACGGTTGTGGTACCGTGGGCCATGTAAGCGCGGAAAAGTGCGGGCGGCAAGGGCTGGAAAACGGCGTTTGCGTCCCGCCTTTTGCAAATGCTTCTTTAGCCTTATTCATGGGAGGGTGTGTATGCATGCGCGCGTGCGTGCGTTCGCTGGCGTTTGTGTGTGCGTTTTTTTGTGTTTGTGCGTATGGAGGAGACCCTGCAGATTGCCCTGGTGCATGATATCGTATGATATTATTATTGGATGTGTGTTCTAGGGGTGGTTTTAGCGTACACTGTACCCTGTTTCTCGGCGCCAAACTTGGCTATGTACGGGCGGGGTCGCCATCTTCAGGGCCGTGGTGTCGCCACAATTCCAGTGCCACACACATGGGAAATGGTTGCAAAGTCTGTGTGCATAGTGTAGAAGACGGTCGTGGTACCGTGGTCCCTGTAAGCGCGGAAAAGTGCGGGCGGCAAGGGCTGGAAAACGGCGTTTGCGTCCCGCCTTTTGCAAATGCTTCTTTAGCCTTATTCATGGGAGGGTGGCTATGCATGCGCGCGTGCGTGCGTTCGCTGGCGTTTGTGTGTGCGGTTTTTTGTGTTTGTGCGTATGGAGGAACCCTGCAGATTGCCCTGGTGCATGATATTGTATGATATTATTATTGGATGTGTGTTCTAGGGGTGGTTTGTTTCTCGGCGCCAAACTTGGCTATATACGGGCGGGGTCGCCATCTTCGGGGCCGTGGTGTCGCCACAATTCCAGTGCCACACACATGGGAAATGGTTGTAAAGTCTGTCTGCATAGTGTAGAAGACGGTCTTGGTGCCGTGGGCTCTGTAAGCGCGGAAAAGTTCGGGCGGCAAGGGCTGGAAAACGGCGTTTGCGTCCCGTCTTTTGCAAATGCTTCTTTAGCCTTATTCATGGGAGGGTGGGTATGCATGCGCGCGTGCGTGCGTTCGCTGGTGTTTGTGTGTGCGGTTTTTTTGTGTTTGTGCGTATGGAGGAGACCCGCAGATTGCCTGGTGCATGATATTGTATGATATTATTATTGATGTGTGTTTAGGGGGTTTTTGCGTACACTGACCATGTTCTCGGCGCCAAATTGGCTATGTACGGCGGGGTGCCATCTTCGGGCCGTGGTGTCGCCACAATTCCAGTGCCACACACATGGGAAATGGTTGAAAGTCTGTCTGCATAGGTAGAAGACGGTCTGGTCCGTGGGCTCTGTAAGCGCGGAAAGTCGGGCGGCAAGGGCTGGAAAACGGCGTTGCGTCCCGTCTTTTGCAAATGCTTCTTTAGCTTATTCATGGGAGGGTGGTATGCATGCGCGCGTGCGGCGTTCGCTGGTGTTTGTGTGTGCGGTTTTTTGTGTTTGTGCGTATGGAGGAGACCCTGCAGATTGCCCTGGTGCATGATATTGTATGATATTATTATTGGATTGTGTTTAGGGGTGGTTTTTCCTACACTGTACCATGTTTCTGCGCCAAACTTGGCTATGTACGGGCGGGGTTGCCATCTTCGGGCCGTGGTGTCGCCACAATTCCAGTGCCACACACATGGGAAATGGTTGTAAGTTGTCTGCATAGGTAGAAGACGGCTGGTGCCGTGGCTCTGTAGCGCGGAAAAGTCGGGCGGCAAGGGCGGAAAACGGCGTTTGGTCCCGTCTTTTGCAAATGCTTCTTTAGCTTTTTTTCGGGGGAGGGGGGGTTATGAATGCGCGCGTGCGCGCTTTTCAGGGTTTGTTTGCTGTGCTTTTTTTTTTGTTTTTGGGCGTATGGAGGAGACCGCGCCAAACTTGGCTGTAGTACGGGCGGGGTCGCCATCTTCGGGGCCGTGGTGTCGCCACAATTCCAGATGCCACACACATGGGAAATGGTTGGAAAGTCTGTCTGCATAGTGTAGAAGACGGTCGTGGTACCGTGGGCTCTGTAAGCGCGGAAAAAGTGCGGGCGGCAAGGGCTGGAAAACGGCGTTGCGTCCCGTCTTTTGCAAATGCTTCTTTAGCCTTATTCATGGGAGGGTGGTATGCATGCGCGCGTGCGTGCGTTCGCTGGTGTTTGTGTGTGCGGTTTTTTTTGTGTTTGTGCGTATGGAGGAGACCCTGCAGATTGCCCTGGTGCATGATATGTATGATATTATTATTTGGATGTGTGTTCTAGGGTTGGTTTTTGCGTACAACTGTACCCTGTTTCTCGGCGCCAAACTTGGCTGTGTACGGCGGGGTCGCCATCTTCGGGGCCGTGGTGTCGCCACAATTCCAGTGCCACACACATGGGAAATGGTTGAAAGTCTGTCTGCATAGTGTAGAAGACGGTCGTGGTACCGTGGGCTCTGTAAGCGCGGAAAAGTGCGGGCGGCAAGGGCTGGAAAAACGGCGTTTGCGTCCCGTCTTTTGCAAATGCTTCTTTAGCCTTATTCATGGGAGGGTGGGTATGCATGCGCGCGTGGCGTGCGTTCGCTGGTGTTTGTGTGTGCGTTTTTTTGTGTTTGGCGTATGGAGGAGACCCTGCAGATTGCCCTGGTGCATGATATTGTATGATATTATTGTTGGATGTGTGTTCTAGGGGTGGTTTTTGCTACACTGTACCCTGTTTCTCGGCGCCAAACTTGGCTGTTACGGGGGGGTCGCCATCTTCGGGGCCGTGGTGTCGCCACAATTCCAGTGCCACACACATGGGAAATGGTTGAAAGTCTGTCTGCATAGTGTAGAAGACGGTCGTGGTACCGTGGGCTCTGTAAGCGCGGAAAAGTGCGGGCGGCAAGGGCTGGAAAACGGCGTTTGCGTCCGCTTTTGCAAATGCTTCTTTAGCCTTATTCATGGGAGGGGTGGGTATGCATGCGCGCGTGCGTGCGTTCGCTGGTGTTTGGTGTGCGGTTTTTTTTGTTGTGTTGTGCGTATGGAGGAGACCCTGCAGATTGCCCTGGTGCATGATATCGTATGATATTATTATTGGATGTGTGTTTAGGGTGGTTTTTTGCGTACACTGTACCCTGTTTCTCGGCGCCAAACTTGGCTATGTACGGGCGGGGTCGCCATCTTCGGGGCCGTGGTGTCGCCACAATTCCAGTGCCACACACATGGGAAATGGTTGCAAAGTCTGTCTGGCATAGTGTAGAAGACGGTCGTGGTACCGTGTGGCTCTGTAAGCGCGGAAAAGTGCGGGCGGCAAGGGCTGGAAAACGGCGTTTGCGTCCCGCCTTTTGCAAATGCTTCTTTAGCCTTATTCATGGGAGGGTGGTATGCATGCGCGCGTGCGTGCGTTCGCTGGCGTTTGTGTGTGCGTTTTTTTGTGTTTGTGCGTATGGAGGAGACCCTGCAGATTGCCCTGGTGCATGATATTGTATGATATTATTATTGGATGTGTGTTCTAGGGGTGGTTTTTGTTTCTCGGCGCCAAACTTGGCTTATACGGGCGGGGTCGCCATCTTCGAGGCCGTGGTGTCGCCACAATTCCATGCACACACATGGGAAATGGTTGGAAAGTCTGTGTGCATAGTGTAGAAGACGGTCGTGGTACCGTGGGCCCTGTAAGCGCGGAAAAGTGCGGGCGGCAAGGGCTGGAAAACGGCGTTTGCGTCCCGCTTTTGCAAATGCTTCTTTAGCCTTATTCATGGGAGGGTGGGTATGCATGCGCGCGTGCGTGCGTTCGCTGGGTTTGTGTGTGCGGTTTTTTGTGTTTGTGCGTATGGAGGAGACCCTGCAGATTGCCCTGGTGCATGATATGTATGATATATTATTATTGGATGTGTGTTCTAGGGGTGGTTTTTTGCGAAAACTGTACCCTGTTTCTCGGCGCCAAACTTGGCTATGTAGGGCGGGGTCGCCATCTTCGGGGCCGTGGAAGTCGCCACAATTCCAGTGCCACACACATGGGAAATGGTTGCAAATCTGTCTGCATAGTGTAGAAGACGGTCGTGGTACCGTGGGCCTGTAAGCGCGGAAAAGTGCGGGCGGCAAGGGCTGGAAAACGGCGTTTGCGTCCCGTCTTTTGCAAATGCTTCTTTAGCCTTATTCATGGGAGGGTGGGTATGCATGCGCGCGTGCGTGCGTTCGCTGGGTTTGTGTGTGCGTTTTTTTTGTGTTTGTGCGTATGGAGGAGACCCTGCAGATTGCCCTGGTGCATGATATTGTATGATATTATTGTTGGATGTGTGTTCTAGGGGTGGTTTTTGCCTAACTGTACCCTGTTTCTCGGCGCCAAACTTGGCTGTGTACGGGTGGGGTCGCCATCTTCGGGGCCGAGGTGTCGCCACAATTCCAGTGCCAACACATGGGAAATGGTTGTAAAGTCTGTCTGCGCATGTGTGAGAAGACGGTCGTGGTACCATGGGCTCTGTAAGCGCGGAAAAGTGCGGGCGGCAAGGGCTGAAAACGGCGTTTGCGTCCCGTCTTTAGCAAATGCTTCTTTAGCCTTATTCATGGGAGGGTGGGTATGCATGCGCGCGTGCGTGCGTTCGCTGGTGTTTGTGTGTGCGTTTTTTGTGTTTGTGCGTATGGTGGAGACCCTGCAGATTGCCCTAGTGCATGATACTGTATGATATTATTGTTGGATGTGTGTTTTAAGGGGTGGTTTTTTCCTGCACTGTACCCTGTTTCTCGGCGCCAAACTGGCTGTGTACGGGCGGGGTCGCCATCTTCGGGGCCGTGGTGTCGCCACAATTCCAGTGCCACACACATGGGAAATGGTTGGAAAGTCTGTCTGCATAGTGTAGAAGACGGTCGTGGTACCGTGGGCTCTGTTAGCGCGGAAAAGTGCGGGCGGCAAGGGCTGGAAAACGGCGTTTCCGTCCCGTCTTTTGCAAATGCTTCTTTAGCCTTATTCATGGGAGGGTGTGTATGCATGCGCGCGTGCGTGCGTTCGCTGGTGTTTGTGTGTGCGTTTTTTTGTGTTTGTGCGTATGGAGGAGACCTTGCAGATTGCCCTAGTGCATGATACTGTATGATATTATTGTTGGATGTGTGTTTTAGGGGTGGTTTTTTGCCTACACTGTACCATGTTTCTCGGCGCCAAACTTGGCTGTGTACGGCGGGGTCGCCATCTTCGGGGCCGTGGTGTCGCCACAATTCCAGTACCACACACATGGGAAATGGTTGGAAAGTCTGTCTGCATAGTGTAGAAGACGGTCGTGATACCGTGGGCGCTGTAAGCGCTGAAAAGTGCGGGCGGCAAGGGCAGGAAAACGGTGTTTTGCGTCCCGTCTTTTGCAAATGCTTCTTTAGCCTTATTCATGGGAGGGTGGTGTATGCATGCGCGCGTGCGTGCGTTCGCTGGTGTTTGTGTGTGCGTTTTTTGTGTTTGTGCGTATGGAGGAGACCCTTGCAGATTGCCCTGGTGCATGGTACTGTATGATATTATTGTTGGATGTGTGTTCTAAGGGTGGTTTTTTGCCTACACTGTACCCTGTTTCCTCGGCGCCAAACTTGGCTGTGTACGGGCGGGGTCGCCATCTTCGGGGCCGTGGTGTCGCCACAATTCCAGTGCCACACACATGGGAAATGGTTGGAAAAGTCTGTCTGCATAGTGTAGAAGACGGTCGTGGTACCGTGGGCTCTGTAAGCGCGGAAAAGTGCGGGCGGCAAGGGCTGGAAAACGGCGTTTGCGTCCCGTCTTTTGCAAATGCTTCTTTAGCCTTATTCATGGGAGGGTGTGTATGCATGCGCGCGTGCGTGCGTTCGCTGGTGTTTGTGTGTGCGTTTTTTTTTGTGTTTGTGCGTATGGAGGAGACCCTGCAGATTGCCCTGGTGCATGATACTGTATGATATTATTTGGATGTGTGTTCTAAGGGTGTTTTTTTGCCTACACTGTACCCTGTTTCTCGGCGCCAAACTTGGCTGGTACGGGCGGGGTCGCCATCTTCGGGGCCGTGGTGTCGCCACAATTCCAGTGCCACACACATGGGAAATGGTTGGAAAGTCTGTCTGCATAGTGTAGAAGACGGTCGTGGTACCGTGGGCTCTGTAAGCGCGGAAAAGTGCGGGCGGCAAGGGCTGGAAAACGGCGTTTGCGTCCCGTCTTTTG
>CM060331.1:31905574-31910574 GCA_030674155.1 Stramonita haemastoma | reverse complement strand
TGGTGATATGATTTTAGACCCGGGCAGGCTACAGTTTTTTTTTTAGGTGATTTTCTGTTTCATACAATGCTATATGTGCGATTTTCAGATTTTAAGAAAAAGAATATGTCATCCAAGACTTGGAGTCCTTTTCTTAACCTGATCAAGGGGACAATCTGTGATGAGTTCCTCCTTGAAAATCCATGAAAATCAAGGCTTATCTATCGAAAGTATTCTTTTTTTTAAAATGATAGTAAACTAAAAATATTTTTTGTAAAATATGAATAATGGTTCAAATATGTGTAAATGCGTGGATATTACACACACAGACTTGCAGAATACAAAGAATTCAAAGGAAGAGCAGATTTGACAGATTGTTAAAACTCGGGTTGCTACGAAACAGATACAAGGTAAAAAAAATTCCACCCGACCCATGCCTAATACTTAGGCCTAAATGAAATCTAAGCTTAGTGCTGATTTTGTAAAACGACGTGATCAAGACAAGTGAACATTGTATTTTCGTTTCTGCATAGGGATATTTCGTCTAAAAAAACAAACAAACAATAAAATAATATATATATATATAATATATATATATATATATATATATATATATATATATATATATATATATATATATATATATATACAGTTGATGTGGAACAGCCTAAAATACTGAACAAGCAGATACAGGAAGCCAGCGAATGCCAATCCATGCTGCGCTCACTTATCAACCTTGTTACTTCTACTGAGAAAGAAAGACAGAGACAGATGACAGAACTGACGGAGGCTGTGAAGGGAGACAGACTGGCAAGGAAAGTTACCAGCGAGCCAGGTGAGCCCGTTCCATGTCAAAAACACCAGACAGCATGCTCACAATCAGCCATCTCAACTGCTTCCCCCAGCACCCACATCACTCCTACTCCATCCTATGCTGACACTGTGAAAGCAGCACCATTTATTTAAAAAAATAGGCCTCTTCTTGAAAAAAAGAACAGTGAAGAAAATGACGTCATTAAAAGCTCACGTATTAAGGTCAACACCAATGACGTCAAAAAGAATGTAGAGCAGAAGAAACAAGACCAGGGAAACAGAAATAAAAAAGATCCCCCAAATAAAATCCTCAGGAGCAAAAACCCCACAAAACAGGGCAGGCACCCAACCTTTGCCAATAGCCATACTGCAATGCCTGACAACAAAGTGGGCAAATCAGAATCTATTCAAAATGATCAAAATGACAGCTCCCAACTACCAGCAGTTTTAATACTTCATGATTCTGTAATGAACCAGATTGACAGTAAAAGGCTGGGAAATTCATATGGTTTTCATGCTACCACAAGAAAGACATTCACATCTGAAGATTGCATGAAAGTGTTGGAGGATTACAGTGCAAATGATCATTTTGAAGCAGTAGTTCTCCATCTGGGTATTAACGACCTTAAGAAAAAAGATGCAAAATGCTGTAGCGATTCTTTGGTCTCCTGTACAAAAGCTGTACACTCTAAGTGGCCCCAAACATCAGTGGTTTTAAGCAGAGTGGCGCCTCTTAATGTCCCTGAGTTAAAAGCTAAGAGAGAATTATTTAATGCCTATACATACTCGCAGATCTGTGACCAAGACAACACCACTTTCCTGAGTCATGAAAATCTAAAAGCCACCTCTACAACCTATATGAGTGACTCTATTCACCCATCAGTCAGAGGAGCCAGTGTCCTTGCTGGAAATTTGGGGCGACACCTACATTCTCTTCTGTGGAAGAAGCCCACCCGAAGAGGCCAGCGTCGAGTGAATAATACTGGGAAAAATTCTGTATTCACACAGTCTGGCTATGCTGCCACTTTTAAAAAGAAAAATCTCTGGTTGTCTTCAAAACACAACATACAAGAGGCCAACTATGCTGACCCTAGGAGACAATGCTCACATTTTCCCAGAAATTACCGAGGCAATTCTGGTATAGGAACAACGCTAGCCATAATTTCTGGTGCACCCCTGTGAGCAGGCCATATATTCCATGGTGACTTTTTGCTTTCTTTGAAGCAATCGCCAGATATTGAATCAGACGTTAATCTATTGTGTAGTGTGTGCTACAACCTTAACTAGTTTGGTAACTTTGGTACAATTAGCTACATATCTGTAGTGATTTGCGATTTTTTTTTTCTTGTTGTTTGAACTTGACTGATTTTGTGCCTCATATCTGTATATCTGTATAGAGACTGTATTGAGAAGTGCTTAATCTAGATCTGTTTGGTTAAATATTTGTATAGTTATTATTATTATTATTGTTATTATTATTTTAAAGTTGTTTTTAGATTATTGGCTATTCTTACTCTGTTGCCTAGATTTTGTATACTATAATGCCTTCGAAACAATCAAGTCCACTTAAAATCATGCAGTGGAATGCTCGGTCAGTCTCCACCAATTTGCCCTATTTAGTCCAGCATCTTGCTGACAATAACTATCAAGCAATCATACTACAATCTCTCAATGTAACCAGGAGTAAACTGCCCAAACTGCCTGGTTATTATTATCCACCTGTACATCAGGAAGTTGATGCTGCTACTAAAATTAGTGCAGCAATTTACATCCAAGAAAGGATAGATTATAATGTTCGCTCTTCACCAGTGCCTAACCAAGTGCTTGATGTACATTCATGTGCAGCAAGAGTAAAGTTTGCAGAGGATTTAGTGCTTAATGTTGTATCTATATATTTGCCTATGGGGCCTAACATTTATAATACTGAATGGATACACAGTCTTCAAGATGATGAAAAATGGCTTATTGCAGGCGACTTTAATGCTCATGCCCCCTTTTGGGATAAAGAGTGTGAAAAAATATCCAGTAACCGCTTTGTAGAAAATGTAGTGGATTCGTGCCTATGCTTATTAAATGATGGCAGTGTCACCAGAATTCCAGACATTGCTACTCATAGAGCATCAGCCTTAGATTTAACATTTATATCTCCAGCACTAGCTCCGGAATGTGACTGGACAACACACAAAGACACCCTTGGCAGTGACCACCTGCCTGTTATTATAACTCTTCATAGAACAACTGCTACTTGTGACACCCTTGCAGACAAGATTCCTAAATTTAATTATAAACAAGCTGATTGGGAAAAATTTAAAAGCATTCTTGCAGCCTACAACACTGAGAGCTTTGAAACTGATGACATAGACCACTTCTATTCTATTTTTACTGAAACCATCCTTCAAGCTGCTAGTTTGTCTATCCCTAGAATAAACATGCGTGAATCAAAGAAACATAATGGAAATATATGGTGGACACCAGCATGTGACCATGCAGTTAAGAATAAACGTTCAATGTATAAATTATATCTAAAAGATAAAACGCCAGAAAATTATATCAAGCAGAAAGAAGCTAAAAATCATAGCAACAAAGTTATAGCCATAATTTCTGGTGCACCCCTGTGAGCAGGCCATATATTCCATGGTGACTTTTTGCTTTCTTTGAAGCAATCGCCAGATATTGAATCAGACGTTAATCTATTGTGTAGTGTGTGCTACAACCTTAACTAGTTTGGTAACTTTGGTACAATTAGCTACATATCTGTAGTGATTTGCGATTTTTTTTTTTCTTGTTGTTTGAACTTGACTGATTTTGTGCCTCATATCTGTATATCTGTATAAACAAGCTGATTGGGAAAAATTTAAAAGCATTCTTGCAGCCTACAACACTGAGAGCTTTGAAACTGATGACATAGACCACTTCTATTCTATTTTTACTGAAACCATCCTTCAAGCTGCTAGTTTGTCTATCCCTAGAATAAACATGCGTGAATCAAAGAAACATAATGGAAATATATGGTGGACACCAGCATGTGACCATTCAGTTAAGAATAAACGTTCAATGTATAAATTATATCTAAAAGATAAAACGCCAGAAAATTATATCAAGCAGAAAGAAGCTAAAAATCATAGCAACAAAGTTATTTGCTGAGGCTAAAAGACAGTTTTGGTCTTCTTTTTGTACCAGTGAGATATCCAGTCATAAAGATCTTAAACAAGTTTGGAAAAAATTTAATGAAATGAAAAATGGTGTCTGTCTACCAAGTTGCCCAGTAAAGCTGGGGAATAAAGAATTTCCTTCCAACAAAGAAAAGGCAGAAGCCTTTGTAGACATGTTCTCAGAATCAATGCGCATTGAAGGGCTATCATGTGAGCATAGAAAACAGAGAACAGAAGAGGAAAACAAAATAGAGTTGCATTCTGAACCAATTTCTGATAATGATGAATATGTCAATGCCCCAATCTTATTGAATGAAGTAAAAGAAGCATTATTGTCACTTTCCAACAAGAAAACATCTGTCGGTTTGGACGCAGTATCTAATGATATGCTGAAACATTTACCAGAAATTTTTTTATCTCTGCTACACAAACTTTGTAATAAATGTTGGATTGATGGTGTCATGCCAATGAAGTGGAAACAGTCTATAGTTGTTCCAGTACATAAGCAGGGAAAGCCAAAAACAGATAAAAGTAGTTACAGACCTATTGCCCTGACTTCACATACTGGCAAATTAATGGAGCGTATTATTCTTAAACGATTAATGTATTACTGTCATAGAAATAACATAATCCCAATCAACCAAGCAGGCTTTCAAAAAGACCGATGTGCCATAGACAATTTGGTTAAACTTTCAACACACATTAAGAGCCAATTTGCTCGACGAAAAAACGTTCTAGCAACATTTTTTGACATTAAAAAGGCTTATGACCAAGTTTGGCACGCTCGATTGTTGCTCAAACTGAAACATCTTGGGTTTTCTGGACATATATATCATTTTATTAAAAGTTTTCTGTGTAATAGAAGTATACAAGTCAGAGTAAACAACTCATACTCAGGCTTTAGGTCTCTTCACATGGGACTACCCCAAGGTTCTGTTATAGCTCCTGTCTTGTTCAATATTTTATTACACGATCTTCCAAAAAAGTTATCAAATAATGTCGTTTTAGTGCAATATGCAGACGACATATGTATGTGGATGAATGTCAACATGAAGC
>CM060331.1:31878074-31900574 GCA_030674155.1 Stramonita haemastoma | reverse complement strand
ATTTAAGTGCTAATACTTAATACTATACAATGTTTGATTTCCTTATTTGTATATTGTTTTGTTCGATGCTCCTCACTTGTACTTTGTACCACTTTATGTCACAACAGGTTTCTTTTATTAAGGAGAGAGAGTAGTGGAGGAAAAAGGATTAAAGGTATCAACTTCTTGATCATTCTGAAGATGACTTATCAACAATTCAATATATACAAAATAATTCAAATGAAAATATATTCTAGGGACAAATGTCTTTCAGTGGCGGCATTGCAGGCATGTTTGAGTAAGAACCATGCCTTTGGACTTACCTGATTCAAGTTTCGCTTCTGGATGAGCCCTCATCAGAGGTCCCTGCAGTGTTTGGAATTTACCTGCTGTGGTACCTTACAGGAAGACACTTTTCAGAATTTAAAAATGGCATTGCATTCAAAGAAATAATTATTTGATATTCGTGTGGCCTTTTGAAGCTGCCCTCAAAAGACGATAATAAAAAGAGAAAGAAAATATACTCGGAATATATGTTGAAAAAAATTGAATAAGAGAAAATAAGCTCCTAGTGAATGTTTGTTCCTTAAGTTTGGGGATCCTATTAAAGGATGCAAAGGAGGTCATAAAGTTTGTATCCAGCCAAGTGGTCAGTCTTAGCTGGAGAATAACTCAAACAATGCAGTACACTTTAAGTGCACGTACAGGCAAGAGAAGTTGGGAAAAAATATAAATGGCCTACACTTGGATCTACTAGAGATGCAATTCCCCACTTGATCACAAAGTATTATTGAGGAAAGAGTAGTGGAGGAAAAATAAGTGCAGGTACCAGCTTCTCAATCATTTTGAAAATGACTCATCAAAGATTAAAAAAAAAAAATGAAATGAAAATAAACTCTGGGGAATAATGTCTTTCAGTGGCAGTATTGTTTTTCATTGATTTCTTTGCGTGAAATTCGGGCTGCTCTCCCCAGGGAGAGCGTGTTGCAACAAGTGCAGTGCCTACCCATTTTTTTCCTTTTTCCTGTATGCAACTGTATTTGTTTCCCTATCAGAGTGGCTTTTTTCTATATAATTTTGCCAAGGTCAACACCCTTATTGCCGTGGGTTCTTTTACGTGCGCTAAATTGTGATGTGTAACACACGGGACCTCGGTTTATCGTCTCATCCAAAAGACTAGCGCCCAGACCACCGCTCAGGGTCTAATGGATGGGGGAAAAGTTTTGGGCCCAAATGGGGTACGAACCACTGCACACTCCGACCCGGACCTTTCGCTTTTTAGGCAAGGCGCGGTAACACCTAGACCACTGATCCTCCATTTGATCCATTTCCACATCCATTTGGTATGGACCTGGTGTAAAGAAGCCACTAAGCTTATCCAAATACCCTCTATAAAACATTCGTGCTCTCTCTCTCTCTCTCTCTCTCTCTCTCTCTCTCGGACTGAGCAGTGTTGACACAGGATGACTCCTGTGTGGCTGTCACATTTTTATAAAGTTGCAAAGGAACACTTTGGTCAATAAGTCTGGAAATCTGCATACAGGTAGATATAATTGTGGATAACTTGTGCATAAATTATAGAATTGCCGATGGGATGGTTCTTTGGTTATTTGCAGCTATAATTCTATGCTCTTCAAATCAGTTGCAACTTTTTGTATGCAAGCTATTTGTAACCTCATCTGGCAGTCAGACTGCTGTCAAACCAGGCAAAGGCCCATGATTTTTGTTTTTTGTTTTTGTTTTTTTCGTGCATCATCGTTCAGGTGTTGGGTTCAAGAGTTCAGGGTCAAAAGTTCCAGTGACTACCTGCTTTTGTTTGTGAATTGCTATAACTTACCTAGTCTATATTATACTCCGCCCTCTTTGACTTCACCAAAGATTTGACATGAATCCTAGATCTGAAGAACCAACTCTCTTCCAGTTGTTTCAATGGAGATTTTCACAACTGACAAACAGTTTCCAGTTACACTCTTCAAACATAATAATAATAATAATAATAATAATAATAATAATAATAATAATACATGGAATTTATATAGCAATATATCTTGTAAAAACAAATCAAAGCCTTGCACTCGACCCTCACAACAAACAACCAATGACAATAAATAGTTCTAGCAAATTCGAAAGCACACACACACGCGCGTGCGCACGTGCGCACGCACGCATGCACACACACACACACACACCACATTATAGAGGTTATACATTTTGACAGGGTGAATGGAATTTCAAATGTTGGAGGCAGGGACAAATAGGAGATGAAAACAGAAGGCAAAAATCTTAGGTTTGAAACAAGTGTGTCTTGAGGTTGGATTTAAAAGTGTCATATGTAGGCTTTTGCCGAAGGGATAGAGGGAGGTCATTCCAGATTGATGGACCAGAAATAGAGAAAGAGCGGCAGCCAACGGTAGATAGGTTGAATCTCGGAATTTTTAAGGATAAGGTATCTGCAGCCGAGCGGAGGGAACGAGAAGGTGTGTACACGTGAAGACATTCACAGAGGTAGGAGGGTGCTGTTTTGTGGAGACATTTATAACAGAGAGTACTGATCTTGTAGTTTACTCTCTGTGGCACAGGCAGCCAGTGGAGAGATTGCAAGAGAGGAGTAATGTGTTCAGATTTTTTTTCTTTCTGAGGACCAGTCGAGCTGCAGAGTTTTGTATACATTGGAGAGAGTGGATAGATGATGCTGGCAGACCAGCCAAAAGAGAATTGCAATAGTCCAGACGTGAAAGAATACGAGAAGTGACTAGTTTGGATGTTGCATCAGTGGACAGGTACTTTCGAATTGCACTAATACGACGTAGTTGATAGTAGCATGACTGACAGGTCTTTGTGATAAATTTTTGCATGGAGAGTGTGTTGTCAATAACGACTCCTAGATACTTTACAGCACTGGATAGAGGGACTGACGTATTGCCGAATTCTATTGAAGTTGTTGTGATAAAAGACAGTTTGTGTTTGGTCCCTACAAGCATGGATTCGGTTTTATCTGCGTTTAATTGTAATTTGTTGTGTATCATCCAGTTTTGGATATCTTGAAGGCAGTAGGACATATTTGTCAAGAGAGAAGGCAGATTTTCAGGTTTTTCAGAACCTGAACAGAACATTGGAAGAGAAATTTCGTTGTCAGGAGGAACATTTCCGACATTTAACAAAGGAACTGGCTGATGTAAAGAAAGGCTTACAAAAGAATGCTGAAGATGTCCGCGAGTTTCAAGACGACAGGGAGGCCATTGTGGAACGTTTAGACCAGCTGGAACACAAAGTAGACATTGTGGAAGCACAAAATATCAGATGCAATCTAAGATTCTTTGGTGTTGATGAAATCAGAAGAGGGACAGAACTGACCAGTGAAGCACTGATTGCAGAAGTCTTGAACTTTCACTCCTCTAGTCATGAACTTTGGCAGACATCAGGCATCAGAAGTGCCTACAGAATAGGCAGCCCACATCAGGACAACTCTCCACGTCCACTCTTGGTCCAGTTTTGTCGATGGGGGGACAAGCTTGCCATCCTAAGAGACCAGGAGCTGCGTGAGAGACTTCGACAAAGCAACATCAGAGTGACCTCAGACCTTACAGCTCATCAGAAGACCATGGTAGACTTTCACAGAGACCAAGGCAGAGTAGCATACTTCTTCAATGGAAAGTTGCATGTTAAAGAGAAGCCACCCACACAGCCAGGGTACAGACATCGTTGCCAAAATCCTTCCAATCATCAAAATCCAGATACACGCCATAAGCAATCTGGAAGAAATGGAAACAATAGATGTGATCCTGGTGAGAGCAGAGCAGATAACAATCTTTTGCAAAAGAGGATGATGAACAAAGCACATTTTTATCATGAAAATGCCAGTCAGGATCATAGAGCACGGGAACATCTGGGTCATCAGCGGAGGAGGGAAGGTCAGATCTATGCTAGGTACAGATCTAGGGGTCATGCTGCATCCCCTGCTGCTGGAGGGCAAAAAGGAAGATGGGCAAGACAGAACGTGCCTACTTCTCCCCCTCCCCCTGTTGCTGAGGGACTGCGGAGCAGACGAGGAAGAGAAGACTCTCCCACCCTACTGATGAAAAAGAATGACTGCAGAGCAGACAAAGAGAAGACTCTCTCGCAGCTGCTGGGGGACTGCAGAGCAGACAAAGAGAAGACTCTCTGCGGCTGCTGGGGGACTGCAGAGCAGACAAAGAGAAGACTCTCTCGCGGCTGGTGGGGGACTGTGGAGCAGACAGGAGAAGACTCTTCCCCTGCTGCTGAAGGACTTTGGAGCAGATAAGGAAGAGAAGACTCTCCCACCACTGCTGAGGGACTGCGGAGCAGACGAGGAAGAGAAGACTCTCCCACCATGCTGAGGGACTGCGGAGCAGACGAGAAGAAGACTCTCCTGCCACTGCTGAGGGACTGCGGAGCAGACAGGAAAGACAGGACACTCCCCAATACCAGCAGTCACGTAGCAGTGACTGGTCTGTGGCCAGTAGGTACAGCCATCAGTTCATACCTGTTGCCCCAGGTATGGGGTCATACAGTCAGGCAGTGCAGAAAAGGCATGCACCAGGAAGAAAGTCAGAAAAGTATCAGAGACCCAGTCACAAAGCCCTACCAAATTCTAGGCAGCCAATCATACACTGAGAAAGGATCCTAAAAGCAGGCACACTGTCAAGCAAAACAGTAGATGTTCAGAAATTGCTGATGTTGTTAACGACTCACACAGTGTTTTCAGGGACCGTTCACTGACTTATGATAATGAAAAAGATGACACAAAACATGACAATAAAGACAGTCATAACAAAAGAAGGTATAGTGCAAAGGATAATACAGATGCCGGGAATTTTGTTAAAAAAGATAAACAGGAGCGGATGATTGAATGAGATATGTCTATGACTACAGGACAGGCTGAGAAAACTCCTAATTTCTCTAGAAATAGAGGAAAATGAGACAGCTAGTAAGGACACAAATGTTGATACAGACACTGAATTGTCTGATACAAGAGACAGACAGAGACCAAAGGAAAAGTCTACTGATGAACTAAGGGATGTGGATAGCAGTCATGAGAGGTCAGACAGACAACAGGGTAGAAGTGAGATCAGGGACTTAAACATAGGGGGTAAATATGGGACTCCTGATTTGGTTCAGTCTGAGATAGAGTCAGATAAAGAGGGAAATGAAACAGCAGCACTTCCCACTAATACTGACAATGCCATTTCTCAAAAAGAACAATCTCCTGCTAAAGGAAGCAGTCTCAACATCCTGACATTAAGAAAAGTGGCAAAAGGAACACAGGCAGAAAAAGGGTTATCAGTCAAGACAGTATCGTCCACAGTTTTCAAGGTATGTTGTCAAATGAGCGCATTCAGGGTGCTCAAGACAGGGGACACACCAGAACTCGTATTCAACGGGGCTCCCCTCCTAAATAAGACATCAGCCGGGCCAATGACATTAGTAGATTAGAAAGGGGAAAAGTCAGGTATGATGACTCTCACAAAGTAAGCACGTCAGAACATGTATATTACTCAGTAAGCAAAGCAAAAAGTACTAGAATTAAATTTTTAAACTTTAATGTTAATGGTTTATTTTCAAAACTAGACAACATTGACTTTATTCAGTACTTAACATCTCATGACTTTATTTGCCTCACGGAAACATTTTTAGCTACAGAATTTGAATCAGCTCTTTTCAGTGATTGTCATTTTCAATTCTAAAGCAAAAAAGCTATCTAAGCAAGGCAGGTATTCTGGTGGTGTTATTGTTTTAATTAAAAAGAAATTTGTGAGTTTAGTTTCACAAGTTGAATACAACTTAGACAATACAGTAATAGTGAGTATTGATAGAAAGCTGTTTGAAACAGATTTAGATATCTTTTGGATTTGCACTTATGTACCGTCTCATGATTCTGCTGCATGGAAATGTAAAGAAAATGGTTATGGCTTAGAAATGCTGGAACAATGTTTTCTGGACTTACACGCATCTTACAAGTTTCATACCTACTATGTGGAGATTTAAATGCAAGAACAGCTTCTGAAAATAGCATGTGTATCAATGTAGATAACATGGAAGTCTATGAGGAAAATGATGAAAAGTCCCCTTTTCTGAGAAAATCTCAGGATGATTCCAAAAATATGTTTGGGGATCAGCTGTTAGAGTTGTGTAATGCTTTTGATTTAGTTACTTTGAATGGTCTAAGTGAGCATGAATGTGATGGAAGTTATACTTTTATATCTAGTGCAGGATCTAGTACTGTTGATTACTTTGTCATTTCATATAATTTGCTCATGATGTCACATGACATATCATTCAGTGTTGAAGATTCAACTGAATCTGATCATTTACCTGTGGTTTTTACTCTTTTATCATCCATTATTAGCTGTGTTGGGAAAAAAAAGGAAATTAAAAAGTTTTGTTTTAAAAAGTATGTATGGAATACAGAAAAAGAACATGAGTTCTTGAACAAACTAAATGATACCTCTGTAAAAGGTAGATTGCGAGATGCAGGAAGTGTTATAGAACAATATGTGGATGGTGCATTGGATATTTTTGTGCATTGTTTGTTAACTGCTAGTAGTTGTATGCTGAAGAAAGTATATCCCAATGCACCAAAGAAATCTTCCGTGTGGTTTGATAATGAATGCCATCAAGACAAAATTAAAAGTTGACAGACATTAAGAACTTTTAGGAAGTCTAGAAAAATTGAAGATAGGTTAATGCATGTAGAAACAAAAAAGAGTTACAAGACAATGCTTAAAATAAAGAAAAGAAAGTTTAGACGTGACCAAGTATTACAGTTAACGTCAAATATTTCAGATTCTTCTAAATTTTGGAAACAACTAACTGAAATGGGTTGTGGGAAGCAGAGATCAATTAATACTAATAATATATCTATAAGTGAGTGGTATGATCATTTTAAAAAGGTGTTTTCTATTGATGATACTATGTCAAAAAATATGCAAAATGGTGGGATTGGCTTGACTGAGCAAGAGGATCATATATTAAATTCTGAAATAACTGAAGTGGAAGTGGCTAATGCTGTTAACAAATTAAAATTTGGCAAAGCTTGCAGAATGGATGATGTTACCACAGAAATGTTGAAGATTGGTAGTACAGTTACAGTTCCTTTTTTACATAAATTATTCAATACACTATTTTCAAAAGGCATTTACCCAAATGAATGGGCCAAAGCCATTGTTACACCAATCTACAAGAAAGGTGACATTGAAAATGTTGACAACTATAGAGGGGTTTCTCTGCTGAGTACAATTTCCAAATGCTACAGCACAATACTAAACAAGTGGCTTTATACATGGTTGGAAGACAATGAAATGATCTCAGAAGGTCAGGCTGGTTTTCGTAAAAAATATTCAACAACTGATCATATTTTTGTCTACACTCTATTATTCAAAAATGCGTTTCTCAGCGGACTAAAAAATTGTATGTTGCTTTTGTTGATTTCAGAAAAGCTTTTGATTCAGTAAGACATGACAAGCTGCTACAATTGATTAGAGACCGAGGTGTTAGAGGAAAATTTTTCTGTTCCTACGTGCAATGTACAGTAGTTTGATATCTTGTGTTAGATCCAGTAACGAATATTCAGATTTTTTTTGGACTGCCCTTTAGGGGTTCGACAAAGGGTGTGTCTTGAGTCCTACTTTGTTTGGAATGTTTATTAATCAACTAGCAACTCATATGTCCGAGAAGGGAAAACATGGTGTACAACTGATACCAGGTGCTGTAGAGTTGTCCATTTTGCTTTTTGCAGATGATGTTGTTTTGTTGTCTTCTACTCCTGTAGGCCTGCAGAATCAGTTGAATATTCTCCAAAAGTATTGTGTGGATATGAAATTAAACATCAATACAGATAAAACCAAAGTTATGGTCTTTAGGAAAAGAGGGATTTGGGTTAAGGATCAGGAATGGTTTTTAGGAAATAAAAAGTTAGAAGTTGTAAATAAATATTGTTATTTGGGGTATGTTTTTATGACAAAACTTTGTCATAGGCTGGGTACAGAACATTTGTGTGTAAAAGGGGAAAAAGCACTAATAAGTTTAATTAGAGCATTTAAAAAAACAAAGATATTTCTTACCAGGTTTATTTTAAAGTTTTTGATGTAAAAATTAAGCCAATATTGCTATATGCATCTGAAGTCTGGGGTGTAGATTGCTTAGAATCTGTAGAAAAAATAAATCTGATGGCTTGTAAACGTTTTCTGGGAGTTCCTGTCAAAACATCAAATGAAATGGTTTATGGGGAAGTTGCCAGATATCCTTTATATGTAAACTCATATATTTGTGCAGTTAGATATTGGTTAAAATCACTTCAAATGAGTCATGAAAGGTTGCCTAGACAGGCTTAGGAAATGCAATTAATTCTAGATCAAAAAGGTAAAAAATGTTGGGTAGCAAGTGTAATGGAATTGTTGTGTAATTCAGGGTGTAATACTGCTTGGCTACAACAGGACGTTGGTGATATTCAGGGATTCCTTAGTGTTCTCAAGCAAAGATTAATAGATATGTTTATTTAGGAGTGGTCAGGTGTCATGAGAGAAAGAGCAATAGGTACGCAACATATAGATCTTTTAAGACTGTTTTTGTAAAAGAATTGCATCTTCATAGTATCGATATTTATTGTTTCAGAGTTGCACTGTCACAGGCTAAAATGAATGTTCTTCCTTTAAATAATATATTGTTAGATACAGCGACAACTATCAAGATAAGAACTGTTATTTGTGCAAAAACGTTATTGAAGCTGAATATCATCTCATATATATATATATATATATATATATATATATATATATATATATATATATATATATATATATATATATATATATAGTAAAATAATAATAAAAACACGACTGTGTTCAACTTCATCTCTTTATTTGACAGCAAATTTTCGCTTCTATTCTGAAGCTTCATCAGGCTGAATAAATAACAATTGTAAAACCTGCTTTTATAAGCATCACATACTGATTTATATTCAAAATGATCACCTTCCCCACACATAAAATGCATGCTAGCCACTGAGATCTTTTCAACTTTGACTCTCTTTCTCCCTTCTCTCACCCCTTCCCCTCTCTCCCCCTTCCCTCTCACTCCTCTCTCTCTCCACACACATCATCCCCCCCTCTCTCTCCCTCCCCCACTCCAATTCCCCAAATCTAAACAAAACCCAACAAACGTTAAAACAACGATAGGCATCACAACCTATCAATAAAAACCCACAACCAAAAACACACAGGAACAATACTCTTTTTTAACATATCTCTCCCTCCTCCCTTCTGTTTACACCCCTCCCCCCCCCCCCCCCCCCCACACACACACCCCTACACATCATGTCTCTCCCATCTCTCTCACTGCACCCCCCCCCCCCCCCACACAGACACACACACACACAAACACACACACAAATCACAACTCTGATTTTTAAACTATATATAAGAACATATTATTATAACCCCTCCAAAACTAAAAATATAGGTACATGGAGCACCAATATAAGTGTCTTCTAAAGTCCACAAATAAATAAATGAATCAATAAATGAATAACATGAAGTAGGTAAAATAAAACATTCTACTGATAAATGACTTGAGATGATTTAAAAATTAATAAAACATAATTATATTATATACATAAAAAGAGGGCGGGATGATGTGTGTGAGAGAGAGGGGAGTGAGAGGGAAGGGGGAGAGAGGGGAAGGGGTGAGAGAAGGGAGAAAGAGAGTCAAAGTTGAAAAGATCTCAGTGGCTAGCATGCATTTTATGTGTGGGGAAGGTGATCATTTTGAATATAAATCAGTATGTGATGCTTATAAAAGCAGGTTTTACAATTGTTATTTATTCAGCCTGATGAAGCTTCAGAATAGAAGCGAAAATTTGCTGTCAAATAAAGAGATGAAGTTGAACACAGTCGTGTTTTTATTATTATTTTACTATTTTACCTCAACTGTGTGCCTGGAGGGAGCGGTGCCCAGCAGAACTGTGGGTTTTTATCAAGTGAACTATTATATATATATATATATATATATATATATATATATATAATATATATATATATATATATATATATATATATATATATATATATACATATATATATATAGAGAGAGAGATAGATAGATAGATAGATAGATAGATAGATAGATAGATAGATAGATAGATAGATAGATAGATAGATAGATTTGTTCATTATATACAGATTTGTGAACCAGGTACCTGAAAGATCTTCTTCGTGTGCCTATGCCTTTTCTTCTTCAGGCACATAGTAAATTTCGTTCAGGGCAGCCAGCAAAATTTTTATTCCATGCTGTTCGAAGATAAAACACCATGGCAAAACTTACGTAAACTAAGTAATAGAAAAAAGCCTACAGCGTAAAATAAGAGTTGTATCAAGTGTGTACTCTTGCTTTATTGTGAAATGTTGTACAAATTCGTTATATACACGCACATCCACTCACTCACACCCCCACTTTGTTTTGAATTGTGGCCCAAGGCTCATGTTCAATAGAATAACATTTCTCTCTCTCTCTCTCTCTCTCTCTCTCTCTCTCTCTCTCTCTCTCTCTCTCTCTCTCTCTCTCTCTCTCTCTCTCTCTCTCTCTCTCTCTCTCTCTCTCTCACACACACACACACACACACACACACACACTCTGTGAAACAAACACACATACTACACACTCATTCACACACGCACAGACACACAAATACACACACAGAGATACACACACACTCATTAACACAGAACAACATAGCCATTTTTTTTTTATGCAAGATTTATTCTGCCTTGAAATTAGTTGCTACACCTATGCATTGCTTTTCTAATGTAAATACGTAAAGACAGTATCTTTGATTTCTAAAGAATAAAAAAGTATGAACCAAAAAAGTACAAACAAACAAAACAAAACAGAGCAAGGTAAACAAAATACAAACCGAGAGATAATGCTGAATATTTTAAGAGAAAACATGGCTACAAAAATTTTACCACCTTTGTTAAAAAAAAACACCCACACATACTGCAAAATATGTTTTATATTCTTACGTATAATATATAAGAACCCGTCTTCATTATTGTTACAATCAGTTTACACTCGAACTTTCCAAAATGTACCCAGATGTCTGCTATATCCCACAATGTGAGTTCATTGATGTATCACCGAAAAGGGGAGTTGACAGTTACTAGTATCATTCGTTTGTACTAAATACACCAACCTGCTATTTTAGAGAGAGTCCTTTTTTTCCCAAAGATGTAAAACAAGTGCATGCAGTACGCTGTGTTAGCATCTGCTGTTGAATTCGTCTACACCCCGCAGGGCATTTCTCCACACTCTTTTGTTAATTCTGAGACATTCTTTGATAGATTGATGCAAACCATAGTCTAAGTGCGTGTGGAGGTGGGAGGGCAGAACTAGCGACCCATACAGCGCACACATTATTGAACTCTTCAGAATCCTGCATCCCTTCGTCATCAAAGTTTATTATCACCTATTTTGCAGTGAAATGGATGTCTTGACGAGACAGTCACTATTGGCTGTATAACTAAACAAGTTCATTGTATCATCACAGTTGCTTGATAATGGCAGACTGTTCAAGGCGTAAACAGATTGCTAGAACTTTTCCGTTTTCCTTTCTGTTTTGCTTTTTAACACTGGATATTTGTTTTGTACAAAACCAAAAGCAATTATAGAACATACACAGATCATGATATTGTTTATCTTCTATTTAACACAATGCACATACACATACATATGTGTATATTATATATATATATATATATATATATATATATATATATATATATATATATATATATATATATATAATATATTATATATATATATATATAGTATATATATATATGTGTGTATCTATGTGTATATAATTATATATATCTATCTCTATATCTCTATATCTATCTATCTATCTATCTATCTATCTATCTATATATCTATTATATATATATATTCTATGCATCTATGTCTGTATAATGTAGGTATCTATGTATGTATCTATGTATGAATGTATCTATATATGTATTAATCTATGTGTGACTGTATCTATGAATCTATGTATGTATATATGTATCTATTTGTTTACATCTGTTTATATGTATGTATATATGTATGTATAGTATGTATGTATTTGTATGTATGTATGTATGTATGTATGTATATGTATGTATGTATTGTATGTATGTATGTATGTATGATGTATGTATGTATGTATGTATGTATATATATAATACAGAAAGTGTAGGTAAGAAAACCATCGCAGTTAACCACTTACGAACTTCTTCCTCGTAAAAAAAAGATCATAATCAAACATTCGGGGGTAGGGGAGGGGAGAATGCACTCCAAGTGAAAAGCTGTCAAAGACAGCATTCAAGGATTAATTCAGCGCAGGGACTATACCCTATACACTACTTAGTATCGCTTATAGTAGAAAGACGCCAACAAACCGAACCAAACTTGAACAGGAAAAACGCCACAGAGAGAAGAAGCAGCAACAGTCACGCGGCAGACTAGCTACAGAGGCAGAGGGGCAGCAGACTGCTGTCAACAGTACTGCTAGGACAGACAGCAGAGATGTGTGTGTGTATGGCTGTGACAGAGGATGCTGCTGAGGAGAACAGGCACTGCTAGCTGTCCTGAAGCTGGCACACATCTCCATCAAGATGGAGTCAGCCGTGAGGGGCCATTGTCCGAGTCCTTTACTTTGATCTGCTCACAACAATGACAAACATTCATTTATCACTTCAACAAACAAGGGTCACTGAATTCCATCAATCTACTTCATGAAGTGATGTGCAGAATATCTCACACGCTTGGATACATATACACACTACACATTCACTCATTAACACGCAGTAATCTTAACATTCATGCACTTATGAGATGCACACAATCTGCAGAACTTAAAACCTCACTCAGTACGGGGATTCTCTTTATTTTGCAAAATCGAACTAAGTTGATAAATGCCCATCTGTTTTCAAGGTTAGATAACGTATAAAATGCCCTTTCTATGTTTTGAGAACACAGTCCAACACAACACAATACAATATTTCAATACAATACAAAACAATACAATACAGAGCAAAGCAACATAGCACGTACAACACACAAACGGTACAACATAGCACGATGCAATCAATACAAAACATTGCAAAGCAGCAGAAAGCAGCACAACACAAGACACGACAAGACAAAGACAGCAATGTGTACAATCAGGCGGGCGGTCCCAGACCGTGCTGTCTTGTGATACTCAGCTGACACAAACCGGCGTCAGGTTGTGTTGTGTTGTATTGCATTGTATTGTGTATTGCATTGTATTGTGCGTTCTGCATTGTGTTCTGTATTGTATTGTGTATTGTATTGTGTGTTCTGTATTGTATTGTGTGTTTTGTATTGTATGTATTGTATTGTGTGTTCTGTATTGTATTGTGTGTTTTGTATTGTATGTATTGTATTGTGTGTTCTGTATTGTATTGTGTGTTTTGTATTGTATGTATTGTATTGTGTGTTCTGTATTGTATTGTGTGTATTGTGTGTTATGTATTGTATTGTATGTGTTGTGTTCTGTATGGCATTGTATGTATTGTGTGTTCTATATTGTATTGTATGTATTGTGTGTTCTGTATGGCATTGTATGGATTGTGTGCTCTATATTGTATGTATTGTGTGTTCTGTATTGTATTGTATTGTTGTGTTATTGTACTGTATTGTGTTCATTGTTTTGTATTGCATTTATTGTATTGTATTCTGTGTATTGTATTGCATTTTGTGTATCGTATTATATGTCTTGTCTTGTCTTGTCTTGTATTCTATTATATTGTACGTATTATATTGTATGCATTTCATTACATTGCATAACATCGTATTGTATTGTATTGTATTGTATTGTATTGTATTGTATTGTATTGTATTGTATTGTATTGTAACATGCAGTTACGACAGATTTCTCTGCATGAAATTTGGGGCTGCATTTCCCAGGGCGGGGAAAGCGCGGCGCCACAAGAACAGTGCCACCCATTATCTTTATTTTTCTTTTCCTGTCTGCATCTGTGTTTGTTTCTATATCAGAATGGCTTTTTTCTACAGAACTTCGCCAACGACAAATATCTTGTTGCTGTGGGTTCTTGGCAACACGCACACAGGACTTTGGTTTATCATCTGATTTGAAAGACTAGCACCAAGACCTCCACTCAAGATCTAGTGGATGGGGGAAAGTGACAGGTACAAACAGGAATCGGACCACCACACACGTCGAATCCGAACATTTTGCTTCCTCTTCTTCTCTTCTTCTTCTTCTTCTTCTTCTTCCTTCTTCTTCTTTGTCGTTGTCGTTGTCGTCGTCATCGTCGCACGCTCAGACAGTCGTCTCTCATATGAGCCAAAATGTGTCACTACCGTTGATTAAGCACCTGACAAGCCAGACCGAGCACATCCGACTTTGGCATGAGATACAATCGTTATTTTCTAATTCTTTCAGGAAAAAAAAGATAGTAGAAAAGACCACGAAGGTTAACACTGGACAAGAAGGAGGTGACAGGGAGAACATTTTTTTTAAAAGGCAGAAACAAAGAGAGTGATAGAAAAGAGGTGGGGATGCTATTTACACTGACACCCCCACCACCCCTCCCCACTGCATCCCTACAGGGCAGGAGGTTTCGCTTTTTATGCCGGTGTGATACTTTCAGACCGCCGAACTACTGGGGGGGGGGGGGGGGGGGGGAGTGGAGGTGATGGTGACGGGCAATAGTCAAGTCAAGTCAAGTCAAAAACACTTTAATCATCCCTGAAGGGCTATTACAATACTGACAGGCATATTGATACGAATCATAATCAAAAGATACAACATAGCTACATTTCATATTTGTTCAAACATCATACCTCCAAATAAAAATATCACAAAGCACACTGGTAGGCGTGCGTGCATGCACATCCACACCCCCACACCCACATCCACACTCACACACACACACACACACACACCACTCACACGCACATACACACCCCCACTATAGGGACATATTGTTATTAAAACCATTGACTAGAAAAGACATAACCACTATTATTTACGCACGTATGTACGCACGCACTCGCACCCGCCGCACCCATATACATGCACGCACGTTGGCATACACACAAACACACAAACACGCCCCCCCCCCCCTCCCCAATTTGACTCGCTGCCAGTGGTTATTGTTGTACATTCTCCAGCTGAACACTCGGAGCGGGGGAAGGTGTGTGTGTGTATGTGGGGGGGGGGGGGGTATCCTGACTATGCACTCTGTCTGACTCATCGCCCCTGAGAAGGAATCCCCGGGGGACCCTGAGGTCACGCTGTACCAGAAGCCTGCGCGTGTGATTACTGACTCTAGCCGTACTCCGACTTCAGAAGACTTTTTTTTTTCAATCCATCGGGCCATGGAGAGTCGTTGGTTTCTTGTGCTGAAAGCGTAGGTATCATGACACTCTTAACTAATTAACGTAGTATTTAAACTCCTAACATCATTTTTGATGTAAGCATTGGGCACTCAAAGCTCTGAATAATCAGCAACTGACAAAGCTTTTGCGGTTAGCCATTATGGTCCCTGCATTGGAAATGTCCTATGGGATGTCAATAACTTCACAGCAGCTGCAGCAGTAGCAGCAGCAGTAGCAGCAGCAGCAGCAGCAGCAGCACAGCAGCAGCACACAGCAACAACAACAACAACAACAACCGAGTAGGTAAGATACCGAACTACTTACGGTGGATCGCAAAGCCCACACTGCACTGGGCATACAAACTTTTGAAAACCGGTGTCGCCACAACGCTTGCAACCATATTTGCCACCTTTCGATTCACAGAAGTCTGAGTCGTCTCCCTTGACACCAAACATTTCGCAGTACTCTGTAAATACCAATAATGATAATAGTAGTAGTAGTAGTAATAATAATAATAATCATAATCATAATCATAATCATGATCATAACAACATTAATAATGATAATAATGATAATAAAAATGAAGAAGATGATTATGATGATGATGATGGTGACAACAATAACAATAATGAAAAGAAGAAGAAGAAAAAGAAGAAGAAGAAAAAGAAGAAGGTGTGGAATTTTCAAAGTGCTGAATGTTGTAAACACTCTAAACACATAAACACACTCGGATCAAAATTATGCTCCCAGTTGTTCCTATGTACATGTCTTTGTATTTGTGCAACCCAAGTGTGTATGTCATCCTGATTTTATGTACACGTGCACACACACACTCCTCATGCTCGTGTTAGAGTGGAGAATATTGTAACCTCATATAACTTGTTTGCTTGACATCTAATGATATTGAAATAGTTACTTCGATCTCAGAGCACACGCATGTGCACACATACAAAAGTGCAGATGGGATAGCCTCGTTGGTTAGGATGTTGCATTCTGCGCCTGTGATCTGCTGATCCGGGTTCAATTCCCATTCAAGGGGACATTTTTTCCCTAGGTTTAACATCAGTGCCGACTCCACTCCCCGCCCCCCCCCCCCCCCAATCATCCGGATGAGACTGTAAACCGACATCCAGTGTTTGAATGCACGCGCAACTATCGCACACGTTAGAACCTGTTTCGCTTTTCGGGGGAGTAAGACACACATCAAGATGCATGAAATCCTTAGCCTCTGTTGGGGTGAATAGGATGTGCCACAAGACATGAGCGATGGTAACTTGGTCACACTATATATATATATATATATATATATATATATATATATATATATATATATATATATATATATATATATATATATATATATATATATATATACTCTCTCTCTCTCTCTCTCTATATATATATATATATATATATATATAAACAAAGGTGGTTGCAATAATTATCACAGCATATACCTCCCCTGCATCGTTGGGAAAGTCTTTGCACGGATAGTACTCGAGAGTCTCCAGGTACTTGCAGAGCAAGTCTGCCCCGAACTGCAGTGCGGATCTAGTACACACATGATCTTCTCCCTCAAACAACTTCAGGAGCAATGTATGGAGCGAAGGAAGGCAGCCACTCTTTGTTGGCTTTATAGACCTTAAAAGACTTTTCATCTGGTTAGTAGGGATGGTCCCATCAAAATCCTGCCCAAGATTGGATGTCCTACCAATATTCCCAGTATCATCAGATCCTTCCACGAAGACATGCAAGGCACCATCGTCTTTAACGGCTCAACATCAGCTGCCTTCAACATACGGAGTGGAGTGAAACAGGGTTGCATCCTGGCTTCCACTCTGGTTGGAATCTTCTTTGCTGTGATGCTGAAACACGCATTTGATACTGTAGCAGTTGTTCACTTCCGATTCAGGTCGGACAGAAAGCTCTTCAACCTCTTCAGACTAAAAGTCAAGGCTAATAAAATCCAGCTGAGGTGTCTGCTGGCTTCCTCTTTGCAGACAAAAAAGCAGTAACCGCTCACTCAACTGACCTACAGCTGCTCATCTCGCTTTGGCATTGCCTACCAAGACTTTGGGCTTACCATTAGCTTGAAGGAAACACAAGTTATGAGACAGGATGTTGACTCTCCCTTGCCATAAGCATCAACGACCATGAACTGGGTGTCGTCCATGACTTCGTGTACCTGGGCTCAACTATCTCAGACACCTTCTCACTTCACGCAGAGCTCAACAAGCACATGGGCAAAGCAGCTGCCTCCATGACCAGACTGACAAAGAAAGCATGGGGCAACAGTACGCTGACTGAACAGACAAAACTCCAGATCCACAGATATCCACAGAGCCTGCGTCATAGGCACCTTCCTGTATGGCAGTGAGTTCTAGGCTTTGCGTGTCCGGCAATAACGAAAGTTCGATGCTTTTCACACGCGTTGCCTCCGGCACATCCTGGCAGAACAAGGTCCCAAATAACACTGTCCTGGAAAGAGCTGCATGCACCAGCATGTACACACTGCTGAAACAGACGAATGCACTGGCTTGCCCATGTCGTGCACATGTGTGGAAAAACCAGAGTACTCTTGATGTTCATCGGTTAAGCTATGCTGTTCAAAGAAAGCTTGAGGCCATGTATAAAACATTCTGGATCTACCAGAAGAAACAGTGTGCAAAGTTAAAATTGTATGATTTTGCTACCAAAGTGTACAGATTTGAACCATATTTAATAAACTCGTGATATCTATCCTCCTATATGGCTGTGATTCATGGACTCTGACAGCAGAGTTAGAGAGGAGAATCCAAGCATTCGAGAACAAGTGCCACAAAAGACTTCTCAAAATATCATACAAAGAACACAAGACCAATAACTATGTGAAAGAAGAAATCAAAAAGCGTGTGGGCCCCCAAGAGCCTTTGCTCTCCACCATAAAGAGGAGAAAGCTGATGTGGTTTGGTCACACCACAAGACACAACACCCTAGCAAAAACCATCCTGCAAGGAACAGTCGAGGGCAAGAGAAGAAGAGGCCGCCAAAAGAAATCATGGGTTGACAACATCAAAGACTGGACCGCCCAACCCCTACAACACCTCCTACTAGCCACACAGGATCGTGAAGCATGGAAAAAGATCTCTGTTGCGTCTTCTCTCATGTCCCCCCTACGTCCTTTGGGACATGGGACTGAGTGAGTGAGTGAGTGAGTAATAAACTATGAAAACAAAATCCATAAAAATACGTTTTGTACATTTCGCATAAGTTGTCACAGTTTAATGATAGAGAAAGGGAGGCACCAAAATATGCCCAGAGAGGACAAAAAATGTAAAAACTGTAACAAAACAGAAGACGAATTTCATTTACTCGATGAATGTGTCTTATATGATGAACTTAGAAACAGTTTGTTACTAAAGATCAAAACCAGAGACAAAGAATGTAAACAATATGTACATAAAGTAAGCGACATAATCACAGTTGATATCTATCAAGCAGATATCATCAGATATGTGAATGAATGTTTGGAGAAAAGAAACAAAGAAAAGTATGATACAACATATTTTTAGTGGACATCATTTGGGCAGAAAGGTAATTAAACCTGTTTGTTTTGTTGTGTCAAATGGGTCTGCATGACTTAAATGGCAGTAGATGTTCTGAATCTGAATCTGGACAATAGACCGATCCTAAAGACCTCCCCATCTGAGAACTTGTTCAAGGAAAACGTCCCACAGGCAGACCACAGCTGCGATTCAAAGACATGTGCAAGCCCTGAACAGACCAACACAACTGGGAAACAACAGCCCTTGAACAGTCAGCCTGAAGACAGACTGTACAGAAAGGTCTGTCCAAGTTTGAAGAGACACTTGCTCAGCAGCATAAGAATGAGAAGGAAAGCTGCAGACCAGGCAGACAGACCAGCATCAGACTTCATCTGTGCCCTCTGCCATAGGGTCTGTCATTCCCATGTGGGACTGGCCAGCCACAACAAACACTGTACCAGAATTATTTCTCATCTAGTTCTCATGTAGAGCAATCACGCGAGATGAAGTAGCGCAGTACACGCTAAGCAAGTCAATGGCGTGAAGTTAACTGCCGGAGTGACTCATGATTCTGAGGAGCAGGATTGTCCAAGATGTTTTAATTTTTTATAGGTCTATGTATTTGATATATTTAATATATATTTAATCAGTGACAACCTATCCCTTGATGCCAAGATCAACAAGCGTATCGGCAAGGCTGCTACGACCTTAGGACGCCTGACTACCCGTGTCTGGGAGAACCCAAAGCTGACAATTTCCACCAATATGGCAGTGTACAATGCCTGCATCGTCAGCACTCTCCTTTATGGCAGTGAAACATGGACAACATACTCCAAACAGGAGCGCAAACTGAACAGCTTCCATCTGCGCTCTCTCCGTCGCATCCTCAGCATCCACTGGAGTGACAAAGTTACCAACGCTCAGGTTCTCGAGGTTGTAGGTCTTCCCACCATGTACACACTCGTCAGACAATGCAGACTCAGATGGCTCGGTCACGTACGAAGAATGGAGGATGGACGCATTCCTAAAGATCTCCTCTATGGTGAACGTGCCTCCGGCAAGAGAAGCATTGGCCGCCCCCAACTGCGCTACAAAGACGTCTGCAAGCGTGACATGAAAGCCCTGGACATTAACACAGAGAACTGGGAGGAGGTAGCGGCTGACCGCAGCAAATGGCGCAGTGTTCTCCACAAACAGCTGAAGTGTGGTGAAGAAAAGATCCACACCGCAGCAAACGAAAAGAGAGCCAAGCGGAAGGCATGTGCTCCAGCCACCTCAACAGGCCACATCTGCATCAGATGCAACAGAGACTGCCACTCCCGCATTGGACTGACCAGCCACAGCCGGCGTTGTCGCTGAGCAAATGACCTTTCTTTTGGCGCAAATTCCATAGTCGACACCGACTGACGGAGGCCTACTACTATATATTTAATGTGTGGTTATTTGTTTTGTGTGTGTGTGTGTGTGTGTGTGTGTGTGTGTGTGTGTGTGTGTGTGTGTGTGTGTGTGTGTGTGTGTGTGTGTGTGTGTGTGCATTGTTCCAAGCGTCAAACAAAGTAAGATTAATTTATTTTACCCAAATTGTCTTTCATTTAAGGAAATGTGGTATCAAGGTTTTCTGCAAGTTGGCAGGGTGCTGCCAACGCTGACAGATGCCACGAGAACTTCGTTTTCTATTGCTTATATAGCCCTTAGTTGGTTACAAAGGTCAGCTTATGCTGAACATAAGAAAAATCTGCCACTTTGCGTGTGCATTTATATGACACATCTCAGTATGCCAGAAGATAAGAAAGAAGAAGGCCGAAGTGCCGAAGTCAGACTGTTGGCATCAGCATTGGAAAGACTCGATACACAGCTGTGAGCATCCCCCACTTTCAGCTCCTCTCAGCTGCTAATTATCCCAGCCCAGCCCAGTTGTCGGGGGGGGGGGGGGGGGGCAGCTGGTGCTATTTATAGCAGGAGCTGACCACACATGGACAGGTAAAAGGAAGGAGGCGCTAAATTTAGCACTCTTGACTACAGAGTGATGTCGGATTTGTGCACTGTGGATACCAAATGCAAACACCGATTCCAAAAACGTTGATGTCAACTACACAAGATGATGTCCGACCTATCATCTCAAGCTTCCTTGGCTGTTAAGACCATTAATTAAGCCAAAAGGAAACGAAGTGTGTGCAGGGAGGGGGAATAAGCAAGGCAAAAAGAGTAAAGGCGATGTTTTGTCCCTGAGTGTGATTCGGATATCCAGGACAGAACAGACAATGACGACGTTCTTTCTACGAGTCACGACAAGAAAGATGTGCTGAGTAAAGAATTACTTGATGAACAGTTCTTCACTACAGTGGCCAGACATACTTGATCTGAAATTCAAACAGTTGACTTTGAGATCTGTAATCTTGTACCTCTTGACTGGGCAAAGAGGTCAAGTATAACGTGCATGATATTAAACTTCATCCCGATAGATATGTTGTTTCTTTTCTCTGGAAAACAGAAGCAAATAAAGCCAGGTGTCCACACGGAGCCAGCAAATAAACGAGTCATTTCCTAACAATAATAAACTGTGTTCGGTGAAACATCTCCATAGATCACAGTCATGGAAGCTCCAGAAAGGATCAGAACTGGTGTCAGCTTTATTAAGCCTTATGACCCTACTTCCAGGAAAACTTTTCACGTTGGGTGAAAACGGTACTCGAAATGGTGAGCATAGATGCCTCAAAATTTGAAATCTCCAGTACACGTGCCACTAGTGCTAGTTCAGCTGCCAGTCATGGTGCCTGCCTCCCTTAGGTCAGTGATGAAGGCTGCGGGCTGGAGTAGTCAGCAAACCTTTTGTACTTATTACAAAA
The DNA here is from genome assembly GCA_030674155.1 of Stramonita haemastoma. Lineage (NCBI taxonomy): Eukaryota > Metazoa > Mollusca > Gastropoda > Neogastropoda > Muricidae > Stramonita > Stramonita haemastoma. The sequence continues at coordinate 31,878,805 of CM060331.1, read as the reverse complement.
AGCTGTTACTCCAAACTTTGGGCAGTCAGTTTCGGACACCTACCTTACAAAACAATAATGTGTCATATCTGGTTTGGACTATGTTATACATAGTGAGTCTTCATTGAACAATGCTTCTTCAATTTCTTGCAGACCGTGTTTTTTACTGAATGAGGCATGTTGCATGTGTCTTGTTGGTTGCTAAAATCTCGTGTGATTTCTCTGTCCGAGAAATAGATGTGAAATACTTTTATAGTTAAACTAGGCTTACGCTAGGAAGGTAGAGTTAAATTAGCATAATTTCAAATCTATTATGGGGGAAGAGAAATTAGCGCCCTCCCCAATGATTGGAGATAATCCTGATGAACATGCCCTCCCTGTTGTAAGCCTAGTGGACACAAATACTAAATACTGACTCACTTGGCACACGCTCTGCTGCTGCATCTCGCGTTAGTTCTCTTCCCGCCAATAGATTCGATTTAATACGAATTACACTCAACCTTCCTAGTGTAAGCCTAGTTTAATTATAAAACTACCACCTAGAGTGTAACTCCATAGTCTTCTGAGACTGAAAGCGGCCAAGTACATACACTCATTCATACATACATACATACATACATACATACAACATACAGACAGTACAACAGACAGACAGACAGACAGACAGACAGACAGACAGACAGACAGACAAGACAGACAGACAGACAGACAGACAGACAAACAGACAGACAGACAGACAGACAGACAGACAC
>CM060331.1:31870574-31873074 GCA_030674155.1 Stramonita haemastoma | reverse complement strand
AATCAAGCCTACTATATTCAGGTAGCGACCTATGGAATAAGCTACCAAAAAATTTGAAATGTATCAAAAACAAAGATAATTTTAAAGCACATCTAAAAAAATATTTCATAGATAAGTGTATAGAACAAGACTTGTAAACGTGTACATTTGCTTGTGATATAACATCACTCTTTACAGTTTCATTCCAACGTACTTGTATTGTGGCTTGTGTTACAACTGAATTAAAAATGTTACATGTAGCATGTGTGCGAGGGACAGATAGATGAATGTATCACTGATAGTCATTTTTATCATTATAAATATGGTATGACCACAGTTTATATGGTCATTTATATTCATCTCTTGATGTTACTTTTAAGGGATAACAATTTGCTGATGACTTGATAAGATATTAGACCTTGATGGTTGATTTTGCTATGTGTGTGTGTGTGTGTGTGTGTGTGTGTGTGTGTGTGTGTGTGTGTGTGTGTGTGTGTGTGTGTGTGTGTGTGTGTGTGTGTGGGTGTGTGTGGTGAGTGAGTGAGTTGGCGTGTGGTTATTGTTGTTGTTGATACTGATGGTGTTTGGTTGGGCTTTAACATTTTATAGGGGGGGGGGGGTTGCCTGATTTTATCTGTTTCATTTCTCTTTGGTTTGGATGTTTGTTCTGGTGTGTGTGTGTGTGGTGTGGTGTGGTGTGGTGTGTGTGTGTGTGTGTGTGTGTGTGTGTGTGTGTGTGTGTGTGTGTGTGTGTGTGTGTTGATACAGTACATGAGATATTTAGTTATAGGAAATGTTGATTTTTTTTTTTTTTTTTTTTTTGTATACATGTGCTTTTTGTGGGATTATTTCTTGTTTTTTGTTTGTTTGTTTGTTTGTTTGTGTTATATATATATATATATTTTTTATTATTATTTTATTTTATTTATTTATTATTATTTTTTTTAATTATTGATTGATTTTTTTTTTAATTATACAATTGATAAGCTGGTGCTCAAGTTAGCTGCGATTTTTTTTAAAAATTATTATATATATATATATATATATATATATTTTTTTTTTTTTTATGTACCTGAATGCACTTATTTGATAGAACGCTGACATGTTTTAGTGTAAATCTATAAACACAAGTGCTTGGGAGTGAAGGACTGAGAAAAAGGAAGGAAATTAATGTGATTGTTTTTCCTTTCTGCTTCGAATCCATTGCTTTGTAATGTATTGTTTTTCTTTGTATGCACCGTACTTGTTTTGGAGGAGGGAATTGATATAGGTTTGTATGTGTGTGTGTAAAACGATTTTTAAGGAATCATGCATTATTTTCCTTGTGTGCGTGTGGTATATATATATATATATATATATATATATATATATATATATATATATATATATATATATATATATATATATATATATATATATATAGTGTGTGTGTGTGTGTGTGTGTGTGTGTGTGTGTGTGTGTGTGTGTGTGTGTGTGTGTGTGTGTGTGTGTATGTGTGTAGTTTCTTCTTTTGGTGTGAATATTTTTCAAGTTCATTTTTAATCTTTTCATTTGTACCACATATCTTCTTTAAGTTTTTCCTTGTTCAAATATGACTTTCTCTATTTTTTTCTCCTTTTTAAAATTTTTTAAATTTTTTATTTTATTTTATTTTTTTAGATGGATGGCTTGATGAAAAAAAGCAATTGTACTGCTTACTCAATGTACCATCTGGAAATAAAAGTTTGACTTTGACTTTGACTTTGACTTTGACTTTGACACACACACACACAGAGAAAACTTACGGCAAGTACGTCCACATCGGAAAGGACAGTGCGCAGAGAAAGAGGCAATTATGCAAAAGATTGGCATCAGACTACCTTTGCAATAAGATGGCTCCTCTCCGTCACAGTTCACTGTGCACACACAGGCATAGTTCCAGTTAAGGTCACTCCTCATTTAACTTTCTATCCATCTACTTTTTGACAATAACAACAGTTTATTGGGGTAAGCTTTTATTTCTGTCCACTCACAAGAAGGCGGTGGGGAAGGAATTGGGTACGACACGTAATTATTTACCTAAGAGTAAAAATGAAATAAGGATCATGGCATGGACTCCATGTCCTGGTTTAACAGCTACAACAAACATGATAATGTTATAATCTCTCATAGCTGGGTTTTTTTGTTTCTACCAGAGAGAACAATGAACTCTGAACAGACTCAACTGGACTTGAAGCTTGATAGGCTGTTCAGCATTGGGCCAGTCACTGATATATGCCTTTTTTTAAATGGCTGTGCTGTTGTTTTTATCAACTAAGTCATACACAAAGCCAACTGTGACCTGAAAAACTGGACATAGAAACCACCTCTTTTTTTCTTTTTTTTTATATCGAGGATAATGGAATAAGCATTCATGTGCTTTTTTTTTATCCAGTCCCTTGTGTATGCAGTTTTGTAAATCCTATCATCTGTTCCCACCGGCACACAATGGCCATCTCTTACGAAAAGCGGAACAGGATTTAACGTGTGCGCAAGATGTTC
>CM060331.1:31863074-31865574 GCA_030674155.1 Stramonita haemastoma | reverse complement strand
GTAGTTATGTATTTTGCACTGCAGTCACAGTTTGTTACTCTGTAGTTATGTATTTTGCACTGCAGTCACAGATTGTTACTCTGTAGTTATGTATTTTGCACTGCAGTCACTTCTGTTACTCTATAGTTATGTATTTTGCGCTGCAGTCACTTCTGTTACTCTACAGTTATGTATTTTGCACTGCAGTCAGAGATTGTTACTCTGTAGTTATGTAATTTACCCTGCAGTTACATATTGTTATTCTGCAGTTATGTATTTTGCACTGCAGTCACATATCGCTTACTCTACAGTTATGTATCTTACCTTGCAGTCACGGATGTTTACTCTGCAGTTCTGTATTTTGCACTGCCGTCACATATCGCTTACTCTACAGTTATGTATTTTATCCTGCAGTCACAGATTGTTTACTCTGCATTTATGTATTTTGCACTGCAATCACAGATGTTTACTCTGCAGTTATATATGTTGCACTGCAGTCACAGATGTTTACTCTGCAGTCATACATTTTGCACTGCAGTCACAGATTGTTTACTCTGCAGTTATACATTTTGCACTGCAGTCACAGATTGTTTACTCTGCAGTTATGCATTTTGCACTGCAGTTCCTCTGCATGTCACCGCTATCATGGTGTCCTCAGAGTGTCTTGGAGGAAAAAGATGGAGTGACTGCTGTGGCAGGAGCCAGCTCCTCTGACTGGTTGCTTGCTTATGACTTATTATGAACCTTCGGGTTACACACTGACATCTGTGTTTCTATATAAACAGGCTGCTAGCTTTGTGCCACTCTTCATATTAGGTTGAGAGTCAGCTGTTGTTTGTTTTGTCGGTGTGTCCAAGTGAGGTAAAGTTCTGTATTGTCTGTGTCAGTCTGCTGTTTGCCTTGTGCCACTCTTCATAAGGGAATGACAGCTGTGTTGGTTGTTGCAGATGAAGGCAGATTTCATATACTATCACCCCACTAGGGGGAGTGACACTGTAGTCATTGATTCTTACCCTGCATGCAGTGACAGATTGTTACGCTGCAGTCATTGAGTTCTACCCTGAAGTTATGTATTCTTACCCTGCAGTTATGTATTCTTACTCTTGCAGTCATGTATCCTTACCCTGAAGTCATGTATTCTTACCCTGCAGTTATGCACGGCTGTATTCTTACCCTTGCAGTTATGTATTCTTACCCTTGCAGTTGTGTCTTCTTACCCCTGCAGTTACTGCATTGTTACCCTGAAGTCAGGACTTCTTACCCTTCACCATAATTGCAGACGTAGTGCTTTTTATAGTAGGTGTTGGGGCAGTAGGCGTACCCACAGCCAATGAGGAAGGTTCTGTGATCCACCATCTGAAATTCAGCAGCGTGAGATGTCATGCTTCCACAGACTGCTGGGGGCGGGATATAGCCTAGTGGTCAGAACATTGCGCTCGCGATTTGACGACCTGGGTTCGATTCCCGGTCGAGGGGATTTTTCCTCTGGAGTTAACATCAGAGCTGACTCCACTCTCCCCCCAAAAGCCTTTCGGATGAGACTATAAACCGAGGCCCCGTGTGCGAGCGCACGAAGAACATCTTTCGCACACGTTAAATCCTGTTCCGCTTTTCATAAGAGTAGGCCATTATGTGCCGTTGGGAACAGATGACAATACTTACACAACTGCATACACACGACTGGATGAAAAAAACAGCATGAGTGCTTATCCCATTATCCTCGATATAAAGAATAAAATAAATTTTAAAAATGAATAAAAGCAAGTAGAATCCTGAAGTAAAAATGCCGTCAAACCGAATCCAGAGTTTCTGATTTCGATGAAAAAATCATAAGCTGAAGTAGTAGGGGCACGTCACACGAACATGTGGACTGGCCAAGACTGCCCTACAGGGAACAGTACAAGGAGGGGGATGAAGGGGCAGACAGAGAAAACGATGGGGAGACAATATCAGGGAATGGATTGGCCTTGGGTGAAATGACATACAGCGGAAAGGTGAGAACGGCCAGGAGTGGAGGAAGCTGGTTGAAAAATCGTCAGTGGTGCCCTAACGGTCGACAAGACTACAGGATAGATGGAGGTGAAGAAAACAGAACTGAGTGAGAGCTGTGAAACACACACACACATAGCTCTTACACACACACACGCGCGCGCGCGCACGCGCGCGCGCGCGCACACACGCACACACACACACATCTCTATGTCTCTGTTTCTCTGTCTCTGTCTGTCTGTCTGTCTGTCTGTCTGTCTGTCTGTCTGTCTGTCTGTCTGTCTGTCTGTCTGTCTGTCTGTCTGTCTCTCTCTCTCTCTCTCTCTCTCTCTCTCTCTCTCTCTCTCTCTCTCTCTCTCTCTCTCTCTCTCTCTCTTCTTGTCTCTTTCTTAATCTGATGACACTCATCATCAAACCACCTCGACCGTTTGTTCTGACAAGTATGATGTCTGGTGAGCATACAACTGCTAGTCTCATTCAGGCATTGTGTAAATTGCTCCAGAGCATCATCTATGTCACTGTCAAGAAGGTT
>CM060331.1:31850574-31853074 GCA_030674155.1 Stramonita haemastoma | reverse complement strand
TGATTACGTCCATGTACTTTTCGGGTTCTAATAAGCTTTTGAATGAGCTATACAGATTAAAACGTGGTCTACTGGTTATTTTTTCAGACCATTGCTGTATGAAGCAATTGATCATTCTTTGCTTGAATTCCCGTAAAAAAGCTTTATGATTTCCGACTCCTTGAAAAAGCCATGCATAGCCAAAGCCAGAGGAGCAGAGAAGATTTCTGATGTATGTTACCCAAGTTATATTACCTTTTTCATCTAGCAATTTTAACATAAGGTAAGCCATGTTAGCATATCTCTGACTTGGTAAGGAACACAAACGTAACCAGTAAGAAACGCTTCTGACAGCTGACAAAACGAGGAGAGGGTAACGGCCTAATTCTCCATATACCATATAGTTTGGTGTATGCAGACTAACATTTAAAAAGCGTTTACATGCAAAGAGATGGACTTTTTTAATCTGATTAAATTCCTGGACACCCCACACATCAGCTGCATACAGTAGTATAGGAGCAACCCGTGCATCAAACAGTTTAAAGAATATCTTGGGGAAAAAGCAATCCAGTTTACGTAATGTCCTGCATATTTCTATCACACATTTTTAGCTTTTGTCGTCAAGCTTTCAGTGGCAACATTCAAACTGAGGCGTGCTGTGAAAGTAAGACCAAGATATTTATATGAATTAACAACTTCTAACTTTTGTTGTCCAAAATGCCAGTGTTAATATTTTGATGTGTCCACCATTTCGAAATACAATAATTTTTGTTTTTTCAAGATTGACTTTTAACCCAAATTTATCAGCAATATTATGTAAATTGTTTAGTTGATTTTGCAAGTCTACAAGAGAGTAAGAGAAAAGTAACAGATCGTCTGCAAACATCAGGAGGAACAATTCTGTGGCAGTTTGACCGAGCTGGATTCCATGATTTCCATTGCTTATGATATATGTTGCAAGATCATTTATCAAAAGGGAAAACAAAGTAGGAGAAGCAAGACAACCCTGTTTGAGGCCCTGGAAGCATTCAAAGTAATCAGAATATCCTGCGGATGAACGAATGCAACACAATACCAATGAGTACATAGCTTGTACGGCCTTTAACATTTTACCATTTACACCTACCTTTATTAAGATTTTCCACAGGACATTACAGTTAACTGTGTCAAAGGCTTTTTGGAAATCCACAAAAGCTACATATATTTTTTCTTTTGAAGTAGATATTTTTGCACAATAGCATATAAAGTGAAAATATGGTCAGTAGTTCTATAGGCTTTCCGAAACCCTGCTTGTGATTCTAAAATTTTATTACTGATTTCAGCCCATTGTGTTAGTCGGGAGTTAAGAATATGAGTGTATACTTTACTAACACAGCTTAGCAAGGTGATACCACGATAGTTTCCTGGATTTTCTGCGTCTCCCTTTTTAAAGAGAGGGACAATTATAGCTTTACACCATTCTTTGGGATACAGTCCACTGGTAAACAAAGTGTTAAACAGTTTTGTGAGGAAAGGAACAATAAATTCTGTTGATTTAAGAACTTCATTTATTATGTTATCTGCGCCAGCAGCTTTTCTTGGTTTTGCATGCCTTATTGCATTCTTAACTTCTGTTTCACTTATTTCCTTGGTGATATTGTAAGTGTTATCTTCAATATTGTTAAAGTCAGGCATTTCATCAAATACTGCATTAGAAGTGACATCACTCAAAGTATCAGAGTTACTCTCATTCAATAATGAATTGAAATGGTTGAACCATGTTTCTTTAGATATGTTGTTTACCACATTATTTTTATGTTTATAAACCTTCATTTCTTTCCAGAAATCCTGTGAGCTGTGAGCAGATTGAAGAATTTTATTTACCTTCTCTTTCTTAAATGACCTCTTTTTTGTCTTATCAGTGATTTGTAGGAGTTTCTTTCTAAAGTATAGAGTGCTCGATTTGCATCTGTTCTTTTACGATTGTACTTTCTGAGGGCTTGGAATACTTTCTTTTTTGACTCTTTGCATTCTGTATCATACCAGCAACCGTTAGTATTTTTGACACGTTTAGGTTTACCAAATTCTTTCTTCATACAAGATGCTGACTCTAGGATAGCCTGTGAGAAGGTCTCCAGAGCATCGTCACACGAGGAGTCTATCTGTGAGATTGCTAAGGAAATTTTGTTTTTGAAAGCTATGCTCTCTAATCTTTCTATTAGTTGGTCACGTATTTTGGGGTCCCATGTGTATTTAGTAACTGGAACATACTCTTCATTATTTGTTACAACATCACAGTTAGTACATACAGTTAAGGTTAGTTTCAAGGGCATGTGGTCAGATTCTATTCGCTCCTGTATTTCAAGTCTAGAACAAAGATGTAGAATGTCTTGTGAGCTCAAGAAGTAGTCATTAGTGCTGCTTCCTGCTGATGATATAAATGTAAACTTTTCAGACAAATCAGGTGTACATAAACCATTTAAAATAAGTAATTCTAGGCATGTGCACATTGACAACAGTGTCTTTCCGAAGTCATTCACAG
>CM060331.1:31838074-31845574 GCA_030674155.1 Stramonita haemastoma | reverse complement strand
TCCACTAGGCCTACCACAACTACTACACCTGGCCTCCTTGAAGAGAAGGGGGACACTTCACTTACCTCACTCTCCCCCTCCAGTCCCACCCTCCATCCCTTGTCTTCGCCCTCTTCCCCTATTGCTAATATGCTTGATTGTATTCAGCATAGCACAGAGCAACAAGCCACCACCACCTCTCCTTCTCCTTCCCCATCCCACCCCCTTGATGCTGTAACCCCTGAGACAAACTCATCCTCCCCCACTCCTTGTGGACCCACCATGGCTCAGTGCCAACTGGGGGGAACAAACAATACCTCCCCCCTCCACCCTGCTGGCCACAACCAACAGCTAGGCCTAGCCACAAGTGACAGAACCACAATGACAGACAGTGACTGTGATCCTCACATCCACATGCTGTCATGACAACTGTATTTCCAGGGCAGACTTTGAAGCTGTGACACATTCTCTACAAGCAGAGATCACAGCACTCAGAGCTGCATTTCTGGAAGCCAGACAATCTTTCAAAATAGAAATTGACCACTTACCTACCCTGTCCCAAAAACATACCCCTTCAAGCAATGTGTCCTCACCCAAACTCCCTCCAAACAAATCAAACCCCAAACTGAAAAAAGTCATCCAAAGCCTAACTGTCCCTCAGATCAAAAGTATCCTCTCCTCTCTCTCCCTGGCCACTGATCCTTCTGCTTCCACAACAAAAAAAGACCCTCTCCCTACTAAGCCTAATAAAGATCCCCAATCCTCTCCTACCAAAGACCCCACCCATCCACTCAAAAGAGCTATAGGCCTAATTAATCCCAATGCCTCGAAAATCCTTTTAGGCGACTCCACAATTCAGGGAGTGGACATTTCCCGGTCATCCCCCCCAGGCAGCTTCTCACAGAAAGTGTGTGTCCCCGATTTAACAATCCGGGAACTAGCAGGGTGGCTCAGTCAGCAGCCACCTGCCACTAATGTGAGGAGTGCCACCATTCATGTTGTGGTGAATGACTGCCGGCTGCCAGCAACGTCCGAAGATGGTGGCATTGGTACTGAGACATGGAGAAACCTTCTCTCCCAATGCCGCCACACCTTCCCCAAAGCCACACTCCATGCCTCTGCCATCATACCAGCCAGAGGCCGTCACATCCTCAATGCTGTCATTGCCCCTAGCAACAGAAAACTACAGTGGGCATGTGACAGCATGGGGGTGAAGTACATCGACCATTCACCACAACCAGTGGAGCACCTCCTTTGGCCCTGTACGGTGACGCAACCCACCCCTCAAGGAAAGGCACGGCAAGACTGGCTCTCAATCTGTTTCCCACCTAGGCCGGAAACTTCAGGCAGAGGAGCAGGGCAACGAGAAGCCAGCTGGACAGTGGGAAAACATCTCCACTACCCCCTCCTCCCTTACCACATCTGTCCCACCCCCAGCCCACCCAACTAGTCCTACCAACCCCCCCCTCCTCCCACGTCCCACCTTCCTCCCACATCCCACCACAGGGTCGTAACCAATACCAACATACCAACGGCCAGAACTCGTTGCCTCGACCACAGGCCTCCCCTGCCCCCCCCCCCCCCCAAAAGTCGCTCTACCCCTCTCCCCTCACTCCCTCATAGGCACTCCTCCCCTCCCCTTGCCCAGGGCTCTAGGCCTAATCAAGATCAATATGATGATAGTTTCCCTCCCTTACCAGGCTCTAAGAACTTATCCAAATCATCATACTTGCCTCGTAATCCAGATACCCCTCCCACCCCTCCCTCTAATCAACTTCCCTTTTCCAATCAACCAATGCATAACAAATCAGAAGACCCTTTTTCCAAGACCCAAGATTTTCAAATGTGGTACCAAAATTTCTCTTCCAAAAGACCCCCTTACCCATGGTATTCAATGATGTACCCTCCCCCTCCACCTTGGCCCTTCTTTATGCCTCCCCTCCCTCCCCCCAAATATATGCAGTCCCAGCCTTATGGCTCTCTGGACAAGAAAGACCTGCGACAGACATAAGCTACTACTCTATGTTTGTTTATGGTTTTGTTTTGCCCTAACCTTACTTTATAATGATATTTTATATGTATGTACATGTATGTTAGACTTGTGTATGTATGTGTGTATGCGTGCGCGCGCGTGTGTGTGGTGTGTGCGTGTGTGTGTGTGTGTGTGTGTGTGTGTGTGTGTGTGTGTGTGTGTGTGCTGCATGTGTGTGCGTATGTGCTGTATGAGTGTGTGTGTGTGTGTGTGTGTGTGTGTGTGTGTGTGTGTGTGTGTGTGTGTGTGTGTGTGTGTTGTGTGTGTGTGCCTCATGTGTGTGTGCCTCATGTGTGTATGTGTGTGTATGTTGTGTGTGTATATGTGTGTGTGTGCCGCGTGTGTGTATGTGTGTGTATGGGCGAGTAAACGCGCGCTCGTGTTGTGTTTTATGTGTGTGTATGTATGTGTATGTGTTGTGTGTGTGTGCGTGCATTGTGTGTGTGGTGGTGTGTGTGTGTGTGTGCGCGCACGTATCAGTGTGGTTTTGTGTATTTTGCGTTTAGAGCGAATATGTGTGTGCGTGTGTGCGTGCATGTGTGTGTTGAGTGTGTGTGTTTGTGGGGGGGGGGGGGGGGGGGGGGTATGTCTGTAGGTGAGCATATAAACTACCTGTGAAAAGTAACCTTTTAACCTTGATGAATACCTCTGTGGACCTGGTGCCGGCAAATGAAATATTAAGAATTGTCAGAAAACATTCAACATTATACCTACTGTGCTGAAAAACGCTGTGCTGAAATGACTTGTGTTACTAGTACTAAACGGTGCTTTTTCGGAACAATCTAGATTGTGAATGCGGTCAGTGACAGTTTTGGATGATTATGATTGTGAATGCATCTAGATTGTGAATGCATTTAGTGACACCTGTGCTATAACTCCTGTGCTGTTTAGTGACAGTTTTGGAACGTTCTAGATTTTGTGAATGCGTCTAGATTGTGAATGCATTTAGTGACTTCTGTACTGTGTTTCCAAACCTACAAACTGAAGGTTATCCAAGTTAGGGGATGTGTTTTGTGATTCCTGTGCTGTGTTTTGCAAACCTGCAAACTGAATTACTCTGAAGTTATTCCCCGACTGTGGATGTGTTTAGTGACTCCTGTGCTGTGTTGTGCTAACCTTCAAATTGAAGAGTCTAATTTTGAAATGGTCAAAGACAGATGGAAGGGACACAACAGTGGATTTTTTTTTTCCCCTTTGGATTTTCTTGGATATTGGAAAACAGCATAAACATTTTTCTGCGTGTTGTGTTTCCTGTAGAAAGTGTTCCAGAAGACTGATTTGATACTTAACAATATTCCTAGACCTGAGGATATTGTGTATACCTGATAACTGTTTTAGGATATAATATATCTCAACTGGTAACAGTTAAAGCAAGACTTTTATTGGTATTTTTTTTTGCTCCTCTTAATTTGTGCAGCAAATACTGATATAGTTTTATCATACGTATTAATATATATATGTATATATTGCTTTGTATTGCATATTCACTTATTACCCATTCCATTGTATTTACTTGATCTGTTTAAGTTGACAAACATTGTTTCCTCAAACCTTTTAGAATCATTCGGGTTTTTGGTGTGGGTTTTTTTTTTTTGGTGTGATTATTATTATTTTTTTTTCTTCCTCTTCTCTACCTTATCAAAAGCATGGCTCCCTGTCTGAAAACCTGGCCACAAAAAGATGGACTGCGTATTGATCATTTAAACATTAACAGCATTTTAAACAAACTAGCTGATGTACATAGCATCTTACACAACTCAAATAAACCATTTCATTTATTTGGATTTACTGAATCCAGACTTTCCAGTTTGGTATCTGATAAAGAAATCTAAATACCTGGGTTTAGAGCAATCCGTAAAGACCCCTCTTCCTCCAAAACAACAGGAATAGTTGTATATGTAAATGAATCCATAAACTTTAAACGTATTCACCATCTTGAAAACCCAACAAGTAGAGTCTCTATGGCTAGAAATACAACTCAAATGAAGTAAACCATTATTGTCGGATTTATATATAGAAATCCCTCTGAGAGAATTGATTGGGTTGATAGATTTTCCATAATGATGGATGCAGCATCTTTGGATGCTAAAGAACTTTTACTTTTGGGAGATTTCAACATGAATCTACTTAAACCCCACCCTTTGTGGATAAACAAATTAAATTCCTATAATCTCTCGCAAATTATTGACACACCAACGCGCCTAACCTCCTCCAGTGCAACTCTCATTGACCATGTATATGTAACAAATAAGCAAAATATCAAAGAAATATGTGTTCCTAACTGTGGCTGCAGTGACCACCTTCCTACCTGTTTCACATGGAACAAAAAAAGGAATAAAAATTCCCATAGCTGGTCACAAGGAAGTCACTTATAGATCACTTGTTAAATTTGATGAAAATAAATTTCTTGCTGACTTGCTAAATTCCTCAATTAATCATGCTTACAACTTTACATACCCAGAAAAAGCCATATATTTTTGGCTAGAAACATTTACCTCAGTCTATGATAAACATGCTCCTTTCAAAACCCGAAGAGTGAAGCATGCAACACATCCTAAATGGATGACAACTGAGATTCTAAAAGAAACTTATTTAAGAGATGATCTATTAAAAGCAGGAAAAATAGGAGAATTTAAAGAACAAAGAAACAAAGTAAACTCATTAAAACGTAAAGCCAAACAAAAATATTTCCAAAATCTTGCCTCATCGAAACACAATCCTAAAGCTGTTTGGCAGGCTATCAATCAATTAACCAATAAATACCCAACTCAACCCATTGCTAATAAAATTTCCCCAGATGATCTCAACATTTATTTTACCACCATAGCTGAAACAGTTATAAAACAAGATGAGACAGAATTAAACTCCTTAGAAGAGCTAAAAAGCTTTTGCTCATCAAAAAACATAAAATCAAAATTAAAAATCCCTTTCATAATGTTTCTGAAGTGTTCAGATATCTAAATAGTTTGAAACAAACTAGTAGTAGAGGACCAGATGGTATTGACAGTAAAATTCTCAAGTTAGCAGCTCCTATCATCTCTAACACATTAACTTATATTTATAACTTATGCATTGAAAAATGCTATTTTCCAACACAGTTTAAAATTGCTAAAGTAATTCCTCTCTTTAAAAGTGGAGACCATTCAAAGTCTTGCAATTACAGACCTATTTCTAATTTATCAATCATATCAAAACCGTTGGAAAAACACATTCATAGACACATTTATCACCATCTTGAGATTCACAATCTTCTAAACAAGAATCAATCGGGTCTCAGAAAAAGTCATTCTTGTCACACTGCTCTTACAAGCCTAGTTGAAAGTTGGTTAACTAATTTAAATGACAACAGGTTCTGTGGTGCCCTTTTTGTTGATTTTGCAAAAGCTTTTGATGTAATTGATCATAAGCTTTTATGTAAGAAACTGTCACTGTATGGGATATCAGATAATGTCCTACAACTGTTGAAATCCTTTCTTGGAAACAGAGAGCAATATGTGTGTATCAATAATTCCAAGTCCTGTACATTACCAGTCAAATATGGTGTCCCCCAAGGCTCAATACTAGGCCCAGTTCTATTTTGTATATATGTCAATGACCTTCCACTCCATATCAAATAACCATGTCAGCTTTTTTGTGATGATACAACAATACATACTAGCCACACCAACATAGATAGAATATCAGTTTCATTACAAAAAAGTATTGACTCTCTTGAGAAATGGTGTCAACAAAGCCATATGTCCCTCAATCCACAAAAAACAAACTAATGCTTATCACCACAAGACAAAAAAGACAAAATCTGACAACTCCACTCCCCCCTGTATTCATAAACAAAACCCTAATTGAAGAGGTGAACAATCACAAAGTCTTAGATATTACAATAGACAATAATCTCTCATGGACAGCACATGTAACCAAATTGAGCAACACTGTGTCCACACAAGTCTATCAGCTTTGTAGAAAAAAACACTTTTTAAACTTACATGCTAGAAAACTATTTTTACAGGCTTATATTTTGTCATCAATTAATTATTGCTCTACACTCTTTGACACTGCCAGTGCAAATACGTTAAAACCTCTTATTAGTAACTATAAACGAGCCCTCAAGGCAGTACTCTTAAAGTCCTCAAGTTTAGTTGAATCGGACTAAACAAAATTGGGAGTCTTTCCATTACGAGAAATGCTTGCTATAAATAAAGCAATGTTTATAAATAAAATCCTCTATGGGCAAGCTCCTACAACATTAAAATCAACATTTCACTTGAATTCTCGAGATTCAACAAAACTTCAGCGACCCATACCAAGAATTGATCTATTAAAATCAAGCCTCTCCTACTCTGGTAGTATGCTCTGGAACATGCTACCATTGAACTTGAAGTGCTCCCAAAGTAGAGAGCACTTCAAGTAGAGAGGTCTTCAAACGACATATTCATATCCACTTTAATTCCAACAGACTCTAACCCTACCCCTCTAACCCTACCCCCCCCCAAAAAAAAAAAAAAAAAAAAAAAAAAAAAAAAACCCATCTTAGTCAATGCCCCTTAATCCATTGCCATTCTTATGCTCAACATTCTTATTAAAACTGAGACATCAACTGTCGCCTATATGGAAGCACAGTAATGCATAATTTAAAATAATTTTTAAGCATATTGACTTATTTCCAACCTTCACAGAGTGCCTTACAACTTAGTCTTACTATTTAGGTAGTTTATTTGGATTCATCTATCAGCATAACCAGGTGGCAAAAAGTGACTGGATGACCACTTAGGTAGTTCATTTGGATTCATCCATCAGCATAACCAGGTGGCATATTTAAAGATTGTTATTTAAAAAAAATTGATTGAACTATTTGTAATATCTTTAGTATTTTCTACAATATCAATTTCAAATACTTCATTGACTGATTTTTGTATTTTTTATTTTTATTTATATTTTATTTATTTATTTATTTATTTATATAGATATATGTATATATATATATTTTTTAATTAAATATTTTTATGATGATGTCATTTGATGATGCTCTCTCTCTCTCTCTCTCTCTCTCTCTCTCTCTCTCTCTCTCTCTCTCTCTCTCCTCTCTCTCTCTCTCTCTCTCTCTCCTTCCTGTCACCCCAGGTCAAAGGTCATATCGCAAAAAATCTTTTTCGCAAGTGTGCCGCGACAAAAATCGTGCAGAAGCACACAGAGCAAACCGTGATGAAAAAGTAAACAAACAGGCTCCGTCTCCCTCCGGTTTATTCTTACCCACCCCGCCCAGTCTAGTGTATGCTGCAAACCGTGCACAGATTGCCGCTCCAACTGATGTGTCCATGTGCAATTCGTGCCCTCCTTCAAGAAGCTTGTTTTGACAGTCAGCAGATTGACTTGACACAACGTGACACAGACAGACAGACAGTGACAGTCAACTTTGACAATATAGAAAGTGATCAGTTGTGTGGTGAAGTTGGGAATGGAGGGAAGGAATGTGATAGTGATAACATGATTGC
>CM060331.1:31830574-31833074 GCA_030674155.1 Stramonita haemastoma | reverse complement strand
CCTCAACTTGATGTATCCCTGAAAAGGGCGGGGACTGGATGTAAAAAAGCACACGAGTGCTTATCTATTATCCTCGAATAAAATACTTTGCCTTGCTGCCTTGCCTTGCCTTGCCTTGCCTGCCTTGCCTTGCCTTGCCTTGCCTTGCTTCTTCTCTTTTCTCTCTCCTCTCTCTCTCTTCCTCTCTCTCTCTCTCTCTCTCTCTTCTCTCTCTCTCTCTCTCTCTCTCTCTCTCTCTCTCTCTCCTCCACACACACACACACACACACACACACACACACACACACACACACATATATATATATATATATATATATATATATATATATATATATATATATATATATATATATATATATATATAGTTGTGTGTGTGTGTGTGTGTGTGTGTGTGTGTGTGTGTGTGTGTGGTGTGTGTGTGTCTTTGATTTTACGTCTGTACACTTAAAGGGATATTAGACGAGGGAGGAGGGGGGGGGGGGGGGCAATAAAGAGATAAGGGTTTTTAAAAAGTGTGTTAGTAATTATGTACATAAGAAGACTGATTACAAAACTATATAACAAGAATGTTGCAAAAACATGGCATAAGAAATGCAAATAATAACAAAAACAATCGAACAATAGAGAACTTTAAAATCTAAAACTGTAAAGCTGAACAATTGCAAACTACATGTAAGGCTGCCATGAATAAAGCAAAAAGTACATTGCCACAGTAAGGTGTTATAATTTCACAATCTTCACAGTAGTACTTTATAAAAAAGAGAATACTGGGGTTCGCATCAGAGACAATGCTATCTCACACAATAACTTTGGATTGATTAATACTTCTTGCAGTGACTTATCTTGAAATGGTGGTAGGAACTTTTTTAAACCTTGACAATGATACAAAACATGAACATTGGAAAGTTTTTCACCGCATATACATTTTATATTTTTGGCAAATTTTGCCCGAAATGCATTTAATTTCAATCTGTGGATTAGAGAAACAATATTTCTAGTACTGGATTTTTGAAAGCCGTACTGAGTACAAAGGATGTTCTCAATATCAAGAACTGAACAAGTATGCTGGGAATAGCCAGCCTCTTCATGTTTCTTTTTTACATGTTTCCAGCAAACATTTTGAAGCAAAGCATAACCTTCATGAAGAGAAAGAGGAATGTCTAAAACATTTGAACAGCTAGAATGTTTTGCTGCCTTTTTGGCTGCTTTGTCAACCTTTTCATTGAAATAAAGACCACAGTGAGATGGAACCCAGCAGAAAGTGATATTCGAACCCCTCAGAATGAGAAAATGTATCAAAAAATTAATTTCAGTAATAAGATTCTGCCTAACCATCGATGTAGAGTTATTAAGACACTGTAATGCAGATTTAGAATCAACGCAAAACAAAATCTGCAAAACAGTATTTGGAAAATCAAGCAGAAAGTACAAAGCCATCAAAATAGCGGTAAGTTCAGCAGTAAAGATGGAATGATTGTTGCCAATATGATAGGACTTTTCAACTTTCAGAGCTGGAATGATAAATGCTGCCCCGCTTCCTTATTTTCAAGAAGGGACCCATCAGTAAATATCTTAAGATGAGAAGGGTATGTATCTTCTAAGTGTGCATTTGTGTAAGAGCAAAGAATAATCGCATTTTCTTCTTTTTTTAATGAGAGATGGTTGGTATCAAAGTATGCTTTCTGAAGTTCCCATTTTGGAACAGGTGTTAAAATAGCGGTGGATTTTTGCCAATCTTTAGGATTAATAGTTGCCTCTTTAAGAAGATTGGAAGTATATGTGCCAATTGAAGCAAGAGAATATATATTTTTAGCTCTGTTTGGAAAGTCTAAGTCAGATCTAACTGAAATTTCCGATGTAATATTGTTTTCAACTGTTGAACTTCTTAGGTTATACTTCGAAACGGCTAAATTACGATAATCATCTAAGGGTAATACTCCTATTTCTCTGTAAGTTCCTAGAGAAGATGCATGAAACGGAACTCCTAAAGCGATCCGGAAAGCTTTACAATCTAGACTTTGAAGTTTGTTCAAAAGATATCTGGGGGCACTGAAGAATAATTCTTGGCCATATGTTAGTTTAGAACGAACCAGTGATAATGATAAATGTTTTAGTACAACCAAATCCTGTGCCCACATTTGCTTACTGATTGCCTTTAGTATATTTAGACTTTTTCTGGCTTTGTTCAAAGCATATTCGATATGACAATGCCATGTTAATTTTGAAGTAAGTATGATACCTAGACATTTTACCATAGGCTTATAATCCAGAGCTTTTTCACCAATCTTGAAAACAGGAAGTTTAGGAGGATCAGCAGCATTATTAAAAAGCGCAACTTGTGTCTTATCTGTGGAAAGACTTAACCCATTTTCTACCATATACTTATAAATTTTATCCAGCTCAAGTTGATATAACTTTCTAACATAGTTCAAATGTCTTTTAGGTGTTACCTTTTTCATTGCTACCCTTTTCCACATACAAAGGTCATCAGCATATTGAA
>CM060331.1:31803074-31825574 GCA_030674155.1 Stramonita haemastoma | reverse complement strand
TCACCATCACTTTTTATCGATTCTTATTTGCATACAAGTCTTGTGCCAGAGGCCACGATAGAAGATCTGAGCAACAGCAATTATGATCGAATCACTTTTGAACAGAAAAGTATTAATTATTTTTAAAAAAAACAATAAACAAAAAAAAAGAAGCAGAAGGGCACATCTACACTTGAACTAAAGTGACCCAAACTGAGTTTCTTTGTTCCAAGATGGAAATAACTTTGGCATGATTAATACGCAGACACATTAGCCTAAGCTTAGGAGAAGATCGTTTAAGTATCATCATCATCATCATCATCATCATCATCATTATCATTTTAAGTAGCATCATCATCATCATCCTTATCATTTTAGGTAGCATCATCATCATCATCATCACCATCATCACAGCCAATGACTTCTTCATCAATATTATTATCATCATCTGACCGTCTGATTCACAGAACTTTGTCAGAAGATCCACGACACCAAAGAATGGCCAAAAGAATGGACACAGTCTCTTGTAATACCCCTGCCAAAGAAAGGAAACCTCAAGAAATGCCAGAACTACAGAACCATCAGTCTCATAAGTCATCCTAGCAAGATCATGTTGCAGGTAGTCCTCAACAGACTGAAAAAACAAGCAGAAAAACTCCTGGCAGAAGAACAAGCGGGCTTTAGACCAAAACGCAGCACAATGGAACAAATTTTCAATCTGAGAATTCTGATAGAAAAGCATCTCCAACACCAAAAAGACTTGTACCACAATTTCATAGATTTCAAAAAGGCCTTTGACAGGGTATGGCATGACGGCCTCTGGCAAGTACTCAGGCACTTCAACATTGACAGCTGCCTAATTGAAGTCATCAAGGCTTGTACGAGAACGCAAAAAGTGCAGTTTTCATGAACAACCACGTGGGCGAGTTCTTCAAGACCACGGTTGGGGTTCGCCAGGGCTGCCTTCTCTCACCTGTACTCTTCAACCTCTTCCTCGAAAACATCATGACAGAGACACTGCAAAACCACCACACTTCCATCTCCATTGGTGGAAGACCCCTTTGCAACCTCAGATTTGCAGATGACATTGACCTCATGGGCAGCAGCAAACAAGAACTGCAAATCCTCACAGACAATTTAACAGATCGAGCGAGCGCATACGGCATGGAGGTCAGTACAGAGAAATCAAAGATCATGGTCAACAGCGCAAGTAATGACATCACGGAAATAAAGATGAATGGAGAAACACTAGAAGAGGTGAGCCAATTCAAATACTTAGGCTCCATCCTAACAAAAGATGGCACATCAAACAATGAAGTGAAAGCTCGCATTGCAACAGCAACATCTGCTCTAGTCAGACTCGAGAAGATCATCAGAAGCAACAACATCAGCTTCGGCACCAAATGCCACCTTTACAAATCCCTCGTGATATCTATCCTCCTATATGGCTGTGAATCATGGACTCTGACAGCAGAGTTAGAGAGGAGAATCCAAGCATTCGAGAACAAGTGCCACAGAAGACTTCTCAAAATATCATACAAAGAACACAAGACCAATAACGATGTGAAAGAAGAAATCAAAAAGCGTGTGGGCCCCCAAGAGCCTTTGCTCTCCACCATAAAGAGGAGAAAGCTGATGTGGTTTGGTCACACCACAAGACACAACACCCTAGCAAAAACCATCCTGCAAGGAACAGTTGAGGGCAAGAGAAGAAGAGGCCGCCAAAAGAAATCATGGGTTGACAACATCAAAGACTGGACCGCCCAACCCCTACAACACCTCCTACTAGCCACACAGGATCGTGAAGCATGGAAAAAGATCTCTGTTGCGTCTTCTCTCATGTCCCCCCTACGTCCTTTGGGACATGGGACTGAGTGAGTGAGAGTGTGACCATCGAGGCCATACCAGTACTGTCTGTCACCTGACCCAATCCAATCTTTCTATGGTGTACAGCACCACCGACCTTGAGGCTACAGGAGAAGGGGGGCTTTTTCAGTATAAATAGCGTGACCACCTTAATGTTCTGTGCTAAAAATGTCCCCTTTTCCATCACTCTCCCTGTCTTTGACATTGTCTCTTTCTATATTCCTGTTATTGAGGAAAAAGTAGTGGAGGAAAAACAAGTGCAGGTACCAACTTTTCAATCATTTTGAAAATGACTTATCAAAGATTCAATATAAGAAAAATGAAATGGAAATAAATTCATGGGAATAATGTCTTTCAGTGGCAGCATTATCGGCACCTTTGAGTAAGAACCATACCTTTGGCCTGACCTGACCTGACTCGAGTTTCGGCTTCTGGATGAGTCCTCGTCAAAGATCCCGGCGGTGATTGAAACTCCACCTGCTGTGGTACCTTACAGCAAGACACTTTTCAGAATTTAAAAGTGTCGATTGCATTCAAAGGAATATTTTATATTCCTGTGGCCTTTTGAAGCTACCCTCAAAAGACAATGATAAAAGGAGAAAGAAAGTATGCTTAGAATATGTGTTGCATAAGAGAACTTTTTATAAATTTCAATAGTCCTGTCTGATCTCTCTTGGTTATTTTTTGCCTTTTCAGTCCATTATATTTGATTGCCCTTTTTTTAGAACAAATCTTTCAAATTGTATTTTTTATATACTTTTCCCCCATATTGTTTTATTTTTATGGCAGCCAGGTAGTAAAATATATAAAAAAAATGGGATGGGCACATAATCTCATTGTCCATTATACAGCGTATTTTGCGATATGACATTTTACTGTATTGTTAATGTATGTTGGAAGGATTGTTTATGTATTTTTACGCTTGTTTGTAACCTGGCAATGATGAGTTAAGCTGAATGGCTGTCATCCTCAATATATTACTACTACTACTATACTACTACTACTACTACTACTACTACTACTACGACGACGACGACGACGACGACGACGACGACGACGACGACGACGACTACGACGACGACGACGACGACGACGACGACGACGACGACGAGTACTACTACTACTACTACAACAACTACTGCTGCTGTTGCTGCTGCTACTACAACTACTACTACGACTACGACTACGACTACTACTACTACTACTACTACTACTACTACTACTACTACTACTACTTCTACTACTACTACTTCTACTACTACAACAACTGCTGCTGCTGCTGCTGCTGTTGCTGCTGCTACTGCTACTGCTACTACTACTACTACTACTACTACTACTACTATTACTACTACTACTACTACTATAATAATTACAACAATGACAATGATGAAAATAATAACAATAGCAATAATGATAATAACAATAATTCTGATGATAATAATAATGATTAACGTCAGGTGGGTGGGCATGGGTGGATCTCGCAAGCGGAGGGCATCATGCTTGGCTCGCACAGGCGAGTTCCTGGCTGGCCCGTCCTGGGAGCCACTGCGCCCTCCTCTACTGGTAAAATGTAGCCCAGTACTACCTGTCGCATTCGGGCAGATGGGACTCGTTAGCCCAGTAAGGCAACTCACCTAGGAGAAGGAAAACTCTGACCCCAAACCTCCACTGCCTTGTGGATTGCCCATTGGGGAGAAAGGCTTCGGGAGTAAACCCTGAGGAAAAATCCGGAGATGGAGTCCCGAAGGCGGTCCGCTTCTGACTTCAGTAACGTTCCGGCAACTCCTGCGACACTGCTGGTGCCAAACTGTATCAGCTTCTGCTGTTCCGTTGGATCCATCATCAGTGTGGAGAGGGGGGACCTACTATCTGGGCAACAGCTCGTCCTCCATACTATCCTGCCCAGGCTCGAGCCCTGGAGAGGTCACTCCAGCCTCGCCTCACAGCGTGGACACAACACGGGAAGCAGCAGTTACCGGTTATAAGCTGCAATGCTCGACTGGCGTAGAGCGTGGCGCCAGGGGCTGGTTCCGACGGTGGGAGAAATCCTAGGATTTCACTGGACAGCTACCGCCCGCCTCAAGCTGGGCAGCTCCAGCCAATAAGGTGTTGTCCCGCCACAGTCTGCCTTCCTCAATGGGTGCTTGGGGATTAAGATCAAACCGACAAGCAGACTGTAAGACTCGCACCAGGCAAAAATACAAGAACCATGAGATACAGGTGCCCGGTCCTAAAACTGGGAAGCTGGAACGTCCGAACATTGTCATGCGGACTGTCCCGAGACCTCCAAGGCATCAGTGATGCAAGAAAGTCAGCCGTCATCGACAACGAGCTGCTGAGACTGAGGGTGGACATAGCTGCTCTGCAAGAGACCCGCCTTGCAGACACTGGAACCCTCAAAGAGAAAGATTTTACTTTCTTCTGGCACGGGAAGAGCGCAGAGGACCGAAGAGAGCATGGAGTGGGATTTGCTGTCAGGAACACCCTACTGAAGATGGTTGAACCAGGAGACGAGGGATCCGAGCGCCTGATGACAGTCCATCTCCATACCTCCGAGGGCTTTGTCACTCTTGTCAGCGCCTACGCTCCCACCCTTACATCCAATGCAGAAGCAAAGGACGAGTTTTATGCCAACATCAGCATCCTCATCAAGAAAATACTCCCCAAGGAACATGTCATCATCCTGGGAGACTTTAATGCTCGAGTGGGTGCCGATCATGACGCATGGCCTTCATGCCTTGGACACTTTGGAGTTGGCAAGATTAACGAAAATGGGCAGCGCCTGCTGGAGTTCTGCTCCTACAACGGCCTCTGCGTGACCAACTCCTACTTCCAGACCAAGCCACAACACAAGGTGTCATGGCGCCATCCCCGCTCAAAGCATTGGCATCAGCTGGATATGATCCTGATCCGACGTACCAACATCAAGTCTGTGCTCATCACCCGCACATACCACAGTGCAGACTGTGACACTGACCACTCTCTCGTCTGCTGCAAGATCAGGTTTCATCCAAAGAAACTCCAGAGCTTCAAACAGAAAGGCAAACCTCGCATCAATACCACCACCATGCATCTTCCAGAGAAAGTCGAAGAATTTGCCAAGTCTCTCAAAGAAGCTCTGTCTGATGAACACCAGTACTGCTCAGCCTCTAAGAAATGGAACCACCTCCGGGAAGCCATTCAGAAAACAGCCTTTGCTACCTTTGGGAAAAAGATCTCCAAGAACAATGACTGGTTTGATGCCAAGTCTAGCGAGCTGTCCCCCGTCATTGACGCAAAGCGTGCTGCCCTTGCCGAATACAAGTGCTCCCCTAGTGAGAAATCCCTGCAAGCACTCAGAGCAGCCAGAAACAAAGTACAACAGACTGCAAGACGTTGTGCCAACGAATACTGGCAACAGCTCAGTGCCTCCATCCAGTCTGCAGCTGCCTCAGGCAACATCAGAGGAATGTACGAAGGCATCAAGACAGCTCTAGGGCCAACACAGAGCAAAACCGCCCCACTCAAGACCTCCAATGTGGAGGTGATCACCGACAAGAGCAGACAGATGGACAGGTGGGTGGAGCATTACTCTGAGCTCTACTCTAGAGAAACACAGTCTCCAACTCAGCCCTCGATGCCATTCAGCCTCTGCCCATCATGGAGGAACTAGATACTGAACCAACCCTTGCTGATCTCCGCAAAGCAATTGACAGCTTAGCTAGCAGCAAAGCACCTGACACCAATGGCATTCCACCAGACTGCATCAAAAGCTGTAAAGACACATTACTACAGCCCCTTCACGACGTCCTATGCCAGTGTTGAAGGGAGGGAGCCGTGCCGCAAGACATGAGAGATGCCAAGATCGTCACTCTCTACAAGAATAAAGGCGACAGGAGTGATTGTAACAACTACAGAGGCATATCTCTCCTAAGCATCGTAGGAAAACTCTTCGCTCGTGTCATGCTTGTGCGCCTCCAGAAACTTGCTGAGCGTGTCTACCCCGAGTCACAATGTGGCTTCCGAGCTAAAAGCTCCACGGTGGACATGATATTCTCCCTACGCCAGCTTCAGGAGAAATGCAGAGAACAACACAAACCCCTCTACATAGCCTTCATAGACCTGACCAAGGCCTTTGACCTAGTCAGCAGGGAAGGGATATTCAACATTCTTCCAAAAATTGGTTGCCCCCCAAAACTCCACAGTCTCATCAGATCCTTTCATGACGACATGAAGGCAACAATCCAGTATGAGGGCAGCATGTCCAACCCATTTGACATCAAGAGTGGAGTCAAACAAGGCTGTGTCCTTGTTCCCACCCTCCTTGGCATCTTCTTTGCCCTGCTCCTAAATCACGCTTTTGGAACTGCAACAGAGGGTGTATACCTACGCACCAGATCCAGCGGTCGACTATTCAACCTGGCTCGGTTGAAAGCAAAAGCAAAAGTGATGGAGAAAACAATTAGGGACATGCTTTTTGCTGCTGCTGCTGCTGTCACTTCTCACACTGAGCAAGAAATCTAATGCCTCATGGATAGGTTTTCCCAGGCCTGCAAAGACTTCGGCCTGACAATCAGCCTGAAAAAGACCAATGTGCTGAGCCAGGACGTGGTAACTACACCAGCAATCTACATCGATGACTACCAGCTCGATGTCGTACACCAGTTCATATACCTGGGATCCACCATCAGTGACAACCTGTCCCTTGATGCCGAGATCAACAAGCGCATCGGCAAGGCTGCTACGACCTTAGGACGCCTCACTACCCGTGTCTGGGAGAACCCAAAGCTGATAATTTCCACCAAGATGGCAGTGTACAACGCCTGCATCGTCAGCACTCTCCTATATGGCAGTGAAACATGGACAACATACTCCAAACAGGAGCGCAAACTGAACAGCTTCTACCTGTGCTCTCTCCGTCGCATCCTCGGTATCCACTGGAGTGACAAAGTTACCAACGCTCAGGTCCTCGAGGTTGCAGGTCTTCCCACCATGTACACACTCTCAGACAACGCAGACTCAGATGGCTCGGTCACACGCGAAGAATGGAGGATGGACGCATTCCTAAAGATCTTCTCTATGGTGAACTTGCCTCCGGCAAGAGAAGCATTGGCCGCCCCCAACTGCGCTACAAACACGTCTGCAAGCGTGACATGAAAGCCCTGGACATCAACCTAGAGAACTGGGAGGAGGTAGCGGCTGACCGCAGCAAATGGCGCAGTGTTCTCCACAAACAGCTGAAGTGTGGTGAAGAAAAGATCCACACCGCAGCAAACGAAAATAGAGCCAAGCGGAAGGCATGTGCTCCAGCCACCTCAACAAGCCACATCTGCATCAGATGCGACAGAGACTGCCACTCCCGCATCGGACTGACCAGCCACAGCCGGCGTTGTCGCTGAACAAATGACCTGTCTTTTGGCGCGAATTCCATAGTCGACACCGACTGACGGAGGCCTAATAATAATAATGATACGGAATTTGCATGGCGCTGAATCTTGTTAAGCAAACAGATCAAAGTGATTATATTAATAGCATTCACACGCATGCAACTGTTTAAAAAAGTTAACATATTTTGGGTTCACACACACACACACACACACCACACACTTTGCTTAGGCAAGGTGATGGAGATGTAGATGTCTATTGAAAGCAGGAACAGGTAAGAGTTGGAACTATATCCAACAGATACAGTCATAAATTATTTCATCATTTTAATGGTTTTTTGTTTTTTTTTCGTTTTCGATTGGTGATGAGATGGTTTGATGTTGCAGTTTAGGTGAGTGTTATTGACGTTGCTGAAATGGTGTAAGGTCACAGCCCTAGTATGTCCTGTGGTGTCAGTGGAGTTACCAACAGCATGGAATGAAATGAAACCCCCAATCACAGAGGTCAGTTCAGGCCTGCCTCCTCGTTGATGGGTTAACGCTGAGATCGGCATTATGCAGTGGTATAATACAGGCCAAAACAAGAATAGAGCCAGCCCTCGCGTTGTTCTTTTGACCAGCGCCCTGGCCAACCATCATGGTCAACCGTGTTGTGGCGAGAACCACATAAACCAATATATATAATAATATATATATATATATATATATATATATAATATATATATATATATATATATATATATATATATATATATATATATATATATATATATATATATATATGAAACACGAAAACTGAGAGTTTGAACATAACCATGACTGTAGTACAAGTGGTGTGACATGGTTATTATACCAGACGAAAATGCCCGATTCTCAGGCTCCCCTTCCCTGATCTGAACACTCAGTGTAGAGACTCGCGGGGCGCCTTGGTCTAGACATATGACCTAGTTTGAAGTTTAGTTCTGTTCAAGACAGGATGATGACCATTTTCTTCTTCTTTGTTGAACGCTTGGACAACTACATTGCAACAACACTGTTGTTACCTGTCATATAAGCAAAACTGCGTTGCTTTACCGTTAAGTGCCTGACAAGTCAGACCCACCACATCCGACTTCCGCGTGGAAGAGAGTTGTTATCATTGATGTCTTTCTGGATAAAAACTGTAGAAGAATGGACAAAGAAGGCAGACAAGACACAAGAAGGGGATGACCGGAGGAATGGAGGCAAGACAAAATTAAAGACAAGGATAGAAAAGAGGGAATTCTGAGCACAGAACTCCCGAAAGGGGGTGGGCTGTTTGTTTCTTTTTTTTTTGCTGCTCATCTTCCGTGACGCTCCTGTCTTTGCTGTTCCTACGCCGCTCGTTTCAACTTCCACCACAGCATACCCAGGTTTGTCATGTCTCATCCCCAGGTCGGAAGTCCACAGGGAGCTCATCAATATTAGGTCGCCGTGGCCACCACCAGAGGGGCCCTGCACTGATGCTGGGTCACTTTGTGGTGTTCAGTGGTGTCTGTTCTGAGTTAACATACGCAGGACACCACCTAGTAAGCCCACTACTAACGACAGTATCAGCTCAGTCGCAGAGCCAGACTGAGTGAGTCACCCACCTAAGGTGGCGACACCACAACGTCCCTTCAATCGACCGCCCGGGGGGCGTGGGGGGGGGGGGTAGTTGCTGTTATAGTGTCAGGACCCTGGCTCCACTAGGGAGAAAAGGTGAAACAAGCTGTGGTTTAGCATGCATCTGACCGCAGCTTCCTCACCATCATGCTGACATTCTCTAGGGTCCCAGATGACCAACTCAGTCTCTGGGTGTGGCTGTCCCAGACACTGTCAGTCTCTGGGACAGCCACAGGCAGTCTCTGGGACAGCCACAGTCAGTCAGTCTCTGGACAGCCACAGTAAGTCTCTGGGACAGCCACAGGCAGTCAGTCTCTGGGACAGCCACAGTCAGTCAATCAGTCTCTGGAACAGCCACAATCAGTCTCTGGGACAGCCACAGTCAGTCAGTCTCTGAGACAGCCACAGGCAGTCAGTCTCTGGGACAGCCACAGGCAGTCAGTCTCTGGACAGCCACAGTCAGTCAATCAGTCTCTGGAACAGCCACAATCAGTCTCTGGGACAGCCACAGTCAGTCAGTCTCTGAGACAGCCACAGGCAGTCAGTCTCTGGGAAAGCCACAGTCAGTCAGTCTCTGGGACAGCCACAGTCAGTCAGTCTCTGGACAGCTACAGTCAGTCTCTAGGACAGCCACAGTCAGTCAGTCTCTGGGACAACCACAGTCAGTCAGTCTCTGGGACAGCCACAGTCAGTCAGTCTCTGGGACAGCCACAGTCAGTCAGTCTCTGGACAGCCACAGTCAGTCAGTCTCTGGGACAGCCACAGTCAGTCAGTCTCTGGACAGCCACAGTCAGTCAGTCTCTGGGACAGCCACAGTTAGTCTCTGGGACAGTCACAGTCAGTCAGTCAGTATCTGGGACACCCACAGTCAGTCTCTGGGAAAGCCACAGTCAGTCAGTCTTTGGGACACCACAGTTAGTCTCTGGGACAGTCACAGTCAGTCAGTCAGTATCTGGGACAGCCACAGTCAGTCCTGAAACAGCCATAGTCAGTCTCTGGGACAGCCACAGTCAGTCAGTCTCTGGGACAGCCACAGTCAGTCAGTCTCTGGGACAGCCACAGTCAGTCAGTCTCTGGGACAGCCACATTCAGTCAGTCTCTGGGACAGCCACAGTCAGTAAGTCTCTGGACAGCCACAGTCAGTCAGTCTCTGGGACAGCCACAGTCAGTCAGTCTGTGGGACAGCCACAGTCAGTCAGTCTCTGGGACAGCAGCAGTCAGTCTCTAGGACAGCCACAGTCAGTCAGTCTCTGGGACAACCACAGTCAGTCAGTCTCTGGGACAGCCACAGTCAGTCAGTCTCTGGACAGCCACAGTCAGTCAGTCTCTGGACAGCCACAGTCAGTCAGTCTCTGGGACAGCCACAGTCAGTCAGTCTGTGGGACAGCCACAGTCAGTCTCTGGGAAAGCCACAGTCAGTCAGTCTTTGGGACAGCCACAGTTAGTCTCTGGACAGTCACAGTCAGTCAGTCAGTATCTGGGACAGCCACAGTCAGTCTCTGAAACAGCATAGTCAGTCTCTGGGACAGCCACAGTCAGTCAGTCTCTGGGACAGCCACAGTCAGTCAGTCTCTGGGACAGCCACAGTCAGTCAGTCTCTGGGACAGCCACATTCAGTCAGTCTCTGGGACAGCCACAGTCAGTAAGTCTCTGGGACAGCCACAGTCAGTCAGTCTCTGGGACAGCCACAGTCAGTCAGTCTGTGGGACAGCCACAGTCAGTCAGTCTCTGGGACAGCCACATCAGTCTGTGGGACAGCCACACTCAGTCAGTCTCTGGGACAGCCACAGTCAGTCAGTCTCTGGAACAGCCACAGTCAGTCTCTGGGACAGCCACACTCAGTCAGTCTCTGGACAGCCACAGTCAGTCAGTCTCTGGAACAGCCACAGGTCAGTCTCTGGGACAGCCACAGTCAGTCAGTCTCTGGGCCAGCCACAGTCAGTCAGTCTCTGGGACAGCCACAGTCAGTCAGTCTCTGGAACAGCCACACTCAGTCAGTCTGTGGGACAGCCACAGTCAGTCAGTCTCTGGAACAGCCACAGTCAGTCTCTGGGACAGCCACAGTCAGTCAGTTTTGGGACAGCCACAGTCAGTCAGTCTCTGGGACAGCCACAGTCAGTCTCTGGACAGCCACAGTCAGTCAGCTTTGGGACAGCCACAGTCAGTCAGTCTCTGGAACAGCCACAGTCAGTCAGTCTCTGGACAGCCACAGTCAGTCAGTCTCTGGGACAGCCACAGTCAGTCAGTCTCTGGGCCAGCCACAGTCAGTCAGTCTCTGGAACAGCCACAGTCAGTCTCTGGGACAGCCACAGTCAGTCTCTGGGACAGCCACAGTCAGTCAGTCTCTGGAACAGCCACAGTCAGTTACTCTGGAACAGCCACAGTCAGTCAGTCTCTGGGACAGCCACAGTCAGTCAGTCTCTGGGACAGCCACAGTCAGTCTCTGGGACAGCCACAGTCAGTCTCTGGGACAGCCACAGTCAGTCAGCCTTGGGACAGCCACAATCAGTCTGTGGGACAGCCACAGTCAGTCTCTGGGACAAGCCACAGTCATCAGTCTGTGGGACAGCCACAGTCAGTCAGTCTCTGGGACAGCCACAGTCAGTCAGTCTGTGGGACAGCCACAGTCAGTCAGTCTCTGGGACAGCCACAGTCAGTCAGTCTCTGGGACAGCCACAGTCAGTCAGTCTCTGGGACAGCCACCGGGCGGTAGTGAACTACAGGTCTCCCACTGTACCATAGAAGTGGGTCAGGCCACGTCCTTATTCGGAGGGTGGTTTTTTTCATTTGATTTGATTTATTCTTTATATCGAGGATAATGGAATAATCACTCTTGTGCTTTTTTCATTTAGTCCTTGTGTGTATCCAGTTTTGTAAATGTCATCTGTTCCCACCGGCACACGATGGTCTACTCTTACGAAAAGCGGAACAGGGTTTAACGTGTGCGCAAGCTGTTCTGCGTGCGTTCGCACACGGGGCCTCGGTTTAAAGTCTCATGCGAAGGACTTTTGGGGAGAGTGGAGTCAGCACTGATGTTACCTCCAGGAGAAAAATCTCCGCGACCGGACTCGAACCCGGGTCGTCAAATTGCGCAATGTTCTGACCACTAGGCTATCTAGACTGACTGTGGCTGTCCCAGAGACTGACTGACTGTGGCTGTCCCACAGACTGACTGTGGCTGTCCCAGAGACTGACTGTGGTTGTCCCAGAGGCTATTGCGCAATGTTCTGACCACTAGGCTATCCCGTCCCCCTTGTGCTTCCTGTAGCAGGCAGGACTGCAGCCCATATTAAGGGGGGGAGGGGGGTTGTCCAGCTGCCAGATTTACCAGGACACTGCTCTGTGTGCCCCCACCCCCACCCAAGTTCATGCACGTATGGAAATTGAATTATTTTTGCTGACTTTTTTAATGGCACAGAGATTGTTTAATTGAGCAAATAACACTGCAGTTTGAAATTCTTCCATACGTTTCAATTCTTTTAAGATAATGACGTGCAAGAAGTTGGAAGGAGTAAATCTGTACATTTATATATGGCAATGTTCCTCATTCTCGCTGTTGTACATGCACTACCTCATACAAGCAAATGTATGTTTGTGCGCGCACGCGCGCGCGCGTATGTGTGTGTGTGTGTGTGTGTGTGTGTGTGCATTGCATAGGCATACGGTTGTGCGTGCGTGCGCATATGTGTCACACAGAGAGAGAGAGAGAGAGAGAGGAGAGAGAGAGAGAGAGAGGAGAGAGAGATGAGAGAGAGAGAGAGAGAGGAGAGAGAGAGAGAGAGGAGAGAGAGAGAGAGAGAGAGAGAGAGAGAGACAAGGCAAGGCAAGGCAAGGCAAGGCAAAATATTTTATTCGAGGATAATAGATAAGCACTTGTGTGCTTTTTTACATCCAGTCCCGCCCTTTTCAGGGATACATCAAGTTGAAAAGATACTAAACAATAAAGCTTTATGCAAGCCAAACAACACACAAGAATAAGGACACTATATATGATAAGGTAATAAAAATGCACTCGATCAGAAGTCAAAAATCAGAAGTCACAATAAAAGATTTTGATGATGAAAGAATAGAAAAGTGTTAATAGGTAAAGAGCAAACAAGAGAAGAGAATAAACAACTGAAAACATCAATCCACACCATCTGTCAAAAATTATACATGTGACATAAATCATACAATCAGAGAGAGAGAGAGAGAGAGAGAGAGAGAAGAGAGAGAGGAGAGAGAAGGAGAGAGAGAGAGAGAGAGAGAGAGAGAGAGAGAGAGAGAGAGAGAGAGAGAGAGAGAGAGAGAGAGAAAGAAAAGACAGACAGACAGACAGACAGACAGACAGACAGACAGACAGACAGACAGACAGACAAAGAGATCTTCTGTTTTTCAGGTAGCCCATTCCATAAGAGAAAACTATGGCGTTTATTTCGTACATCTGCGAAAAAAACTCATTTAGAACGAAGAAAGAAAGCACTTTTGGTGCGGTGTATTAGGCCTATTGGAGACTGTAGACATTGAGGGTTAGGAATTTAAGTATAGCCCCAGGCACATGATAAAAGCCCATCACCTTCCCTACCCTTCCCTACCCCCCACCCCCCAGGAAAACATGGAAGAACTACACAATTGTGCATGGCTGGTTATTTGTTTTGAACACAATAAACCAATGTTATATTTGATTTGGTTCAATGGCTGTATTAAAATGTAATGTTGCGTTTCCATCTGAGTGGTTTACTAGTAATTTCTGGGGGAAAAAAACCAAAAATGATTGGGAAGATTGCTGATAACGACATTCTTACAATCTCTTGAGTCTATCAGACTTTTGAAATAACAGATAACACATCTCTATTAGCCAACATGCAGTGAATGAAAGTCAGTGTTTCGAAAACTGACTCAAACAATGTTTTAATTGGAATTCAAAAAGTTCAGGAAATGGGACAACCAGCTTAGCATAAAGACTGACTGATTGAATATAGTTTGCACATGTATGTCAGAGCTCTTGTGCGCGTGCGTGCAAAGACGCATAAGGGCACGCGTGTGCGTCTGCACAAAACACACACAAGCACACACACACACATTCCTATAAGCACATGTACATCTATGTACTCTTTCATAGTCGTTCACATACATTTTTGAGTGTACCCTTGGACTGTGTTTTGCTGATTGACAATGTGCAGTGTCCATTTAAACACACTACACACACACACACACCACACACACACACACACACACACACACAACACACACACACACACACACACACACACACACACATTTTATTTTGCATTAAATCCCTGAAGTCAGACGTATGTTTAGTTTGAACCAGTCATTGGATGCAAAGTCATTCACAGATTTAGTCATTATCATAAAAAATCTAACTCTGCTTTGATATGCATAGTCAAATGTGAACAAGGAATGCAAACTATGGTTGGTGGTATGAGAACAACAGGACTAATGTTGTGGATATTCTAATTGTCTTTTCTATTATTATAATACAAACTATGGTTGGTGGTATGAGAACAACAGGACTGATGTTGTGGATATTTTAATTGTCTTTTTTGTTATTATAATACAAACTATGGTTGGTGGTATTCCACCAGAATTATGGAAAAACGGGGGGCAAACACTGCACTGCAAGCTCCATGAATTTTTTGTTTGCCGCTGGGAGCAGGGAAAGCTACCACAAAACCTTCGTGATGCAATCATAATCACCCTTTACAAAAACAAAGGGGAAAAATCAGATTGCTCCAACTACAGGGGGATAACTCTTCTCTCCATTACTGGCAAAATCCTTGCAAGAGTTCTCCTCAACAGACTAGTACCTGCTGTTGCAGAACACCACCTCCGTGAGAGCCAGTGCGGCTTCAGAGCTAACAGGGGTACCACTGACATGGTCTCCATGCTCAGACAACTTCAAGAAAAGTGCCGTGAACAGAACAAGGGACTGTACATCACCTTCGTTGATTTAACCAGGATTTGACACTGTGAGCAGGAAGGGCCTGTGGCAGATCATGGAGCGTCTTGACTGTCCCCCAAAGTTTCTCAACATGGTGATCCAGCTACATGAAGACCAGTGTGGCCAGGTCAGAAAACAGCAATGACCTCTCAGAGCCTTTCCCAATCATAAACGGGGTGAAGCAGGGCTGCGTCCTTGCACCAACCCTCTTCACTATCTTCTTCAGCATGATGCTTCAGCGGGCCACAGAAGATCTTGATGACGAAGACGGAGTTTTCATACGCTACCGCACAGATGGCAGCCTATTCAACCTGCGGCGTCTTCAGGCCCACACCAAAACCTTGGAGCAACAAATTCGAGAGCTACTTTTTGCTGATGATGCTGCCCTTGTAGCCCACACAGAAACCGCCCTGCAGCATGTAACATCCTGTTTTGCAGAGGCAGCCCAGCTCTTCGGACTCGAAGTCAGCCTGAAGAAGACAGAGGTTCTCTACCAGCCCGCACCTCAGGTAGCGTACCACCCACCTCACATTACAATTGGTGAGACAGAACTGAAGACAGTCCAGCAGTTTACCTACCTGGGATGCACAATCTCCTCTGACGCAAAGATTGATAAAGATGTAGACAACAGACTGGCAAAAGCAAACAGTGCTTTCGGCAGACTCTACCACCGTGTCTGGAAAAACAAACACCTGAAGAAAGACACCAAGATCAGTGTCTACAGAGCCGTGGTACTGACCACCCTCCTGTATGGCTCTGAGTCATGGGTCACATACAGACACCACCTGCGAATTCTGGAACGCTTCCACCAACGCTGTCTCCGCTCCATCCTCGACATCCACTGGAGCGACTTCATCACGAATGCTGAGGTACTGGAGCAAGCAGGGATCACCAGCATTGAGGCCATGTTGCTGAAAACGCAGCTACGCTGGGCAGGGCATGTCTCTAGAATGGAGGACCATCGCCTACCGAAGATGGTTCTCTACGGTGAACTCTCCACCGAACACCGCTACAGAGGCGCACCAAAGAAGAGATTTAAAGACTCTCTGAAGAAATCTCTGTCAGCCTGCCTCATAGACCATAACCAGTGGTCAGTCCTTGCTGCTGACCGGCAGGCCTGGCGACACACTGTGCATCAATCGGTCTCCTCCTTTGAGGACAATCGCAGAGCGGCCCTTGAGGAGAGGCGAATGAGGAGGAAAAACCGCGTCCCCCCTACATCAACCCCAGAATCGACTTTCCCCTGCAGACGCTGCGGCCGGGTTTGTTTGTCACGCATTGGACTGAACAGCCACCAGCGAGCCTGCACCAGACGTGGACAGTGCCCTTAATCTTCGTTCGCGAAGCCAAGCCATGAATGATGATGGTTGGTGGTCTGAGAACAACAGGACTAATGTTGTGGATATTTTATTTGTTTTTTTTGTTATTATAATACAAACTATGGTTGGTGGTATGAGAACAACAGGACTAATGTTGTGGATATTCTAATTGTCTTTTTTGTTATTATAATACAAACTATGGTTGGTGGTGTGAGAACAACAGGACTAATGTTGTGGATATTTTAACTGTCTTTTTTATTGACACTAACCATGGCTTGTAGTACAAAATCAACAGGATTAATGTTGTGAATCTTAATAGTCTTTTTTATTAACACAAACCATGCCGGTGGTATGTGATAAGTAGGATTAATGTTGTGAATCTGATATTGTCTTTTTCATTAATACAACGCATAGTCAATGGTATGGTCTAAACATGGCCAAAGTCATAAATCGATTTTTTTTTGGGGGGGGGGGTAAACACAAAACATGTTTTGTGGTATGAGTTAAAGAGGAGTAATAGATTTGAATTTTTATATCTTTTTTATCATTTCTATTTCATCCTGTCAAATCACTTGGAGTACTTTATCTAGTCTCGGAGGTTGTTGTTTTTTTTATTACATAAATTTCCATGGAGTTGCGTGCAGCAAGCAGGGTCCATGCATGCAAAATAATGATGATAATGACTACACACAGCCAGCAATACAGATACAGATACAGATACAGATACAAATACATACAGACAGACAGACAGATAGATAGATAGATAGATAGATAGAAAATGATAGATAGATAGATAGATAGATAGATAGATAGATAGATAGATAGATAGATAGATAGATAGATAGATAGATAGATAGATAGATACGTGTATGTGTGTGTAGTTGTTCTTGTTGTTGTTCTTCTTGTTGCGTTTCATCAGACCATTTACAGTAAAATTAACTAACAAACAGCAAAGACTAGTTACATTCATTATAAACGGAGTGTGCCCATGAACGAGAAGCGGCATCAGAAGATGTTCGCCAAAAGCATAACTTAGCAACTCCTGCCAAAGAGGCCAGCTTTGCGTATCGTATGCCTTTGCAAACAGGGTGCGTAGGCTGGTGTGTATGAAAAAACCCCACAGCTGTACATGTGCGTGTGACTAACAGTCTCGGCGTTATCATCAAATCTACACAACATGCCAGTATGATGGCAGCGATTCAATCAACTCAGCAAACTAACCAGTATAGTAAGGCAGCTGATCCACCCCTGATAGTCACAGGGGATTCCTATCGTATCTGTTGCTTCTTAATTTCTCTCCACTACTTCATAATCTCTTTTCACATTCGGCTCTGCTGATGCATGCTTTATTGATCATAATGGTATAGTCTTTGTTTCTGTGTGAATAGGGCATTTGTAAAAAACAACAGATATGCAAAGACATAACACATGACGGCTTTGATCTATATGATATGAACGCCAGAGTTTGTTTTTTTTTCTTTTACAGAAACAGGTAAACTTTTCCTTCCACATAAAACAGGAAAACTCTTTCTTCCACAAAAACCAGGTAATCTCTTTCTTTCACAAAAATAGGCCACTCTTTCTTCCACAAAAACAGGTATTCTCTTTCTTCCTCAAAAAGAGGTAAACTCTTTCTTCCACAAAAAAACAGATAATGTCTTTCTTTAACAAAAACAGGTAAAATTTTTCTTCCACAAAAACCAGGAAAACTCTTTCTTCCAAAAAAACCAGGTAATCTCTTTCTTTCACAAAACTAAGTCAACGCTTTCTTCCACAAAACAGGTATTCTCTTTCTTCCACAATAAGAGGCAAACTCTTTCTTCCACAAAAAACAGATAATGTCTTTCTTTAACAAAAACAGGTAAAATTTTCTTCCACAAAAACAGGAAAACTCTTTCTTCCAAAAAAACCAGGTAATCTCTTTCTTTCACAAAACTAAGTCAACGCTTTCTTCCACAAAAACAGGTATTCTCTTTCTTCCACAATAAGAGGCAAACTCTTTCTTCCACAAAAAACAGATAATGTCTTTCTTTAACAAAAACAGGTAAAATTTTTCTTCCACAAAAAACAGGAAAACTCTTTCTTCTACAAAAGCAGGTTAACTCTTTCTTTCACAAAAAAGTCAACATTCTTCCACAAAAACAGGTGTTCTCTTTCTTCCATAAAAAGAGGTAAACTCTTTCTTCCACAAAAAACAGATAATGTCTTTCTTTAACAAAAACAGGTAAACTTTTTCTTCCACAAAACCAGAAAAAAATCTTTCTTTTACAAAAGCAGGTAAACTCTTTCTTTCACAAAAAAAACCCAGTCAAACTCTTTCTCCTACAAAAACAGGTAAACTCTTTCTTCCCCACAAAACAAGTAAACTCTTTCTTCCACAAAATACAGGCAACCTCTTTCTCCCACAGAAAATAGATAATGTCTTTCTTTAGCAAAACCAGATAAACTCTTCCTTCCACGAAACAGGTGAACTATTTCTTCCGCATAAAGCAGGTAGTCTCTTTCTTCCACATAAAGCAGGTAAACTTTTTTTCCACATTAACCATAAAAACTCTTTCTTCCACAAAAACCAGGTAAATTCTTTCTTTCACAATCTCTATCTTTCATAGAAACTGGGTAAACTAATCTTTTTATAAGCAAAGAATCTTTATATACATGTCTGAAAAAAAAAGTTAAAAACTTTTCTGCTAGATTTTACACTATTGACATATTTTCATAGTTACAGATAATCAGGTTGACAGTACTTTTCTCAGGGTGTGCTTCTTGTTCAAAAACCACCTGGTATTGTAGCGTAGATTTGGTCTTTTTAATCTTACTAATACACATGTTTCCAAGCAAAATCATTTTGTTGATCCAGCAATTTGTTGCAGTTAGGTTCTTTGGATTATAGCCAAACAAAATGTCAGTTACTGAGAGATAAAGGTGCTTCCCAGTTACAGACAAGACAGTGGAGTCAATATATGTCAAAATCCGTTTTACAGACGGACATTCATAAAAGAAATGGTCCATGAAATCGACTGTGTTTAAGCAGTTGTCACAATACACGGAATCAGTTACACCCATTTTATGTAGCAAAATATTAGTTGGATACAGATTGTGCAATATTTTCCATTGTAGCTCTCTCAGTCTTACTTCATTTGTAGCCAATCTTGGCATCAGCCATACATGTTTGTCAACGGTGTAGTCCAGTTTTCTTTGCCAGAAGTCAACTGCATGAGGTGTTAATGATTCATTTACATTTTTTGCCATCAGATAATGCTTAATTTGATTTGGTTTGGCGTCAAATTTGCTTGCTTCTAAAGTTCCATGCTCTTCCACTGACAGATCAACCGTTCTCTTGGTAATTGTTTCAATCCATGGTCTAGGGATTGCGTTTATTATTGCATAATACTGAAATAGAGTTACTGCGTTAATTTGGTTCAGCACCTCAGTCACTTCATACAATGACAGGACACGTTTTTCCTGTGGTTTGCAAATATCTTTAACTCGTAAAAACCCTTTTTCTTTCCATTTTTGAAAGTTGATTATTCTACGTTTATACTTGACAAGTCTGTTATTAAAGAGATGCTGTCGTCCGATATGTTCTGCTAATACGTTTTCCAAACTAGTTTTTGACGTTTTGTCTAAAAATGTTGCATATACTTCTTTCCAGAATCCGTTCTTCACAACTGAAAGTCCTTGCATTTCATTGCTATAACAATTAACTTCAAACACATGTTGACCTGGGGCAATTTTATCTAAATACCAAAGAGGGATGGCACACCAGGTGCCTGTGTTTCTATTATGCAGTCTACCTATCCACTGCAAATTATATATCTCCTGCATTCCGACCATATCAACCATATTCAAACCCCCGTCTTTATAACCCGTTTTCATTACTTTCCGTTTGACTTTTTCGAATGCCCGTCTATTGCTATACTTCCTTTGCCAAAGAAATTTGTACAAGATTGTATTGATTTTTATAAGAATGGGTTTTGGAAGACCTATTGACTGCATTACATATGAGAACTGACTGATCAGAAAAGTTTTTATTACTACAATTTTGCCTTGTATACTTAAATCCCTTTTACACCATTCTTTAATCATGGTGAGTAAGTTCGTTAATCTTTTTTCCCAGTTGTCTTCTATCTCTTTAGCCATTTTTCCAGGTGTAAAAACTATTCCCAATATTTTAATTTTATTAACAATATCAAATGGCAGATAATTGTCAACTACAC
Source organism: Stramonita haemastoma (assembly GCA_030674155.1). NCBI lineage: Eukaryota > Metazoa > Mollusca > Gastropoda > Neogastropoda > Muricidae > Stramonita > Stramonita haemastoma. Next base: position 31,805,266 of record CM060331.1, on the reverse strand, counting down.
AGCCTTTTCCCATTACTAATAACTTTGTTTTATTCCTATCTAATTGTAATCCAGAGAAGCAGGCAAATTGTTTTATTATTTCAGTTGCAAAGGTTATCTCATTTTTATTCTTCAAGAATAAAGTCGTGTCATCAGCTAATTGCAATATCTTAAGATGAATAGTGCTTCTTCTACCTACATCTGGTAATTGTATTCCTTCTATCCGAGAGTTTCTTATTTTGATAGCTAGCAATTATACAGCTAAAACAAATGCAGGAGGGGGAAAAGGACATCCTTGCCTAATTCCACAATTAATTTTGAAGCTCTCTGATACCCATCCTCCATAGCTTATGTGACTTACAGGGTTTTTCATCAAAACCATTACCCACCTCTTAAAATCTTGTCCAAAGCCAAATACGTCAAACATCTGGAGTAAATACGATTTTGATATAGAGTCAAATGCTTTAGAGTAGTCTAGAGCCAGTAAATAACCTGCTTTGCCTGATTCACTGAGATAGTTAATAGTGTCATCAATTATTGATGACACTATTTGACCGATTAGGTCAAGTTATACCAAAATTAGTAAATGAAGATCAAGTTGGTTACATCAAAGGAAGAAACATAGCGACAATAATTCGTACTATAAAGGAAGAAACATAGCGACAATAATTCGTACTATTATAGTACGAATTATTGTCGCTATGTTTCTTCCTTTGATGTAACCAACTTGATATTATAGTACGAATTATTGTCGCTATGTTTCTTCCTTTGATGTAACCAACTTGATCTTCATTTACTAATTTTGGTATAACTTGACCTAATCGGATCCCAATTATTTTAGCTAAAATTTTATAGCCAGTATTAGTTAGAGTTATAGGTCTCCAGTTTGTTAGATGTTCTCTGTCTAAGTCTTTCCCTTTGTGGATCAAAGATATTATCGCTTGGTATTGCGTGTATGACAGCTCGCCTTTCTCAAATGATTTGTTAAAAGACGCAGTTAGTATTTTGTTTAATTTTGACCAGAAAAACTTTAAGAATTCTATAGTAATTCCATCCATCCCTGGAGCTGAACCATTTTTCATTCTTGCTAGAGCCTGTGATGCTTCACCAACTGACACAAGTCCCTCACATAGTTTTGCATCTGTGTCATTAAGACGGGGAACAGTGATACCAGTTATAAATTCATCTGTGGCCTCTTTAACGTTTTCATCATCAGTTTTCTGATCATACAAGTTTTTGTAAAAAGACACTTGTGCAGACATTATATCTGTGGGAGTAGTCAATACTTGCCCTGATTCTGTGACTAGACAGGCCATTACATTTTTTTGTTTTCTTACTTTCTCCAGATAACAAAAATATCTAGAGTTTTTCTCTCCATCTTCTACCCACTTAATCCTGGCTCTAATCTGGGCACCTCTGGCTTCTTGCATTTCTAAGATTTCTAGCTTGTGTTTTACTTTTTGTAATTCTCGTTGTAACTTAATACTGAGGTTCTTTTATAATGTTGGTCTCTATGTGTTTTAATTGGTTTTGTAAATCCGCTTTTTCACTTCTTTTATGACAGGCTAGACATCTACCAAAATTTCTACAGAAGTTTCTTATTTTTGCATTTAGTACCTCCCATTTGTTAAGAGAGCCTGATTGACATTCATCGTTTTGCAATTCTTCCTGTAAAAAATAATTCATTGCTTTAACAAAGTGTTCATTTCTAAGCAAGCTGTTGTTAAATTTCCAATATCCTGGGCCTCGCTCAAACTGATTTTCTTCTAGTTCTATGATCACAGCTTTGTGATCAGAGTTAGGAACAGGGTACGCCAGAGTTGTTACATGAACGCCAGAGGTGTTACACACCCTTTCATCAATCCCCCACCCCCCTTCTCTCTCTCTCTGTCCCTGGTTGTCGTCGTCGTCATATTATTATATATATGTGTGTGTGTGTGTGTGGTGTGTGTGTGTGTGTGTGTGTGTGTGTGTGTGTGTGTGTGTGTGTATGTGTGTGTGTGTGTGTGTGTGTGTGTGTGTGTGTGTGTGTGTGTTTGTGTGTGGTTGTTCCTATATTGCTAATAGTTGTGAAGCGGCTATAATTTTGATTTGATATCAAACTTGATAAAAGTCTCTCTCTCTCTCTCTCTCTCTCTCTCTCTCTCTCTCTCTCTCTCTCTCTCTCTCTCTCTCTCTCTCTCTTACTTTCTCGATCATCATCATCATCATCA
>CM060331.1:31793074-31800574 GCA_030674155.1 Stramonita haemastoma | reverse complement strand
CAAAACAAGAACATACCCCGGAGCTGATGTGGGCAGCGACCACGATCTTGTACTGCTCAACATGAAGATGAAGCTGAAGAAGAAGTACCAAGCTGCGCGCACACGTATCAAGTTTGACCTGGAGAAGTTGAGATATCCAAAAGTTGCTGAAGTTTTCCAGGCACAGCTCGGGGGCAGGTTTGCGGCACTCAACATCTTGAACAACGACATCAACGACCTTACCAACAGCTTCAACGAGGCAATCCGAGTAACAGCAGAGGAGGTACTTGGCTGCGAGAGAAAGAAACACAAACCCTGGACCTCAAATGACATCCTTGACCTGTGTGACAAGAGAAGATCCTTGAAGAAAACCAAACACTCCACCCCGCAAGATGCAGCACAGTACCGTGAGACCAACAATCTGGTGAGAAAGAAAATGAGAGAGGCAAAAGAGCAATGGATCAATGAACAGTACGAGAACATCTAGGCAGGCATGACAAAAGGGAACAGCAAACACACCTACAACACCCTAAAGAAGCTCACAAAGGCACAGCAAAATAAATCCTCAGTCATCGAGGATTGTTCAGGCAACCTGCTGACTGAAAGCTCAGCAGTTTTGAATAGATGGTCACAGTATTGCTCGGACCTGTACAACCACCCCTTACAGCCCGACCACAGCCTGATTGATGAGGACTCAACACCACAGAGGGAACCTTCACCACTACCAGTGCTGAAGGAAGAAGTGGAGGAAGCTATCCGTAGTTTACCAACTGGAAAGTCACCTGGAGCAGATAACATACCAGCAGAGCTGCTCAAGAATGGAGGGGGACACCTGGTCACTGTCATTACATCTCTCTGTCAGAAGATCTGGGCGACAAAACAGTGGCCAGCAGAATGGACACAGTCTCTTATTATCGCCCTGCCCAAGAAAGGAAACCTCCGTCAGTGCCAGAATTACAGAACGATCAGCCTCATTAGCCACACCAGCAAGATCATGTTAAGAGTCATACTGAACAGACTCAAAACGGAGGCGGAAGAGCACCTGACAGAAGAACAAGCTGGGTTCAGGGCAGGAAGGAGCACGGTAGAACAAATTTTCAGTTGCCGAATCCTGATGGAGAAGCATCTGCAACATCAGAGGGACTTGCTACACAACTTCATTGACTTCAAGAAGGCCTTTGACAGAGTGTGGCATGCAGGCCTTTGGCAAGTCCTCAGGAAGTTTGGCATTGAGGGGGGTCTCATCCAGATCATAGAAGCGCTGTACAACACCTCCAGCAGTGCAGTCCTCCTCAACGGCCAAGTAGGAGACTACTTCAAGACCACAGTCGGCGTCCGTCAGAGCTGCTTGGTCTCTCCAACTCTCTTTAATCTATTCCTGGATAACATCATGAGGGAAACACTTTACGACTTCCACTCTACCATATCAATAGGAGGGCGACCCATTAACAACCTGCGCTTCGCTGACGATATTGATCTCATGGGAGGCAGCAACAAGGAACTCCAAGACCTTACCAACAGACTGGTAGACAGAGCAGGCGCATATGGGATGGAAGTCAGCACAGAAAAGAGTAAAGTATTGGTCAACAGTGCAAACGGCACCACAGCACAGATCTACATGAATGGCCAGTAGCTGGAAGAAGTAGATGCTTTCAAATATCTTGGCGCTACCCTCACAAAAGATGGACGCTCCACCACAGAGATCAAGACCAGGCTAGCCATGGCAACATCAGCTATGGCAAAACTGAACAAGATATGGAGAAGCGACAACATCAGCTTCAAATCAAAAGTCAAATTGTTCAGATCCCTGGTTATCTCCATCTTGCTCTACGGCTGCGAAAGTTGGACAGTGACCGCTGAAACCACCAAGCGGATCCAGACGTTCGAGACAAAAGGCTTCAGGCGACTGCTTGGAATTTCCTGGAAGGATAGGAAAATAAACACTTTTGTGCGAAGTCAAGTCGCACTGATGGCTGGACCTCAGGAACCCCTACTAGCCACTGTCAAGAAAAGGAAGCTGGCATGGTTCGGCCATGTCACATGCCACAACACCCTCCCCAAGACAGTCCTACAAGGAACGCTAGAAGGCGGTAGACGCCGTGGCAGACAAACCAAAAGCTGGATGGATAACATCAAGGAGTGGACCCACCTGGACAGTCCAACACTCATTCGGAAGGCGGAGGACAGGGCTGGATGGCGACGGCTGGCTGCAGAATCGTCTCTCATGTCTCCTCCACGACCATCCCGGTCATGAGAAAAGTAGAAGTTCATGTTGCCCCATAATATCAAGGGGGATCATGATGATGCTCTCAGTGATGTGTGCAAAGAGTCTTGGTTTGAGACTACAGGACAAGGCTTATATCATGTGTCGGCATCAACTTTGCCTGAGAGAAACAGACACTTGCAGTTTTCGTCAGGTATCTCAAGCAACATGTCCAAAGCTGTGCATTTTGAATGGAAAACTCTTGTCTTCATGGCTCAAAACTTCCCCTAAGAAATAGCAAAATCATCCTGGATAGGAACTGGCCGTTCTGATGATGATGATGATGATGATGATGATGATGATGATGATGAAGATGATGATGATGATTATGATATATTACTACTACTACTACTACTACTACTACTACTACTACTACTACTACTACTACTACTACTACAATGCTAATCATCATAATGATCATCATCATCATCATCATTATCATCATCATCATCATGATAATAGTGATGAATCCCATGAGAGTCAGGGATTGCTGCCTCTACCCAAAACGAGTGTCCTGTGAGTTCATTGGGAAGAATGGGACCGGCCACACAGTCGAGCCTCATCCACTTTACTGATCCGAGTTTGAGAGTTTTACTCAAATCACCTGACCAACACTGCAGGTGTCTCTCAAGCCCGGTTGATGCCGGGACATATGAAGCGTAGAGTTTAGCCCTGTCAAGTAGTCTCAAAGCAGGTGCACTTCCATTGCCAGATCAATATATATCATCCTCGTTGATCCTCATGCCATAAACAATTGCCTACGGTTAGTTAGCCCTTGCTGCTCTGATCTCATAATGACCTCAGTTTTGTTTCCCCATACACTTCTGTGCCTGGAGTCAATCTGGGTCAAGCCTTCAGGACTGGAGGTTCAAAAGAGACTGTCGTTGAGGAATGTTGTGGTGGTCACCACCCTGGGTGGACGTCTCACTCAGTCTGGCTTTGCCACTGAGCTACTACTGTCGTCAGTAGGGGGCTTAGTAGATGGTGTCCTGCGTATGTTAGCTCAGAACAGGCACCACTGAACACCACCTGAGTGACCCAGCAAGCAGTATAGGGCCCTCTGGCTGGTCGTTCTATGGCGGCCTGACATTGAAGGGGTCCTTGCGGAGTCTGACCCTGAGGATGCGACATAACGACTCTGGGTATGGCTGGGGCGGAGAGGTTGAAACGAGAGGCGTGGGAACAGTAGGACCCGAACGTCACAAAAGATGAGACAGCAAAAAAACTGAAACATTTTTCAAAAAAAATATGAATAAAATGAGTGGCACTAGCCTTGTTGCAATGCAGGAGAGAGCAGCCCAAATCTTATGCAGAAAAATCTGTCGTGACTGGAAGTGTTATAAAAATACAATGTACTCCAACAAAATAAAACGTGAGCAACAGTCCAACACTTGTAACAAAGAATTTGACAGAGGATTAAAAAATGTTCCGCAATTTTTTTTTAAATATATAAAATCTGTTATGTGTTAATACAGTTTCAATTTTTACCCAAAAGTGTATCATAAGCAAGAACAACAACACAAGACAAACCATCTCCAACCAACGGGATATAAAAGAGCAATGTCAAAAGCAATTACTCATTGTTGTGGTTGTTTGTAATTTGTGTTGTTGTTTTGGCTGCTGTTTTGTTGTGATGGTCCACTGGTCATCTTCGTCGTCGTTTTTGTAGCCGTTATTGAAGTTCTGTGTAATGTTGTAACCGACACGAAGATAATTATCATTTATTGATATGGAAAGCGCCATTATATTTTATTGATTCTTATCTCCATCCTCCTCTTTCCCCTTGTTTTTCCTCATCCTCTCCCTTTCTTCTCCTCCTCCTCCTCTGTTTTTCTTCTTCTACTCCTCCTCATGACCATTTCCTTTTCCTTTTATTATCTGTCTTCTTTTTCTTGTTTGTCTTCTCCTGCTCTCCTTCTCCCCCTTCTTCTTTTTCTTTCCTTCTTCTTGTTCATCCCCTCCTCCTCCTCCTCCTCCTCCTCTCCTCCTCAGCTTCCTGATCTTTCTCTCTTCTTTTTTCCTTTTTATTCGTCTTTTATCCATCCTTTTCCTCCGCTTCCTTCTTTCTTTCTTCCTTCTTATTTTCTTCTTCTTCTTCTTCTTCTTCTTCTTCTTCTTCTTCTTCTTCTCTTCCCTCTCACTACCACCTCCTCCTTTTCCTTTTTCTTCTTTCACTCCTCTTTTTTTCTCTCTCCTTTAATTTTTCTTCTTCTCTACCATCGGTGGATGGGTGGTCTAGAGGTAACGCGCCTGCCTAGAAAGCGAAAAGTCCGGGTCGGTAGTGTGCGGTGGTTTCATCCCCGTTTAGGCCAAAAAGATGTTCCCCCGTACATAAGACTAATAGTGGAGGTCTAGGTGCTAGTCTTTCGGATGACACGATGAACCGAGACCGTGTGTTACCAAAAAAATTATTTAGCGCACGCAAAAGAACCCACGGTATTAAGAGAGTTGTCCCTGGCAAAATTCTGTAGAAAAAAAACACTCTGATAGGAAAACAAGTTCACTTGCAGACTGAAAAGGAAAAAAAAAAGTGGGTGGCGCTGCTCTTGTGGCAACGCGCTCTCCCTGAGGAGACCAACCCGAATTTGATGCCGAGAAATCTGTCGTGACTTAAAATGGTTTTTACAAAATTAAACCTCCTTCCTCTCCTCCTCCTCCTCCTTTTTTTCTCCTCTTCCTCCTCCCCTCATCTCTTTTCTTCCCTTTTTTCTTTTTTGCTTCCTCATTTTCCTTTTCCTTCTTCAACACATCACTTTATATTATTCTACAAATCTAAACCTGTGTTGTACAACTGTTTCATATCATTATTGTGTTCTTTTCCGTGTCTGGAAAAGGTGATAGATATATACATTAAAGAAAATCGATATTGTTCACAGCTTTTTTCCCTTTGTTCCTTGAGAAGCGTGCGGGCATGAATGAGTCATTACTTTGTACATTCATCTTCGTTATATCGTTCCGTCTTCCTTCATTCTCCCCCTTCTCCGTTTCCTCTGTCTCTCTTTCTTTTCTTTATTCTTTTTGATGCAACATACGAGGAATCCTATATAAATTTACTTATGTTCGTCTTATTCCACTTTTTTTTTTCGTTGATGTCTTCTTTTTTCTTTAATTTTCTTCACTTTTCTTTCAATATCTTTTACGCGCACGCGCTCGCGCGCGCGCGCGCGCGTGCGTGCGTGCGTGCGTGCGTGCGTGTGTGTGTGTGTGTGTGTGCTTGCTTGCTTGCTTGCTTGCTTGCTTGCTTTAGTTCCTTTTTTTGTTAATCTTTGGACAGACTAACGGGCAAAATTGATTTGATACACATGTAGACAGGTTCGTTTTCCCTTTCCACAATAAGGGGTGAATGGGGGAGAGGGGAAGATGGTAGGATGATCTCAGGCACTCCACATCTCAAACAGTATTGATGGAGGCCACGCAGGGGTGTTATGGTAACACGTTTTATTGTTTCATTTACCACAACAAAACAACACACACCTGAAACAAATACAAAATTCAGGTAACTATCCACATTTAAAACACATCTGAAACAAAACAGAGAATTCGGGTAAGTGCTACTCTATCCACACTTAACAAGGTATATCATTCATGAAAGGCACACATAGCAAATACTGCTGCCGTCTAGCCGAGTATCAGAAAACCAAACTCCTCTCATCACTCACACCAAGATACCAAGTTAATCACAGGGAACCAACAGAGAGAATACAATTGTAAATAACAAATACAAATATTACAATTAACCAGGAAAACCCTTTCCTCAGTACTCTCAGCTGACATTATCCTAAATAATGTCCAATAGAACTTGTTTATGCTAAGATCTTTTTCACAACATTGGTTCCTATCAAACCTATGGATATGGTAACACAAAAGAGGGAGAGAGAGAGAGAGAGAGAGAGAGAGAGAGAGAGAGAGAGAGAGAGAGAGAGAGAGAGAGAGAGAGGGTAAGGAAGAGATTGAGCAGGCATAATCTAGCGTCTCAAAAATCGCATACAAAACTAGCAGCTTTTGGCACACAAATGACTGACCATAGTCACACAATCATGGTTGCTGAAACCCCTTCTACAGTAGTAGAACAATTATCTCAAGGACCGAGCTAGTCCTTACTTTCAATTAACAGACTAACCAGACAACCTTCACAGTTTCCAACTCAACGTTGTCTATTCCGATTAAACTATACCATAATAGTTTAACACATTAAACTATACCATAATAGTTTTAACACATCACTTCGTACTAGTCACATTAGTTTATCTGCGATCACTGCGATTTATATAAACTTCGTCTCAGAATAACACGAAACCAAATCAATAAACATCCAATCAATCGTAAAATAAACCCAAGCTCTCACAATTAAATAAGAAAAGTCTTACGATTCTCAACCAACTTCTGTGTGTCAAACAATACACACTTTCAATGAACCAAATCCATCATTAAGTTCAGTTAGTATAGGCGATAGCATTTGTTTGCGAATCAACTAGTCTATCACCCTGATAAAACTAAACTACAATAAAAGAAAATGTTTCACTTACAGCTCAACCAGAAAAGCAGCTACTGCACTAGCTTGTCACATCGTTAGGGCTCCGACAGTTTGGGGACGTCTTGCCGTCTTCAGGTTGTTGCAGGAAATGGCTGAGCAACCGCTTCCCTTACTTATTCCCAACTATTTCTGTCCTTAACCAATAGATTTGAACTAAGCATGTCCAAGGGGGTGCCAGCTGACTTGGGCTTAACCCAATCAATTTAAAGTGGAAATTTGAAAAGAACCAAGTCAGCAAAAGTTGACCACAACAACAAGCTTGTTGACCAATAAGCTAGCAGGGCCAACCTGTTAATTGTCGCCAGCTTGTCTCAAGTGGGCAGCCACGACTCTCCCTCTCTAATTCTGACTCTCCCGCTAACAAAGAAAAGCGCTAACAAAGAAAAGTCCAACATGTGTCTAGTTATAGTGTCTAAAGTGCACACTATAACACACATATTTTACATTAAATATGAACAAAACACTTCAACAAAAGTAGAAAAGATATATTTCGAATGCGGATCCGTCCAAAGATTTAGTAAAAAGAGCTATGAAATGAAAGACAGAAAGAAAAATAAAAGGTACAGAAAACAGACAAACAGAATAAACGTAAAATATAGTGAAACAAGATTGGGTAGGAAATACGTTTGGTAACTGCACATTATTATTATCATTATCATTATCATTATTATCATTATTATCATTATTATCATTATTATCATTATTATTATTATTATTGCTAGTA
>CM060331.1:31775574-31788074 GCA_030674155.1 Stramonita haemastoma | reverse complement strand
ACACACACACATACAACACACACACACACATACACACACACACACACACACACACACACACACACACACACCACACACCAACACACACACACACACACACACACACACACACACACACACACACACACACACACACCAATGCAGAATACACATGTCATCACACCATGACAGAAAAAACAATGAACTATTACGCATGCACGCACGCACCATCACACACGCATGCACACGGTGCACATGCTCTCACGCGTGCTCTCGCGCGCGTGCGCACACACACACACAACACACACCACACACACACACACACCACACACACACACACAACACACACACACACACACACACACACACCACACACACACACACACACGTCCTTCGGATGAGACTATAAACCGAGGTCCCATGTGCGAACGCACGCAGAACATCTTGCGCACACGTTAAATCCTGTTCCGCTTTTCGTAAGAGTAGGCCATCGTGTGCCGGTGGGAACAGATGACATTTACAAAACTGCATACACACGAGGACTGGATGTAAAAAAGCACACGAGTGCTTATCCCATTATCCTCAATATGAAAAAAAATAAATAAATAAACACAGACACCAACGAATAGTGTTACATGACCATTGGCCAGAAAAGACATATCAACATATCATTTACCTTCACATTCATCTGTCCTGTAGTCCCGCGGACCATGGAGGCACAACTGAAGATTCTGCAGCCAGCCTCCTTCACTCCCCACGGTCCTCCGCCCTCCGTAGCAGGTCGTTCCACCCAAGGCCTGTCCACTCTCTGATGTTGTCTTCCCACCATTTCCTCTGTCTGCCTCTTTGTCTCCCTCCCCTTACTGTTCCCTGTAAGACTGTCTTGGCCAGTCTAGATGGGGGGGGGGGGGGGGGAGATAGCCTAGTGGTCAGAACATTGCGCTGGCAATTTGACGACCCGGGTTCGAGTCCGGTCGAGGAAATTTTCTTCCTGGAGTTAACATCAGTGCCGACTCCACTCTCCCCAAAAGTCCTTCGGATGAGACTTTAAACCGAGGCCCCGTGTGCGAACGCACGCAGAACATCTTGCGCACACGTTAAATCCTGTTCCGCTTTTCGTAAGAGTAGGCCATCGTGTGCCGGTGGGAACAGATGACAAGATTTACAAAACTGCATACACACGGGGACCGGATGAAAAAAAGCACATGATTGCTTATTCTGTTATCCTCGATATAAAAAAGAATAAATAAATGAATAAATAAATAGATAATCGTGTGAAGTACCCATACCACTTTAGCTTGCGTGTTTTCAATACATATATATATATATATATATATATATATATATATATATATATATATATATATATATATATATATATATATATATATATATATATATATATATTGCCTGCACTGATTTAGGGCAAAATTGGGGGGTGGGCGTTTGCTAGGGATAGACCCCTTCACACAAAGTAATTTTTGTGCTCAACGATGTAACTGAGTGAATACAAGCCCGAAAGCATGTAAGTTAGGTCGTGCGAGTAGAAGTGAAGGAATATTTTTTAAAAGGGACTTTGAGGCAAAGAAGGCCAACGAGGAGAGTGCCACCATGAAACCTCGTTTTTCAGCCTTTGTGCTCTTGATTCTACCTTGTTTTGCACCTTTCTTGTTGTTGATACGGGCTGGCATCATGTCAAACCGGACCATCGTCTGATCATGTTCATGATGTTGGACAGAGGATAACCATGGCGATGACGTAGTCGCAGAATTTCGGTCGGAACTGAAGAAGTTGATCCTCAACGTCTGAACTCTCTCTCTCTCTCTCTCTCTCTCTCTCTCTCTCTCTCTCTCTCTCTCTCTCTCTCTCTCTCTCTCTCTCTCTCTCCCCTCGAAATGCCAGGAATAGACCTATTTTGAATCTCTGTGCTCGGAAAAAAGGAAACAGAACGTTTTTCTCTGGTTTTAGAAATCTCGCCCACAACTGTGGTGGAATAGCAAGAACAAGCACTCTAGGTCAAAGAGTTGTGCAGACAATCGTACCTGTTGCCTCCCTTACACTGACCACGCCAGAACCATGGAGGCAGTGGCATTTCCTGCTGGCCCTTTATTGCTGTGTGTTGTTTTTCGCTGATAGGTTTCATCTGCAAATCACACACACACACACACACACACACACACACCACACACACCACCCACACACAAAACACCCACATCCCGCGCGGGCGTGCATACCACAAATCTATCTATCTATCTATCTATCTATCTATCTATCTATCTATCTATCTATCTATCTATCTATCTATCTATCTATCCTTCCATCCATCTATTCATTTATTCATTTATCCATCCATCCATCTATCTGTCAATCTATCTCTCTCCCTACCTACCTGCCTGCCTGCATGCATTTCTCTCTCTCTCTCTCTCTCTCTCTCTCTCTCTCTCTCTCTCTCTCTCTCTCTCTCTCTCTCTCTCTCTCTCTCTGTCTCTCTCTGTCTCTGTCTCTCTCTCTCTACACAAAACCAACACAACACCACAAAAACTCGTATAACTTGCTCTTGTTCTGAGCATTATCTTGTGACATTTCTTTTTCATTGTTCAGTTTTAATTCAATTTACAAACAAAAGGCTGAATTCAAGGACATGATATTCGAGAAACGTGATTCTGATTCTAGGATATTCAGCTCTGAATTTTTGTGGTTTTGCTTGTTGTTTGTTTTTTAGTCAATTCACAAGTGTGAACAGACTTTAATGAACTACAACAACACACACACACACCTCCACCACCATCACCACCACCACGGCCACCGTCACCTTTTCCCCACTTGCCTAATATCACTTAAGGTCTTGATATTCCTTGAAATGGGGCTTGATACCTTAGGTTGGAATTGCATAAGATCAATTTGGGGGGATATTAGCTAGGGAAACTAACAAAACATACGGCAGAAGTCAATGCAGTTATACAGACTCATGTAAGTTAAAGACAGACTGACATCTGCAACAAAACTCCTGCGCAAAAATTAACAATGCAGCAAAACTAAGCAATCCATCAGAGAAAATTAGCTCAACTCATAACACTGACATAAATTATGCCAGCATAACATCGAATTACTAAAAAGACATTTCGGTCTCAAGTCGTCTTCAGACATGACGTTGTTTTGTGATTGCGTCATTAAGTCTGGTCAGGCAAATACGTCATTCCAAGCTGGTAAATTTCATCACACAAAGAAGGAAAACAAGGTGTCTGTCTCTCTTGGATATTTCCGATCAAAAAGCAGACTTTGAGGGGTAGGATTTTTCATTGCAAACCTGCACGAGACGAAAACATTAGGTATGCCATGTTTTTTTCATTTGGTGAAACATAATTGGTTTTGTCCTTCTGTACCAGTGCCTGTCTATTGATTTCTTTAGTTTTCATTCGTATATCATGAAAGAGTGATCTTGAATTTTCGAATTGAGTACAGGTCTATAATGTAGGATGATGCAGATCAATATTCATCTTAAAGAAATCTATAAGTTAGTAGTGTGTACGTTTGTACAGGAAGTATCACTAAGCAGTTTTTCTGGGAAAACGTTTTACTGCTATAGGCATGCATAGGTCTAGTTTTTTCGCCGTTCATCTACTTATGAACGTCTAGCATAGGGTAAATGATTTTTTTTTAAAGCTTAGGATTTTGTTTGGTTGCGTGACTAATGCTAAGATTTAAAAGAATTTTTTCTCAGGACTACCAATACATTATGTGCCGTTCTCATTATTTTTTAATTCAAGAGTTAAGTAGACCTAAATACATCGAGTAACTATAGACCTTCATTGACCAAGATAATTAGAGTTTCTGGCATCAGCAGTAGTAGTAGTCGTCATCGTATTAATTGTAGTTCTAGATCTAGTCGTGGGTTTAGCGAGGGGGGGGGGGGGGGGGGGGGGGAGAAAAGGAAAGAAGAGGAGTCGAGGAAGATTTAGCGTGTCTCATCAATCCTTGAAAGTGCAAGTGCCTACAATGTCACAATGTTTGAAATAAGTGTTAATTTTTTCGAGTCATATATAGATAGATAGATAGATAGATAAATATAGATAATTGATAGATAGATTGGTGGAAAGATAGACAGGCAGACAAGACAGGTAGGTAGGTAGGTAGTAGGTAGGAGGCAGGCAGGCAGGCAGGCAGGCAGGCAGAGAGAGAGATACATATAGATAGATGGAAGGATAGATGGATAGATATATGGATGGATGGGTAGACAGACATAGATGATAGATAGATAGAAAGATAGATAGACAGATCAGACTAGACAGACAGACAGACAGACAGACAGACAGACAGACACACATTCATTCATTCAGACAGACAGATATGCAGATAGATAGATAGATACATAGATAGATAACGAAATTTAACGCTAACGAAATTTTATTTTCTAGGGCAATAGATTACGTATAATGACTCTTTTCATCCAGCCCTCAAAAATGAATACATGAAATAGATAAAGGAATCAGGAAATAAATGAATAATCATATAAGCACATATACATGATATGACAGCGAGTCATGGACTTTGCGTGCCCGACAAGAGCAAAAGCTCAATGCTTTTCACACGGGTTGCCTCCGACGCATCCTGAACGTCACCTGGCAGGACAAGGTCCAGACAGCACTGTCCTGGAAAGAGCTGAATGCACCAGCATGTACACGCTGCTGAAACAGAAACGCATGCACTGGCTCGGCCTTGTCGTGGGCACGAAGGGCAGATTGATCCCTAATTATCTGCCTAAATGGTCCTTGTTATAAAAAAGCAAGTGGAAGTGTGGGGACGAATGCGTGTGTGGTAGAGTTGAAAGGTTTGTTTTGAGTGCACAGATTGGGATATATTTCTTGATGCAAGTGAAAGTATAAAGTGACTGATGTTGTATAGTTATGTTTCTTTTTGTGAAAATCTTATTGTTCCCCCCAAAACAATAAAGATATTCCCAATCAAAAAAACCCTAGATGACAGAACCAGTGAAGTCAATTCTTAATGATAAGAAATTAGCGTTTCTAAGTGGCAGTAGAGTGACTTATAAAACAATACAGAAAGAAAAAACTTCAAAAAGAAATTTGGGAAAGTAAACGATTATACAAGCAGAGAGTAGAACACCAATTTCAAATGGGTAACATTGGCAGATGCATGGAGGGGGTTAAAAACACTGACATGAAAACTGGTGGGGAAATTTTCAGCACAGACAATGAATGCAATCGTAGAATAACAACATTTTCAGATGAACTTATTCTTTCTGTTGCCACTTCGAGCGTGACGACCTTGGATATGAACTAGGGAGTGTCATGTCTACAAAATCTACTAATCTACAAAAACAAGTCTGGGATACTAATCTAAGTATTGATAACGCTACTGTCAATACTAAAGATGCTAAGCATGTTAAATTTGCGTTCGAGAGACTGTGGGTATGGATGTTGAAGGCGTGTGCTGAGCAGTTGTGTCATGTTTTTAGTGTACCCAGTCTCTGGAAGAAATCAATTTTTTGTCCCGTTCCCGCGCGCGCGGTGTGTGTGTGGGTTGTTTTTAAATTTTGATTTTGTTGCTTCCTGTGACAAGGGTTTCTGTTTATCCTTTTTTGTATATATGGCTTGTGACCCGTGAACTCATCTTTGATAAAGTGCTGGTATTCTTATTGTAGTATTATCTTGTAATGTGAGCGAGGTAATAGTTTATATACTGTGTTGTGTCATTCCTCTGAGATAAAATGTTTTTTCCTATTTACTTTTTTATGTTCGGCTTGTAACCCACACAATTTTTCAATTTATGAAAATAAATAAAAAGAAATATTTGAATTAAAGACCTTCTCCATGGAGAACTTGTAATGTAAGCAAAACATCCACAGGCAGACCACAGCTGCGATTCACAGACATGTGCAAGTAGGGACTTAAAAGTCCTGAACATTAACCAGAACAACTGGAAAGCAACAGCCCTCGAACAGTCAGCCTGGAGACAGACCTGGCAGAAAGGTCTCTTCAAGTTCGAAGAGACACCTCCCCTCCCCAGCTCTGCCCCTCCCTACCTGTTTTACACCAAAAGACTTCTCCAGTGAGACCAAAGATAAATATTTATCAGTTTTAGTGATGAAAGACACATTTTTCTTTTCAATTTGAACACAAAATACCTGAATGGATGGTGTGTGCCTCAAGGGATTGCAAAGTTGTGGTACAATGGCTTGTGGAGATCACCCACAGTCTACTCTCTATATCACTCCTCACATTGGGGAATCACTGTGAGGTCGTAGAGACTCAGCAGATGAAGAGTTTGAGTGTAAGACTATTTTCAACAGTTCGACATAAATAGACAGTCATACTCTGACTTCAGAGAATGAGTTGGAAAGTATATCGATAGTAGGTTCTAAGATGAAGGGCATGGATGTAGAAAGAATGCTAACAAAAATATTTGTGTAAAATTTAGAATTAGGAGCAGACAAGTGTCAGGTGATGCAGGAGGACAAGATGATTTACAGTTAAACAAGAATTGACAAGTTGGCAGGTACATGGCAGTACAGAATGATCAGAGTATATTTTAATACCGCACTGCATTGTAGTTGTAAGCCTACTTTTTTGTTTGGTTTCATTTTCCAGTTAGTGTTCTTTTTTATTTAATAGATTTTTTATATTACTAATTGTAACTTGATTTTCTTTAGGTTCGATATGTGCTTTCTGGCTTGTCTTGTTTGCTTCTTAAAAGATTGCATATTCTGTTACATAGATCCTTAGATTTAAAAAGCCAAGTAAGTTTAGCTCCCTGTTGTATCATCAGTGTTGTAGTTGGGTTTCTCTGTATATCCTAAACCAAGAAAAGGAAATCTTTGCTTGCTGCTGTGTCAGTTTGGTGACCTGGTTTTCTGTCTTGTAGTTCAACTGAACATCAACAGTCATTCTGATTTCAGCTTTGCGTGTTTCTAGGTTTTTCTAGCAAAGAAACAAGGACAAAGAGAAGGAAAGAGCAGGAAAAAATCAAGGCACGGGAAAAATGGTGCGGCGGCAGGATTATCAAGCCGTACTAGAAAGCTATCACACTGATGGGGCAAAGATCAAGATCGATTTTGACAAGCTGTGTGACGAGGCCAAAGGTGTTGACACAAACAGGATCAGGGTCAGCCTGAACGGCACCATCTTCTTGGTGCCTTTCGACATCTGTGTCAAGATCCCTACTGTGAAAACCATGCTGTCTTTCACTAAAAAAGAATCCGTTCCTATAAAAGCGTCCCTTTCTGATACTGCTTTGCGTAAAAAGTCCTGTCTGCAAAAGTTCGGATCCCAAGACGACACATCGCCTGAGGAGTTGTATTTTGAACGTGATCCTATCGTGTTTGCAGCCGTTTTGGATTATGTCACCAACCTTGAACTTCACGTGCCGAGGGACGTCTGCCCAAAAGTCTTTGCCAGGGACTTGGTCTTCTGGGGCTTTAGTGTTGACGAGGTGGAGTTATGCTGTTTTTCCAATTTAGCAAGCTTTCTCATCCAGCAAGAGAAGGTGGAGAACTTTCAGGGATTTCTCAACCAGGAAAACTCTCAGACATTTCCTGGTCAAAGTCATTGTCACGATGTGTGCACCCTCCACGTACCAGTCAGTAGGACTACATTAACTTTCAAGGAAAGAGTATGGGCGATTTTGGATAAACCACAAGACTGCCTCTGCTCCAAGGTAAGTTAGAAAGAAAAGTAAGCAAACAAGCAAGTGTGTGTGTATGTGTGGTTGTATGTGTGTGTGTGGGATGTGTGTGTGTGTGTGTGTGTGTGTGTGTGTGTGTGTGTGTGTGTGTGTGTGTGTGTGTGTGTGCAAAGCAAGTGGGCACAATTTGTGTGTGTGTGTGTGTGTGGTGTGTGTGTGGTGGCATCGCTTTCGTTTTAACCCATATGCTACCATTTTTTTCATAGAAAAGTATCAAATTAATGTGTTTAGGATTTAGACCATAATCAGCATGTCTAGCCATATTTTTCGTGTATGTTGATGAAAATGTTGACTGAAATGGGCAAATAGACAAATCCTATATATGGGATTGTGGTAGCAGGAGGGTAGGGGTTTTACACACTCACAGTACCAAAACCAAAGCAAACCATTCTCCTTTGTAACTGTTTTCTTCACTTAAATCACATATCCAGATTATGAAATGATGAATGGAACCCAAATGTCATGAACTGAGAGTGTCTGTGGTGTTGGTGAAGCAGCTTTTCACCACAATTTAACACAAAAGTTGTCCCAAAAAATTTTTTAGACTAAGATGTCTCTCAGACACTAAAATATGTTTCACGACAGATATTGTCAAAATAATAATATCTAAAGAATCACATTTGCTATGTCAGGGTTTCTTAATGCCCAACTCTACCAAAATGTAAGCTCTAAATATCAAAAAGCACCAGTAAATTTGTAGTGTGATAGTAAACTGAAGACCTTTCAACATCCACCATAGAACAACAAACAATCTGAAATATCAGGGTATGTGGTATCCACAATGTTAATTTTGAGTGGAACTTGATGAAGTATCTGTCATGGATGCCCACCTTGCACTTGCCTTTACCTGTGTTTTGTTTTCATTCTACAACTTACACATTTCAAATGGTTGAGCCAGGGGCTTCACAATATGGGTCCTCTGTTTGCCTTCCCCAGGCCCTTGGTATGGCAAAATTGCAGGACGTATCAGAGAGGACTCCTCAGAACCCACATCTTGCAGCCTAAATGTGTTGGTTTCCCTCAGATGAATTGTTTGGCTCATTGTTTATTGGTGCTGAGATTCCGGGTCTTGAAGAAGGTGAAATGACAGAACTCTCACATTTATCTGCTGACCAGTGGCTGGACCTTGCTCAAGTTGTTATCTGCATTCAACCAAACAACATTGCAGCAATTAAAATACCAGATCATTTCAGTGAAATGATTCCTTGTTGTGACTAATGAAAAATGCCATTATGAATATCAAATTGCTGTCCCAGTAAAGATGATGTCTAGGAGCTGGGTTATAGCTAGACATGATCACAATACCTTGGAATGCACATATTTCTTCTGGGGTTGTTGTGAAGGTATTCATTCCTTTTGATCAAGCCCATAGAAGCCTGTTTAAAAACAAAATTGAGATTTATTCATCAAAAAAGACCACAAACAACTGGAAATGGATCAGCAGGCAATCTGATTGCTTTTGATGGTTTAGCCTCCAGCGAAATCTTGCTTTTTGCTTATTGGACAAGTTGGTTGTCTTCCTATTCCAAGAAACTGTTACTGTGTGCTTGTTTGTGTTTGGATGACGTAGATGAATGTCCTTTGTTTTCACTCCTTTGCTCTTAGCTTCCCTGCTCTGTGATCATGTGCCAGATGTGGATGGCTCAGTGGCTCTTCATCACCACTTTTTCATTTGTTTCTTCACTAATTGGTGATGGTTCTATTTTAAAAGTCGCCTGATGAAATATAGGATCATCCTCCAGTATAGCAAGTACTTGTTGAACTTTGAAAGTTCTCAAAAAAGAGAAACTGTGGAAATCTGTGGTAATAAGCCATTTCTAAATACCTCACTTAAGTTCAAATAAGAAAATCTGCACTTCATTCACTTACCCTGTGTCTTAAAAACTTGCTCTGATCAAGTGAAAATAATACATTTTGTCACGTGTGCCATTGCAAAGATGCTAAAAACCCTACCCTCTCAATACCACCATGATCGCATATTATGACGCTCCACCACATAAGGAGTTGTATTGCACCAGAAGTCTTTTTTGTGACATGTTATTGATCTGCAATAAAATAGCTACACAATACAAAATAAGAATGAAAATCGAAAACGTCTATCAAAAGTTATTACAAATTGAAATGATAGACTGCAGGAAATGACAAAATGAGAAATAGACAAGTTTAGCATCCTAATAGGTGGTCAGAAAGATGGCTTGCCTATTTTCAGAACACGTTTAAAGACAAAAGGAAAACAAAATTATGACTTGATATTTCACTACAAGGCAGAATAACTGCTATAGTTTTATAGTCAATCAAACTCTCAAAATTGAGAACCTCACCTCCTGCCTAAAATGGCTCCAGCGGAAAAGTGGGTTAGGCGCTAAGCGACACATTTCGTGGCAGAGAGTCACATATATGGGATCGAAATAACAATAGGGTTTACGTCTTTTCACTGTGACAAGAGACCCCAGGTGTTAAATGTCCCTCCACAACCAACAACAGCAGCTACCCATCCAAAAGGAAGAAGTTAAAAGTGCAGAAAGATCACTGAAATGAGGGAACTCAGCAGAGTAGACAACATTCCAAAGGAAGAAGTTAAAAGTGCAGTAAGATCACTGAAATGAGGGAACTCAGCAGAGTAGAAAACATTCAATCAGAACTGGTTCAGGCAGGAGGAAAGACCATGAGATATAATATATGCTACTCATATTCTGCAATAAGATATGGCAGACAGAGGAGTGGCCAACATCTTGAACACAGTTCCTGATTATGACTTTCTAAACGAAAGGCAACTTACAACTCTGCCAGAAATACCATACCATCAGCCTGATCTGCCATCCAAGCAAAGTCATCTTAAGAATCCCCCTGAACAGACTAAAGCCTCAACCTAAGGACACCATCAAAGAAGAGCAGGCAGACTTCAGAGCAGGACAGAACACAAGTCAACAAATGTTCAACCTTAAAATACTCTGTGAGAAATACTTGCAACACCAACAATATCTTTACCACACCTCTCTAGACTATTATTATTACTAGAACTATTATTCTGCTCAAGTTCTCGATGCCACGTCCATGAAATCTCTTTTCTCCCTCACCTCAACTCTCCTCGGATCTGCAAAGGCTAACCCTCTGCCTACTGTCCACAGCCACTCTGAACTTCCTGCTATATTCTCTTCATTCTTTTCTGACAAAGTCCGCAACATCCGCTCCAAACTGGATCAGACTTCTTTCCAACCTGCACCTCTGATCCCCAATTCACTGGCACTCCTCTCCTTGTCTTTCACCCAACAAGCGAGAATGAAATCAAGAACATTCTGAAAGAAATGACAATAAAATCATGCGATCTCGATCCTGTACCTGCTTCTCTTTTCTCTCAGTGCATTCCACAGCTTATACCTACTATCACAAAAATAGTAAACTCATCTCTTCATTCAGGAAATTTTCCATCAGCTCTCAAAACTGCGATAGTCACACCTCTTCTCAAAAAGCACGACCTCGACCCTAACACTCTGAAGAATTATAGACCTGTTTCCAATCTGCCTTTTATCTCTAAAGTCCTTGAAAAAGTTGTTCTGAAACAACTCAACAGCCATCTCCATTTCAACAGTCTCCTCCTCCCGTTCCAGTCTGCCTACCGCATCAACCACAGCACCGAAACCACCCTAGTGCACACCTTAAACTCGCTTCTACATGCTTCTGACTCAGGGAAAATCTCCCTCCTCACTCTTCTCGACTTATCTGCAGCATTTGACACTATAGACCATTCAATTCTTCTTTGCCGTCTCCAAAACACTTTCGGTATTAAAGGCACTGCCCTCACCTGGTTTAGTTCGTACCTGACAAACCGATTCCAAACTGTGGCAGTAAACAAGATTCATTCCACACCAACCAAACTAGAATGCGGAGTCCCTCAAGGATCTGTTCTAGGCCCTGTTCTCTTTACTCTCTATACTGCTCCCCTGTCACATGTTATTAACCGTCACCAGATCAACCATCACTTTTATGCAGACGACTCTCAGATTCTAAGCAGTGATACACCTGAAAACCTGCCTTCTCTCTTTACAAATATGTCATACTGCCTTCAAGATATCCAAAACTGGATGATACAGAACAAATTACAATTAAACGCAGATAAAACCGAATCCATGCTTGTAGGGACCAAACACAAACTGTCTTTTATCACAACAACTTCAATAGAATTCGGCAATACGTCAGTCCCTCTATCCAGTGCCGTAAAGTATCTAGGAGTCGTTATTGACAACACACTCTCCATGCAAAAATTCATCACCCAGACCTGTCAGTCATGCTACTATCAACTACGGCGTATTAGTGCAATTCGAAAGTACCTGTCCACTGATGCAACATCCAAACTAGTCACTTCTCTTATTCTTTCACGTCTGGACTATTGCAATTCTCTTTTGGCTGGTCAGCCAGCATCATCTATCCACTCTCTCCAACGCATACAAAACTCTGCAGCTCGACTGGTCCTCAGAAAGAAAAAATCTGAACACATTACTCCTCTCTTGCAATCTCTCCACTGGCTGCCTGTGCCACAGAGAGTTAACTACAAGATCAGTATTCTCTGTTATAAATGTCTCCACAAAACAGCACCCTCCTACCTCTGTGAATGTCTTCACGTGTACACACCTTCTCGTTCCCTCCGCTCGGCTGCAGATACCTTATCCTTAAAAATTCCGAGATTCAACCTATCTACCGTTGGCCGCCGCTCTTTCTTTATTTCTGGTCCATCAATCTGGAATGACCTCCCTCTATCCCTTCGGCAAAAGCCTACATATGACACTTTTAAATCCAACCTCAAGACACACTTGTTTCAAACC
>CM060331.1:31755574-31770574 GCA_030674155.1 Stramonita haemastoma | reverse complement strand
GGGATCAGAAGGAATAGACAGAATCTGAGGAGTTGAAGGCCTTGCCTTGCCTTGATAGGTATGTCTATTTCAGTATGTTGACCACAACTTCAGGAAGCTGGGTAAGTGGAGGTCTTTTCACACACACACACACACACACACACACACACACACACACACACACACACACACACACACACACACACACACACACACACAGAGGATTAATATAGACAGGTTTGGTGACACTGAACCCTTTTTCTTTCCGATCTCGATCTTGGTTCTTTTATCCTGCATTCAATTTATCTTAATTATTAACTCTTCTTTTTCAGATTTATTTCGTTGTTATGTGCCTCTTCATCCTATTGTCCTACCTCACCATCGCCCTTGGCACATCCAAGACATTTTTAATCGAATCAGATGTTAGCACCGAGGACCACAACACCAACGGTACTGGCTCCAACCGTACTGGCACTAATACCAGCAGTACACACACCACCATCAGTACTCGGAATCTTGTGGAAGAAATTGACGCAGAGAAAAGGATTTTTAGAATAAGTAAATACATAGAATATCTGGAATACTTGTGCACGGGTTATCTGTGGCTGGACTATGCCTTGCGGATCATCTGTTTTCCAGACTTGAAGCACTTTTTGAAAGATGTCATCAACATCACAGATGGTCTGGCTGTCATCTCTACCATGGCCAAATACGCTGTCAGAATGCATGCTTCGCGTCCATATTCCGCCTGGATTCAAGCTATCGACTTTTTGCAGTTTCTGAGGATTCTTCGTTTTCTAAGGCCAATGTCCAAGATGACGTGTTTCCGCTTGGTGTATTTCACTCTGCAATGCAGCTATAGGGATCTTCTTCTAGTGTGTGTCTTAATGTTCATTTTGAGCATGATTTTCTCTTTCTTCCTTTACTATCTGGGGAACAGGTCAGCCATCCACTCAATTCCAGAGGCTATGTGGTTCTGCATCATCACCATGACGACAGTAGGCTACGGGGATGTGGTGCCAAAAGATGTGAGTGCCAGTTCTGCATGGCCTTTTGTTGGAATTTGACAATGATGCACAAGGGTAGAGAATATGTGTTTACCCATATATGTATATATATTACAGGTGATATTTGAATTATCCCATTTCTGCACAGTACCTCAGGTCAGTACAGTTAGACAGTCAGGATGTGGTATCTATTAAGAGGCTGTATAAAATTCACCCTAAAGGCGAAATTAATAGAGGGTTTTCAACTACCACCTATTTATTTATTTATTCTTCTATATCGAGGATAACAGAATAAGCAATCATGTGCTTTTTTTCATCCGGTCCCCGTGTGTATGCAGCTTTGTAAATATTGTCATCTGTTCCCACCGGCACACTATGGCCTACTCTTACGAAAAGTGGAACAGGATTTAACGTGTGCGCAAGATGTTCTGCGTGCGTTCGCACACGAAGCCTCGGTTTAAAGTCTCATCCGAAGGACTTTTGGGGAGAGTGGAGTCAGCACTGATGTTAACTCCAGGAAGAAAATTTCCTCGACCGGACTCGAACCGAGTCGTCAAGTTGCCAGCGCAATGTTCTGACCTCTAGGCTATCCGTCCCCCCTAAGGAAACTGAGCATCACACAATTTGTAGGTGTTTCCCGATTTAGTAACAGGATGGTGTGACAGGGCTCTGATCACGTGGGAGGTAATTTACTTAGGACCCCATCACGTCATTCACCACAAATTAACCTGTACTGTGCCCCAGGGTATGCTACCTGACCAGCATACTTGATGCTCGAAGCCAGTAGCTCCTTACAAGTGCCACCGGGTGATTGCCTTCTAACCCATCCCTCTCAGCATCCAGTGCGGTGAAAAACATATTTGAGTATATAATCCCACTTCTGACACCATTTGTAACAAAGTGGACATTTTTGATGTTCCATCTCTGCACAGTACCTCGTGTCAGCACGGTTAGACAGTTTAGATGTGGCCTCTAAAAAGTGGCTGCCTAAATGCTATATTCCACCATAAATGCGAAGTGTATGCAACAGAGGGTTTCCAACTACTACCAAACAAACAGAGGTAATTCTTTTACTGCCCCATCTCCATAATTATCTGTTAAAATTGTCAGTATGGGTTGCGGTTAAACCTCAGTGCCACTGTCACTGGACTGGGCACCAGTTGGGCCGTGCATTAGTGCAACCAGGTGGCAATCATTAGGGGCTACTGGCTTGAGCATCAAATAAACTGGTCAGGTAGCATACCTCAAAACAGTACAGGATAGCAGTGGTGAATGGTGGTGAATGTAGCATACCTCAAAACAGTACAGGATAGCGGTGGTGAATGTAGCATACCTCAAAACACAGTATATGATAGTGGTGGTGAATCGTGGTGAGTGTAGCATACCTCAAAACAGTACAGGATAGCTGTGGTGAATGTTATGGGGCGTTAAGTAGATTACCTCCCATGCTATCAGAGTCTTGTCACAGCGTGGTGTTTCTAAATTGGGACACACCTGTGAATTGTGTGATGCTCTGTTTCATTGGGTGGTGGTTGAAAACCCTCAATTGTATACAGTTCATCTGCATTGTGAAATGTAGAGTTTATGAAGCCTCTTTATAGAGGTTATTGTCTGGCCATGCCTTCCTAAGGCTTGTGCAGAGATCACACAAAACAGTTCTTAACTCTGTTACAAATAGTGTCAGAAGTGAGATTACAGATTTACGAACTAAACACAGAGGCAGTGACATTGCCACAGTGGCCATGCAAACTAAACACAGGGGCAGTGACATTGCCATCATGGCCATGCAAACTATACATAGAAGCAGTAGCATTGCTATCATGGCCATGCAAACTATACATAGTGGCAGTGACATTGCCATCATGGTCATGCAAACTAAACACAGAGGCAGTGTCATTGCCATCATGGCCATGCAAACTATAATAGTGGCAGTGACATTGCCATCATGGCCATGCAAACTATATATAGTGGCAGTGAAATTGCCATCATGGCCATGCAAACTATAATAGTGGCAGTGATATTGCCATCATGGCCATGCAAACTAAACACAGAGGCAGTGACATTGCCATCATGGCCATGCAAACTAAACACAGAGGCAGTGACATTGCCATCATGGCCATGCAAACTAAACCATGAGGCAGTGTCATTGCCACAGTGGCCATGCAAACTATACACAGAGGCAGTGATAATTGCCATCATGGTCATGCAAACTAAACACAGAGGCAGTGTCATTGCCATCATGGCCATGCAAACTAAACACAGAGGCAGTGACATTGCCATCATGGCCATGCAAACTAAACACAGAGGCAGTGTCATTGCCACCATGGCCATGCAAACTAAACACAGAGGCAGTGACATTGCCACAGTGGCCATTCAAACTAGAGGCAGAGCTAGTGACATTGCCATCATGGCCATGCAAACTAAAGGCGGAGATGGCCAAATTGCCTTCTCCTCAACATCTATATCATCTTTGTCATCCTCAGGAAAAGCATCCTTATCTTCATCCTCTGCATCATCATCACCATTTTCACCACGACATCAACATTACCACCAACCCTCTCAACATCTGCATCATTGTCATCGTCATAATACTGAACCTGTACATCACCATCTTCAACATCCATATCATCATCACTATCTTCAACATCTACATAATCGACATCAACATCAATGCCACCATCATCAATATCTGTATCATCATCACGCCAATTTGTAACATCTGCATCACACTTGCTATCATCATGTTCAGCATCGACATCTTCATCACCATAATCATTTTCAAAATATACATCTTCATTGCCGTCACCATGTATAACATTCACATTATCTCCGCTATCATTTTTATCATACATATCATTACCTCCATGATCTTTGACCCCCTCTACTTCATCATCAATGATCATCATTTTCATCATCGTCGTCACCACCATCACCATCCTCATCCTCAACATCTACAACACCACCGCCATCATCATCTTCATCAACCACATCACCGTCATCATCATGATCTCTATACATTATCCTCAGTTATCATCATGAGAGAGAGAAAGAGAGACAGACAGACAGACAGACAGACAGACAGACAGACAGAGACAGAGAGAAAGAGACAGACAGACAGACAGACAGACACTTAGTTGATCAGGTGTAGAAAAGAAGAGTCGGCCCCCTTCCTTTCTTTTCAAACATTTTTTTTAGATATTCTTTTACCCTTTCCATTTTTATGTACTATCTTGCGCACACATTAAAACCCCGTTCCGCCTTTCGGAAGAGCAGGCCATTGTGTACCGGTAGGAGCGGATGACAAAATATAAAAAACAACATGTACACAGGTGTCGTGTTTAGACACCATCCCTGAGGAAAAATCGGGGAGTTGGAGTCCCCAGGGCGGCTTGAGGCGGTATATGGCAACGTCCTGCTGGCTCCTGCGACAGTACTGGAACCATTTGTATGGGCGATTGCCTTTCCAATGGACTATTCCAGTGGCGTGGAGAGGGGCCGCGAGGGGGGAGAGGGGGGGGAGTTCTGCTGCATGAGTAACAGCTTGTCCTCCATACTTACCTAGGCTTTGCGTTTTAAAAACTAAAAGACTAGAGCGCAGCTCCATAATCTTCCGAGACTGATGGGTGCCTACTACTACTATGCTGTAAATCTTGCATGGAATTTCATGATTACTCAGGTATGTGCGTGTGTGTGTGTGCGTGCGTGTGCGCACACGCCAAGTTGCGTGTGTGTGTGTATGCGCGCGCACGGGCCCGGGCGCACAATTGCGTGTTTTAATGCATGTGTCCATATGCAGATGGAAAAATGTTAAAAGTGTGGGAAATGGTTGCCTTGGTCAGTGAGTTTGATTTTCGGTATTTTATGTATAGGCCTACTTGTTGCTTGTTTTTAGCCATGCTTGCTTGTAACCCATATTTAATTTCTCACCCTTTTGTGACATTAAAGACTTTGTTCTTATATTCGTATTCGTAAAGACATTAACACACTGTTTTAAAACATAACGACAACTTTTTGAAGACCGTAGATACATTAAATGGAAATGTTCAACTAGTCGAAAAAGCAGTAAACATTTACTTGTCATTAAAACAGATGATTGAAGCCACCAGGTCAGGAGATAACCATAGAACAACCATAGGGCAGCCATTTAATTGGTTATTGTATGTTTCCTTTTACATATTTTTATTTCACAGTTTTCATCATTTCCATCACATGAAATGTATTCTTCACGATGTGTACGTTTCCAAGTAGGGTTCATTAGCCTAGTGCTTTCAATTAGCCAAACCAACTCCACCCCTACTTATCAGTCTTATTAGTCCTTTCGTTTCTAACATGTTTCACCACTTTATAGATCTTTTTATGTCCAGATTCTTTCACAACTGTGTTAATAGTTTGTCTCAATTCATGTTAGTGTCCGTTCTGCAAATATTGTTATATTTAGATAGTTTTCACAACTATTTGCTGTTCGTTATTTATGTAAACTATTCATCGCCTGTTTTAGTTTTGAAAAAAACTGTTCCAACGGTTTGCTCATTGTCTGATTTAGCTCAATGATCTTTCAGTACTCTCAATACCTCTTTCATCATCTTTGTGTCACTTGAGATTAAATTATCATCTGATTCATCGTCACTTGTTGTGTTCCTTCGCTAGAAATCCGGGGTTCTTCCGCAGTCAGATTTTGTAGATGCCACAGTTTCTACTCATCGTAAATGTAACCGCATTCAGCCTTCGGGTGTCTAGACACAACACCTGTGTGCATGCATTTACTTTTTGTTTTAATCGTTTCATTCGTTTCCACCTCCTGCATGTGATGGCCTACTCGTCCAAAAGTGGAAATGGTTTTAGCATGTACACAGGATATTCTGCATGCGTTTGCACACAGAACCTTGGTTTATAGTATAATCCAAAGAACTTTCAGGAGAGCGGAGTCGATATTGATGTTCAATCCCGGGAAATAATCATCTCCAAAGGTGCCTCATTTGTGGCTTGATCCTGGACCCTCAGATTACCAGTGTACCGCTCTAACTAGCATGCTAGTCCACCTCCACCATCACTTTCATTTCAAGATACATCTCACGATATTTTGTTTTTAAGTGCTTCATTTTTTAATCATTTCAGTATATGCCACATGATATGTTTCAGCTGATGGGCCTGCTTATAGGGTCTGTGGTAGCAGTTTTTGGCGTCATCATCATGACCATGACAACGCCCATCATGGTTACTAACTTCCACGCCCTCTATATCAACTCCATCGTAGGCCAGCCATCCACCTTCAAGAAATATAATGCAGCCTGGAAGCGAAAATATCCCAGTTAGGTCCGCCGTCTTTTGTACCCTCAGTTGTTTCCCTGGTACCGTTTTCAACGGTTTCAACAGCCTGTAGCTCCCATGTCTTAAATAAGAAGATTGCAGATTTACGTGACCTGCATGACACTCCGAGTAGCTGGGGTTGGGTATCCCCCGATTTTAAGAGATTCGGTGTTAAGGACACTCTTCAAAAAAGCATGAGGTTAAGTAGAGTTTCAATCACAGAAAACCCCGCCCTTGATTCTGAGAGAGTTCCAAACACAGAGAGTACCACCCATGATTCTGAGAGCACGGTTGCGGAAAAAAAGGGTAAAGAGACTGAGCAGCCCTCGTACAAGCTGAGAGACGCCTTTCCGACCCTTATTCCAGAAAGGAATAGATCAGCCCCGCATCTGAGATATATCAGACCTCGACTTAACAGCATTTTGTCCCTTGTGAGTAAGAATTCCTCTGCGTTTAAAGCTGTAGATGCGGCCCATCAGAAAGATTATCCGAAATCTCCTTTGACTGGTAGTGTGAAAATTGCCACCAAATCAAATGCGAGTCGAAAAGGCAGTACTAAACAAAGGCAAGAAAATGTGTGTGACGTCACTGACGTGAAAGATTCTGGAGCAGGCAGAGCTGACATTGACCACATCAAGGAAAAGAAACCAGCGACCAGAAAGGTAGGTTTGACTTTAGCCAGGTACTCTTACATGTGACCTTTAAGCCCACAAAACATGTTGACATATTCACATTCAGTGCCCAGGCATAGCAATCAATTATGTATGTCTATGAATGACGCTTCTATGCAAAAGTTGTCTATAATGTGATGCCCTATCGCAGAAAAAAAGACCACTCTTCCTTTCTTTCGTTATTGCAGAACACCCACATGGCTGCAAATCAAAGAGTCTGAGCACCTGTTGGGGAGACTCGGTGGCTTCTTTGTTGGCCTTAGTTTGGTTAGCATTCAGTGTCACTCGCAAGACTGAACCATACAGATAAGTATCATCCACACAACAAGTTCAATATCGAAAGTATTACAAAAATTACGTGGCCAGTACTGCAGGATCCTGTATTGTCAGGTCTGATTCGGCCTGAGATAAAACTACCGTGATAGGAAGTGTAGCTGCCTACCACATATTTTCAACCCCAATGAAACCAGACAGTCATTATCACTTGCATCATCCATGTATTGTAACCAATAATGTCTGAAACTTCTATCATCATCACCTGCATCGCCCATTGACCATCCCACAATTATGAACAAACGTTTGAAATTGCAATCTTTATCACCTGAATCTATCATTGATCTGCAATGTCTTGCACTTCAA
Organism: Stramonita haemastoma; assembly: GCA_030674155.1. Classification (NCBI taxonomy): domain Eukaryota; kingdom Metazoa; phylum Mollusca; class Gastropoda; order Neogastropoda; family Muricidae; genus Stramonita; species Stramonita haemastoma. The sequence goes on along the minus strand of CM060331.1, from coordinate 31,762,971 downwards.
TCACTATCACCAGCATTACTCACTGACCAACATTTAATTGTAAACAAATGTCTTGCGCTTCAATCACTATCACCAGTATTACTCATTTCGAAGTTTGCCTGCCAGAACACGCCGCTGTAATTGATTTTAAGCAGTTATTTACAAAAACCATGCTAGTTTCTTTAAGTTTTCACCCACCCCCGTCCTGCCAGAAATGCTCAGAACAGGATAGTCATTTCTTACAATGCAAGATTACTACCCATACTTATTCCCTTTACCGCCAGACCTGCCACATAAGGAAGGCCACTACTGGCATTGCAAGTTCACCTATTGTTCTGATTTCACCTTTCTGCCCATACTCTATCTGGGGATGGTCAAAGCCAGCAGAGGCAAAGTGGCTGCAAAGTTTCCTTGTTTTGACCCTGCACAAACTGACCAACTGCACATGGTCACTGCTAGCGGATGGGAAAGTGGGAGATTCTGCCAGTCCTAACCTGTCATCTAATAGCAGAGGGATGTGGCAGCAACATCCTGCTTACAGTGGAACTATACAGAGAGATAGACGTTTCTAGACTATTTCTATCTGCTTTTGCACAGGATGAAGACTGCAAGTAAAGTGGATCGGTGGTCTAGGGGGTAACGCGCCTTGCATAGAAAGCAAAAAGTCCGGGTCGGAGTGTGCGGTGGTTTGTACCCCGATTTGGCCCCAAACTTTTCCCCCATCCATTAGACCCTGAATTGTGGTCTGGGCACTAGTCTTTCGTGTGAGACGATAAACCGAGGTCCCGTGTGTTACACATCACTATTTAGCGCTAGTTAAAGAACCCACGGCAACAAGGGCAACATTTTGTAGGAAAAAGCCACTCTGACAGGGAAGCGAATACAGTTGCATGCAGGAAAAAGAAAAAAAAAAGATGGATAGGCGCTGCACTTGTGGCGACGCGCTCTCCCCGGGGAGAGCAGCCCGAATTTCACACAGAGAAATCTGCTGTGACTTAAAGTGGTACAAAGTACAAAAATACAAAATCCAAAAAATGGCTTATCTCCTGCTCAAAAAATCTACAGAGCCTGAAGAGAGAAATCAGTTGGCCTTGTAGATCCTGTTTCTGATAACAACCTTTACCTCAATGCATTAACCGCCCAAGAAATAAAAGATTATTTCTCATCCTTACCAAACAAGAAAACATCAGTTGAAATCGATGCCGTTTCAAATGAAATGATTACACACTTGCCAGACAAGTAGATACACATATTTTATGATATTTTTTATAAATGCTGGGAGAGCGGCATATTACCTCAAGTTTGGAAACAGTTATTGTCCCTGTGCACAAAGACGGTACACCAAAAACAATTGTGAATAGCTTTTGGCCCATAGCACTTACGTTTTGTGTCTGTAAACTATTAGAAAAAATTGTTTTAAACAAACTTGTATATTACTGTAAAAGGAATAACATTATCCCCGTTAATCAAGCAGCATTTAGAAAAGGCAGATCATCTATTGATCATTTAGTAAAGCTGACAACTCAGGTCAACATTTATATCAGTTTGCAAGGCAAAAATGTATGTTAGCAACACTTTATAACATAACTAAGGCTTATGCTTTAGTTCTCTGTGCTTGTTGCACAGCTTCAGTATGTCCTTCTGTGACCCAGGGCTTTTTGGGTTGGCCGGTGTTTGCCGAGGATGTTGCTAGCTGTTGCAGTCACCGCAGAGTTCAAGTTCTTAATCAGGGTGTCTACTTCAGTGTCCTGGTTGTCGAGAACGAGGAGTGGGGCAAATTTTCCTCCTATCGTAGCTTTGAAACTTTCTGCTACGATTGGGTCCTTTAGTCTGTCAGGATTGAACTTTCTTCTTAAATTGCCCTGTTTCTTAATACTTTTGAGGCTGAGTCTAATGTCCACCATTACAAGCTCATGATCGCTTCCTATGTCCGTCCCTGGAAAACTCCTGGTCTTTGCAATATTGACACTTGATTGGAAGCGTTTTTGTCTTTGTTGATGATGATGTTCATGTTGAATATTCTTGTACGTGCCTAGGCTAGAGCTCCGAGGTTTACCAAAGGTGAGATTTGCGTAAGGGACCATGTTACCCAGGATTAGGGAGCCGCACTCCGACTCTAAGGATAGAATTGAATTCTAAGGCAGGGAATATAAGTTCAGTAGGTTCCAGCGATCTGACAGGACTATAGAGAAAGTTAATTTACTCGCCACACTTTTGATAAAAAAATTGGTTGTGTAATATTTATTTTTTTATGACTATATTATTGTGTTTATTTTACTTCAAAAGAATGCTTTCAAACAGGCTGCGCCTACCATGCTTCATCTATCAAGAGGAATGTTCTTTTTTTTTCCATCCACTAACTCTGTTGTTGTTTATGTCAGTGTGTTTCATTTTTCTTCGTTCTGAAGAGTAATGTTAGTAGGTAGACTGCGTAGTTGGTGACTGATATTGTGTTTGTCTTGAATCCAGAGCATTGCGTCCAAAACGAACAGCAAGAGAGAATCCTCTCCACCTTCAAGGGGTAAGAGGGACTCAAGCAAGGGATCGCCTACCAGTACAAAGGACATCAAACTGAAGCAGAAAGGCGGGGGCAACTTTAATGAAAACATGACACTTCATGACACTTTATTCAATACACCAGGGCACCGCACGAAATACGTTAATTACGAAAGCAGTGACACTGACATAGAAAGCGACTGGTCGCAAGGTGAGGGCTGTGTTCATGCTTTGGACTTTATTCCACCTTTGGAAGAAACCACAGCCCAGATAGTGTGGCGTAGAAAAAGACGTCAGATGATGAGAAGAAAGAGGTCAGCGCGGTGATTTTGTTAGGAAACCATGGATTATCACGGACAAAAACTTAGAGCTGATAGAATAAGTCTTATGTATACAAGACAATGTTATTGGAAGACATAATCATGTTTCGAAGATCAGTTTATCATCCAGAAAAAAAATCTGAAGTTAATCAAACGGATGCAAAAGAGGAGCATTGCAACAAACTCGATTTTTAAACCTCATTTTCTGTTATCTTTCCGATGACCTGCTGTCACACTCATTCACCTTGTTCTAACGAAGTGCATTCACTTCACTAACGAGTTCAGAGAACACTTCCCGGACCCCGTCATTCGCTTGGGAAAATCGAACCGTCCTGGCGGTGACGGAGGCCAAATTCATAGGGGTTGTGTTTGACCGGAGACTGAATTTCAGAAGTCACAGCCAACACCTGAGAACATCCTGTTCAGAAAGCCCTGAACCTCCTGCGGCTGATCGCCCATACTGGTTGAGGAGCAGATAGGAGAACACTGCTGCAGAATTATCTACAGGGTGCTGGTGCGCTCCAAACTGGATTACAGGTGTCGGGGCTACGAGGAGAGGAGAGTAGATGGAGTAGGGAGGAGGGTGTTAGGGGAGGAAAGGGTAGGGATGGGGCGGTAGGCCTAGGTTAGGAGAGGGAAGACAGGGTTAGGGACAGGAGGGTTAGATCAGGGGGACTAGTAGAAGAGGGGAGAGAGGGGGTGGTGTAGGAAATAGGACAAGTATGGAGGGGTTAGGGAGGAGGATAGAGAGAGGGATGGAGGGTGATGAGATAGGAGAAAAGAGGGCACTTGAGAGGATGCGTAGGTTAAGTGGGGAGTATAAGCCTGGATTAGGGTAGGGAGGATAATAAGGGAGGGGAGTTTGGGGAGGGGGAAATGGATAGGTTATGGGGGAGAAGGGGGTATGTTAGTGGTGACAGAGAAGAAAAAAGACACACAGATCTACAATCAGAAAAACAGACAGACAAAAGGCACACACAGGATATCAAAACTGGTATAGTCAAATTTAATTTACTCTGACCTTTCATTTGAAACCCATCTTAGGCAACCAGCAAGTTACCATGAAAAAAAAGTGAACTGTAATTTTCACCTTATGTGCTATCCCATCAATAATGGTTAACAGACAGAAATATTTTATTTCATAAGATAATTAATTTAGAGGGGAAGAAGGTAGAGGTAGTTTTGGGTAACAGAGGGGTCACAATAGGGAGGGGAGGTAGGTTTGGAGGATGGGGAGAGGATGGGGAGGTAAGGGAGGAAGCGAGGGATGAGGTTAGGGAGGATCTAGGAGGAGAAATAGGTCAGGGGGGAAGGAGGGATAAGGAGGAGGGGGAATAGGTTAAAGGCGATGTTAGGGTGAAGAAGTTAGGGAAGGAATAGGAGTATAATATAGCTATAGGCTAGGGAAAGAGATAGAAAATAGGCTAGGAAAGGAGTAGAGGGCAGAATAAGGGAGAGAGGGGGTAGGTAAGGTGGAGATAACGTTTTGTCATGGTCTGTCTAAGTGGGCCACATTATTCCATTTGAGCATGAGTGAGAAACAGATGGCCAGTATAGTATTTCCCCTGCCAAAGTTGTAGAGGAGGGTCCATATCATGACTATGCTGCAAGGCATACTGTCACATTTAGTTCTAGGTTTTGCCCCGTATCCTTGCATTAACTGCTGCACTATTGATCGTCCTTCCTACTGCTTTCTTGGTAACAAAGAGCTGAACACTCTTTTCCTTCAGTCTAAAATGTTCCTGTGATAAAGGGGTATCGATGTATAAGGTTATGGATAACCTAGCTCCACATCGTCTTTGCCTGGAGATCACCAATTAAAATGATTCGAAACAAAAGTAGCGTTGCTACTCCTCACCCAAGACCTGATCTGTTTCTGTCATGACCTATGTATTCTGGTTGCAAAGTGATCTGCCAGTCTTTCTTAATCTAAAAGCAGCATATCAATTGTCAAAAATGCGTGCTACATACACTGATTCAATTTATTGTAATATGCGTTAGTGAATGTGCTTCTCTCTCTCTCTCTCTCTCTCTCTCTCTCTCTCTCTCTTCTCTCTCTCTCTCTTCTCTCTCTCTCTCTCTCTCTCTCTCTCTCCTCTCTCTCTCCTCTCTCTCTCTCTCTCTCTCTCGTGCGTGCGTGCGTGCGTGCGTGGGTGTGGGTGTGTGTGTGCGTGTGCGCGCGCGGAGGGTGTGTGTGTGCCAGCGTGGGCACACTGGTTTTTATAGTCATTACAATTGTTTGCTTTTTGTTATCTTCACATATAACTATGCTGTATGTTTAAGTGGGTATGAGCGTGCTTTGTGGTAGCAAAGTGGTATTCCAGTCCTTCTTAAGAATAAAAGTAGAATATCATCTGAGTACGACCTGATCTTGTTGGCCTTAACCATGAAATGTTTATGGTGTTTGTGTTTTTTTTTATCAAAGAAGGTGTTGGGTGTTTGAAGGGATTGCGTGGTGCTGCTGTTGAACTTTAAGTGGATACTGTTGAAGTCAGTCACATTGAGTATGAGAGAGCCGTGGTATGGATATGGCGGACATGACTAAGACTATAACCAGTAGGAAATGAAAATGCTACCAACCCGTAGAAAGTGCTGTTTTAACCTTAAAAAACCCTAATATTCTCTTGAACCTCAGAACCACCTCACTTAATGTTCTTTTTTATTTTGCAAAAAAGCAGTACAACAAAACAATCATGTGCAACAACAACAATTATAGCCCAAATCTACCCACACTCATCCCGTAGGCCCATCAACAAAAATGACCTTTTCTTTTGAAAGAAACAGTTTCCATGCAATCAGTGATCCTTTTAATCAAAAAAGAAAAACAAGATAGACAAAGGAAACAAAGAAAGGAAACAGAACAAGGTAGCTACTCCACAACTTATTATCGACAACAAAAAAGAACGATAAACACAAAAGGGAGAGCAGTGTGATTGCTCTATGACTGAGCGACCTGTCCACAGTTTGCCAGAGGATGATTACACAAGCCTAACGGGCTGCTCAGTTGCTTTGAACTCTGCATCTCCCGTCTATGGATACTTGATGAACTTGGTTTCATCATAAAGGCATCCTTATTGACAACGTAAGAACACAAAATACTTTGCTACACTATCAGTTATTTGCACACAAAAAGTTTGGAGCAAACAGTGCATAGTACTTTCACATATGCACTTGCATGTACAATTAATGTACATTTTTTATCAGGCTTTTATGCTGCCTTTTCTTTTGTAACGTTCATGCTGTGCTGTTCTCACACCCATCTCTCCACCCCAGCTTTACCCAGATTTATTATTTTGCATCCTCAGGGTCAGAAATCCACAGGGATCTATCAATGTCAGGCCGCCTGGCAGCCACTAGCCAGAGGGACCTTGCACTTCTGCTGGGTCACTTTGATGGTGTTCTGTGGTGCCTGTTCTGAGCTAAAGCACGCAGGACACGACCTACTATGCCCCCTACGGACAACAGGAATAGCCTAGTCCTGCAGCCAGGATGAGTGAGACGCCCACACAGGGGTGACGACCACTACAAAGTCTCTCCGGTAATGTTCTGCCATGAACCTCGCATTCTAAAGGCTTTAACACAAACTCAACACAGGCACAGAAGTATAGCAGAAACGAAGACTGAAGCCTCCATGAGACCAGAACAATCAGGGCCACTGAAGCAGAGACTGTTTTCTTTTATTGCATGATGATCAAGGATGAGGAGGAGGATGTAATAATGCTGCTATGGAAGTGCATGTCCTATGAGACCTCTGGACGGGGCTACACTCTATTTCCTATTATGAAATATCCATACCCTGCGTCTACTGGGCCAAAGAGATAGACACTTTCAGTGTTGGTAAGATAATTAATTTTGAGTACGATTCTCAGAACTGCATCTGTAAAATGGATGGAATTCGATTGTGAGGTGCCAGTCCTCCCAATGAGCCCATAGCAAATTAATTCTAGGTTACAGCCAGCCAATGTAAAAAAAAATCCCTATGAAACTTGTACTATTTAAACCTGCGTCCTTCCAGTCTGTAACCCAAGATGCTAACTACCTGCCATGGGAGCTGGTAACATGTGCACAGTAATTGTATAGAGGATACTGATACTAGTTTGGATGTAAAAGAGCTCTCTCTCTCTCTCTCTCTCTCTCCTCTCTCTCTCTCTCTCCTCTCTGTTTTGTCGCGTTTCTGAGCGGTTTTCTATCCTTGGTTGCATGTTTTTGTGTGCTATGCTTTTTCCTCTTTTTTTTTTAAAGGGGGGGAGGGGGGGGGGGGGCGGAAATCTGATCCTTTGTTTGCTAGGCCAGGGTTTTATACCATTCCATTCCGTTGTCGTTTGATTTTATGTGAATTTTGTGCGATAGCAGGTTTTCTGTTTCCCATTTAAAAATAAAAAAGGAGAATTTTATAAGTCATCATTATTCATGTTGTTCGTCTCTGTTGTTGCTGGCGTGCTATGGTAAATGTTGTGTGTAGTGATGCGATAGTGCTATTCAAACTATCAAACACCCACAATTATCACGTTGCTAAGTTGATCAGAAGTAATAGATCACCTTATCTTTATACTTAATGAATTTAAACAATGGACAACGGTGTTTTATACGGTGTGGTAGGAC